>CM076848.1:88209092-88809092 GCA_039519185.1 Astragalus membranaceus | reverse complement strand
ATGCTGAAGAATGAGGAAGCTCAAAGGTTTTACATGTATTTGAGTGAGACAAATAAACCATTATTTGAAGGATCTAAAGACTCAAAATTATCAATATGTGTTCGATTGTTGGGTCTTAAGTCTCAATTTAATGTTGTTGAGTTGTGCATGGAATATATGACCAAAATGATGTTGGATGCAACCCCCATTAGAGGGCTTTTGCCGCAAAGTTATTATGAAGCTAAAAGACTGGTATTGAAGCTTGGCTTAAAATCTAAAAGAATTGATTGTTGTGTGTCTGGTTGCATGCTCTATTATAACAATGAGTTTGGCATAAATGATGGAGAGTTGTCGGAATGCAAGTTGTGTGGAGAGCCACGCTGTCGTGTCAGTAGGAAAGGGATGAGCAGAGGCAAACCGATTCCACGAAAAGTAATGTTCTATCTGCCGCTTATACCAAGGCTACAGAGAATGTTTACTTCAATGGAGACCGCGGGTAAAATGATGTGGCACCATCAATTAAAAATAATTCTGGTGAATTACGTCACCCATCTGATGGTGAAGCTTGGAAGCATTTTGATCGTGTTCATCCAGATTTTGCCAGTGATCGGCTTGGTTTATGCTCTGATGGTTTCACACCATATATTCAAGCCTCGGCAACACCATATTCATGTTGGCCAGTTATTGTTACCCCATACAACTTCCCTCCAGAAATGTGTATGTCTAAACCATACATGTTTTTAAATTCTATTATTCCAGGGCCAAGTAATCCAACAGCTGGTATTGACATATATTTGCAACCTTTAATTGATGACCTAAAAAGGTTGTGAAATGGTGTTTTAACTTATGATGCAGCACGCAAACAAAATTTTGTGATGAGGGCGGCTTTGATGTGGACCATTAATGACTTCCCTGCCTATGGAATGTTGTCTGGATGGGGGACACATGGTAAGATGGCGTGTCCGATTTGCATGGTTGACACAAAGGCTTTTAGTCTTAAATACGGAGGAAAAACTTCATGGTTTGACTCGCACTGTAGGTTCTTACCTATGGATCACCCATTTAGAAAGCAAAAATATGCGTTCATCAAGGGAAATGTTGAAACGGCTAGACCTCCTCGTAAGTTGACACCAGAGGAAGTTTGGAATAGTGTTAGGGATATCCCTCCTGTGGAAGTCGTAGCGGGTGTTGTTTCTCGTCCAGTTGGCTATGGACAATGACCCAATTGGACAAAAAAAATATTTTTTGGGAACTTCCCTATTGGAAAGATAATCTATTGAGACATAATCTCGATGTCATGCATATAAAGAAGAATTTTTTTGACAACATATTTAACATTGTTATGAACGTGAAAGGCAAAACGGAAGACAGTGAGAAATCTAGGAAGGATATAGATCATTACTGTAGACGAAAGGATTTGTTGTTGGTTGAGCAAGGTACCAGGACTTTGAAACCCAAAGCCAATTATACTTTATCTACGGAACAAGCGAAAGCAGTTTATCAGTGGATAAAAGAGTTGAAAATTCCAGACGGTTATTCTTCCAATTTATCTAGATGTGCGGATGTGGATAATGGGAGGTTGCATGGGATGAAGAGCCATGATTGTCATGTATTCATGGAGTGCTTACTTCCTATCGCTTGTAGTTCGTTGCCAACACACGTTTTGAATCCGCTCATTGAAATAAGTCAATACTTTAAGAATTTGTTTTCTGTAATGCTAAAAGCTGATGATCTTTCAAAAATGGAACAAGACATCCCACTTATCTTATGCAAGTTGGAGAGAGTATTTCCTCCTGGTTTCTTTGATTCTATGGAGCATCTACCGGTGCATCTCGCATATGAAGCTAAACTTGGCGGACCTGTCCAATACACATGGATGTTTCCGTTTGAAAGGTCAGTTAATTTTTATAATATAAGAGACAAGTTTAAAATATATGATTATTATGTTAATTAATATCATTTTCTCTAGGTTCATGGGTGATTCAAAAAAATCGGTGAAAAACAACGGTAGAGTTGAATGATCGATATGTTCTTCTTACATACACCGTGAAACAACACATTTTTGTTCTTATTATTTCAAGAATGAGTTTGCTCCTGGAAGCAGACGAAATGAAATGGATACTGGATGGCCTAGACATCATTTATCTTTGTCTGTATTTTGTCTACCCGGTCGTCCATCTGGGAAGGAGTCAATTCACTGGCTAATAGATGAAGAGTTAAGTTCAGCACATGTTCATGTGTTGATAAACTGTACCGAGGTGCAACCATTTATTGAGTATGTTCTTCAACATTAACTATCGATCTTAATTAGTTAATATAAAGTAGACAAATGTGTAACAATTAATTATTTCTTTTTAGGGAATTCTTGTCATCAGAGGACGTAAGTGAGCAACAATCTTCTGCTCATATTAATGCACATTTTCCAACGTGGTTTAGGCAACATGTTTATTCCCTCCCACAAACTCCTACCAACCAACACTTGAGGAACATATCAGACGGTCCTCTAAGATGTGTTAAAGAACGACACACATACTTTGTCAATGGATACAAATTTCACACCAATGAATGGTCACAGGGCAGAGAGACAGTAATAGTGGAGTGTACATGAAGAGTGTCACTAGAGGAGGTGAAGATGATTTTTATGGTGTGGTTCAACACATATATGAACTTTCGTTCCCCCATCTAGATTTTAGTCAGAAGGTAGTGGTTTTTTATTGTAATTGGTTTGATCCGTCTGCTCGAGGAACAAACGTGAACCCAAAGTCAAATACAGTGGACATTAAAATGAATGGTAGATATCGACTGTATGATCTGTTCGTCATTGCACAAAATGTGAGCCAAGTCTATTATGTCCCTTATCCATCAACACGGACTGATAGGCGTGGTTGGTGTGTTGCAATTAAAACAAAACCAAGAGGTCGCATTGAGACAAATGATAACACGATGGAAGATGTGCCATATCAAATGGAAGAGATGTCTAATGTAAATGAAGTGATTCAAGTTGAATCCATTAGTCGTTTATGTGATGAGCCAAACACCGGCGATGAAGTTGATGACGAAGAAGATGCTAATGAAGATGCAACATACCACATTGGTGTATCAAGAATTCACTCCTCTGATGATGATGATTTTGAGAATGAATGGGATTCCATTTAGTTATTTATGTTTCAACAATATATCTTAACCAATTTTTAATCAAGGATGTAATTTATGTTTGTTTAATTAGTATGTTTATATATATATATATATATATATATATATATATGTCTAAATACGGTCATGGTATCTCACTCAGGATCCGATGGCGACACATATGTTCCTCCACCTGTCACGGGTGATGCCGCCAGCACTAGCAGGCGGAAGACTTCTACTCGCCTAGGGCGTCGTGTTCAACCTGCTCGTGTTGTTGTTTCTGGTGGCAGATATTTGCCACCACCTGGGTCTGAGGGTGCTAGTACTAGTACTGCTGAGGACCCAGTGATTCCTGCTGGTACTGAGGGCTTAGCCCCGACAGATGTTGATGCAGATGGGGTACGCACATTCACTGTTGACTGTGAGGTGGTGAGGTATACAACTGATAGGCGTATCATATTGGAGACTGCTGGCGATTCGTAAGTATATATGTATGTATATATATATATATATATATATATATATATATATATATATATATTATTTATTAATTTATTTTTGTTGCCTTTTATATAACTTATATAATTTGGTGTAATAAAATTCATCTTTTTTTAATGCATGTTTCTTCCTTTGAAGGCTACAGCTACCGCCATCACAAAAACAATCAAGGAGAATTTCACCAGCAGCTGGAAGAATTGGACGGCTGTTAGAAAAGATAAAGAGGCAATTGAGAGGATGTTAAAATCATTTTTGGTAAGTTGTTCTACGAAATAATTAATTTGGTGTATTATCTTATTGACTTGATTAATTAATTTGTCTTATTATTAACAACATTATTGTAAATTTCTTAAATAGGAAAAATGTACATGGTTACCAGAGCAGCAAAGAGAAGTTGAGAGAGTGTTCCATAAGAGATGTTCCCATCGCTATTCTAAATTACTGCGGGAGGCGCGCGGTAAGAATGCGAAGCCATCTTATATGGGAGACTCAACTTGGGCTGGATTAAAGGAGTAATGGCAGACACCAGAATTTAGGAATTATTGTGAGAAAGCCAAGAAGAACCGTGCTTCTGAAAAAGGTGGCTGCACACACACAGGGGGGAGTGTTAATACTGCAACGCATCACATGCGTTTGGTAAATTTATTACTTTATTACTTGATTAATTAATTATTTATAATTAACTAGTCATTTTCATGTGTATTAATTAATAATATATATATATATATATATATATATATATATATATATATATATATATATATATAGGAGGCGAGGGAACAAAAGACAATCACTTTGCCTGAGTTGCATCGCTACCTTCATATGCGAGAGGAGACTGGTGAGTTTGCTACAGATTGGGCGAGTAATATTTAGGTAAAACTACTTTTACAATTATATATTAATGTTTATTATTTATATTAATCTTTATATCGGGCGAGGAATATTATATTAAAACTACTTTTGCTATAGTTATTTATTTGTTGGGTTATTTTTTTCAGGAGAGCTTCCAGAGTGGGCTAGCTGTGAGTACCATGAGTCACAACAGAGCAGTGGGGCAGCTGATATCGATCAAGTGGAGGAGGATGGAGTAGCTCCTGATATTTGGGAGAGGGCAGTTGGTCCCCAAAAGAGTAATCGTATGGTAGGATCAGGTGGTATTGGACCGGCTGCTTTCCGAACAAGCATTACTCCGAGTCTATCAACTTCACATTCTGGATCCTCGAGTACTGGTCGCTCTTATGTTCCCAATGCTGGTGTGTTGAATGCTGTTACGCAATTGACGCAGCAACTGAGCGAGGCCCAGCGTCAGTTTGCCGAGCGGCAGGAGTAAAATGAACGGGAAGTGCAGGCGCTTCGGGAGAAAGCCAGGATAGCTGAGGAGCGCATAGATGAGCAGGCTAGGCTAAATGAGGAGCGCTTTAAGTTTTTGCAGGATCAGCTGATGTCTCAGCACTCAAGGCCATCCTCATCACATATGCCATCCTACCTGCCGCACCAGCATTACGACAGTGCATTTCAGCAGTGGCCTCAGCAGCAGTAGGCACCCCAGTATTCCCAGCAGTATGCACCTCAGCCATACCAGCCATACCAGCAGCCCCAGCAGCAGTCACCCCACCAGCCAAACCAGCACCCCCAGCGGCGGTCACCCCAGCAGCCCCACATCGATCTTAATATCGATGTGATTAGTGCTTTTCTTGCATCTGATGATACCTATTATCATGGTGATGACACAGACCAGCAGCCACCCCAGTAGCTTTGGATTATTTTATTTTGTTGTATGAATATTTTTTTATTGTATGGATATTTTTGTTGGTGTATGGATATTTATTTAAATTAATTATTAATTTTCATTCCTAATATTTATTTTTTTAAATAGTAAATTAATTAATTATTAAATTTTATTTTTTATCAATAATTAAAGTTTTTAATAATATAATTAAGTAAAGTTTTTAATAAAATAATATTAATTTTTTAAATAAAACGATTTTTAAAAATAATAATATTTATTTTTTAAAAATAATTAAAAAACGGTTTTTCCGGCGGATTTGTGGACTTTTCGGCGGATAAACTCATGCGAATTTTTTTTTGGATTTTTCGGCGGAATTTTCGGCGCCACGAAATCCGCAGGAAATTTCCGGCGGATAATCCGCCGGAAACCGTTTGCTGCGAGCTGGCTACCGGCGCCAAAAATCTGCCGGAAAGTCCACATTTTCAGCGGATTTTTGGCTTTTCCGACGGATTTTTACCCGCCGAGAAGTCCAATTTTTCTTGTAGTGACCCCTTATCACACCTGCACTCATGTGTTCCCTTTTGTCTCTCATGTCGATTCATCTTCCCAAGCAATTGCAGCGCTCGCCTCACCAAAAAAATAGAGTCAGCTGTAGGTTGAATAGGTTCAAAGGCATATCAAAGATGTTAGGTTGATAGGGAAATTGAAAGGATAGGGAGGTAATAAGGGGATGGAAGGTAACGGCCAAGGTTGGAATGTAAGGTTTGGCAGGCCAACAAGTATATTGTAAAAGGCAGTTGATATAAGTTATTTTAAGGGGCTAGAGGATGTAAGATGTGTGTCTAATAGATTGTGAAAATAGACACAAAGTGGAGTCGAGAACATTGCAATATGTTATACTTATTTCTTATAATCTTTCTTTTCTTTTGTTTTCTGTTCTTTTCTTTTTCTTTTTTGAGTTCTTTTTCCTTTGATTTCCTCTCCTTCTTAAAGACTTTTATGTTTCCTAGTATTTGGTAAATCACATATATTGTTATCATCATATGGGAAAAAATGTTGGAAGGATTAGAAGGTTGGAAAACATAGGTAGCAATGGGACTGTTAAGAGGATTGGAAGTATGGATGGTTAGTGGAGATGCAGAAGGATGGTTCATGGTATATCTAGCTTATGGATGGTTAGTGGCATAGTTTTAAAACTCGGACCGGTGACCGACTCGGTGAAGGTACCAGGTCACTGGGTCAAGGGTCGGACCGAGGGGTCGACAGTTGAACCGCATGACCAAAACCGGGACCACATGACTCGGACCCGGTCTCTATTTCGCGAGTTTTCATGACTCGAGTCGATTTTTAAAACACTAATTAGAAGTTAAAAATGCATAAAAGAAAGAATTTGTATTATAAAAAACTAATCTTAGATTGTAGTTTAAAACAAAGGAAATGTTTATTATAATAATAAATAAATAATCCACGAGGGTATTTAATTTTCTTGGGTCAGGTAGGGTGATCTAGATAATGGAATTTCATATTTTCAAACTAAGGTATGAAATATATATCTTCAATATGCCTATTGATAACAAAAGCATTGATAGCACAATGGCATGACATTACGCCTTTGATGCCGAAGGGTTTGGGTTCAACACCAACCCCAGCCATTTTTGTCAATATTTTAGGAGTCACAGGTTCAACCGGTTTTCCCCGAGTCAACACCAGTTCTCTGGGTCACAACCGGGTCAGTTGCATGTCCGATCCACTAGCCAGCTCGAGGCGGTCAGGGGTTCGGTTCCCGGTTAGACCGGTCCGAGCTGATTTTCAAAACACTGGTTAGTGGAGATGCAGAAGGATTCATGGTAAATCCTAAATGTTTTTACTATTGTTATTTCAGGATGAAAATGAAGACTTTTATGGTAAGTGCAAAATAGTTTAATATTTAAATATATGTTTTTTATTTTAAAAAAATAACCTTTTATGACTCAGGTTAAGCTTTTGGCAGTCGTGGTAGGAATCTATTTCTTGGGGAACATTGGGATCCGTGTTTGGGCAAAGCTTCAGGGTATCAGTGTTAAGATTGTGAACCAATCAGCTAATGAAGATGTGAACCAATCGACTCATCCAGAGGATCCTCCTCTTGTAGACAAGGAAGTGGTTCATCAACTACCTGCTACTCCAGCGGCTACTCTGATCAACCTTTTAGATGAGGATATAATCCCACATCATATGGGAACTGAGGATATAATCCATCCTGACCTTGTTGGACTGTTTTGAAAGGAGATGCTCTTGGTTTTCTCGGTTCTTCAACATCATGAAACCCATTTTGGACTGTTGTGATAGGAGGTGATGTCATTAGTTCTCAAAGACTTGGGGGCTTTTCATGTTCCCTTTATACACTTTTGTCTATCTTTGATCAAACTATAACTTACCATAACAGAAGGATGTAGAAGGATAGGTAGGCTAAGGTTGATGATAGTGGAGATGCAGAAGGATGATTCATGGTATATATTAGTGAATTTGGTGGTTATGGGATAAGTGGAGGAGATGTCGGGGACCTACAACCATCCGAGAACCTTAGTGTTAGAGAGCTTCCAGTTTCCTTTTCTCTACTATCGAGTAAAACGTTTAATCTGAAATAGAATCAAACATCTCGTGAGGGAAAACACTCTTCATTTACAACGTCGTCTTAACGCAGTGTCTCGACATATTGAAGGCATCTTTGAACTCAACTTATTCTCTAATAGATGGTCTTCGTCACTTGATCGCTAAAGTTAAGTTGGACAAATGATATCTTTAACTTTTACGATGATAATGGGTTGTATCAAGCGAGTTCAGGCTCGATAAAAAACTCTGCTAAAATTCTAAATTGGCTGCCCTTACACGATGTTGTGACGTCAGGTTTAGGGTTACCAATCAACCCATTTGTCCTTTATCATTTCACTCTTCGCATACCTAGCGCCACTTTTCTCCCATGTCCAGCCATTCTAGTCCTTTTCCTCACGTGTCCACGACGTCACACCATCTTCTTTAAAGTTTCTCCTTCACACGTGTCTTCTTCAGAACATCCTTGTATCCGCAAATGGTTGTACGAGGATGACATAATTCAGTTGCATTTGTGTGCATGTGTCTTTACGTCTCTAAGGAGAAGCAAGAGATTGGGTTTCGAAAAATGGTGATTCGAGGAAGACCAACCCAAATCTGCCATGCATGCTTCAATGTAGCTATTGCAAAACACCATACCAAACTCTTGTCAATGTAAGATTTGTTGAAGGTTTAGTTCATTGGGGGTTTTGTTATAAGTTTGATTATATGAGAATCTGGCTTGGTTTTTTGGGTTTAATTATGTTTGATATTGAAATTGATCACTTGATTGTTTGATATTGATTATTTTTATTGATTCTAAGATTCATTTTTTAAGATTGGTTATTTCTCCTCATCTTCATTCCGGAATGTACGTGATGACTACGGTATGGAATTGAGAGTTTTTTTTCAGGAATGTGATGACTAGGTTATAAATGATTATTTTCTGTTGAGTGTCGACGAGAAAATATTACATGTTATTTTATAATTATTTTTAACTCTAGTTTTTAAAAGACAAATAATTGACTATCACTCTTCAAATTAAGTTTTCAATAACATTGGTAGTAGTATGTAATGCACTACCCGTGTGTATGCACGAATAAACGTCTAAGAATTCCTTTAAACTAAACGTTGAAACAGAAAAAGTATACTCTAAAATTTAAACAAACATTTATTTATGTAGCTAAATAACACTTTTGGTCCTTTATATTTGCTCTAGGTTTTATTTTGGTCTTTTATCTTTTTTTGTCCCGTTTTGGTCCTTCATCTTCCATTTCTGTTTCATTTTGGTTCTTCAATGGTATTTTCCGTCCAATAAGTTAACATACGTCACACTGGCAGTTAACTACTGACACTGTGTCTTAAGTGTTCGGGCTGACTTGGAATTTATTAAATGTTGTGACAAATAGGGGACCAAATTGAAACAAAAAGAAAACACAGGGGACCAAATTGACAAAAACACAAAAATAAAGTTATCAAAAACAAAAAACAGAAACAAAATTAGAAATTCTAGGTTTCTTCTTCCAACATTAGGGTTCTTCTTCCAACATTTTAGCTTCACAAGCTCAACCTTATCACGTTCTTATCCCTCAACACCATTTTAGCTTCTGCGTTGTGGAATCGTTTCAGCCCCAATCTGTCGTCGACTTCCTCTTCTTCATTCTAGACGAATCTTCCAATTTCAATTTCATGAGTATTGAATTAGGGATTTAGGGATTTGTAGTTATTACATTTAGATTTCAATTTGTTATTAATTAACCCAAAACGAAATCAAATGAAATCTCCCTCTTTGTCAATTTGTTGTTATTAAATCTGGAATCGAAATCGAAGAAGATGAGAAACGAAAGAAGATGAGAAACGAAGTAGATGAGAAAGGAAAAAAGATGAGAAAAGATGTAAGATGAGAAACGATGAGGAACAAATTGATTCTGTTATTATTTTGTTTTTGATTTTGTTCCTTTCCAGATTCACATTGCAGATTCACTTTGTTCCTTGCCATTTTGTTTTTTAGTTTTTGTTTGTTAATTTCATTTTAGTTTTTTTGGCTTTTTGTTAATTTTTGTTTTGTTTTTTAAAAATTTAAAAAACATAGTTGCATATGTGTCAATTGATTTTAAATTAAATAAAACAGTTATTTGTCACGTTATTAAATAAATGACACATCAGAATAAACACTTAACACTTCCAGAGTGGCGGCTGTTAACTTTTTGGACGGAAAATAGTCAAACACCATCGATGGACCAAAATGATACAAAAATAGAAGATGAGAGACCAAAAAGATAAAAAACCAAGATGAAATCTAGAATAAAGATAAAGAATTAAAAGTGCTATTTAGGCTATTTATTTTAATTATATAAAATTTCACTAGTCTATGAGTGTCCATATATAATTTTTTTTAGCTTAAATATCGCTATGTGCCCTTTTATAAAATGGATAAACACTTCCCTTTTACACGATTTTCCACACAAGGGGACAAAAGCAAAACCAAGTGACAAGTAAGTGTTTTGTATTTGATTGTTTGATAGAGAAATCGTAAACAACGACAAAAAGAATCTATCAAATCGACTTATTACGGACTTAATATTATTCGATTGCAAGCTGTGAATAAATCATCCTCTCCCATTTCACATTTTCACCCACTATTTTTAAATGAAATACTAATATTAATTGTTCTGATTAGATCTCACAAGGATGGGTTGTGTCACTTGTGTGGGGGTTGTTAAGAATCAGGATCAATCCTGTAATACGGTTGATTCAAATAAAGTTGATTGATATATCATTGACTCACTGTGCACAAGCAACTGCAACATTCTAATTATCTGATATATACTTTTAATTTCTATGAAAATTTCGAACAATGAACTTATCTGATGGAGTTACGTGTGGAACTGAAATTCGTTGCTAAAATTAAGAGATAATAAATTTTAAGATGTGATTCACTCATTATGTGGTGTAAAAAATTAGTGGCAGAATTAGAATATTTGAAATGTGTAACAAATTTTTCTTTTTAATTTTACTATTCTTAGTAGTGTGAAATCAACCCTAGCATCAAATTTTTATTTTTTTAAAAATTAATTCTTAGTCACTTTATCATTTTATAACATTTTGGTCTAATCTTTATCTTTATCCCTTACATAAAATGATATGATTCATTCTTTATGTCGTAAAATGTAGCAAAATGCAGGGTGTAGCCGGCCTTATCCTCAAGGACAGAGAATACATGTGGGACATTTTAACTGGGAGTGACACATAGTCATTAGTCCAGTCTATGGGATTGGGAATGGGACCACTCTTGTTCCTTTCTTTGATTTTAGCTTAAAAAAATTAGATATATGCAAGTTTATTCATGTGTGAGAAAAGGATATGAATGGCATGAAAAACCAAAGAACAAATTATAGAGTTAGTTAGTACGCATATATATAATTGCTGTAGTATTATGAACAATGAGGCATATGGTAAGATAAAATAAGCATATCCAAAGATACACGTGTAGATGCTAAAACCGTGCTTAATTATTTAACATTATCTTTTCTGTCTTTGGAGTTTAATTTATTCTACGTATGATATACTTTCTTGGTAAATTATTGAGCTTGTGAATCACGAATAGGAAAAATACTCAAGTGAATTGAGTTATACTCTTGCAAGCTTTCAAGTTATCTTATAATATTCCAAATATTGATGAGACTTGCAAAGTTGGTGTTGCTAAAGAATCATGCGAAAGTGAATGCCACTCCCAATTTGAAGGTACTAATCAAATAAAATGTCACCATCTTTTTATAAAGCGCGACTCTATCATCAACATTCAAAGAGATTTTTTTGTGGGGATTAAAGATAATGGTAGGTGTATGCATTGGTTGGCGTGGGGATAAGATTTGCAAACCAAATAAGGAGGGTGGTCTAGGTATTAAAAACTTAAAGTTATTTAATATTACCCTTTTATCTAAATGGAACGGTTTTTGGTGGACGAAAATGCTAGTTGGAGGGGGTTTTTTAACTCATAGGTACGGCGGTTTATCAATTTTCTTAAACAATGATTCTATGTTGGTTGGGAAAAATGACTCTTTATGGTGGAGGGATCTTGTTTTTGTGGGCGAAGAAGTGATTGAAAAAGGATGGTTCAACGATTGTGTTAGAAAGAGGTTTGGGAGATGGTGAGGGTGTGAAGTTTTGGAAGCATCATTGGCTAGGCAACCAGCCTTTGCACCTTGTGTTTCCTTCATTATTTGCAGAATGTCAGGATCCAAATGTGACAGTTGCTGCAGCTGGTCTTTGGATGAATGAGCGTTGGCAGTGGCAAATTGAGGGGCGTACTTTTTCTGGTCTGAATCTGTTGGGCGATGCACAACGTTTGCGAGATATTCTGGTGGAAGTTCAACCGGTGAGAGGGAAGCTAGACTATTGGTGTTGGTATTTAGAATCCCAAAAACCATTTTCAGTCACCTCTTGTTATTATCATTTGGTGCATTATCAGGTTGTCTTGGAGACAACATCAGATGTTGATATAAGTTCGGAGCTTTGGAAAACAGTAGCTCCATCGAAAGTTGTCATTTTCGGATGGAGATTTTACAACGACACATTGCCAACACGTGAGATGTTATTACGGTGATATGTGATTGTTTCCGAAGATGCAGAATGTCCTATATGTGCACAGACGCGTGAATCTTCAATGCACTTTTTCTTTCAACGTGTTTTGAGTACAGAGGTATGGACTAAGATTGAAGACAGACTTGGTTTGAAGTTTCTTGGCAATAATAGTATTGTGGAACCATTTTCGTTTGTTTGGCGAGGCGTTTTCAAGGAAGATGGTAAACAAGGCAAAATATATTATTCGGTTAGCAACATGTTGGTGTATTTGGCTTGCTATAAATAATTTGATCTTTAAAGGGGCATTGTCGGTGGTAGACTCCATTGTTTGGTATATTAAATGTTTATCGTGGACTTGGTTTATGTATGAGTTGGGTAGACTTTCGTATTATTCTGTTTCATCTTTGTGTTTAAACAATTTGTGATTGGTTTTTCGAGCACACCTACTGTTTGTTTTCAATGAATCATTGTTTATCGAAAAAAATTAAAATAAAATGGCATATTCTAAAATTGGATTTAATTAATAAAAATTCAGATCAAAGAAAATGGGGAGGCCGGATCCAACTTGCAAAACTTTATTACCTATTTGATAGTCTGATAGTTAGGATAGGATATGGAGTAGGATAGAGAAAGGATACGATAGAGACGGGATAACACTATCATTTTATGTGTAATTGATGTGCAACACTTGATAAGAAATAAAATAATATATATTATTCTTGTTTTAGGTAGAAAGATAACACATGTTATTCTATTGTATACTTTAGATAAATTTAAAAACTATTATATGATATATATATATATATATATATATATATATATATATATGTTAATGGCACGAATACGTTTTTGACAACTATATTTTATTTATTAAATTATTAAATTACTTTTCTATTTTTATACTTTTTAATGATACTTTTATTTTTTTATCATTTGTTTCATTTTTTTTAATTTCAATAGATTTTAAATTTTTAGATTGTACAAAAAGACAATTACCCTTGTCATAATATCATACATTACTTTTTAACTTAAGTACAAATATTGTTTATTTTAAGATTTAACATTAAATTTTATTTTATTTTTAATATACATATTTATTTTTTCTCAGATTTCATATTTTCATGTTTTAAAATATATTTTAGAAGGGTAAATGAATAAATTATTTTCTTATCATATCTTGTTTTTTGTAACCCAGCTCAAAATCAGGATAAGATTTTAACTACAGAGACAGAATATGATAAGTCACAAGATTAAATTATCATATTCTGCTGACTAAACAAACGTTGGACTGACACACACATGATATGATATCTATCATGGCTCATTATCCTGGCCATCAAACGTTCCCTAATTGAATAGTCACCGCAATTTATGGAAGAAAAAGTAGTAACCGCAATTTATGTTATGCATACTAAGAATAATTTGCCATTCAATGATACTAAGATAAAAGAATCCACCAATAAGTTGATCCATGTGGTAATTAATTCAAATCCTGAAGGTCTCAAGTTCGAATCTTTGTTGTGGCAAAAACTCTATTCAAAAGATTGACAAAACCAATAAATAAGGTGCACTAAATAGATAACCAAAAAGTAAAATAAAATTGTTCATTCTTTTATTTTAAGATTTGGAAAAAGAGACAATCTAATTTGAAGTACCCTGCAACACTAAATGTAGGCACATCTCATAATTAGGATTCCAATGATAGTTTGACATAGTATAAGAGACTAATAATTTTTGCTAGAGTCAACCCTAATATTTTCTATTGTAACAAATAATAGAAATTGTGTTGTACACTTTATGAAAAATAAAAATAATAACAAGCATAGTTTGAACAAGATCAAGTTGTGATTTTTCTAGAGGATCTAAAAAACCTAGTAATGAAGCACCAAAAATTTTTTAGTAGATGAAAATCTTGATAATAATATATAAAAATATATTAATAATAAATCAATGTAAAGCTCAATATTTGGACTAAACACTTCACTCACCCCCATTTAGTTATTTTCTTTTCAGTTTTCTAGAAGACTAGAAGATGTGCGGCATATACTTCATCACCTCTGTGTCAATTTCATTGTATGTTTTCATATACGCGTTTGATTTACTAAGATTTACTAAAAATAAGAGACTGCGCTAGACAATTCTATTTGTATCTTTTTTGATTTGAAAATTGGTTATTGTATTGAACAAAAGAAAGCAAATATTAGACAAAACACAAACTATCAATATACTTTTTTTTCTACTCAATAAATATTCTTCCTCTCCTACTTCTCTCTCTCTCTCTCTCTCTCTCTCTCTCTCTCTCTCTCTCTCTCTCTCTCTATATATATATATATATATATAATAAATGTTCTTCCTCTCCTACTTCTCTTCTCTCTCTCTCTCTCTCTCTCTCTCTCTCTCTCTCTCTCTCTCTCTCTCTCTCTCTCTCTCTCTCTCTCTATATATATATATATATATTCTCTCTCATCTTTCTTTATGCTTTTATATTATACTATAATATACCATAATATATGTTATATAAAATCATTATATATCTATATATCATAAGAATATTATAGTAAATTTTATATCCTTTGTTTGTACTATCCATTATCCACATCAAATAGTATATCTACAAAAAATTGTCCAAAAATTTAAAGGTTTGTGCAGTACGTACTTATTCATTTACAAATCAAACGCATTAAACACCGGTGGCGGATGCACTCACAACCGATGGTTCAGTTGAACCCCCTGAAAAAAAAATTACACTTACTACTCTCTATATAAATAACCTAAACCCCCTGAATTTTTTTTTAATCCCCTGAAAATTTTAAATTGCATTAGTAAACCAAGTTTTGTACCTATTTGACACTGACCTTAAAAAATTTGACACTGAGTCCGCCACTGTACCTATTTGACACTGGGTCCGCCACTGTTCAACACTCATATTTTTTTGGTTCAGACCAACGCTGGCTACCCATGGAGTGTCTCAACGCTTTCAACCAAAGACTAATCTCCGTTTGTGTTTAGGATCAAATTTCGCATTGGCCAACACCGAATTTATCTACTGCAGAAATCGAACCCGTGAGCATCGGATCGACCCCCTACGTCTTAGAGTAGATTAAGCCACTAGGCGAACGGTGTCTTGTTTATGCTCAACACTCGTATGATAACAAGTTCTACAATTAAATAATGGATTTGTTTTATTTTTGTTCACATTTTTCGGTGAGTGAATATAATATGAAAAATGCTATAATTTCCACACATCGAAAATCATACAAGGATATGTGGCGTAGGAAGACGCATGCGCCGGAGCCATTGACAATAATTTAATTAATTTTTTAGTTTTTCATTATTTTATTAGTAAAACAAGAAGCCATTGAAAACGAAGGCCATATAGTATATTTTATTTTATTTTATTTTATTTATTCCTTTTTTTGTGCATCATCATCAGTAAACAAAAACGAATGACGTTGCTTTCGTAGGTTTTGGTAAGTTCCAAGAAGCCAATCGTCATTTGAAGAAACACAAGCTGAGTTGAAAAGGCCTCAAAACAAAAATAAAAGCGTGCGGCGACACGAAGCAGTTGCGTGTGCAACAGCAACCGGCACAAACATTAACCCATTCTTTAGACAACAACTTTGAATGATTGAATAGTGGATAATCATGTTTAGAATTACTAGTATAGTTTAGATAATCCAATAGGGTGTGGCTTTTTTTTCAAACTTAACTTTGTCACATTTGATCCTTTTGATTTGTTAACTCTTGGAGGTGAAATTATTCGCTTTATATAAATAAATTTTGTTGGCTCTCTTGTATTCAAATTTTCAATTAAATCCGTGATTTGATTGGTGAAAATGAAGCAATTAATTAAGTAAATGGGAACAAGATGAATCGCAATCATACTCCATCATGTGTTTCACATTTTTCTTATTCAAATGAGACCCAAACGGGCCAAGGACACATTATTTTAGGGGTAAATAAAACAGTTGTATTCAATAGTTTTAGAAAGCAATATAATAGGCGTGTTTTCCATTCACCACATTCTAGAGCCGGAACTAACGCTTGAGCCAGCCAAACTCATGGGTGACTTTACAATTACATACATGAGTAGAAAGGAAATGGGTATGAAGCTAGCTAATACTTAAATCCTAAACTAACAAAGTCTTTCATTCACCTAACGAAGACTTTCACACATGGGAAAGACAGACGATATAACATGGGTTTTACGCTTATTCAATTACAGATGATTTCTTTAGTTTCCTGAGGCACAATTTGACTACATGTGGTCTTGGAATTGTCCAATTATTCCTTTGTTTGAAAATCGATTGACATCTTGTAGTAATTCTGTTTCTACTGTTTAATACACGTAATTGTTGTAAATTTTGTGATATTTCAAAACTTCTAAGTGAATTTCGGCAAATAAATATTTTCGACTCAAAATAAATATTTTCGACACAAACAAATTTCGACACAGACAAACATTTCGACACAGAATATCCTTCCCAGTTTTGGTCGAAATGGGTTGCAGATGTTCTTCCCAGTTTTGGTCGAAAAATGAAATTTAATTTCCTTTATTTTGTAACTGTTATTTTCGTTTAACAGCTATTTTCATTTAAACCAATCCATTCCGTAACTGCAAAAATAAACCGGCTTGATTACAATTTATTTTATAACGGTTGTTGACTGGCTATTAAATGGCTGGAGCCTATGCTTCAAACGGCTATCTCTGAAAGCCTATATAAGCGTTCTCCATTGGCCTTGAAGGAGATAGACAAGAGAGCCATTTTTCACTCCTTCTAAAGATCACTCTCCTGGGTTCATATCCTGATTCCATATCATGTTACTCTTGCTAGTTCGGATACCTCTTTCGCTACTGCGATTGAGAAGAGCCGGTTGTACCTCGGGGAATTTGCGCTGTAGAGGCGGATAAATTCTTCAGGGCAGTCGAAAGACGCCTCCGGTTATTTTCTAACTCTTATTTGTTCGCAGGTTTGGTTCGCAGCATCTCTGTCTCTTGACAAATTCGACAGCAGCAACAGCTGTCTCTGCAGGTTCGATTGCTTCGGTCACTGCAGGTTCGACTGCCTCTGTCTCTGCAGGTTCGACTGCTTCCATCTATGCTGCTGTCTCTACAGATTTGAACACAACTGTCATTGCAAATTCTACTACAACTGCAATTCGACTGCTACTGCAATTCGACCACAGCAGAATTTCGACTACTGCTGCCCTTGCACCTTCGACTATTTCAGCAGCCTTTGCATTATTCGACTACTGCTGCACTTACAATTTTGGCTACTGCTGTCTCTGTGAAATTCGACAGTATATGTGTTTGAATATACGACAACAATCTGAAGAATTTATTTCTGCTATTTTTGTCCGAAGTACCGTGACTGCAAGGTCTTTCGTGGAAGATAAGTCTCCTTAACTATGCTTGTTGTGTTGTTTGCAATTCTTGATAAGTTCTTGGTCATATGAGTCGATTGGACACTACTAAAACAATATATTGTGAATATCTAGTTATATTGTTGTTATCATCAGTGTGTGATTTCCATCTGAAAAGACTCAATATATCTTGCAATCAATTAAAAGGGTTTCTAATTCACTTCGAATATTTTTTGGAACGAAGTACAATTCTGTTGTAGAGTGGAAAAAAACCATTTATTTAATTTTGTTCGAAAGGCACCACAGATAAATACTGTTGCTTGCAGAATTATTGCTTCATTCTTATCCTAAAGTATATTAGAATTCATATATTACCCATTTATCATTGTTTGCTTTCTTCTGTTCCAAAATCTGAGTTTATTATGATTGCTACATCGTACATGGTTCAAATGAAATGATTCCCAAAATATTGTTCTAAGCATTTCATTAATTTTTCTGACTTTGTTGTGCTCCCCAAAAATCTGTGCCAATTTTTATAGCAGACTTTTACGAGAAAAATTTACAAAGAGAATGAACGAGAAGAATGATGATGACGAGGTGAATTCTTCGTCCTTAAGGTATCAAACGTCCATGACGACACCAGACTTTAAAGAGAAAAGTTACAAAGAGAATGAACGAGAAGAATGATGATGACAGGGTGAATTCTTCGTCTTTAAGGTATCAAACGTCGATGACGACACCAGGTTCTCATCTTTCTTCATGTTCTTTCTTTGCACTTTTGTTTGGCTAGGTTTACGGTCAAAAGTGGCACCATGACTTTACATTAGGAGCTAAGAAAATTAATTGTGAAATTAAATATTTGCATTTGTTCATAAGAGTTCGACTGATGCTTACTTAAAAGGATTATTATTTTTGATTGAAATGATTGATTAATTGATTGGCTCTAGTGCATTAATTTTATCATGTTGTCCTTGCCTACCAAATACTATGTCTTGGTTTTTGTGACTTATAGGTTATTAGTCGGGATTTTCTTTATCAACACTGAAACATCTGATAATGCTTTTGAATCCATCCTATGCATATTGGTTGTATGACATATAGAGTTCGACCCAACACATTCGAACCAACTTATACCTATAGAGTTCGACACAACATATTCGAACCAACTTATGCATATAGAGTTCGACTCAACATTTCACATACTAATATGTCATCATGCTATGGAATCTGACAAACAATTTATGTGTTTAACAAAGTCTCCTTTTTGAAGCAATTTTAAGTATAACTCTTGCCTTGTCACTGTGTTTCTATATATATGTGCAACTTGTTGTCAAATGACTTTTAGATATCAAGGCTATCCCACATTTGTGTGTCACATTTTCCTTTTATTGAAATAGCTTCATTGTGTGCCATGAAGAATTTATTTAGAGAGTTATAGATATACAATTTCTTATATGACTTCATAGTTCTGTTTATAATTACTGGAACTTATATATGCATAGCATGAAGATAGAACCTTCGACATCTATGCACACCTAGGATAGAACCTTCGACCTCTATGCATACCATAGAAAAATCGACCGACCCCGATCAAAACAGATACCTGCTGTTAGTGGGAGTAATTAGATATTGCATCTTCTTACTGAGCATAATTGCATTTGTCGGATTTAACAATTGATATTTCATTGTTAATTTCTTATTACTAATGTGTCAATGGATATAACAATGATGTGATTATTCATATTAAAATCTTTGTCTTCTAAACCTTGGTGTGAAAGACATGCTATTAAGTAATTTTTTAAGTGCAATTTGCGATGCCAGACCATAAGGAAGTATGGTTGTATAACTCTTTCACCAAAATCTTATTTTGATACTCTTTAGAAGTATAGATGCTTTGAAATTAAATCATTGAATATCCTTTATGATTCTGACAATTAGTCAAAAGAAAATAGAGACAAAGCTATTACATTATCAGAGAATGTATACCAATTTTTATTGGAAGGTTTTTGCAAATATCTATTTTGAGCATGTTGTGTGTATTATGAAATGTGAACTATTCGCAGTTGCTATATTGTCCTTTATATCATATTGGTACAATAATGTGAAACTGAGAAATTGAAGTTGATCCTATTAAAGGAATCATATGCACACAAATCTGCTAACGATTTGAACTTAATAAAATGAGAATTGTCTTAGATAGAGCCTCAATTTACAAGTAATATTTTCACTTTATTAATATGTGATATAGTATTTTTTTTGGAATGTTATGTTGTGTGAGGAATTGTGGGGGGTTGATATTGGATTCGTGTTTCATGTGAAAATGAATTTTCAAGTGTCCTCTTGTTATGCTATGCCTGATAACCATATTATCAAGTTTCATGAGAAAATGCATTAGAGACATGTAGCAGGTGTGAAAAGGTTCAAACCGTTAATGCTAAAATTGAAATATTTTAGAATCACCTTTTGACATGTTCAAATGCAGACTATAACAAGTCTTTTAGATTAAATAAAAGACATGGATAATTATCAGTTATAGGAATCTCTTTTAGATATATGTAATATACATACTTTTTAGACCATTTACTGATATTTGAATATATGAGACATCAATAACATACTTGTGAAAATCCATAAATAGTTTATGGAAATGTTGTCGCTTAAAATTCAACTAAGCAGACCTGTATGTATAAGTATATGTAGCTCCGAAATTACTAAAGCATTTTTTTTAATTATCTATTGAGGCATCATAGGCTATGTCACTACATACAGTATCCATTGTATTTCGATGACACTATGATGATAGCCATGTTTGATAATTATCTATTGAGGCATCATAGGCTATGTCACTATATATAGTGAATACCCATTGTATTTCAATGATACTATGATGATAGCCATGTTTGATTCACAAGAAAATAAATCTAAAAGTGGATTTATTTATGAATGGTTGTCACTTAGAAATTTTCTAAGTAGAGCTATACTATGGTTGTCACTTAGAGATTTTTCTAAGTAGACCTGCATAAATTACCTTATTGAAATTAAGGTTATTACTCAAAGCTTGATAATATTAGAGAATGAGTTTGTTACTCAAGACTTTGTGATATATGAAATTAATTGACTAAGAGACGTCTTGGTCAATATTCCTTTATGGAAGAAATAGTGTCTTCCATAGTTGTGTAAAGTAGCTACAGAAATGAGAAGGATTACATCCTTAATTTATGTAAAATCAGAAGTGAATTTTATCAATCTTCTGAAAAATCCCTAGGGAAGAAATGAGCTTGTGATACACCGAGGGAATGGGACTAAAGCCAATTGATATTAAGAAGTAATGGTAACCCAACCTTTGTGATTGGAGATCCCATGAATAAGGTTCAATGTGGTAAAAACAAGTTACTTCTTGATAGTGCTAGCACTGGAAATTAATTCAAGTAATTAATTTCATTAATTGTCCCTTCCTATGGTGATATTGTGATAGTGCTAGACTGTAGGGTGTCATACCCCAATTTTGTCCGGCTTAGGTCAAAACCCTAATTTTCAATCAAAAATAAATAAATCAAGTCTTAGCATTCATCCTAGAGGTTAGGAAGAGCATCATGCTTGCATCTTAGAGGTTCCCGAATGCATTTTAGGGTTAGAAAAGCATTGCATGGCATTTTAGAGCACTTTAGAGCATTTCTAGGGTTTCTAGGGTTTTTCCTAGGTCAAAGGGTATTTTGGTAATTTCACCAAAAAGACTTATTTTCTCATCATGCATGCATTTCTAGAGTTTTAGAGTCATCCAAAGGGTCTCAGGATCATTGTTAGAGTGGAAATGAAGTTTAGAGCAAAATCAGGGTTTTTGGGACCAAAAGGGCATTTTGGTCATTTCACTAAAATAAATATTTTCTCAGTAAAAACCACTATGCATCTCTTGAGGAATTTATGTGGGTCCAAGTGAGTGGAGTTGTGCATTTTTTTTATGCATCATAGGAGTATTTTTGGCATGAAATTCGGTTTTTGAACAAAAGGGCAAAATGGTCATTTCCTTTGGAGTGGGGTCAATAAATCAATTTTGGAATTGGTGAGATCATGAAATTCAGAGCCCAATTATTGAATCATGGGACATAGCCCAAAATGGCAAGAATTTAGAAGAATTATCTAGAAGGGAATAAGGAATATCCCTTTGAATTTTGAAAGGTCAAATGTAGTACAATAGTACAAGTTGCAATTCCACCCACTCTCTCTCCTTAGCTGCGAATTCCAGCCCCTTTTCCCCCCATTTTGATTTATTTTATTGGTTGCAAATTGTGTTTAAATCATGGCCTTCCATTCAAGTGCTAAATGCAATCCTCACCCTTCATTTGAATTAAAATGGCACTCTTGTAATAAGCTTCATGGAAAAATACATTTTTGTAATTAAACTTATCCTTCACTCACCTCTTTAAGCTGGGCCCCTCAGCCCTCTCTCTCCTCACTTTGTGCTTTCTAATTGCCCATAATCCATGTGACATTTGATCTTGACCCTTGGTTCAAAACTAAAATGCAATCCTAGAGCACAAGTGAGATGGAGTGACATAGTTACCCTCAACTTTGAGTGGCCTCTATAAATACCATTTTGTGCTCAGCTCACAAGGACCTTTGGCTGATCATTCACTCCTCAAAAAACCCTAGCACACTCTCTCAAAAGAGCCTCCAAAACCGTGAGCATACTCACCATCATCCACCCATTGTTCCTTTGATTTTTCTTCACCAAATCACTTCCAACCCACTCCCATTTCGCATATCTTCTTCCTACCATCTTCAAGTTCAGATTCATACCCTCAAGAGCTTAGGATTTCGAAGGTTTTCAAGGGCTTGGTTGGTGTTCTTTTGAAGATTTGGTTGATTGGTTCACTAGCTCTCCATTTTCGCATAGTTTAGTGAAGGCTCAAGGTAAACTCTTAGAACTCTTTGCATTCATAAACTTTTTGCATCAAAAAAAACTTATCTCTTTTGCATATTCATCAAAATGTAGATTAGGGGGCTGTTGGGGGAGATTTGGTATCTCACCCCTTTTGAATAAGTTGTGTTATGCGATCTTTGCATATCATCATCTTTGCATCTTTGTTTCATGAATAAAATGCTCTTTTCTCCTTGATTTGGTTTCGGCCTCATGTTAGATCTTAGGGATCTTGTTTCTTCTAGTTCATTTCATGTCCAAAATGTGAATAATGGTTGGATTTCAAGCATGTGTAGCTTCGGGTTCAACTTGTAGAAATTAGGGTTTTGATGTTTGTTTCATTTCCTTAATTTTTGTGTGAATAAATGTATGTGTTACTTGATCTTTATCTTATAATCTCATGTGCTATGTTATGTTTGTGTTTGATGTCATTCTCATGCATCAATTTATGTCATGTTTGGTATGAAATTTGTTGGTGAATATTGCTTGCAAGCATTCGGCCAAGGCTATTCGTATGACCTAGTTTTTGTTGCAATTTGCTTTGTTGATTTGGTGTGTGTAAATAATTTTGTGTAAATGTGTTTTGTTTTTAACCATTTACCAATGTACTTTACTATTCACTTAAAAAAATTACCAAAAAGTTAAAAACATTTTCATTCTTACTTTTCACTTCTTACCACGAGTTTTTACCTCATTCATTAACTCTTTACTCAAAAATACAAAAAGATTTTACCATTCACTTTTTACCATTTACATTTCACCTCTCATTAAAATATTTTCACTTGCATTCACACTTGTTTCACTATTTGCATATCACATTATGTTTAATCACTTACCTCTTGTTGATGATTGGGTGATGTGATCCAAATACTTATGCCCAGTGCATATCCCAAGTAGGGGAGATCACCCAAAGTGAATCAATCCCTTTGTGTTTCATTTGCATAGTTAATTACTTATCTCTTGTTGATGATTTAGTAATGTGATTCAACACTAATGCCTAGTGCCTGCCCCAAGTGTTGAAGATTACTTGAAAGTGATTCAACTACTTGCATCATTTACTTACATGCTTTGCATTCATTACTTGTGTGCTCGTTGTACTTGAAAGTGTTGAATCGGTGTTCACAACTTGGCTGTTTTGATTTTCGCAAAGACTTTGTAAAGTCATAGACTTATTGCTGCTCGATAGTAACACTTCAAACCTCAAAACCATGTTGTATGTGAAAGACAATTCGTTACTCGTTAGTAACATCTACAGTTTCAAAACTTTTAGCACTCAAGTTCAAAAACAAGTTTGTCACTCATTAGTAACAACTTCAATTTTCAAAAACCTTTTGCATTCATAATTAAAAACAGTTTTTGCATTTGCACTCAATCAATTTCAAACTCATAAAAGTAATGTGAGCAAGTAATGATCACCCATAGCCTTAGCTAGTTTGATCATGAAAGCTCTCCCTTTTTCAAAAGCCATGTGAACTAGTAAAGATCACCCATAGCCTTAGCTAGTTTGATCATGAAAGTTCCTTCCTTTTTCAAGCACCTTCTTCAAGGCTTCTTTTTCTCGCTCCAAGAACTACGTTGCTTTGATTCCCACTTGGGATACGTAGGAGCGAGACTTGTTCTCGTCAAGCACATCAAAAAAAAATCTTCACTTTCACAACAATAAAAAACCTCCATTTTCAAAACGAACAAAAATGTTTTCAAACCCATTGTCGTTAGTAGCTAATCAGAACCGTAGTTCGTCTAGCTATTGACATCAATCTCCTTTCTCCAAAAAGAACAATAAGTGATGACCACCCATAGCCTTTGCTAGTTTGGTCATCAAACAAATCAATCCTTTTCAAAAAAAGCTTTCAAAAAGAGAATAAAAACAAGTTGTTACCAACGGTCACCCAGAACCTTAGTTCGTTTGACTAGCAGTAGCGACTCCTTTTGAGTACTTAGCGGTGATTACCCATAGCCTTAGCTAGTTTAGTCACTCGCTAGTACTCGTCCTATTTCGAAAACTCACCTAAAAAGTAAAAAAAACAAAAACCAAGGTAGAACTACGTAGCTCTGAATTCTCCATTGTACCGGGAGATACGTAGGAGCGGGTCGTTACCCCCGTCGAGCTCTTTTCTAAAAAACTCTCTTTTTCCCCCTCTTTACATAAGTTTTCCATTAATTTCCCATCCATCTTCAAATAAGAATAAAATAGGCAAATCTAAGTATTCTTCAAATCAAACATTGAAACCACACAATTTAATTAGAGGTTCCCTTTCAGTAGAAAGGAGGAATGGGGTGCTAATACCTTCCCCATTCCTAACCGACCCCCGAACCCATATCTCTATTTTTCAAAAGACCACCCGCCTTTTTGTAAAAGACTTTTTTCTAATGTTTTGGTCTAAAAACTAAAATATTGGTGGCGGCTTCACAATTTTCTACGTTGTACATTGAAGAACCCTAAACGGGATTTTTCGGGGTATAACAGCTGGCGACTTCACTGGGGACACTTTTTAAAAAACGAGGGTCAAGCCTAACTAATTTAAATGTGTGGTTTAATGTATTGTTGATTTGATTAAAACCTTGTTTGCCTTTCTTTCTTATCATTGATTGTAGGCATATGCATTTGTCTTCTTCTATGATTCCCTGTCTCATCTTTTATTCCCTTTCTTTTATCGCTTACGCCCATGCATTCTTCCAATCCCCATGTTCCCTTCTTCCTAGCTCCCTTTCTGAAATAAGCAATGTGTGTGTTGTTGGTACCCTAGGCTAGTTGTATTTGAATGATATTGAACCCTAGGGTAGACGACATGCTATTATCTGGACTGTCTGGATTTTCATCTGCAGGTGGGGTAGTTTTGAGGAAATGCCCTTCGCACACACCACTTGTACCCCGAGATTTTATGAATAGAGAAAGAGACCATAACCCAGGTCTGTTAGGGTATCTTAGGATGAGTGGATTCGAGTAGTGGGAGCCCATCAGGACCTTTGTCCGTTTGGCTACTCGCGAAAGTTTCAATCAGAGTTGTGCTCTTCCATGATACCTTGTACCTAGCAGTTTGCTGCATTTACAAGGAATTTCGTGAAAGAGACCGTGGCTCTGATGACCTTTGTGAGGGTGTGAATAGAGCTACATGAGAAGATTATCCCTAAAGTGTCTTAGATCATAGGTTCTACCCCATTTTAGGTCACAAGGGCTTTCCAAATTGTGTGCTGCATCGTGCATTCGGTTCAATCAATTTTCCCTCAGAATTTTCGAAAATCAAAAAAGATGTGCTTTTCCTTTTCAATAAAATGCCTATATGAGGTGGCATATAGTGTGAAAGTTTTCAAATCACCACCTGTAAATATCCTCTTTCTGCAAAAACACAAAAAAGAAGCATCCTTGCGTCATCACATCATTGTATCATTACGTCATTGCGTCATTTGCATTAAATAAAGTTCCAATTTTGAAAAAAAATCATCATTCATCTTGCATTCCCTTTCATCACATAAAGATGAAGCAAAAACAATTATCATCTGCATAGCATAAGCATTTCATCCTCGTCGAGTTCATCCAAGACGAGGCGTTCATGCATAAGCATTATTTCAAAAAAGACACAGCAGAACTACGCAAGCTTTGATTCCTCATTACAATGGGGATACGTAGGAGCGGGTCATACCCCGTCAAGCACATTTTTCTAAAACCTTTTTTTTTCCAATAAGTCATTTGCATCTCCAAATAATTTTCAAAATCATGTTCCAAAACTAAAAAACAAAAAAAATCATTGTGAGTATCATGCATTTCATTGCACACAAAAAATGAAAACAAGAAAGCATCTCATTCATAATCATGAATAAAAATCATCATCAAATTTATTCAAAATGTAGCATTCATGCGCCATTTCGTTAACCTCATCACTTTAGTTCAAATACATCATTCCTCCATACATGCATCTTTCAAAAAGGAAGGGGCATTGGCATTTCATACTTTGCCTTGCCTCTAAAAAAAATCATCATTTAGAAAAAAGCACCATTCCTGCATCTTTCATCATTCAAAAGAAAAAGGGGGCATCGGTATTTCATATATTATCTTGCCTCTATAAAAATCATTTTGAGAAGAAGCGTCATTCTTGCATCATTCGCATTGGCATTCCATATTTTGTCTTGCATTAAAAATAACAAAATTATTTAGAATAAGCCACACTCTTCGAGTGGTCATTCTCCACGCATTTGCTTCATACTTGCATATCATAATTTGTTCATTCATTCATTGCATAAAATAAGAGTTGTGATGAGAAGCGAGACGTTTTTGCGAAACAATCATCCTTTCTGAAAAAGTTTATCCTTACTTGGTTGCAAACTCAAGGTGTTCCAAGGCACTCAGTTTTTCAAATCAATAGCTCATTTGTATTTACTTCAAAAAAGACATTACATCTCATCCGTTCCATGATAAAAGACTGAAACAGTTCATCAAAAAAAATAGTTTTCATATCATGTCTTAACCAATATTAACTCTCTGTGAAGCGTTCTTCTAGTAAGCATGCATGCCACGTGCAGTCAGCCAATTTCCTTCATCATCATTCCCCATCCAAGTCTAGTCCCGCCCCGTCCACCCATAAAGTGCATATTCTCCCCATCAGTGCGTATTTGACTTTTGGTTCATTCTAATGCTTTAAGTCCTCCATGCTGGGGCAATTCTGTGATCATTAATTCCCCTTGATTAATATCATTTTCCTTCAGTGCGAGTCTCTCAAAAAATAATAATAATAATATAATAAACAAGAGAACAAGCTCGCTAGGTTGAAAACCCGCAAAGGGCGGCCTAGGCAAAAAAGAGCGCCTGGTGGACTGAAAACTCGCAATGAGCGGTCCAGGCAAAAATTAGGGCACAAAAAAGGAAAAAAGAGCAAACACATGAAAATAGATAAATTATTGTTCTAAAGTTAAGTCTTATAGAAATAAGCAATCGGGATTTGAAATGAAGTTTGGCCATCCCCTCAAAAACCCTCAAAATCCCAGAAAGTCCCTTTCCTACCCACCTTGAGCCAAGAAAAACCAAAATCCAAAGATCACCCTAGACAAGGATCACCCCAAATAAAGAAAAACAGTGCATCACTTTTTATCAGCTCTCCCGAGTCAAAGAAGGAAAAGAATCATAAAAAAAAAAAGGGAAAAAGAGAAAATCAAAAAAGGGGGATTCAAAAATGAAAATCCCAAAACAAAAGAAAATACAAAAGAAATGTAAGTGGTGAGCTGGTACATGTTACCACAAAATACAAGAGATCCTTGTCTAAATAAACCTTCAAACACTTCATCATTCCAACACCTGACTCCATAAGCCTTCAAACACTTCCTTTGGCCTCAACATCAAACCCCTTAGTCATTCTACCATGAGGCACGAATTTGCTTTAACAGAGCCCAAACAAGCCCAATAACCATCTTCCTCATAGACCATTAACCGTCAATCAACGCCGAACAAAACTCATCCCCCCATTAGCCTCAAACACTTCATTAAGCCTAACCCTCCTTCCTCCACAAAACACCACAATCCCGAAAAGTCCGTTCCGATCAATGACCGGTTGCTTTTGTTCACTCAAATTCTAATCTTAGGATGAACAAGCTTATCTATGTACAATGTGTTTGCTCAAAAGAAAAGCAAACGATCAGAAAAAAGAAAGCTGATCAAAAAAGAATAAACCCTCAGAAAAAAGAGAACTGAGGAAACGAAAACGAACAGTCAGAAAAAAGAAAGCTGACAAAATAAAAAAGAGGGACTTGCGCTCCAAAACACATTCAAGATGCATTAAAACAAGGTTTAGTGATCACCAGGTAAGGGTTCTGTCGCACCAAAAGTCAAGACATCAGTAGAAAACCAAAGATTTGCACTGAGAATACCACTCAGACCCAAAAGTTGGGGCATTCTCTTCACCACCCACCCACCCTGGTCTTGGGAAAGTCTGTTCAAATGCCCATCCCATGTCACTCCAATTGTCAATACTTCCAAAGTGAGGGCAAGTACACTCCCATTCCTTCACCTCATTCATTCCCATAAAAACCTCACCGGGGCAATCTCTCAACTCACTATCCTAAACAAGGCCTTGTCATTCTAATTGGGGCAGTTTTGTCCCTGTTATGACTGGGGCAACATCAAACTTTATGGGTTGAGACAAAATCTCTTTTGATCCACTTTCCCTTTCAAAAGCCGAAGCATTCCCAATTCATCACCTTCTACGCCCCTAGTTGTTGTCACCACAAGACAGGGGCAAACTATTCACTCATCAAAGACCTGAATTGGGGCAATCTTGTATCTCTTGATCCCTCACAAGCTTCGGCAATAGCCATGTCGGTCATTCCTTCACTTGCCATAAAAGTCCATGCCCTGAACCAATTCCAAATTAACTGACTCATTCATTCACATTTGCACTCCTATGCATGCTTACTAGATAATGCCTCAAAGGAGAGAACACAAGTTTGTTTACGTGATATCTAAAATTCAGTCATCATGGAAAGAAAGAGAACACAAGTGAGGTTGTTTGTAAATGAAAACCTTGAGAACACCAGAGTTTGAATCAAAATTCAATTTTTCAACAGAGTGGTCAATAATCATCTCAAGTCCTTGCATTCAAAGTCTCGCATCTCATCATCACAAAAATGTTTACCTCATGCATCTAGGCATTATGGCATATGCATCAAAGCATTACATTTGCATCTTCACATTTTGTGCATTCATCACATAGCAAAAAGAAAAAACGTTCCACGTCAGTTGCACAGAAAAAGCAGAAATCTTTTCATTGCATTGGCATCATATTAATGTTCGCACTTCATAAAAAAGGAAAAGAACAAAATCATTGCATGTCATTCATCATTAGAGCATTACATTTAGCGTCAGATATTTCACAGAAAAAGCAAAGAAAGCAAAAAGAAAACAAAGCAAAGAAACCACAGAAGCAACACAAAAGCATTCCATGTCATTCATCATTTCACAAAGCATTCCTTTGTCATTCAATCATCAAACATTAAAGCAGTGCATATGCATCATATTAACGTTAGCATTTCCATAAAAGAAAAAAGAACAAGAATCATTGCATCAGAGCATTGCATCATATTAATGTTTGCATTTCATAGAAGAAGCAAAAAGAAACAAACAGAAGTTAGAATAGGAGCATTTCATTCATTAAAGCATCAATCACCGCATACATTTGCATTCAAACATCAAAGCAATACAGTTGCATCACATTAATACTTGCATCTCATAGAAGAAAAGAAAGCTAGAACATCCCATGTCATTCATCATTTCATGTTATTCATCATTTTATAGCAATATTCCCATTTCAAAAAAAAGGGGGAGGTTTCCTTTGCATTAAAATACATGAGCATTCCATCAAAGCTTTGCATTCGCATGATTCTTAAGAGAGCAAAAAGAGAAGCCAAAAGAGAGAAAAGAGAAGAGCCAAGAGAGCAACAAAAAGAAGAGAAGCTAGAGAAAGAGAAAAAGACATATAAAAACAGGAGAAAATCATGCATTCATCAGACATAAGCAAAAGAAAAAGAAAATCATTGCATTCATCAAGCATATAGGAACAGTAGAAGATCATGCATTCATCCGACGTAGACAAAGGAAATAAGAAACTCATCATTCATCATAAGAAAAAAGAAAACAGCAATCATGGCATTTGCATTGCATGCATTTGTTCATTTTCAGCTACAGGTACAAAGAGAGGATGAGCACTTCGGTGTTATCCCTCTCCCCCAGATTCCAGAAAATGTTCCCCCAAGTTGGGAGTTCAGAAAGAAAAAAAAGGAAAGAGAGAAATAGAAAAGAAGGAGAGAAAAGAAAAGAGAGCGCTCAAGCGCGCATTGCGGATTGGAGCACAGAGATCATCGCTCCCTTCTGCCCAGGTCTCACATCGTGTACGAGCAACACGATGGACCGCAGCCCCATGTGAGGTTCAACGGAATAGTTGTATCAAGCCTAAGATACAGCGGACGCCGTGCATTGATCTGTATATCAGTTCCGGAGATGATAACGATCCCCCCGGTCGCTCGAAAAGGCCAACAGGAAGCGTGCTCCTCAAAGCCACGTGCAAACTCGGATTCATCGAGAGTTCGTTTAAGGATTACAGGTTTTAGGCAGCCTGGGCAATTTACCGCTTTCTGCACGCCAAGTGCCCATTTACTTTTCTGTTTGCACGCCAAGTGCCCCTTTTACTTATCTGTCTGCACGCAAGTGCCCATTTTACCGTTTTTGTTTGCACGCCAAGTGCCCATTTTACCTTTCAGTCTGCACGTCAGTGTTCATTTACTGTTCTCGCATCAATACGAAAGTGTCTATCTTCCAAAAATAAACAAGCAGAGAAAAGAAAGCTGCTTAAAGAAAACAAACAGCATAAACAAAGACAGAAGAATTGCAGAAAACGGAACATAAAAGAACACACCATCTTCATATCATTCATCATTCTCATACCATTCATACCATTCATCGCTTCATGGCATCAAACAGTAGTGCATTACACTTTCAATTTGTATCTCAGAAGAGCGAAGAAATAACAGAAAAAGCATTCCACCAAAGTCAATCATTGCATTCACATGCATTCAAGTGCATGCATTTCATGTACCAGTCAAGATAGAAGTTACCTCAGACTAGATAGTCTCAACCCAGAGTTAGTAAGCTCCATCAACCCAGAGTTAGTGAACTCCATCAATCCAGATCACAACATCGTGTACGAGCACGCGATGGATCCATCCGACTTCGTCAAGTCCTTCGGATCAGTTATGTCAACCTAAGGCATAATGGACGTCCTTTGATCAAATCAGTTCCGGACCTGATGTTGATCGGCCGCTCGAGAAGGCCACCCCTAAGCTCGGACTCAACAAGAGTCCGTTAGAAGGTTTTTAGGCAACCTCCGAATTCAGGACCTCAGCGTCCCTTCAGAACCCCAGTGTTCATTCAGGATCCAAGCATCCCTTCAGGACCCAAGTGTCCATCCAGGTTACTTTCTTTACTGCTTTCTTTATAGCTTTTTTTTTTCCTGCTTTTTGAGGGCGGGCTTTTCATTTAAGTAAAAAAAAGAGAGAAAATTCGGGTTTTCCCAAGCAGACAAAATCAGTATAATTTCTGAATTCTTTATTTCTATTTTGCCTCGGAATATGTTTCGGCCAATTCATATTCCTTGTCAAAATCCAAATAAAGAGGGGCAGCTGTCATACCCCAATTTTGTCCGGCTTAGGTCAAAACCCTAATTTTCAATCAAAAATAAATAAATCAAGTCTTAGCATTCATCCTAGAGGTTAGGAAGAGCATCATGCTTGCATCTTAGAGGTTCCCGAATGCATTTTAGGGTTAGAAAAGCATTGCATGGCATTTTAGAGCACTTTAGAGCATTTCTAGGGTTTTTCCTAGGTCAAAGGGTATTTTGGTAATTTCACCAAAAAGACTTATTTTCTCATCATGCATGCATTTCTAGAGTTTTAGAGTCATCCAAAGGGTCTCAGGATCATTGTTAGAGTGGAAATGAAGTTTAGAGCAAAATCAGGGTTTTTGGGACCAAAAGGGCATTTTGGTCATTTCACTAAAATAAATATTTTCTCAGTAAAAACCACTATGCATCTCTTGAGGAATTTATGTGGGTCCAAGTGAGTGGAGTTGTGCATTTTTTTTATGCATCATAGGAGTATTTTTGGCATGAAATTCGGTTTTTGAACAAAAGGGCAAAATGGTCATTTCCTTTGGAGTGGGGTCAATAAATCAATTTTGGGATTGGTGAGATCATGAAATTCAGAGCCCAATTATTGAATCATGGGACATAGCCCAAAATGGCAAGAATTTAGAAGAATTATCTAGAAGGGAATAAGGAATATCCCTTTGAATTTTGAAAGGTCAAATGTAGTACAATAGTACAAGTTACAATTCCACTCACTCTCTCTCCTTGGCTGCGAATTCCAGCCCCTTTTCCCCCCATTTTGATTTATTTTATTGGTTGCAAATTGTGTTTAAATCATGGCCTTCCATTCAAGTGCTAAATGCAATCCTCACCCTTCATTTGAATTAAAATGGCACTCTTGTAATAAGCTTCATGGAAAAATACATTTTTGTAATTAAACTTATCCTTCACTCACCTCCTTAAGCTGGGCCCCTCAGCCCTCTCTCTCCTCACTTTGTGCTTTCTAATTGCCCCTAATCCATGTGACATTTGATCTTGACCCTTGGTTCAAAACTAAAATGCAATCCTAGAGCACAAGTGAGATGGAGTGACATAGTTACCCTCAACTTTGAGTGGCCTCTATAAATACCATTTTGTGCTCAGCTCACAAGGACCTTTGGCTGATCATTCACTCCTCAAAAAACCCTAGCACACTCTCTCAAAAGAGCCTCCAAAACCGTGAGCATACTCACCATCATCCACCCATTGTTCCTTTGATTTTTCTTCACCAAATCACTTCCAACCCACTCCCATTTCGCATATCTTCTTCCTACCATCTTCAAGTTCAGATTCATACCCTCAAGAGCTTAGGATTTCGAAGGTTTTCAAGGGCTTGGTTGGTGTTCTTTTGAAGATTTGGTTGATTGGTTCACTAGCTCTCCATTTTCGCATAGTTTAGTGAAGGCTCAAGGTAAACTCTTAGAACTCTTTGCATTCATAAACTTTTTGCATCAAAAAAAACTTATCTCTTTTGCATATTCATCAAAATGTAGATTAGGGGGCTGTTGGGGGAGATTTGGTATCTCACCCCTTTGGAATAAGTTGTGTTATGCGATCTTTGCATATCATCATCTTTGCATCTTTGTTTCATGAATAAAATGCTCTTTTCTCCTTGATTTGGTTTCGGCCTCATGTTAGATCTTAGGGATCTTGTTTCTTCTAGTTCATTTCATGTCCAAAATGTGAATAATGGTTGGATTTCAAGCATGTGTAGCTTCGGGTTCAACTTGTAGAAATTAGGGTTTTGATGTTTGTTTCATTTCCTTAATTTTTGTGTGAATAAATGTATGTGTTACTTGATCTTTATCTTATAATCTCATGTGCTATGTTATGTTTGTGTTTGATGTCATTCTCATGCATCAATTTATGTCATGTTTGGTATGAAATTTGTTGGTGAATATTGCTTGCAAGCATTCGGCCAAGGCTATTCGTATGACCTAGTTTTTGTTGCAATTTGCTTTGTTGATTTGGTGTGTGTAAATAATTTTGTGTAAATGTGTTTTGTTTTTAACCATTTACCAATGTACTTTACTATTCACTTAAAAAAATTACCAAAAAGTTAAAAACATTTTCATTCTTACTTTTCACTTCTTACCACGAGTTTTTACCTCATTCATTAACTCTTTACTCAAAAATACAAAAAGATTTTACCATTCACTTTTTACCATTTACATTTCACCTCTCATTAAAATATTTTCACTTGCATTCACACTTGTTTCACTATTTGCATATCACATTATGTTTAATCACTTACCTCTTGTTGATGATTGGGTGATGTGATCCAAATACTTATGCCCAGTGCATATCCCAAGTAGGGGAGATCACCCAAAGTGAATCAATCCCTTTGTGTTTCATTTGCATAGTTAATTACTTATCTCTTGTTGATGATTTAGTAATGTGATTCAACACTAATGCCTAGTGCCTGCCCCAAGTGTTGAAGATTACTTGAAAGTGATTCAACTACTTGCATCATTTACTTACATGCTTTGCATTCATTACTTGTGTGCTCGTTGTACTTGAAAGTGTTGAATCGGTGTTCACAACTTGGCTGTTTTGATTTTCGCAAAGACTTTGTAAAGTCATAGACTTATTGCTGCTCGATAGTAACACTTCAAACCTCAAAACCATGTTGTATGTGAAAGACAATTCGTTACTCGTTAGTAACATCTACAGTTTCAAAACTTTTAGCACTCAAGTTCAAAAACAAGTTTGTCACTCATTAGTAACAACTTCAATTTTCAAAAACCTTTTGCATTCATAATTAAAAACAGTTTTTGCATTTGCACTCAATCAATTTCAAACTCATAAAAGTAATGTGAGCAAGTAATGATCACCCATAGCCTTAGCTAGTTTGATCATGAAAGCTCTCCCTTTTTCAAAAGCCATGTGAACTAGTAAAGATCACCCATAGCCTTAGCTAGTTTGATCATGAAAGTTCCTTCCTTTTTCAAGCACCTTCTTCAAGGCTTCTTTTTCTCGCTCCAAGAACTACGTTGCTTTGATTCCCACTTGGGATACGTAGGAGCGAGACTTGTTCTCGTCAAGCACATCAAAAAAAAATCTTCACTTTCACAACAATAAAAAACCTCCATTTTCAAAACGAACAAAAATGTTTTCAAACCCATTGTCGTTAGTAGCTAATCAGAACCGTAGTTCGTCTAGCTATTGACATCAATCTCCTTTCTCCAAAAAGAACAATAAGTGATGACCACCCATAGCCTTTGCTAGTTTGGTCATCAAACAAATCAATCCTTTTCAAAAAAAGCTTTCAAAAAGAGAATAAAAACAAGTTGTTACCAACGGTTGTAACACCCCTTTTTTCTAACCAACGGTTTATTAAAAAAATAATATCAGAGTTCTTCGCGTCAAAAGAGTGTCACATTTTTCGAACCGGAAAACCACTTCGCAAACAGAGTACTTTAATTATAACTAACTTCTTTTCAAAAACATGCAGCGGAAATAAAAAGGTTTCACTTGGCAATCATACTTCAAAAGGTTTACAACTTAGAAAGGCATATACATAACACATAAGGAAAGACGCAAGGACAACCCTCCCGAGTGCTACGTATCAGAGCCGACTCAACCATACTAGAAGAAGAATCTCTAGCCACCTTCAGTCACCGTCACCTGCAGGTTGCCGACATACGAGGCAACACGACGCAGTAGGGTGAGTCTCAATACATAGATAATAATAGATAAAACAAGAAACACAGTATAATAGGCACACCAAGGATACCATCAATTTACTACACCAATAATACAGTTACACCAAATCCAGTTACGCCGAATACTGTTACACCAAGTACCGTCACACCAAATACAGTTACACCCAGAATACAGTTACACCATTAGTTCAAGAAGACGCAATCAAACACAGGACGTGTATGCAATGTATGAAATGCAACCCAAAACTCCACTGGGCATATGCATGTGGATCCATTAGGCCGAAGCCTCTGCTCACCAAATATAATTAGGCCGAAGCCTCTGCTCACCAAATATAATTAGGCCGAAGCCTCTGCTCACCAAATATGCACATGGTTTATGTGACGCTATGAACAATGCACCATACACACCAAAATCACCACAACAATGCGATAACATGTGCACCAATAATTTATTTAACTCACCAATAGTTTTATTAACTCACCAACACCAAAAGAAAGGTCATAGACCATTGCCTTGAGGGCACTCACCAATAAACTCACCAATAATTTATCTCACCATTTTATATACATCACCATTATACATCTCCAAAATTTCAGCTCTAAGGATAGCACACCAATCACACCAAGCACAATTAATTACGCGACTACATTGTCACCAAAGGACTAAACAACACCCATAGGGACCAAGACAGCACATAGAGTAGCAGAGCAATATAAACAGCAGCATAAAATCCCACAAAATTCGGAGCAACAAATCCCACAAAATTCGGAGCAACAAATCCCACAAAATTCGGAGCAACAAATCCCACAAAATTCGGACAGAATTATTAGTCATTTTGAAATCAAATCTTCTCCCTCATTTCTCAATGAAATTTAGCGAAATCAGTGCCTATTCAGTAGGAAATTAAGTCTACTTTCCAACAAAACAAACCCCATAATTTTTAGACGAATAGAACACTCACGACCACAGATTTACTGAACCTATATCCAGATTGTTTCCAGAATCTTACCCTAACTTGTGGAATTCATATCTCGAGCTACACAACTCTAAACGCAACCAAACCAGTGCCAAATTAACAAGAATTAAGTCTATTTTCCAGAACAGTAAACGACATAATTTTTCAGTCAACGCAACGTTCCCAGTTACCGAAATACTGAACCTCTACCCAAATCGTTTCCAGAATTTTAACCTAACTTGTTTCACCTATAACTCAAGTTTTACAACTCCAAATGCAACCAAATCAACGCCAAATTAACAAGCATTCGATCAAGTTTTCGAAATGACAAACCACATAATTTTTCAATTAGTAAAACGTTCTCAGTCACTGAAATACTAAACCTATGTCAGAACATCTCAAAACAGTGAATTCAACAACACAAACAACCATCACACTTCAGCCACATATAGATATTATAAACATCAACAGCAATTTAAACAACTACTCCTAACACCTAGTACCCATGATTTCGTGGTTTATAAATTATTAACTATGAACGAGAGCCCCCTTACCTCATAATTGAAGAACACCTATCTCTTGGTGAGCAAGCTACCATCAAAATTCAGCAACTAAGATCCTCCTCTCCCTCCTTGGTGCATGCGAAAACTTCCTCTCTCTCTCCTCTAGGGTTTTGCGCCCTTCTTCTTTCATCTCTCTCTTATGGTTTCACGCCTCTCCTCTCTCCAAGCCGTCCCACTCTCTCTATTTTTTCTAAAGTGTTGGAATGAATCACCAAACCCTAAGATTGGCATCTTATAGGCGCCTAGCTTAATGGACATGGGCTTCCACTTAATGACCTAATCATGGGTTTCTCCTAATCCACTTCAACTCGCCACCACCATCTAAAACTAACCCTAGGTCCAATTAAATAATTCTATTTATTTAACTCTCAAAACCCTAAATAATTAATTAAATCAATTAATTAATTATCTCCTACCACCTAAACCTCATTTAATTAACTAGAAAATTAATCTACTATTTTCGGGCTGTTACAACTCTCCCCCCCTAAAAAGAATTTCGCCCTCGAAATTCACCCGCTAAAACTAACACTCTCCCACTAACAATCACACACAGTTCACGCAGCAGGGATGGTCAAAAACAAACCAGACAACAGCACATAGGGATACACAAAACACATAACACTAGTAGGGATGTCTCCCCCACTAGATCACTTACCATGGGCAACTTTTGATGTACCTGCAACGCAAACATTGGTTAGCACTAAAAAGACAACAGTTGGTCGCTAACCGACACAACGACTCGATGACTTGGCCGGACGGACCAACCATTGCTCTGATACCACTAATGTAACACCCCTTTTTTCTAACCAACGGTTTATTAAAAAAATAATATCAGAGTTCTTCGCGTCAAAAGAGTGTCACATTTTTCGAACCGGAAAACCACTTCGCAAACAGAGTACTTTAATTATAACTAACTTCTTTTCAAAAACATGCAGCGGAAATAAAAAGGTTTCACTTGGCAATCATACTTCAAAAGGTTTACAACTTAGAAAGGCATATACATAACACATAAGGAAAGACGCAAGGACAACCCTCCCGAGTGCTACGTATCAGAGCCGACTCAACCATACTAGAAGAAGAATCTCTAGCCACCTTCAGTCACCGTCACCTGCCGGTTGCCGACATACGAGGCAACACGACGCAGTAGGGTGAGTCTCAATACATAGATAATAATAGATAAAACAAGAAACACAGTATAATAGGCACACCAAGGATACCATCAATTTACTACACCAATAATACAGTTACACCAAATCCAGTTACGCCGAATACTGTTACACCAAGTACCGTCACACCAAATACAGTTACACCCAGAATACAGTTACACCATTAGTTCAAGAAGACGCAATCAAACACAGGACGTGTATGCAATGTATGAAATGCAACCCAAAACTCCACTGGGCATATGCATGTGGATCCATTAGGCCGAAGCCTCTGCTCACCAAATATAATTAGGCCGAAGCCTCTGCTCACCAAATATAATTAGGCCGAAGCCTCTGCTCACCAAATATGCACATGGTTTATGTGACGCTATGAACAATGCACCATACACACCAAAATCACCACAACAATGCGATAACATGTGCACCAATAATTTATTTAACTCACCAATAGTTTTATTAACTCACCAACACCAAAAGAAAGGTCATAGACCATTGCCTTGAGGGCACTCACCAATAAACTCACCAATAATTTATCTCACCATTTTATATACATCACCATTATACATCTCCAAAATTTCAGCTCTAAGGATAGCACACCAATCACACCAAGCACAATTAATTACGCGACTACATTGTCACCAAAGGACTAAACAACACCCATAGGGACCAAGACAGCACATAGAGTAGCAGAGCAATATAAACAGCAGCATAAAATCCCACAAAATTCGGAGCAACAAATCCCACAAAATTCGGAGCAACAAATCCCACAAAATTCGGAGCAACAAATCCCACAAAATTCGGACAGAATTATTAGTCATTTTGAAATCAAATCTTCTCCCTCATTTCTCAATGAAATTTAGCGAAATCAGTGCCTATTCAGTAGGAAATTAAGTCTACTTTCCAACAAAACAAACCCCATAATTTTTAGACGAATAGAACACTCACGACCACAGATTTACTGAACCTATATCCAGATTGTTTCCAGAATCTTACCCTAACTTGTGGAATTCATATCTCGAGCTACACAACTCTAAACGCAACCAAACCAGTGCCAAATTAACAAGAATTAAGTCTATTTTCCAGAACAGTAAACCACATAATTTTTCAGTCAACGCAACGTTCCCAGTTACCGAAATACTGAACCTCTACCCAAATCGTTTCCAGAATTTTAACCTAACTTGTTTCACCTATAACTCAAGTTTTACAACTCCAAATGCAACCAAATCAACGCCAAATTAACAAGCATTCGATCAAGTTTTCGAAATGACAAACCACATAATTTTTCAATTAGTAAAACGTTCTCAGTCACTGAAATACTAAACCTATGTCAGAACATCTCAAAACAGTGAATTCAACAACACAAACAACCATCACACTTCAGCCACATATAGATATTATAAACATCAACAGCAATTTAAACAACTACTCCTAACACCTAGTACCCATGATTTCGTGGTTTATAAATTATTAACTATGAACGAGAGCCCCCTTACCTCATAATTGAAGAACACCTATCTCTTGGTGAGCAAGCTACCATCAAAATTCAGCAACTAAGATCCTCCTCTCCCTCCTTGGTGCATGCGAAAACTTCCTCTCTCTCTCCTCTAGGGTTTTGCGCCCTTCTTCTTTCATCTCTCTCTTATGGTTTCACGCCTCTCCTCTCTCCAAGCCGTCCCACTCTCTCTATTTTTTCTAAAGTGTTGGAATGAATCACCAAACCCTAAGATTGGCATCTTATAGGCGCCTAGCTTAATGGACATGGGCTTCCACTTAATGACCTAATCATGGGCTTCTCCTAATCCACTTCAACTCGCCACCACCATCTAAAACTAACCCTAGGTCCAATTAAATAATTCTATTTATTTAACTCTCAAAACCCTAAATAATTAATTAAATCAATTAATTAATTATCTCCTACCACCTAAACCTCATTTAATTAACTAGAAAATTAATCTACTATTTTCGGGCTGTTACAACGGTCACCCAGAACCTTAGTTCGTTTGACTAGCAGTAGCGACTCCTTTTGAGTACTTAGCGGTGATTACCCATAGCCTTAGCTAGTTTAGTCACTCGCTAGTACTCGTCCTATTTCGAAAACTCACCTAAAAAGTAAAAAAAACAAAAACCAAGGTAGAACTACGTAGCTCTGAATTCTCCATTGTACCGGGAGATACGTAGGAGCGGGTCGTTACCCCCGTCGAGCTCTTTTCTAAAAAACTCTCTTTTTCCCCCTCTTTACATAAGTTTTCCATTAATTTCCCATCCATCTTCAAATAAGAATAAAATAGGCAAATCTAAGTATTCTTCAAATCAAACATTGAAACCACACAATTTAATTAGAGGTTCCCTTTCAGTAGAAAGGAGGAATGGGGTGCTAATACCTTCCCCATTCCTAACCGACCCCCGAACCCATATCTCTATTTTTCAAAAGACCACCCGCCTTTTTGTAAAAGACTTTTTTCTAATGTTTTGGTCTAAAAACTAAAATATTGGTGGCGGCTTCACAATTTTCTACGTTGTACATTGAAGAACCCTAAACGGGATTTTTCGGGGTATAACACAGGGTTAAAAGGATAAGCTTAAAGCTTTTAATGATTTTCATAGCCCTTATGGGTGGTGTATGACTTGCAGCATACACTCGATGAAATCACCTATATGAGTGTCAAGTGAGGCCGCTTGCATGAGATCCCGGCGAGGTCTCTAGAGCACTCATGAATACCGAGCACGCGCAGGGCCTAGTAGCGCACCACCGCGGAAACAGCAAGAATTGTGGGGGTGTAATGTGATAGTGAAACCTCTAACATATAATATGTGTCTTGGGTTCCATAGCTTGCTAAACCAATTCACTGTATGTTATGTTTTAGGCTAAATAGAACTTTTAGTCCTTTATCTTTGCTCCAGATTTCACTTTGGTCCTTTATCTTTTTTTTGGTCCGTTTTGGTCCTTTATCTTTCATTTTCGTTTCACTTTGGTCCTTTATCTTTTTTTGGGTCCGTTTTGGTCATTTATCTTTTATTTTCGTTTCATTTTGGTCCCTCACGTTATTATTTAATTCAATTAAAACATTAAAACAATTAAAACAATTAATTCAATTAAAACAATTGAAAAAAAATTAGAGAAATTACTCCCCCCACCGTGAACCACCATGAACCACTGTCAGCCACCAACAACCACCACCCACCACCACCACCTCCCAAACCCAGATCTGGTTCGCCTAACCACCACCCACCCAACCACCACCCAGATCTGGTTGGTCAGCCAAAGAGTGAAATACCGCGAAGAGTGGGAAATGAAAAGGGGAAAAGAGGGAAAGTGAGAACAGAGGGGAGAAACCGAGAGAGAGAGAGAGATAAAAGCATGGCACTGATCTGGCCGAGAGAGGGAAAGTGAGAACAGAGGGGAGAAACCCAGATCTGGCCGAGCAACAATTAGTTTTTAATCTTGAAGGATAAAAGCATGGCACTGATGGTATGATGGTATATTTATTTATTTTTGTTCCTTTCACCGCTAGTTCTTCATCTTCTTTTAAAATTTTATGAACCTTGGCTTGGCTGAGCAATAATTAATTTTTAATCTTGGGATAAAAGCATGGCACTGATGGTATATTTTTTTTTTGTTCCTCTCACTCCTCTCCCTGTCATCTCGTCCCTCGGTTATTCATCTCTCTTGGCAACACCCCACAGCTTCTCCAGATCTGGGTTTGGGAGGGGGGAGGGGTTCACGGTGGGTGGTGGTTGGGTGGGTGGTGGTTAGGCGAACCAGATCTGGGTTTGGGAGGTGGTGGTGGTGGGTGGTGGTGAGTGGTGGTTGTTGGTGGCTGGCGGTGGTTCACGGTGGTTCACAGTGGGGGGAGTAATTTCTCTAATTTTTTTTAATTGTTTTAATTGAATTAATTGTTTTAATTGTTTTAATGTTTTAATTGAATTAAATAATAATGTGAGGGACCAAAATGAAACGAAAATAAAAGATAAAGGACCAAAATGGAACAAAAAAAAGATAAAGGACCAAAGTGAAACGAAAATGAAAGATAAAGGACCAAAACGGACCAAAAAAAAGATAAAGGACCAAAGTGAAATCTGGAGCAAAGATAAAGGACCAAAAGTGCTATTTAGCCTATGTTTTATCTGTCTAGGACTGGTTCCATAGCTTGCTATACAGCTCCGATGCATTACATCTACGATGTTAACCCAGGAAACTTCTTTCTCTTTATTCACTTCTAAACTTTTGAAATATGTGGGGGATTGTTGTAAATTTTGTGATATTTCAAAACTTCTAAGTGAATTTCGGCAAACAAATATTTTCGACTCAAAACAAATATTTTCGACACAAACAAATTTTGACACAGACAAACATTTCGACACAGAATATCCTTCCCAGTTTTGGTCGAAATGGGTTGCAGATGTTCTTCCCAGTTTTGGTCGAAAAATGAAATTTAATTTCCTTTATTTTGTAACTGTTATTTTCGTTTAACAGCTATTTTCATTTAAACCAATCCATTCCGTAACTGCAAAAATAAACCGGTTTGATTACAATTTATTTTATAACGGTTGTTGACTGGCTATTAAATGGCTGGAGCCTATGCTTCAAACGGCTATCTCTGAAAGCCTATATAAGCGTTCTCCATTGGCCTTGAAGGAGATAGACAAGAGAGCCATTTTTCACTCCTTCTAAAGATCACTCTCCTGGGTTCATATCCTGATTCCATATCATGTTACTCTTGCTAGTTCGGATACCTCTTTCGCTACTGCGATTGAGAAGAGCCGGTTGTACCTCGGGGAATTTGCGCTGTAGAGGCGGATAAATTCTTCAGGGCAGTCGAAAGACGCCTCCGGTTATTTTCTAACTCTTATTTGTTCGCAGGTTTGGTTCGCAGCATCTCTGTCTCTTGACAAATTCGACAGCAGCAACAGCTGTCTCTGCAGGTTCGATTGCTTCGGTCACTACAGGTTCGACTGCCTCTGTCTCTGCAGGTTCGACTGCTTCCATCTATGCTGCTGTCTCTACAGATTTGAACACAACTGTCATTGCAAATTCTACTACAACTGCAATTCGACTGCTGCTGCAATTCGACCACAGTAGAATTTCGACTACTGCTGCCCTTGCACCTTCGACTATTTCAGCAGCCTTTGCATTATTCGACTACTCCCGCACTTACAATTTTGGCTACTGCTGTCTCTGTGAAATTCGACAGTATATGTGTTAGAATATACGACAATAGTAATTAGGCTTTTTGTAAAAAATTTAGCTAAAACCCTAAACGAGTTGTTTAAAGAAAAAGGGTTAAACAATATTAGCCACAAATTTTGTGTGGACAGAAAGCAAAGAGTTAGTTAGAGTTTGTTGATAACAAACTCAAATCAGTTTTTGTAAATCATATATAAACAAGCTCAATACAATCAATAAAGTAAGCGAGAAATTTTGCAGTTTCATTTCGAAAAAGTTCTCTGTTATTATCCTTTGCAACAAACGTTCTTCTGCGTCTTCTCTCCTTCAGATTTTGCGAACAAACCCAGCACTGCTTCTCTTCACCTTCGCGTAAAGCCTGGTTCCCGTACGATCACCTGCACCGTGAATCTTCCTTGACTCTGAACGTTGAGTTTCCTTGCTTGTTGAAGCTTGTGAAACCTGCAATTAAGAGAGTGAAGATCAGGTTGAAATCGTTGAGGAAGAAGAAAGCAGAAAGAAGAACAGAAGAGTAAAAAGAGTGAAGAGCTACGCTTCCGAGAAAGAAGAAACTAGGGTATGTGCGTGTAACCTTTCTCTGTGTTGCAGTATTGGGTTCGGGTCGTAGCCCATTTCAGCATAAGTGCACAGTACCCGTTACAGAGGCAATTGGGTTCAGTGTTGTTTTAAATACTAGGCCTGTTTTTGCTATCTACACCACCACAATTCAGTTTATATACCAACAAAGTGGTATCTAAGAGCTTTAGTTACGTTCTTAGGAATCAAGATTCTGAAAGAATTTAGTGTAAGTGTGCAGTGTGTGTTTTGAAAGGTGTAGTCACAGTGACAGATTATAGAAGGTGAAAAACAGTAAGAGAAACAGTTTTTCAAGAACCAAGAATGGCAGCCAATAGTCTACCTGCAAACATACCAAAACTTACAAACAAGAACTATGATAGATGGTGTATTGAGATGGAAGCAATATTTGGCTTCCAAGACTTGCTTGAAATTGTCACAAATGGCTATGCAGAGTTGCCTGAAGAGCCTACAGAGGCTATAAGAGCCAGTTATGCAGAGAACGTCAAAGGAGGCATGGGACATTCTAAAGACTAGCTCTGTGGGAGATGCACAAGTTAAGAAGGTCAAGCTGAATGCATTAAGGATGAATTATGAGACTACAAAGATGACAGACAAAGAAAGAGTTACAGAATATGTGGCTAGGCTAAGGGCCATCACAAATCCAATGGCGTTAAATGGGGAACAACTCACAAACTAACAAATTTGTGAAAAGATTGTTAGATCCCTATCACCAAGATTTGGCTTTGTTGTAAATTCAATCCAAGATACTAGGGACCTCTCAACTATGACAGTTGAGCAGCTACAAAGCACACTAGAGGCCAAGGAAATTAACCTTGATGAAATGAAGGGACAGGTGAAGGAAAAGGAAACAGCTTTCCAAACCAAAACCTCCAAACCTAATTGGTCCAAAGAGAAAAAGAAGGGTAACTGGAACCCTAACAAAGGCAAAGGCAAGGGATCTGAATCCTCCAAGGCAGGAGGGTCTAGTGGTTCCAAAGGAAAAGAGGAATCTACGGACAAAAAGCACATACAGTGCTGGAACTGTGAGAAGTATGTTCATTATGCCAGTGACTGCTGGTCTAAAGGCAAGAAAGACAAGGATAAGGAAGAAGAGGCAAATGTGGCTCAAGAATCAGACTCTGACTCTGACCCAATAGCCTTCATGGCTACAATCCATGATAAGACAGAATGTGTGGCATTCATGATTGCCACAAGTGATGGAAAAACAGTAGTTGACATATGGTACTTGGACACATCATGTTCAAATCACATGACATGCATCAAAGAATGGTTGATCAATTTTGATCCAACCAAGAGAACATCCATTAGATGTGCTGATAATGAGAGTATGATGGCAGAAGGGATGGGTGATATACTCATCCAAAGAGCAGATGGTAAGACAGTACTAATTGAGAATGTGTGGTACATTCCCAAGATGAGAAATAACCTAATGAGTGTGGGACAGCTAATTGAGAAAGGTTTCTCTATTACTATCAAAGAAAACCTACTGAAACTCTATGACACTAAGGAGCAGCTGATCTTAACCTCTCCACTGTCTAAGAATAGAACCTTCAAGACAAGTCTTGAGGTTGCAGATGCAGAATGCCTAAATACTATAGAGACAGAATCAGATAGCCTACTATGGCATCAAAGGTATGGCCATCTAAACTTTAGAAGTCTATCCTCATTGCATACTAAGGATCTGGTTCATGGATTTCCTAAAACTGAGTCACCAGAGAAGGCCTGCAAAGTGTGTTTGGTAGGTAAACAACCTAGGCAAAAGTTTAAAACTGACTTAAAAGGAAGGGCTAAGGATGTACTTGATGTGATATATTCTGACATATGTGGTCCTTTTGAGGTTCAATCTATTGGAGGCAATAAGTATTTTATATCCTTTGTGGATGAATACTCAAGGATGTTGTGGGTGTACTTGATAAAGGCTAAGAGTGAAGCACTTGAGAGCTTCAAGAGGTTCAAGGCCATGGCAGAAAAACAGAGTGGCAAGACTATCAAAGTTCTAAGAACTGATGGTGGAGGTGAATTCACTTCAAATGACTTTGAAGAGCTTTGTTCAACAGAAGGGATCATCCATGAGGTGACTCCTCCTTACACACCACAACATAATGGCCTGGCAGAAAGAAGAAACAGAAGCATTCTAGACATGGCTAGAAGCATGCTAAAACAGAAACAATTGCCTCACAAACTCTGGGGAGAAGCTGTAGTGACAGCCACCTACTTGCTAAACAAGTGTCCTACAAAAAGGCTTGAAGGAAAGGTGCCTGAAGAAGTCTGGCTAGGCAGAAAGCCAACTGTGTCACATCTGAAGGTATTTGGATCCTTATGTTATGGACACATACCTGATGCCACTAGAAGAAAGCTAGAAGACAAGAGCAAGCCTCTTATCTTGGTTGGTTATCACCCTACTGGTGGTTACAAGGTGTATAATCCTACTAGTAATAAAGTAGAGATTAACAGAGATATGGTTGTGCTGGAGAATGAATGTTGGGATTGGAACAAACCCAACCAAACTAGTTCTCAACCTACTGTACAAGTAAACCTAGACCCTATTGAGGTGGCTGTAGAACCTACAAATGTTCCAAATGATGACACTGATAATGATGATAGTGATGACAATGAAGAACAAGGTGAACCAGCACTCGTTCCTAGACCACAGAGGCAGAGACAATTGCCCAGCAGATTCAATGACTTTGAGATATAATCACCAATGATGGTGACTTAGTCCAACTTGCTATGTTGGCTGATGCTGAACCAGTCAGTGTGAAAGAAGCCTTGAGCAATAAAGCCTGGAAAAATGCAATGGAGGAGGAACTCAAGTCCATTGAAAAGAATGGGACTTGGGAGTTAACTAAACTGCCTAAAGGAATGAAATCTATAGCTGTGAAGTGGGTCTTCAAGTTGAAGTTAAACCCAAAAGGAAAAATAGTGAAGCACAAGGCCAGGTTAGTGGCAAAGGGCTTTCAACAGAGAGAAGGTTTTGACTTTACAGAAGTATTCTCACCAGTTGCAAGACATGAGACCATAAGAATGGTTATTGCTCTTGCATGCAGCAGGGAATGGCCACTATCCCATCTAGATGTGAAGTCTGCTTTCCTCAATGGTCCACTTGAGGAGACAGCCTATGTAGATCAACCACCTGGTTTTGAATTAAAGGGCAAGGAAGACAGAGTATTTTGTTTGCGCAAGGCACTATATGGTCGAAAGCAAGCTCCAAGGGCTTGGAACAATAGGATAGATCAGTTCTTCTCAGATCTAGGCCTCAAGAGATGCACAGTTGAATATGGTTTGTATGTGAAGCAGAAGCAAGCTTCTGATATACTAATAGTTTGCCTATATGTGGATGATTTACTGGTTACAGGAAGTAACAAAGCAGAAATAGCAGAATTCAAACTGCAAATGCAGTCAGAATTCGAAATGGCAGACTTGGGAAGGTTATCTTACTTCCTAGGGCTGGAACTGCACTATACAGAACAGGGCTTAATTCTGCATCAAGCTAAGTATGCTACAGATATCCTAAGGAGGTTCAACATGCTGGAATGCAATCCAGCAAATACACCTATAGATGACAGTGTGCAAGTAATTGAAGAAGAACATGAGGCAGTAGATCCTACAATGTATAGAAGCACTATTGGCTCATTAAGGTACTTGTGTCACACAAGACCTGACATATGTTTTGCTACTGGATTGGTAAGTAGGCATATGAACAAGCCTTTGAAACCTCATTTTCTTGCTGCAAAGAGAGTGCTAAGGTACATAAAGGGTACACTACACTATGAGATTTTGTTTCCTAGAGGAGAAAGCACTAAGGGATCAGAACTAATAGGATACTCTGATTCAGACTGGTGTGGTGATAAAACTGACAAAATAAGTACCAGTGGCTACCTATTCAAGTTCAATGATGCTCCAATTTCTTGGAGCTCCAGAAAATAAAGCATTGTGGCTTTGTCTAGCTGTGAGGCTGAGTATGTTGCAGGCTCAGCAACTGCCTGCCAAGCAAACTGGCTTGAATCCTTACTAGAAGAGCTATTTCTAAAAGGAAATCAACCTATAAAGTTGCTGCTTGACAACAAGTCAGCAATCAACTTAGCTAAATATCCCATTGCTCATGGGAAAAGCAAGCACATAGAGACTCGGTTTCACTTCCTAAGGGACCAAGTGACCAAACAGAAGATTCAACTAGAATATTGTTCCACCAAAGAACAACAAGCAGACATCTTCACTAAAGCAATGAAGGGAGAACAGTTTATCAAGCTACGAAGAGACATGGGAGTTGTCAGCTTCGAGGAGAACCAGAATTAAGAAGGGATGTTGTTTTAGTAATTATGTTTCTACTGTTTAGTACATGTAATTAGGCTTTTTGTACAAAATTTAGCTGAAACCCTAAACGAGTTGTTTAAAGAAAAAGGGTTAAACAATATTAGCCACAAACTTTGTGTGGACAGAAAGCAAAGAGTTAGTTAGAGTTTGTTGATAACAAACTCAAATCAGTTTTTGCAAATCATATATAAACAAGCTCAATACAATCAATAAAGTAAGCGAGAAGTTTTACAGTTTCATTTCGAAAAAGTTCACTGTTATTATCCTTTGCAACAAACGTTCTTCTGCGTCTTCTCTCATTCAGATTTTGCGAACAAACCCAGCACTGTTTCTCTTCACCTTCGCGTAAAGCCTGGTTCCCGTACGATCACCAGCACCGTGAATCTTCCTTGACTCTGAACGTTGAGTTTCCTTGCTTGTTGAAGCTTGTGAAACCTGCAATTAAGAGAGTGAAGATTAGGTTGAAATTGTTGAGGAAGAAGAAAGCAGAAAGAAGAACAAAAGAGTAGAAAGAGTGAAGAGCTACGCTTCTGAGAAAGAAGAAACTAGGGTATGTGCGTGTAACCTTTCTCTGTGTTGCAGTATTGGGTTCGGGTCGTAGCCCATTTCAGCATAAGTGCACAGTACCTATTACAGAGGCAATTGGGTTCAATGTTGTTTCAAAATCTGGGCCTGTTTTTGCTATCTACACCACCACAATTCAGTTTATACACCAACATGATATATATATATATATATATATATATATATATATATATATATATATATAGAGAGAGAGAGAGAGAGAGAGAGAGAGAGGATGTAGAAATCGGTGTCAACTGCATAAGAATCAACACAGTCTATGCTCTTCCCAAATCTTGAGCTTGTTTAGGGCTTTTTATCAAACACCTCGGGTTAAAATTTCGACCAATCAAAATAGAAGAGTAATTTGCATAAAATAAGACTTAGAATGGCACCAGTAACAACATACCCAAAGTAAATAATAGTACTTATGTCTATTGTTCTGGGGATGAGGATTCCCATACTTGCAAGGGTATAAGTATCCCCCAAAGTTACCACACTAACTATTGGCATTGGCCCAGTGGCCGAGGCCACTACAAGAATAAGCCTGATTTCCCACGAATTTTTTTGATGAAAACATTCCGTCACTATTTGTGACCAAATTCACGTCACAATTGCTGAGGAAAAAAGCACTAAAATTCCAGCTTAGCTTTCTGACTAGTTCGTATTTCGTCACTAATTTCTGACGGATATATCCGTCAAAACGCCTTAAAATCCGTAACAAAGGAGAAGACACCAATTAAAAGAAAACATCTTCCATCGAACCAACTCATTTCACGTTGGAAACAAAACTCATTTTCTCCCTCACTCTCTCCTCCCTCAACCTCCACTCTCCTCCCTCCACCTCTACCCTCCTCCGCCCTTCTTCGCCGTAAAACCTTGCTCCACTGCCATGAAGATAGCCATATTTCTCCCTCGCCCCGCGGCTTCCACTCTCCTTCTCCTCGCGCCTCCACCATTTTTGTCTCCACGATTTCTCCGCCATTTCCCGCTGTATCTCCGTCGTTTCTGCTCCTCTTCTCCGCGGCAACCATGTTCTACTCAGGTAATTTCTATTATTTTCCTTAATTTGTCCCTAATTTCACTGATTTCGTAAACCCTAAATGTCCAATTTTTTTTTGAAACGAAAGCCTAACCCTATTCCCTTCCAATCTATTGCAGCATCAAACCACCGAGAACCCTAGATTCTCTTAGTATTACTCTCTCAGTGATTTCAGGTTAGTATTGATATTAATTTCTGACTTTATTGGTTTGTCGGTATTGATATCTGGGTTTTTGCTTGAATGTTAATCTGTTATGTATTGGTTTATTGATAAATTTGTTATAGAATAGAATCTCATCTGTTAAAAAGAACTCATCTTACATGACAAAAGTCCATATATTTGAAAGTTTTTGGAAAGTTCTTCAGGGAGTGTTTTACTTACATTCACCAAGTCTAGTGTGTTACATCAAAACCACTGTATGGTTAATGACTTGTTTTTTATAATCTCACTCACCGTATGGTTTCCTAGTATAAGTTCTTTAATATCTCAATTGTGTTACCCCATTTGTGCATGTATTTTGCGACCGTGTTCTGCTTGATTGGTCTTTATTGTTTACAAAGCTGAACCAATTAGTGAACCTACTGTAACTAAGATCAATATGGCCAAGCCTCCATAAATTCCACCTATTGTTAATGTATTTTGTTTATCTTTGTAGAATTTTGAATAGAATTAGTGGGTGAAGATTTTTTTTGGGCTATTAGAGGTGGGGGACTGCTAGTTTTGGTGTGACGAGTTTGCGACAGAAAAATCCGTCAGAAAGTGTTTACGACGAGCCATTTTGCGACGAAATTTTGTCCGTCAAAAAGTCCATCAGAAATGAACATTTGCGACGGATTTTCCTTGATTTGTGACGGATTTGTCTATCACAAATCAGCGAATTTCTTGTAGTGGGCGCACCCAGGTAGAGATGATGTGACGACAATGGATCTGGGCGAGGGGATTTTAGTGATTGTGGGAAGTGTGAGAAGAGGTCTCTAATTAGTTTGTCAACCCCCACAAAGGAACAAAGAGTTGGTTTGGGTATTAGTGGAGGAAAAGTGGATACCACAACTAGGGATGAAAATTGAGCCCAAGCTTATTGGGCACCTAAAAAAATTACCCGCAACGAGCGATTAATAACTCGCACAAATGGGTTTGGGCTCGGGCGCACACCCACACACATATAATTAATATTACAATTTTACCTATATACATTTTTAAAAAAATGAAATGATTTTTAATCATAAAACACTAAATCTAACTACTAACTAAGCCTTATCAGAGCAAGGCTTTGTGGTCACACATTTCTAATCTTTGGCATCCGTTGGCTGATTGGTGCATGATTTCTCTTGGAAAAGGATTCTTTGAATTTAATTTCTCCTCAAAGGATGATCTTAGACGTATATGGGCTCAAGGATCATGTAATCTAAATCCTGGGGGTGTTGTGGCTCTCAGCTTGGACACCAGATTTTGATCCCTTTTCCACAAAACAGACTACGTGGTCTCTCTCGTGAATATTGGAGACCAAAAATCTTGTTTGAGGTCGGTGGAAGTTTAGGTGTCCCTATTGCTTTGGATGCAGCCACTTCAAAAAGAACTTTTGGGCACTATGCTAGAGTTCTGATTGATATTGATTTAACAGGAAATCTACATGATCAATTGTTAGTGGAAAGGGAGGGATATGCTTTTCTTATCAATGTAGAGTATGAACGGGTTCCTTTATTTTGTAAAGGTTGTCGATGCATTGGTCACTCACTCCAAAATTGTATGCATAACAAGTTTGCTGAGAAGGCTAAAGGTAATAAGGAGGTGCAACAAATGGTGAACTCGATCCCTCCTCAACCTACAGTATAGTACATTCCTAAGAAGGATAATAGGAAGTCAATTATCGTTGAGCAACATGCTGACCAAGGATCTACGTGGGATTGGTTCAGTTATATTAGTGGAGGAGGATAATGATCCTAATCATTTCAAGGGTATTAATAATATTGTCATATCTCCTGAGGAGGTGGAAGAAAACCCAAATCATATTATTGGTTTGGTAAAGATTATTGCTGCTGTAGACACTGCGATGCAAAAGGATTCTTCATATCTGCATGCTCCAGGTGATACCTCAATTGAAAAAACTTAATCTGGTGTGAAGAATCAAAATTTGGGAGATTTGGTGATACCTTCCTCAACAAATAATCGCACTACCCGGCTTGATTCTATAAGTGACTCAAGGTCCGATGCTACTTCAAACCTAGTGGTAGCAGCTGACATGAGAATATTAGGAAAACATTGGAGTGATGTGTTAGATGATTCTATTGACCCATCTTCCACTCAACATCCCACCACCAGGCTAGGTTCGGTAAATGCATCAGAGTCTGCTGCTTCTTCTAATCCAGCAGTAGTAACTGATATGAAAATATTAAGAAAGCTTTGGGGTGAGGTGTTAGATGATGTTGGTGATCTTGTGGTTTCCGATACCCAATGAACAATTGTGCGGTATGATAATTTTGAACCGGTTGTGTGTTGTGTGAAAAGTAGTTTGTGCAAGTATACACAATCGCAACAAGTAATAGAGTGATAAGTAAAGATTGTTCCCACGGAGATTGTTGAGTTTACTTCTATATTTAAATTTGTAATTTAGCTAGTGAGAAAAACAAGTAACAATAACAAGTTGTCAACAAGTATTGTGAGTAACATAAATGTAAATAAACAAGTAAAGAAAGTTCAAGAGTTGATAAAGTGAGTTGGATTGCTCTTTGCTAAATAATTTCTCAGTAGTGAAGCGCTATAACGTTAGACGCTATAGCGTTAAGTGCTGTAGCATATGATTTTGTGCCTTTCGGTCACTAACGCCAGGGTTTTGTTACAAGACTCCTATGTCTAGGTTCTAAATAAGTCCACCCCTGTATAATGAAGAACCCACAGTATTCACCTTATGAACTATTTCTCCCCTATGTCTAGAGTTAAGCACAAGTTGTCTAAATGTCTTTAAACAACCTTTCATTCATATCAATCCTTGAGTTCGATTCATGGACCATGTCTGTACCCACGAATCTACTCGTTTCAATTGATCAATCCCAAAACAAGTTTGAAAGCATTAAAAATACAAGGATTGAAACACAAACATCATAACGTTATATTAACAATACTAAAGAGTCATTACAAAGCTTAAAACAATCCAACTACTAAGTGTTTAGCTCATGATGAACATTATCAACAATACAAACCAAAAAGCTTATATTACCGAAAATGAAAAGAAGAAGCAAGGTTGCAAAAGATGCACGTAGTGACCTCATTCCCATATGACGGGTTGCTGACGCTACATCACAGCTTCACAGCGCTGGAAATGATGATCTTCTCTTGAAAAATAAAAGCTTGAAGTGGAGGATTAATGGAGGAGAAGGGTGTCTAGTTTTTCTCTCCAAAAACTCTCCTTATTTCGAAATCTATGTTGTGAGGAAGAAGAAGTGAGATAGATATTATTCACATCTCATAAAGTAGCTTTACAAAAAGGTGACAATGACATCTTTCAATAAAAATGCGGCAAGTGTCCTACTTGTCACTAAAATGCGGAAATGATGATCTTCCACACATTTTGTAAATTAGTGGGTGTTTGTGAGTAGGAGAGGGAGTGTAATAATAAAAGGCCTAACAGAAAATTTGAGGCCTAGAAGGTCCATGCAAAAACTTTAGCGGCCTAAAGTAAGACAAATAAAGTACAGAAGGAGGGATCTTTTTGGATAATTTGACCTTTTCTTTTTACAAGTTTTATAGAATGACTTTATTCTTGAGGTCTGAAGATGTACGAAAATGGTGCCAATTGGTTTTTTTTTTTTAATAAATTGGTTGATTACACAAGGAAAATGCCAATGTTATGAATACTTGATTTATATTTATATAGGTTGCTAACAAAAGTATATTTTTTTGACAAGGCTAACAAAAGTGTATATATATATATATATATATATATATATATATATATATATATATAAACACAAAAGATTACAACGGTGTTTTATATAATTTAATTTTTAACTACCATTTCATTCACCATTTTTTAATTTTAAGAAATTATTAATTTAAACTTATTAATTTTTAGATTTATATTTTTTACAAGAAATTTTTAGATTTATCATAATTAAATTATAATTGAATTATTATTTTTAAAGAGTAAGACTATAGTGTGCGTGTGTGTGTATATATATATATATATATATATATATATATATATATATATATATAACTATATCGGTTTTTATTTTTAGTTGGGGTAATTTTGTCATTTCATAAATAAACTTATTTTTTTTCTCTCATTATCTACCCCAATAAAATAAGAAATGTATTAATTTTCTTTTCGATCACTTTTATTATTACCAAAGAACAAAACTGTTTTTTGCACTTCATTAATTTTGTTTCCAATCACTCTCATAATATATTAATTAGCAGACACCGACTACATGCTTTACATGGATTGAGAGAGAAGGAAAGTCTTAGCTCCCAAAAGGTTTGGTTATGGGGATGTTATTTTCTATGTTCTAAATATTATTATCAGTCTTAATTGTGGGGGAATCAAGGTCCTACAGTAAATTATTAATTTTAAGGATCATGAGAAATGATATCTTACTATGGAGGAAGAGATGGAATCCCTACACAAAAACCAAACTTGGAAACTTGTTGAGAATGCTAAGATCTAATTCTAGATTCAGTTTGAGAATTCATAACTGTTTGTAATTTGATTCTGTTATTATTATGACTTCAGTTACATGTAACCTTATATAGTGTTTGTTGGCAGTGACTCACAACTATGTCAGCACTGCCACATCAGCTCAAATGAAAGCAAAGTTGGTTGAGAAAGTTACATGAAAGACTTCTAGAAGCTAATCTTGAATCTAACAGATCTATACTTCTATTACCCCCTCTCCTTCAAACTCAAGTGAGTGTTTTTGTAAGAGATCACTTTGAGTTAGAATCGCAAACAACATACATAATGATTTGACATAATCATTAGTCTAGAAAGACTTTAAGTCGATTTCTTTGTGAGTCATGAGTTATCGCATAACCATTATTTAGATGAGACTGCTACAAAACTTGTTCGTATTTACAATCAGTTAGACCATTTTATCTTATTTGTTTGTTTCACAAATTTGATAGACATAAAATTAAAGAAATCAAATTTTCGCACCGACCCTTCTTTGTTACTAGTAGTAACTTTGGTTTTCAAGTAAAATATTTTCATTCTTATTGGCTGGATTTACTTTGCTGGCAAAACCAACAATTTTTTTGCGGTACAAACTATACCAACAATTTTTGAAAAAAATATATCTAATCAAAAAATGTAAAAGATACAATAAATTAACTCACATAAAGGCTGCATGTCTCATTAAAATATAAAAATCGTACATAATTCAATTCCCCAATGTCATGATAAACTTCTCATTGGACAATGTAACAAACTATTCTTGATGGCTTATCAAACGAACATGTTTAAACTTATATTGCTTATTGCGAGGAGGTGAGGAGTTTGGGTGAGTATGCAAGGGAGTTATCATAGTTTATAGTAACTTCTGGTACGTCTTTTGCAAAACAAAAAAAATCACGTTAAAAAGATTTATATTGACAAGAAAAATAATTAAAAATTCTTTAATTTTAACCAAATTAGAAGAATATACTAAGAGTATTAAAATAAAATAAGGTGGTCTAAAATTATATTTAAGCCTTTAGTTTAATTAAAGTAATTTAAATACAAAATCTGTTAATCAGGTAATTTTACTAATTAATAAAAATAAATTATTTAGATAATTAAATTAAATTTGATGAACAATGAAATTCAAGAATTACTTTTACTTCAAGGACATTTTATCCTCTCAACAATAATATCATTTTTTTTGTATTTACCAAAAAAAAAATTGACTCATATTTGTCTTTCCTTCTTTTCTTTTACTCTCATAAAAATTAAACACGTGAAAATCCCCTCTTTTCCTCACCTTTTTTTCTTTCCTCACACTTGTTCCGTTTGGTTCTCTATATCTACTTTCTTATCTAGAGATAGAATTTTGAACAAATAATATTTTTTAGAAAAAGTGACGAGAAACATTAACCTTGTTGCATCTTGTGAGGTGGAGGATTTGGGTGAGTATGTGGGCCATCATAGTCTATAGTAACTTCTGGCATCCCTTTTGCAAAACAAAAAAATTACGTTTAAAAGATTTATATTGGCAAAGAAAAGCAATTGAATTTTTTTTTAACCAAGTTAGAAGAGTATATAAAGATTATTAAAATAAAATAAGGAGGTCTAAAATTATATTTAAGCCTTTAGTTTAATTAAATTAATTTAAATACCAAATATGTTAATCAGGTAATTTTACTAATTAATAAAATATTGAGTATTTAGATAACTTATTGCCAAAAAAAATATTGAGTATTTAGATAACTAAATTAAATTTAATGAACAATGAAATTCAAGAATTGATTTTATTTCAAGGAAGTTTTATCCTTTCAACAATAATACTATTTTTTGGTATTTATCAAAAAAAAGTAACCCATCTTTATCTTTCCTTTTTTTCTCTTACTCATAAAAATTAAACACCGAAAAAATACCCCCCTCTTCCTCACTTTTTTTCTTTCCTCCCCCTTGTACCTTTTGGTTCTCTATTTCTATCTTTTTTATTTTATCCAGAGACGAAATTTTGGACAAATAATATTTTCTAGAAAAAGTGACAAAAACCATTAAACAGAAATTTAACCTTGTTGCATCCTGTGAGCAGGAGGATTTGGGCAGTGGCGGACCCAGGACCCCGGGGTCAGGGGTGTTAAATTTTTTTAGGCCAGTGTCAAATGGGTGCAAAACATGGTCTATTAGTACAATTTCAAATTTTCAAGGGTGTCAAAATTAAAATTTCAAGAGATTTAGGCTATTTATATAGGGTGTTTAGTACAAAAAAAATTCCAGGGGGTTCAACTGAACCCCCTGGATACATGCCAGGTCCGTCACTGGATTTGGGTGAGTATGTGGGCCATCATAGTCTATAGTAACTTCTTGCATCGCTTCTGTAAAACAAATAAATTAAGTCAAAGATTTTTGTTGACAAGCAAAAGCATTAAAAAGTCTTTCTCCACATAACTAAATTAGAAGAGTAATTACAATGAATAAATTTATTAGAGACATCTTTTTAAAAATTAAAGAGTCTTGAATTTTATTCTAAAATTTAATGAGTTTAAATTCATCTATTTAATTTAGTTATTCGATAAAAGTTAGAATAAAATAGATCTCTTTGATAAAATTTTAACCTCTTTAATTTTAGAATAAAATTTAAGACATCAATTAACCGGAAATTTTATTCTAAAAAATTAAAGACATGTGTTTAAAAATTAAATAAAATATCGGAATTTAAATATTTTTTTTCTTTTTTGTACAATTTACAGATTATTTCTACCTTGAAAAAACAACATAACTAAATACATGTATAATTTGGAGACTCGGTAGGTATCAGAGCTGGGAACGATTGAGAACGATAAAAGTCCTTCGATGGTTTTGTTTTTCTTTCTAAAAATACATTATGCTTCAGATTAATCACCCGAAAAATACAACATTCATATACAATAGTATCCTCTTGTAAAAGAAAATATACAATAGTATCCTCGATTATAGGCGGGTGACCTCTAACCATACATGATCAAGATTGTACGTAGGAAGCCCGCTTAGTTCAATGCTATCAAGCCCGTGTACGGGATATGATACGGGATACGACACGATACGGATACAGGGATACGGGAAAATTTTGAAAATCAAGATACGACACGGCTAGAATACTTTAATAAAAAATTAAATTAAAATTTAAATATATAAAAACATAACAGAAAAATAAAATAGAATAGAAACACAAATAGAAAAAAAAACAAATATGAAAAACTGAAATATTGCATTTTATAGATATGAAAAAAACCTGCCCAAATGGAAAAATATATGGATGAAAGAAAGAGGACAACTGACACACCTATGTATGAGTGACTAGTCATAAAAAGTAAGGGTGGACAATCAGACCACCCGAAATCGTATAATCCGAATAGTCGGTGGCAGAAATAGATGACTTTTTATAGACTAAGATATTCATATTACTACGTAGTTGCTCAATAAAACATAAGCATATCATTAGTCAATATATGATCATCACATTGTAGAAATAAATAGTTGTTATCATATCAATTAGAGATAGTTACGTATATTTATCTCACCCATATCACAATGTAATATTTCTTCTATTATTGTATTACGAAAAAACATATAATTTTGTCTTTTAGTTATTGAGGTATTAAAGTGTATCATATATGAGTGACAATCATGTGCTTAGTTGGTAAGAGGTATCCAAAAAGTATCTGAGAAGTATCATTAGTTGGCAAGAAGTATCAAAGATGTATCTGAAAAGTATCGAGTCAAATATTTTTTAAAAAGAATTAAAAAATTATTGGATACTATTTGGGTACGTATAGGGAAGTATCGGGTGCGTGTCGGTATCGGATACGTATCCGACACGGGTACGTCTCCATTTTTGAAGTATCGGGGCTTCACAGGTTCAATGGTTTTGGATCTAACAAATACATACATACATACATACATACATATATATATATATATATATATATATATATATATATATATATATATATATATATATATATATAACATCATGTGGCCATGAGAATTAACAAATAGTTCTTGCTAGAGCTGGCAAAATGGGTCGGGCTCGCGGGGCCGGGACGGACTAACCCGAAATATGGGAGGGCTTGGGCCGAAGGAAATGAGCCCATTTTTATATCTGGACTTTCAAAAGCCCGGTCTACAAAAGCCCGAGCTCGTGTGGGGCTAGCCCAACTAGGCCATGGGTAGCCCGCAAGCCTGTGAATAAAAAAGGGTTGCATATTATTGCTGCCCAACCCAAAAATAATAGCCCAATTTCAATTTAAAAATACAAAGACTATGGATAAAAAAAAAAGAAACAAAGACTCAAGAAGAGTCCCTCACGTTCTCATAGTCACGGTTGTTGGGGATAAACACGTGAAAGGGAGAAGAAAAGGAAGTGGCGGCGCAAGGTGTCAGAGGAATGATTAGGGCAATATAATATGAATAGTAAAAGCTGCACTGAATTTCATAAAAGTATGGTACAATTACATGCTACTGACGTCTGTATATATATACAATGAAACAGGCCCAGGCCCATAATTTCGACTAGCCCATTCGACTGGCCCATTTCGACTATGTTTCTAACTACACCTACTATTATTACAAGCAATAGAATTACAAGGCATATCTCAATATTCCCTCCTAATTCACATTGCTGAGTGACATCATCCTAAGCATTGTTCTCAATTCTTCGAATCTTCCCTTTTGCAATGGCTTGGTCATTGCATCAGCTACTTGAAGTTTCGAACAGCAATATTCCAGATTCAGCTTCTCATTGTTTACTTGATCACGCAGGAAGTGATATCTGTTCTCTATGTGCTTCGACCTACCATGTGCAACAGGATTCTTGGCGAGATCTATTGCAGACTTGTTGTCGATCAACAACTTCATTCCTTCGACCCTGTGCACTCCAATTTCTACCAATAGCATGCTCAGCCATGATGCTTGACATGCTGCAAACGAAGCAGCCACATACTCTGCTTCACAAGAGGATAATGCAACTATACTTTGCTTCTTCGAGCACCAAGAGATGGGTGTCGATCCATACATGAAGACATACCCACTTGTGCTTTTTCGATCACTCTTGTCTCCACTCCAGTCGGAGTCTGTGTAACCAAACACTTCGGCATCATTCTTCGACTCTGACATGCTAGGGAATAGAATACCATAACTTTGTGTTCCCTTTATATACCTTAGTACTCTTTTCGCAGCTACTAGATGAGAGCTTTTCGGCTTCTCCATGAATCTGCTGATCATTCCGACACTAAACATAATGTCAGGTCGAGTGTTGCACAAGTACCCCAGGGAGCCCACAATCTGTTTGAAGAAGGTGGCATCTACTTCAGTCCCTTCATCATCTTTCGACAGCTTGCTACTTGTGTCTGCTGGTGTTGAAACCTCCTTACAGTTTATCATGTCGAATCTCTTCAAGATATCAGCTGCATACTTCGACTGATGCAGAAATATTCCCTTCTCCGGCTCTGTAAATTCCATTCCTAAGAAATATGATAGATGTCCTAGATCACTCATTTCGAACTCAGACATCATCACTTTCTTAAAGGCTTCGACTTCGACTTCATTGCTGCCAGTTACTAGTAGATCATCTACATACAGGCACAACAACAACTGAGTCGAAGTTCCCTTCTTCTTCACATATACTCCATGTTCATTGGTGCATCTCATGAACTTCTGAGCCAAGAGGAAACCATCAATTCTCTTGTTCCACGCTCTTGGAGCTTGCTTGAGCCCATACAGGGCCTTCTCCAGCTTATAGACCTTGTCTTCTTTACCCTTCGATTCAAAACCAGGTGGTTGACAAACATAGACTTCCTCCTCCAGAGGTCCATTAAGAAATGCTGACTTTACATCCAGTTGATGCAGGGGCCAGCCTCTATGACTTGCCAATGCTACTACCATTCTTATGGTTTCGATCCTGGCTACTGGGGCAAAGACCTCATTGAAATCCAAACCAGGTTTCTGCAGGAACCCTTTGGCTACTAGCCTGGCCTTGTACTTGGCCACTTCTCCATTGGGCTTGAGTTTGGTCTTGTAGACCCATTTCACGCCTATAGCTTTCTTTTGCCTTGGAAGTTCGACTAGCTTCCAAGTGTCATTCTTTTTGATTGACTTCAGCTCATCAATCATTGCTTCCTTCCACTGCTTGTGACTAAGAGCTTCTTCCAGGCTCACTTGTTCTGCTTCAGCCATTAATGCAAAGTGTGTCAGGTCTCCCTCTGCTATAATAGCAGAATCTGGGTAAGTGTCGAATCCTTCTAGTCTTACTGATCTCTGCCTTTCCCTTTGCGACCTTCTTAAAGGTTCGACAGCAATGGGTTCTTCTGGGTTTTCAGTTTCGACCTCTTCATTCTGATCATCTCGATCAGAGACTTCGTCGAAGTCCATCTTTGTAGGTTTCCCACAGCCTTCTTCCCAGTTCCAATGTTTCGACTCATCTACTACGACATCTCTGCTTTTCACCATTTTCTTCTGCACAGGATCATACAGTTTGTATGCTCCTGTCGAATGATAGCCAACAAGAATCATTTGTTGTGCTCTATCATCCAGCTTGCTTCTTAGTTGCTCAGGGACATGTCTATAGCATAATGAGCCAATTATTCTGAGATGCTTGACAATTGGCTTTCTTCCTAGCCAAGCTTCTTCAGGTGTCTTCCCAATCAATCTTTTTGTGGGGCATTTGTTCAGAATGTATACTGCTGTGGCTACAAGTTCTCCCCATAAACTATGAGGTAGTTTCTTCTCCTTCAACATGCTTCTTACCATGTTGAGGATGGTCCTGTTTTTCCTCTCAGCTGTACCATTATGCTGAGGCGTGTAAGGTGCGGTGACTTCATGCACAATTCCTTCTTTCTCACAGAATTCGACAAATCCATGAGAATTGTACTCACCACCTCCATCGCTTCTAAGGGTTTTGATTGCACATTCACTCTTCTTTTCAATCATTACCTTAAACTTCTTGAATATTTCTAGTACTTCACTCTTCCTTTTGATCAAATATACCCAGGACATTCTAGTGTATTCGTCAATGAAGGTGACAAAGTACTTATTCCCTCCTAAGGAGCATACTTCGAAAGGACCACAGACATCAGAAAATATCACCTCTAGCTTCTTTTCTGCTCTGCTAGGTACTTCTGATTTAAACGAGTTTCTTGGTTGCTTCGACTTGCAACAACTCTCGCAAACTTCGACAGGTACTTTTACTGCAGGCAACCCATGAACCATCTTCTTTTCATGTAGTTGACTCAAGCTCTTGAAGTTGAGGTGGCCAAATCTCCGGTGCCATCTCCAGTGCTCCTCTTCGACAGTGGTCTGGAGACAATGTTCTTCGACTACTTGCAGCTTGATCTTGAAGGTTCTGTTACTCTGCATCGACACCTTCAAAATCATCTTCTTGGTCGAATCGAACAAGCTGAGACTGTTATCACCCATTTCGACGGTGAAGTTTTTCTCAATCATCTGCCCAATACTTAGCAGATTGCTCCTCATATCTGGTACATAAAATACCCCTTGGATGTAGCACCACTTACCATCTTTCGACAGGAACTTTATGGTGCCTACTCCTTCAGCAGTAACTCTACTGTTATCTGCAAACCTTGTGACAACACATGTGATTTGAACATCCTGTGTCGAGATACCATTCGACAGACTTCTCTTCAGTCGAATTTGTATCAGCCTTCAACAACAGTAACTCTGGGTCAGTAGCTGTCATGAATGACAATTCTTCATCATCATTGCTGGCAATGTTGGAGGCATCACCAGTGTTTCCACTGCCCTGCCACACACACATTACACGAGTATTTTGAGCATCGCAAGTGAATCCACTTATACAAGTGTTCCCACTATTTTGCTCGCTACTTTCAGCAATTCCTTCATCGAGTCGAATCTCATCTTCGACAGCCATCAGCATTAACTCCTCTGAGTCTGAGTCTGAGTCACCATCATTAGCAAACTTGGCTTCTGCATATTTATCCCTAGGAACTTTCTTGTTTTGACACTTGTTCCTATAATGCCCAAATTGCTGACAGTTATAACACTGAACTTTCGACAGGTCTCCCTTCTTCTTGTCGAAAGATCCTTGTTCTTTCTTCTTACTGCTTGATCCCTTTTCTCTACCCTTCTCCTTGTTGCCTGCCTTCCCATTTCTCTTAGAGGAGTATGAAAGCAAGGCTTGTTCAGTTTCTTTCTCTGAACTTCTCTGCCTAATTCTCAATTCATGCGCCTCTAAGGAACCCTGAAGTTCATCTAACTTCAACGTATCTAGGTCTTTGGATTCTTCGATAGCAGTGACAACATAGTCGAATTCCAGGGTTAAGGATCTGAGCACCTTTTCGACTTTATTTACTTCAGTCACAGTTTCACCATTACCTTTCATTTGATTAGTTAATGCTACTAACCTCGTAATGAATTCTCCAATCGATTCTCCATCTGTCATCTTCAAGGCCTCGTACTGTTTCCTGAGCGACTGAAGGCGTATCTTCTTCAGTCTATCTGCTCCTCCATACGAGTTTTTGAGGATGTCCCAAGCTGCCTTTGCTGACTCACTGTCGATGATCAGGTTCAGGACATTGGAATCAACGCATTGGTGAATCAAAAACAGCCCTTTTCGATCTTTCTTCCTCAGCGAATGGTGGGTGTTCCTCACCGCTTCAGTGGCGTTTGCTGCCAAGGGTGGAACACCATCATTCACGACATCAAGGACATCTTGATATCGAAACAGCACCTTCATCTGCGCACACCATCGTTCATAATCCTTTCCGTCGAAGATTGGGAGGTTCCTCGGAATACCTCCACCAGAGTTGTCTTGCGCTGCCATGAATCTTGATAGATTTTGTAAGGATCTAACAAGCTCTTGATACCAGTTTGTTGGGGATAAACACGTGAAAGGGAGAAGAAAAAGAAGTGGCGGCGCAAGGTGTCAGAGGAATGATTAGGGCAATATAATATGAATAGTAAAAGCTGCACTGAATTTCATAAAAGTAGGGTACAATTACGTGCTACTGACGTCTGTATATATATATATATATATATATATATATATATATATATATATATATATATATATATATATATATACAATGAAACAGGTCCAAGCCCATAATTTCGACTAGCCCATTCGACTGGCCCATTTCGACTAGGTTTCTAACTACACCTACTATTATTACAAGCAATAGAATTACAAGGCATATCTCAATAACGGTCATACCCTCTCTCTATTCTAGAAGTTCTAGAAAATATAGACAAATACAAACAACTCATACTTGAAGTGGGAGAATGCTACTTAATGATAGAATGTTATAGGAAAATGTTGAATGCATAATGTTACTGGATGCCAAAATGTTGAAAAATTGAAAAATATTGTTTCTCAATTCTTAGATGACAGTTTTGCTAAAAAATCACGCGCAATGCGAGTGAGTCCGAAAAGCCCGCAGCCCGCATAGGGCTGGACTTGAGCCGTAAATGGTGAGTCCGAATTTCAACCCAGGCTCTTTAGCCCGACCTTTAAAAGCCCGAGCCCGATGCGGGCCAGCCCGATACGGGCTATTTTGCCAGCTCTAGTTCTTGCGTAGGATTATTATAAGCATGAAAAATATTCTCAGGAAGACGATAAGTAATAACAAAACAAATGTACCTGTGGGAATATCACGAGCAAAGCATTCGTCGCAAAGGCAACCAAGAAAAATATAAATAAAAGCTTTGCCGACGCCATCTCTAACTTCTATGAGACTGTTTTTTCCCTCAGAGTTCTATGAGACAAGCTGTAACATCCTCAAAATAATTAATAGAATTATTTGGATGTTAACCAAATTGAAATAATTTAGTACTTGACTGGTAAATTTATTGAGTACAAAAATTATTTATTGGTTGTCATTGGATCGTTAACCGGATAATACGGGTCAAGGAAGTTTTGAAATCGAAATAAGGGATTAAGATCAATATGGTAATTGGACCACGCTACCACTTATTTATTAATTAAATATATGTGTGTGTGTGTTGAATAAGAAAAGAAAAGAAAGAAAGAAGAGGATTCTAACAGAAGAGAAAGAAGAGGAAGAAAAGAAGAGAAAAGGAGAGAAAGAAGAAGAGGAAAGAAGAAGAGAAAGGAAGAAGAGAAGTGAAGCCCACCCCTCCAAAATTCATCATCTTCATCATCTCCCTCTCCTCATCATAACCCAAGAGCTAGGTAAGATTTCATCCGGTTTTCCCCCTTTTTGTGACCCACGAAATTTAGAGGGTTTTGTTGGAAAATTTGTTGAAATCAAGGATTAATAGGTTGTGTTGGTGATTGGGTTATGTTTAGGATCGAAGCTAGGAGCGGATTGAATGCGATTGGAAGCTCGAAACGAAGTTAGGAGCGATTCGGTGTTGATTGGGTTCGATTCGGTGATTTTGACACATCGGTGATTTCGGCTCGGCAACGGCTCTCGCTTCAAGGGTGAGTTTTACTCACGTTTAGGCTTATTCCGTTTTGAAATGAATTGTGTGACTTGGTTTCGAAAGATTTTGAGTCGAAAACGTTATTTTGAAATATATCGCGTTTTAACGAAATTCGTAATCGTTGAGTTTTTGATTGAATTGCTTGATTGTTTGATGTTGATTGGACTGGTATATTGTCTGGTACTGTCTGTTTTTGAGTTAGGAATCGATCGGGGCGAGTTTCGGATTAATCGGAAAGCAAATTTTCTTAAAACAGGCCATTTTTGGAATGCTGTCAAATGCGCACGACCCGTGCGTCCCAGGGGCACGACCCGTGCGCCTGGTTCTGTTTCCGTGTGTAAAAATGTCTAACAGGGCGCACGACCCGTGCGCCTAGTCCTGTCCAAAATTTTCAAAGTGCCCAAAATGATTCCGTTTCGATCCTAATCCTTTCCTAATCCTTTCCTAACCCTTCTATAATGATATTAGGCTTATAATGCCATGAATTTGAGTATGTTTTAAAAAGGGGTTTTACCAAACACTTTTGAAGTCCAAATCATTTCGAAAAAGTCGAGTAATAGTATGCGTGTGCGGACATGTTTATTGATAACAAAGCGGGCTATGGGTCCTATGTAGTAAGGTATAATTTAACGAGCTAAATGTTCGTATGATTGTAGATATATGTATATCGTATCGAGTTTGGGTGACGACCCATGTTGACATACTAGGAGGGGCAGTCATGATCCCCTACCCTAGGCTCTGAGGCCAATAGCGGAACTGTTATTGGTAAGGGGTTCGCCAGGATTAGCCTCGGGGCAGTCGGTGGTGTGTCGAAGAGTATATATATTATATCAAGTTTGGGTGATGACCCGCGTTGACATACTAGGAGGGGCAGTCATGATCCCCTACCCTAGGCTCTGAGGCCAATAGCGGAACTGTTATTGGTAAGGGGTTCGTCGGGATTAGCCTCGGGGCAATCGGTGGTGTGTCGAAGAATATTGGTTAACGTTCGCCGGAATTAGCCTCGGGGCAGTCGGTGGTACGTTACCATGGTTTTGTAGTGTGATTCATCGGGATTAGCCTCGGGGCAGTCGGTGACGCACTGAATTATAAATGAATTTCATAACTGAACCGAGAGTGTTAGTAGGGGTCTCGGTAGAACTCACTGAGATTGTATCTCACTGTTTAAATATTGTTGTTTTACAGATAAACAGGGACAGAAGAAACCTCAGAGGCATGAGTAGGTGGCCCCGGGAGATGGAAGATGACTTAGCTTTATGTTTAAGTTTATTTTCCTTTTGTTGTCTATGTATCACAGTACTATGACATTACTGTTACATTTATTTTTTTATTCCGCTTTCTTGTATGACTCTGACTACCACAGTTGCTGACAGTTTATGGTTTGAGAACCGTATGGTCTTAATTGTGTATAAGACAGTTATGTTATATTTCAGCAAAAATTTTATGGTGGTATTCAGTGTCTGAGCAGGAAATATTATCTCTGATGTGTGTTCAATGTGCACTTGGAAGTTTTTTTTTACAAATAAAAATACCGGGGTGTTACAGTTGGTATCAGAGCGGTTCGACCTAGTCGGACTTAGCTTTAGGGTCTTTGCTTTCTCCAGTCGTGATTTTCTTAGTATGCTATTAGACATTGAGCTTGATCAACTTAATACTTTGTGCATATTTCGCAGAATCATGGCCAGAAGAGGTAGAGGCGTTCCTCCTCCTATTGATCCAAACTTCGAATGGATGCAGAATGTCATTGAGAATCAACAGAAGATGATGCAGGATATGTTGCAAATGCAGCATGACCAAATGGGTCTGCAACAGCCCAATTTCCAACCCCATCAAGAAGATCCTAACCGGACATACTTCCAATTTCAAAAGATGAAGCCCCCGACTTACAAGGGTGGACCTGATCCAATGACTGCCTATTATTGGATTGATTCAATGGAGAAAATTTTTCAAACCTTGCAATGCGGGGAAGAAGAGAAAGTAATATGTGCGGCAAATGTGCTCGATGAAGACGCCCACACCTGGTGGTGTAATGCAAGGCAAATGATGGAACTCCAAGGAACTCCTCTCACTTGGGACAATTTCAAGGAATTGTTTTTGAAGCAATATTTCCCTTCAGTGAAGAGACTAGGGAAGCAAGCGGAGTTTGTAACACCCCCTTCTAATAACCTTACTATTTAATAAAATCAGAGTTTCTTTTTTTTTTGAAAACAATATAAGAGAGTGCTACACTTACTCCATTAAATCAACAACTTCAAATTGCATAGTTCGGCTAAAAGCCACAAGATACATAGCACCATAAAATACCTGTTTAGTTCGCATCAACTAAATACAGTCACTACCACAGCGGAATATTAATAAGTTCGAAAACAAGTCCAATACATCACCAATAACAGTCTAACAGTATAAATGAAATAACACATAAACGTAAGACGCCCCCCTGGTGCTACGTATCAGAGCATGACACTCCCTACCAGACGAAGGCATAAGGGTAACCTTCACTCGCTAATACCTGCACGTTGCCGACATGAGAATCAACATAAAAGCAGTAGGGTGAGTCTCTTTTCATAATTAATAACATATGGAATAAGCACTGCATAGGAAAAGTAACTAGGCACACCAATTCACAACAATGGCAGCAACCACATCAAAATTACAATATCCAAACAACATTACAAAATGTATGGTTATGCATGAAATGCAACCCAAACTCCACGGGCACATGCATGTCGGATCCGTCACCAAATACAGTTAGGCCGAAGCCTCTGCTCACCAATTAAAATTAGGCCGAAGCCTCTGCTCACCAATAATGCACATGGTTCATGAGACGCCATGACAATACACCACAACACACCACACAATTCACCAATTCACCATTTAATCAACTCACCATAAACTAACCAAATAACTCACCAATAAACTCACCAAATAAACTCACCAATAAACTCACCAAATAACTCACCAAAATACAATTAGGCCGAAGCCTCTGCTCACCAATTAAAATTAGGCCGAAGCCTCTGCTCACCAATAATGCACATGGTTCATGAGACGCCATGACAATACACCACAACACACCACACAATTCACCAATTCACCATTTAATCAACTCACCATTTTAATTAAACCGTTTTAGGACATTGACACGGAATAGGAGAAAGTGAATAAAAATTGCAATTAGACACCTTGAACAACTTCAGTACAGGACCATCAGGAAAATAATCCATTTTTGCATAAAACCAGAACATTTGGATAGACACCGAAATTAGCTTCAAAACGCATTTTGAACCGTCCAATTTGGATAACCGAGTCAAAAGATATGTCAAAAACAAATTTGGGACAAAACCGAAACACGTGCTGAAAACGACTCGGAACAGCAGAAAAATTCTGAGGCTTCGCGCGTGGAGCGCGACTTAGGCGCAAGTGAGGCGCAATTTGGCAGAAATGCCCAGTAACATTCGCGCGTGGCGCGCGACTTAGGCGCGAGTGAGGCGCAAATTGGCAGAAATGCCCAGACAGCAGCAGAACACAGCATACTTTGGCACAAACACTTGGCACCTATCATTACTGCACTTAGGGACCATTTTCCAGCAACATCATGTGACACAATGGGACAATTTCTTCAGCAACACACAAGACACAATGGGACATTTTCTTCAGCAACACACAAGACACAATGGGACAATTTCTTCAGCAACACACACACACACCTAGGGCGCCTAAGGCTCCAACACTTTTTGAGTTCCTCTCCACACAAAAAAAATACCAAATTAAATCACCAATGCCAAATACTTATATGAATAGTAGCCATCACATTTTCCACCAAAAATCATTCAGTCATAACCCCAAACACCTAGCATGCATCATTCATATTGCACTCCACTCAACACCAATCAAACATGTCTTTGCACAAATAAAATTTCAGCATAGCAACAGCATCAAAACATACCAATCATTCATGGAAATCACCCTAGAACCTAACCCTAGACAATACTCATCACATAAGCTATTAAGAATGGAAAGAAGAACCCCCTAACCTTAGAAAATGAAGAACCCAAGCCAAGCTCCAAGCAACCACCAAGAACCACCACTAGCTTCCTCCTTTCTTGGTGCCTCCACGATTTCTCCCTCTCCTCCCTTGCTGGCCGTCGCACACTCCTTTCTTTCTTCTCTCTCTCTATTCTTTTCTTTTCTTTTGTTTTGGGTGGAAAATGAGCACTTACCCAAATTTTAGCCTTTTATATTCTCACTTAAGTCATGGGCTCTTGAATCCCGGGCCTCCTTCCACTACCCAATTTAATTACTAAACACCATATTATTACTTATACCACTCACATCCTATTTAATTAATCCTAAACCCAATAAGGCCCACATATATCATTCTATTCTTCTATCACCTAAAACCTCCAATTAATTAACAAATAAATAATTACTCAAACAAATAAACACATAAATAACTAAATAAATATTATTCCTATCACATAACCTTATATAATTAATTACACAACCAAATAAATATTTTTGGGGTGTTACAACTCTCCCCCACTTAAAAGAATTTCGTCCTCGAAATTTACCTGCCAAAGCCAACATTCCTCCGCTACCCACTACCTCCATCTAGGCAACTAGTGCTATCTCTCATGCTGATTACTATTGCTTTGATTACCGGCGGTAAGTGCTTGGGCGGCCGTCCCTCCCACTTGTTCAGCCAGGTAACTTCAAGCAGTAATAATCAGGCTCACTCTCTACTCTGCTATGCTACTCCGATAGACTAACTTACATCCTGCCTTACTCATATACCCTTATGGGTACGCACACTAACAGTCTGCTAATGGTTTGGTTTCTATGACAACATCATTAAGATAGACAACACACGGTATATCACAATAGTTAATATTATTACAACAACGCATAGCATCAACACAGTTAAATTCCAGGATCACCTATCCCTTTTTAACAATGGCCATAGGCCCACAAAACAAGTCAGCAATAATAACAACAAAACCATGTGGGCCATTCGGCGGTACCCACGACAGAACAACAACACAACTTGGGCCATTCGGCGATAGCCAAGACAAAACAACAATGTGGGCCATTCGGCGATACCCACGACAACAACAACATAACTAGTAATAACATCATCAATACTAAACAATATCAGGGCTAGCAACCTAGTCACAACAATCGGGCACTAAGGCACCGGCATCAGTTAACAATCGAGATAGGCACAACTCATAAAAATAGGGGCAGCGCATAAGTTAGGAACAGTAACAGTACTTTTCGGTACAGTGAAAGTAATTTTTAAAGACAGCAACAATGATTTTTCAGGAAACAACAACAATTATCTTAGGAGGACAGCAGCAGTAGTTTTCAGAAAACAGTGACATTTATTTTCCTGAAAAACAGCCAATATAGTTTTCGGAAAATAGTAGCAATATTTTTCAGAAAACAACATCAATAATTTCCAGAAAAACAGCAACAAAAGCAAAACAACGACAACAATAGCGTCAACAACATCACGAGAAGGTTTACCAAGTGCGTAAATATAGTAAGACAAGTCAAAAAATCAGAGTGCTTGATCCTTAAATCAGTTTCAGAAAATTCAGAGAAAATAACAATTGTGTAATAGGACTTTATTATTTTCCAAGAGTTACAGCATACTAGTATGGCAATGACACCAAAAACAATTTAGTGGACCAATATCCACAAAACACTTAGCCTAGAGCGTCAACATAGAAGTAAAAACATGCTACAGCAAAAGTATTTACATAAAACTACACATCAACTGAACCAAATAAGTTTAAGCATTCATATGAACGTCTAGCAACAAAACTAACTTTAGGAAAACATATATCCATCCTCGGCAGACATTATCATTTTAATATTTTCAAAACTACTCAGGAAGAAGCAACCAAAAGAAAATTTTTCATAAAGACTCAAGCGCACAATATCAAGCTTCACGTGGTACATACTGGATTAGAAATATAACTACTAACACAAAATCATGAAGACTCGGTACAGGCGATTTCTATTCATAGTTAAAGGCACATATACGAAATGTACAACCACACACATGCACAAAATACTTATTTAGAATTTTTCGACACGGAAAATAAGGCACGTTATAGGAATTGATTTTCTCGTTAGCTTAACCAGTTTGAATAAGGTATCCTCAAGAACATATGACAATAAAAGCTAACTCAAGGAAGTGCAATAACAGTGCCAGTGCACATTTTAAATGTTTAAGGTCTCTCAAAATCACGTGGCACCAATTATAAAGAGTGCAACAGCTAAAACAAAATCAGGGAAAATTCAGCGTAGGAAATTACAGCTCACGGTCACGAAATAGTTCGCAAAGGTTTGGAGTTGGAAACATCACATGTTGAGGGAAATTAAGCAAAAGGCCAAATAGAGTAAAATACATGGGATACTAACAACAACATAAAATATAGTCCACTTTTCAAAATCATCTCACGGGGTTGTAGAAATAGGAGAAGACAATAGTTATAGCTTTCAAACCAAAACTTTGTCATTTACAGCAGTCAAGACAGTGCACACTGTAACATCAGTAAAAACTTTATACCAGGTCAGTGTCCATTTATTAAAATAATTTCCAATGCCAAAGTCAGTATCCAACCGTAAAATTGTTTAATAGATGTTTCAAAAACATTTTCAGGAATCTCCTTACTTCCCAGGTTACAAAACTACACAGTGTAAATCAGGAGGCAATAACCAAAAAGATTTTGTCTAAAAATTCAAGCGCTCAATGTCAACTTCACGAAGCATGGGAATTAGAAAATAATTCATGAGGACTCTAAACTCACAATCACTGCATGTCAAAAATGATCAGGGACACAGAGTAAAGAAAGATTAGCCGACTAACATGCATAGTTGATTGGTAGCAATATAGCAAATTTAGCCCTTCAATAGAAAACAGTTATAAGTCAAGGGAATGGAAACTTAACATATTTAAGCGGGGACGTCATTACTCAGAGTGATCGAAACATTATTGCATGTTATCAACATAGTAACAACTTAAATAATCAGCAAAACCATTTTACAATACAATTAGCCTTAACATCAAGACACACCACAAAAGAGTTTCACGTAAGGCTTAGTGTTGATTACTTAAAATAGTTTAAGCAAATCAAAACACACGTGAGTATCAACAACAATCACATCGTTGGAAGCACACAAGCACATCAATTACACATTCAAAACTTGGGTCGCTAAATCACGGTGTAAATCATTGGGGACCACACTAATGAAGTCAAGATTCACACAACCGGAAAGTTAACAATAAGAACCAAAAACAGAAAAAAAAAAAACAGGGTTCACACACAAATACGATACAACACACAATAAATAAAATTACAGAGTTCTCACAACAAGAAGGTTAAAAAAAACCAACCAAAACAACAGCACATGATTCACACCTAGGAACACAACAAAACATATAACACTAGTAGGGACATCTCCCCCACTAGTTCGCCTACCATTGGCAACCTTTGGTGTACCTGCAACACAACAATGGTCAGCACTAAAAAGACAACAGTTGGTCGTTAACCGACACAACGACTCGACGACTTGGCCGGACAGACCGAACTGCTCTGATACCACTAATGTAACACCCCATTCTAATAACCTTACTATTTAATAAAATCAGAGTTTCTTTTTTTTTTTTGAAAACAATATAAGAGAGTGCTACACTTACTCTATTAAATCAACAACTTCAAATTGCATAGTTCGGCTAAAAGCCAAAAGATACATAGCACCATAAAATACCTGTTTAGTTTGCATCAACTAAATACAGTCACTACCACAGCGGAATATTAATAAGTTCGAAAACAAGTCCAATACATCACCAATAACAGTCTAACAGTATAAATGAAATAACACATAAACGTAAGACGCCCCCCGGTGCTACGTATCAGAGCATGACACTCCCTACCAGACGAAGGCATAAGGGTAACCTTCACTCGCTAATACCTGCACGTTGCCGACATGAGAAGCAACATAAAAGCAGTAGGGTGAGTCTCTTTTCATAATTAATAACATATGGAATAAGCACTGCATAGGAAAAGTAACTAGGCACACCGATTCACAACAATGGCAGCAACCACATCAAAATTACAATATCCAAACAACATTACAAAATGTATGGTTATGCATGAAATGCAACCCAAACTCCACGAGCACATGCATGTCGGATCCGTCACCAAATACAATTAGGCCGAAGCCTCTGCTCACCAATTAAAATTAGGCCGAAGCCTCTACTCATAAATAATGCACATGGTTCATGAGACGCCATGACAATACACCACAACACACCACACAATTCACCAATTCACCATTTAATCAACTCACCATAAACTAACCAAATAACTCACCAATAAACTCACCAAATAAACTCACCAATAAACTCACCAAATAACTCACCAAAATACAATTAGGCCGAAGCCTCTGCTCACCAATTAAAATTAGGCCGAAGCCTCTGCTCACCAATAATGCACATGGTTAATGAGACGCCATGACAATGCACCACAACACACCACACAATTCACCAATTCACCATTTAATCAACTCACCATTTTAATTAAACCGTTTTAGGACATTGACACGGAATAGGAGAAAGTGAATAAAAATTGCAATTAGACACCTTGAACAACTTCAGTACAGGACCATCAGGAAAATAATCCATTTTTGCATAAAACCAGAACATTTGGATAGACACCGAAATTAGCTTCGAAACGCATTTTGAACCGTCCAATTTGGATAACCGAGTCAAAAGATATGTCAAAAACAAATTTGGGACAAAACCGAGACACGTGCTGAAAACGACTCGGAACAGCAGAAAAATTCTGAGGCTTCGCGCGTGGAGCGCGACTTAGGCGCAAGTGAGGCGCAATTTGGCAGAAATGCCCAGTAACATTCGCGCGTGGCGCGCGACTTAGGCGCGAGTGAGGCGCAAATTGGCAGAAATGCCCAGACAGCAGCAGAACACAGCATACTTTGGCACAAACACTTGGCACCTATCATTACTGCACTTAGGGACCATTTTCCAGCAACATCATGTGACACAATGAGACAATTTCTTCAGCAACACACAAGACACAATGGGACAATTTCTTCAGCAACACACAAGACACAATGGGACAATTTCTTCAGCAACACACAAGACACAGTGGGACAATTTCTTCAGCAACACACAAGACACAATGGGACAATTTCTTCAGCAACACACACACACACCTAGGGCGCCTAAGGCTCCAACACTTTTTGAGTTCCTCTCCACACAAAAAAAAATACCAAATTAAATCACCAATGCCAAATACTTATATGAATAGTAGCCATCACATTTTCCACCAAAAATCATTCAGTCATAACCACAAACACCTAGCATGCATCATTCATATTGCACTCCACTCAACACCAATCAAACATGTCTTTGCACAAATAAAATTTCAGCATAGCAACAACATCAAAACATACCAATCATTCATGGAAATCACCCTAGAACCTAACCCTAGACAATACTCATCACATAAGCTATTAAGAATGGAAAGAAGAACCCCCTAACCTTAGAAAATGAAGAACCCAAGCCAAGCTCCAAGCAACCACCAAGAACCACCACTAGCTTCCTCCTTTCTTGGTGCCTCCACGATTTCTCCCTCTCCTCCCTTGCTGGCCGTCGCACACTCCTTTCTTTCTTCTCTCTCTCTATTCTTTTCTTTTCTTTTGTTTTGGGTGGAAAATGAGCACTTACCCAAATTTTAGCCTTTTATATTCTCACTTAAGTCATGGGCTCTTGAATCCCGGGCCTCCTTCCACTACCCAATTTAATTACTAAACACCATATTATTACTTATACCACTCACATCCTATTTAATTAATCCTAAACCCAATAAGGCCCACATATATCATTCTATTCTTCTATCACCTAAAACCTCCAATTAATTAACAAATAAATAATTACTCAAACAAATAAACACATAAATAACTAAATAAATATTATTCCTATCACATAACCTTATATAATTAATTACACAACCAAATAAATATTTTTGGGGTGTTACAACTCTCCCCCACTTAAAAGAATTTCGTCCTCGAAATTTACCTGCCAAAGCCAACATTCCTCCGCTACCCACTACCTCCATCTAGGCAACATTTCCCCACAAGTGTTGAAATTGTGGAAAGCATCATTTTGGTGAATGTTGGCAGAAACCTAATCGGTGCTATCATTGTAACGAGGAGGGCCACTATGCAAATCAGTGCCCGGCAAAGAAAAATTTCCAAGGAGCACCTGTAACGCCCCAAAATAATTTAATTATTTATTTAATTAAGTTATTTAAGGCTTACAACATTTATTTAATTTAATTAAATAATTCAAGGTTTAATTATTTTATTTTATTTATTAGGAGGTGTTGTCGCGAATTGAGTGGTGCGAGCAAGGGCCCGTGATCCACAATTAGGCCCGTGGCCCATTACCTTGTCAAAGAATTCGACTCACAAGGGGTCTTAGAGTTAGTTTTCATTTTTGCTCTATTGTGAAGAGAAGGAAAAAGAAATGTAAAAGAGAGAGTGAGAAGAGGAGAAGTGCGAAGTGAAGGGGAGAAGAAGAGAAAGGGGGGCGAATCACTCAAGAGGAGGAAGAGCTTGATTTGAGTCTTGCATTTTTCTTTGGAGCTTTGCTAGCAATTCGACTTCCATAAGGTTAGGGGGTCCTCTTTTTGTTTTTAATAATTTATGCGAATTGGTGATGCTTAGGGTTAGGGTTCTAGGATAGTTTCCATGAATGAATTGTGATGTTGATGAGTAATTTATAGTATTGTGATGCTTGATGTTGAATTGCTATGTTGAAAATCGCATGATTGATGTTTGGGTTGTTGCTAATGCGAATTGGATATCATATGTTTGAATATATGACTCATTGGTGCTTACTTGGTGAAATTGAGAATCATGGTGACACTTGAATCATATATATATATATAATTGAGTATTTGGTGAATTGAATTTGGTGATTGAAAGTGAAAAATTCTGGTTTTGGAAGCCCCTAGGCGCCTTGGGCGCCATATGCATGTTGCTGGATTTTCTGCCCTGCGCCTTAGTCATGGGCGCCAGGCGCCCAGCAGTGTGCCTGCGCCAGTTTCCCAAATTCTGTTGCCCCTGTGTTGCTGTTTCTGTGTCACTGTGTTGCTGTGCCTGTTGCCCTGTGTTGCTGTGTTCTGTGTCACTGTGCTGCCAGTTTTGGCGCTAGGTGCTTGTGTCATGGGCGCCAAGGGCCCCAATGTTCTGGTGATGATTTTGTAAGAATTGTTTTCAGGTTTTCATATTCAGGTAAAATGGCTCCTGCAAAATGATTTTGGGCAACAAAAGAGTTGGATTGCGTGTTTTCACTAGGTGCCTAGTGCATGGGCGCCAAAAATGATGTTCAGTTTTTGACAAAATTTCCATTGGGTTTTCATGTTCTGAGCATTTGGCTCGTGTAAAATCAATTTCGAAGGAAAATGAGTTTTGTTGCATGTTGGCCTTAGGCGCCTAGTGCCTGGGCGCCGTGTTGCTGTGCTGGGCGCAATGCGCCTATGCGCGCTGTTGCTCCCTGGGCGCCGAGCGCCTATGCGCGTGTTGTTTTCCTGGGCGCCAAGCGCCTATGCGCGCTGTTGCTCCCTGGGCGCCGAGTGCCTATGCGCGCTGTTGCTCCCTGGGCGCCATGCGCCTATGCGTGTTGCCTTTCCTGGGCGCCAAGCGCCCATGCGCCAAACCTTGTGTTGCTCCTGGGCGCCCAGCGCCCATGCGCCAGTTTCCAGGATGTCTAAGTATTTTTCCTATTTTGTTTTTAATGTAACTTTTGACTCGGTTATCCAAATTTAACGGTTCAAATTGCGTTTCGAAGCTAATTTCAGTGTCTATCCAATTGTCCCAATTTTATGCAAAAATAAATTATTTTACTGGTGTTTCTGGGCTGATGGTGTTCAAGTGTCCAAATGGCTAAATTTATCCACTTTCCCTATGTCGTGTCAATATCCTAAATTGGTCTATTTGAATTGGTGTTGGTGTGAGTGGTGAGCTGAATTGGTGAGTGTGATAAGGTGAGATTTGGTGAGCTGATTAATGCACTATGGTGAGATTATGAATTAAAATGGTGAGCTGAATGAAATGGTGATTTTATTTAATTGTAGTGTGTTGTGATGCATTTCCATAACACCTCATGAAATCATGTGCATTATTGGTGAGCAGAGGCTACGGCCTAATTTTATTTGGTGAGCAGAGGCTACGGCCTATTTGTATTTGGTGACGGATCCGACATGCATGTGCCCGTGGAGTTTGGGTTGCATTTCATGCATAACCATACCTTTTGCATTGTTGTTTGGTGAATGTAACTACGATGTGGTTATTGCCTTTGTTGTGAATTGGTGTGTCTGTTTCCCTTTTCCTATGCAGTGCTTAATTTCCATATGTTATTAATTATGAAAAGAGACTCACCCTACTGCTTTTATGTTGCTTCTTATGTCGGCAACGTGCAGGTAATAACGAGTGAAGGTTTCCCTTATGCCTTCGTCTGGTAGGAAGTGTCACGCTCTGATACGTAGCACCAGGGGGGTGTCCTATGTTTATGTGTTATTTTCATTAACCGTTAGATTTTTATTGGTGATGTATTGGTTTTTATTGATAGAACTCATTATTATTCCGCTGCTGGTGGTGATTGAATTTAGTTGATGCGAACTAAACGTTTTTTTTTGTTTATGGTGCTATGTACCTGGTGTTTTGAACCGAACTGTGAAATGTGAAGTGATTGATTTTTATGGAGTAAGTGTAGCACTCGCTTAATATGTTTTCAAAGAAAAAAAAAGACTCTGATTTTATTAAAAAGTAAAGTTATTAGAAAAGGGGTGTTACTGCACCGAATGCGCCAAGGCAAGAACGAATCAACACATTGGATGCTCGAACCTTCACACCTACTGATAATCTTTTGAGGGGTACGTGATCTCTTTTTAATAACTCAGTCAATATTTTATATGATTCTGGTGCAACTCACTGTTTTATATCACGAGCGTGTGTGGATCGGTTAGGACTAGCATTGTCTGAGCTATCCGAACCGATAACTATTTTAACAGCCGCCAAGGGTCGTGTCCAGACCCAATCATTGTGTGAAAATTGCCTACTTGTCATAGGGGACAGACAATTTGTAGTGAAATTTATTTGCTTGCCTATGAGAAGTATGGATATTGTTCTGGGTATGAATTGGATGGCTGAAAATCATGTAACAATCAACTGTGCTGATCGAACAATTAGCTTCGCCTCCGAATCCGTAGGGTTGACACAGGCAGATTTTGAAGCAACGATCTCTTACACCGAAGCGAGCCAGTCATTATTCCAAGGTGCGGAAGCTATTCTTATTATGTTGTCTGCATCTACTGAAACAGGTTTAGACTTGTCATCTGTACAAGTGGTAAATGAATTTCTAGATGTCTTTCCAGAGGAAGTTTCATCCTTACCTCCTGACCGAGAGGTAGAGTTCTCAATAGAATTGATTCCTGGTACAGGATCAATCTTTATTGCTCCTTATAGAATGTCTCCTTTAGAATTAAAGGAATTGAAGTCTCAACTTGAAGAGTTGATCTCAAAGAGGTTCATTCGACCGAGCGCTTCTCCATGGGGTGCTCCGGTGTTGCTAGTCAAAAAGAAGGATGGTAGCATGAGGTTGTGCATAGATTATCGACAACTGAATAAAGTGACGATCAAGAATAAATATCCCTTGCCAAGGATAGACGATTTGCTTGATCAACTTCGAGGTGCCGTGGTATTTTCAAAAATTGATCTGAGATCGGGCTATCATCAAATAAAGGTACGAGCCTTAGATATTCCGAAGACAGCTTTCCGTACGAGGTATGGACATTACGAGTTCGTAGTAATGCCCTTCGGGTTGACTAATGCTCCAGCGGTATTCATGGATTACATGAACCGAGTATTCCACACTTATCTCGATCAGTTTGTGGTAGTTTTTATTGATGATATCTTGGTGTACTCTAAGACCATTGAGGACCATGTTCAACATCTCCGCATTGTTCTGAACGTACTCCGAGAAAAGAAATTGTATGCCAAGCCGTCGAAATGTGACTTCTGGATGCCGGAAGTAAAGTTTTTGGGACACGTGATTTCCCAATCGGGAGTTGCTGTGGATCCCAGTAAGGTGGAAGCTGTATTGAACTGGGAAAGACCAACATCTGTTACAGAAATAAGAAATTTCTTGGGTCTAGCTGGTTACTATAGGAGGTTTATTCAAGGTTTTTCACAATTGGTTCTTCCACTTACTCGGTTAACTCGTGAGGCCCAACCGTTTACATGGGATGCCGATTGTGAGGAATGTTTTCAAGAATTGAAGGTTAGGTTGACTTCTGCTCCAATCCTAATTCTTCCAGATCCGTCTTTGGAATTTCAAATTTTCAGCGATGCTTCTGGGAAGGGTTTGGGATGTGTTCTCATGCAGAACCAACAAGTTGTAGCTTATGCCTCCAGACAGTTGAAGACTCATGAAGAGAATTATCCGACTCATGATTTGGAGTTGGCAGCTATTGCGTACGCACTGAAGATTTGGAGACATTACCTGTATGGGTCTCGTTTCGAAGTCTTTAGTGATCATAAAAGTTTGAAATATTTGTTTGATCAGAAGGAGTTGAATAACAGGCAGAGAAGGTGGGTGGAATTTCTGAAGGATTATGACTTCGAATTGAAGTATCATCCGGGAAAGGCTAATGTTGTAGCTGATGCACTAAGTAGGAAATCCATTCACATAGCAGAGTTTATGATGCACGAAATGAAATTGTTGGAGTCCTTTAGGGACTTAAATTTGAATGCAAGATCAAAGAAGAACCGATTAGTGTTGAGCCATATGAGGATCTCCAGTTCATTGAGGGATTCTATTCGCTTAGCGTAGGAAATTGATGTGAAGCTACAATCACAAAAAGTGTTGCCAGACTTTACGGAAGATAGTGATGGAGTGATTTGTTTCAACGGTAGGATCTGTGTGTCCGATAATGAAGATATTAAAAAGTAAGTGCTAGAGGAAGCACACCGAAGTTTGTTTTCTGTACATCCTGGATCCACCAAGATGTATAGAGATTTAAAGCAGATGTACTGGTGGCATGGAATGAAGTTAGAGATTGCTGAATTCGTATCTCAATGCTTAACTTGCCAAAGAGTTAAGATAGAACATCAGAAGCCTGCTGGTCTGCTACGGCCACTCGACGTGCCAGTGTGGAAATGGGAAGACATTTCCATGGATTTTGTAATGGCGTTGCCAAGGTCTCAAGCCGGTAACGACTCCATTTGGGTAGTTGTAGATCGGTTAACCAAATCAGCTCATTTTATTCCAGTTCGTTCGAGCAATAAAGTATCCAAGTTAGCTGAGGTGTATTTAAAGAACATAGTAAGGTTACATGGGGTTCCTACCAGTATAGTGTCGGATCGAGATCCGAAATTCACTTCTCGATTTTGGAAAGCTTTGAATGAAGCATTGGGGACTAAAGTACTTCTTAGTACCGCTTATCACCCGCAGACAGATGGTCAGACCGAGAGGACTATCCAGACATTAGAGGATATGCTTCGGGCTTCGGTACTTGATAACGGGAAGAAATGGGAGAATCATCTTCCATTGGTAGAATTCTCTTACAACAACAGTTATCATTCCAGTATCGGAATGGCACCTTTTGAAGCCTTGTATGGTAGGAAATGTAGAACTCCATTGTGTTGGTGGGAAGTAGGTGAGAACCGATTGTTAGGACCCGAGATGATTCATGACACTACTGAAAAGATCCGCCAGATCAGGGAAAGAGTGAAAGCTGCTCAGAGTAGGCAAAAGAGTTATGCCGACAAAAGGAGAAGGCCGTTAGAGTTTGAGTCGGGTGATCATGTGTTTTTGAGATTGTCACCAAAAATCGGCACAGGTAGGGCCTTACGGGTGAAGAAACTCAGTCCTCGGTATATTGGACCATTCCAAATTATCGAGCGAGTTGGGCCTCTTGCATACCGTATTGCTTTACCTCCGCCATTGTCAAATCTGCATGATGTATTCCATGTGTCTCAGTTGCGGAAGTACATTCCAGATCCAAGTCAACCGTTAGATTTCGAAACGATTGACCTTCGACCAGACTTGTCTTTCCAACCTTATCCAAATTACATCATGGAACGTGGCGAGAGGACGCTACGGACGAAGTCAATTCCCATTGTCAAGGTGGTTTGGGATGGTTTTTCCGTCGAGGAAGCTACTTGGGAGTTGGAGGACGATATGCGGACTCGGTATCCGTATTTGTTTTCTTGAGGTACGTTGTGTTTAATTTTGAGGACAAAATTCTTTTAAGTGGGGGAGAATGTAACATCCTCAAAATAATTAATAGAATTATTTGGATGTTAACCCAATTGGAATAATTTAGTACTTGACTGGTAAATTTATTGAGTACAAAAATTATTTATTGGTTGTCATTGGATCGTTAACCGGATAATACGGGTCAATGAAGTTTTGAAATCGAAATAAGGGATTAAGATCAATATGGTAATTGGACCACGCTACCACTTATTTATTAATTAAATATATGTGTGTGTGTGTTGAATAAGAAAAGAAAAGAAAGAAAGAAGAGGATTCGAACAGAAGAGAAAGAAGAGGAAGAAAAGAAGAGAAAAGGAGAGAAAGAAGAAGAGGAAAGAAGAAGAGAAAGGAAGAAGAGAAGTGAAGCCCACCCCTCCAAAATTCATCATCTTCATCATCTCCCTCTCCTCATCATAACCCAAGAGCTAGGTAAGATTTCATCCGGTTTTTCCCCCTTTTTGTGACCCACGAAATTTAGAGGGTTTTGTTGGAAAATTTGTTGAAATCAAGGATTAATAGGTTGTGTTGGTGATTGGGTTATGTTTAGGATCGAAGCTAGGAGCGGATTGAATGCGATTGGAAGCTCGAAACGAAGTTAGGAGCGATTCGGTGTTGATTGGGTTCGATTCGGTGATTTTGACACATCGGTGATTTCGGCTCGGCAACGGCTCTCGCTTCAAGGGTGAGTTTTACTCACGTTTAGGCTTATTCCGTTTTGAAATGAATTGTGTGACTTGGTTTCGAAAGATTTTGAGTCCAAAACGTTATTTTGAAATATATCGCGTTTTAACGAAATTCGTAATCGTTGAGTTTTTGATTGAATTGCTTGATTGTTTGATGTTGATTGGACTAGTATATTGTCTGGTACTGTCTGTTTTTGAGTTAGGAATCGATCGGGGCGAGTTTCGGATTAATCGGAAAGCAAATTTTCTTAAAACAGGCCATTTTTGGAATGCTGTCAAATGCGCACGACCCGTGCGTCCCAGGGGCACGACCCGTGCGCCTGGTTCTGTTTCCGTGTGTAAAAATGTCTAACAGGGCGCACGACCCGTGCGTCCTGGGGCACGACCCGTGCGCCTAGTCCTGTCCAAAATTTTCAAAGTGCCCAAAATGATTCCGTTTCGATCCTAATCCTTTCCTAATCCTTTCCTAACCCTTCTATAATGATAACCCTTCTATAATGATATTAGGCTTATAATGCCATGAATTTGAGTATGTCTTAAAAAGGGGTTTTACCAAACACTTTTGAAGTCCAAATCATTTCGAAAAAGTCGAGTAATAGTATGCGTGTGCGGACATGTTTATTGATAACAAAGCGGGCTATGGGTCCTATGTAGTAAGGTATAATTTAACGAGCTAAATGTTCGTATGATTGTAGATATATGTATATCGTATCGAGTTTGGGTGACGACCCATGTTGACATACTAGGAGGGGCAGTCATGATCCCCTACCCTAGGCTATGAGGCCAATAGCGGAACTGTTATTGGTAAGGGGTTCGCCGGGATTAGCCTCGGGGCAGTCGGTGGTGTGTCGAAGAGTATATATATTATATCAAGTTTGGGTGATGACCCGCGTTGACATACTAGGAGGGGAAGTCATGATCCCCTACCCTAGGCTCTGAGGCCAATAGCGGAACTGTTATTGGTAAGGGGTTCGTCGGGATTAGCCTCGGGGCAATCGGTGGTGTGTCGAAGAATATTGGTTAACGTTCGCCGGAATTAGCCTCGGGGCAGTCGGTGGTACGTTACCATGGTTTTGTAGTGTGATTCATCGGGATTAGCCTCGGGGCAGTCGGTGACGCACTGAATTATAAATGAATTTCATAACTGAACCGAGAGTGTTAGTAGGGGTCTCGGTAGAACTCACTGAGATTGTATCTCACTGTTTAAATATTGTTGTTTTACAGATAAACAGGGACAGAAGAAACCTCAGAGGCATGAGTAGGTGGCCCCGGGAGATGGAAGATGACTTAGCTTTATGTTTAAGTTTATTTTCCTTTTGTTGTCTATGTATCACAGTACTATGACATTACTGTTACATTTATTTTTTTATTCCGCTTTCTTGTATGACTCTGACTACCACAGTTGCTGACAGTTTATGGTTTGAGAACCGTATGGTCTTAATTGTGTATAAGACAGTTATGTTATATTTCAGCAAAAATTTTATGGTGGTATTCAGTGTCTGAGCAGGAAATATTATCTCTGATGTGTGTTCAATGTGCACTTGGGTGTTTTTTTTTACAAATAAAAATACCGGGGTGTTACACAAGCTACTTCTTGGTCTTCACTATGGTACTGTATTTGTAGTTATATGTATATTTATTAATAATAGTAAAGATTTTTCAGTTTGTGTATCCGGCTTTTAATGAGATGCTAACTCTGCTTGCCAAGTGATGGAAAATACGTTACACCTTTACATTAATATAGGTGAGAGTGGGGTTTAATGTTTATTCCTTCTCTTTTTAAACTCAATCTACTTTTGATTTTTGAGTTGGTTTTTTTCGCATCAGTCTACGTTCCTAGGTTTGTAAAAAAAAAAACAACTTAAATTCCAGATTTTTTTGATGAGACAACGGTCCAAAGGCCCAAACATAAACAACAAAAACTATCAGATCACCGGCCCATACCCATCAAGGGTGAGCGCATTGACCAAAAAGTCCGAAATAAAATCAAAAACTACAAAAGTGCCACTAATGTTATGACTTTCTCTAGCTAGCCGATTAGCCACAGAATTCACTTTCCTTTCTATCTTCTTCCAAGATGTCATTAATTCACCACCACCAATCTCATGAATGCTTCGAATAATGACATAATCTGAATTGTTGGCAATGCCATTAGAGAGTAACTCAACCGCCTCTGCAGAATCAGTTTCAACAACCAGCTTCCTGTACCCTCTCCTCCATGCTTCGTAAATTTCATGGAAGATTCCCCAAACCTCAGAATCAAGGATTGAGCAGGGTTGAAGGCGATGAGAGAAAGCAAAAATGAAATTACCAAGCAAATCCCGAAGAATACCCCAACAATCAGTTGATCTACTGTTGTTACGAACTGAGCCATCACAGTTTAATTTCCAACATCCTGAAGGAGGAGGAGTCCACCTATCATTGACTTCTTCAGAGAAAGGCTGCATCTGAGAGTGAAGGAATGTTTTCCTCAACATGCATCTTACGATCCAATCAACCTAGTTTGTAATCACAATTTTGGAGGACAACGTCGAAATAGTTTTCTGGGCAAACAGAAACTCATTCCAGTTTCTCCAAATGGTAGCAAGATTTACCCCAAACAGAGTGCTCCAGAACGGTTCTTCGTTAGCTTCATCCTTCATCTTCAGGTTCGTTTTAAACCAATTGGCCCAATTTAAGTTGCTAAAGAATCTCTCTGTTTCCTAACTTTGAAGTTACTCTAAATCGCTAGGCTTGATTGATAGTCTCTAAATCGATGAAGGAGAGTCTCCTCTGCATTTCCATAGATCGGGCAAGAGCTAGACGACGTCATCATTCTACGGCGTCGTTCCACATATGTGAGAATAGCTTCATGGCCAAGCTTCCAGAGGAAGGTACGGATCCTTTCATTCCCCTTCCACTTCCAGATGTAGGTAAAATCAAAGTTGTTGTTTGTATTTGACCCTGCCTGGGTTAAATATGCTGATTTGGTAGTGAATTTTCCATCCTGGATAGCACCCCACTTGAACACATCATCATGATTTAGGATAGATGGGGTAGGAAAGTTTGCAATCTTCTGTATAATCTCCTCAGGGAGGATATTTTCAATAAGACCCCAAATTCCGGTCGCCACTATAGGTAATGAAATGGCTTATGGAAAGATTAGTATCATTTTCATTAATAGGTATGGTAACATAGGAGGAGAGGATATCACAATTCGAAATCCAATAATGTTGCAAAAACCGAATGCCCTCCCCATTGCCAGCATCCCAACTCAAATTGTCTCTGAACTCATCCCAAGTGGTAAGCATCCCATTCCATAAATTAGAGCCTTTCTTTTTAGGATCCATTTTAGGAAAATCCCTCCAACCACACTTGTATTAACTTCGAAATAAGGAGCAACACAAAGACTCAGGGTTAGAGCAAAAATTCCAGAGGCCTTTCCTTAGAAAAGCAGTGTTGGCGGCCTTAGCAGACCTCAACCCAAGACCCCCTTTCTTCTTATGTTTACAAATCTTGTCCCAACTCAGAAGATGAACCGTTCAGTGATTCTCATCATCCCCCCATATGAAATTCCTACCGAGTTTATCAATTTCATCACACGTACCAGATATAACCCAACAATGAGTCTTGTACAACATATAACTTTAAACCATTTCCAGTATCACGAAAATCTTTCTTTACTTTGCAAAACAATGAATCACCACTATATTAAGAAGAAGAGAAAGTAGAAGAGGAAGGAAAAGAGAGAAGAAGCAATGATGGTTTTCAAATAGTTTAAAGAGGATTTTAGAGTTATATTCAGGAGACATTTAAGAAACTTGTCTGGGTGTTCATCATCTGGACGTAATTACAGCAACCCCTGTCCCCTTTCCCACACACTTCCTCACAACAACCCCGACCCTTCAGCAACTCCAGAAGAACACTCCTCCTCTTTTCCATGCAGACGCAGCTCCACGCAGTCACACCCATCTCTAGTCCCAGAAGAAAGTTCGTCCCTGGCACGACAAACAATTTCTCATCCTCCAGTTTCTGAGAGACTCACACGCAGTCGCAGCATCTACTGTTATGGCTCCCAGGAGTCACAACCATCTCTAGTCCCTGAAGAACATTCTTCCCTAGCACGACAATCAATTTCCCATCCTCCAGTTTCTGAGAGACCGTGCAGCCGCAACACTACGGCTATGGCTCCAGGCAGTCACAACCATCACAACTATCTTTAGTCCATGAAGAACCTTCTTCCCCGGCACAACATTCAATTTCACATCCTCTTCTGAGAGACTCCCGGTAGTACCAAAAGAAAATCTGTATTTTCTCTTTGTCACAGCTACAAATCCTACGACTCCTGGCCCTCCGAACCAATTCGCGAAGAACATATTGCCAGTTCTTCATCCTATCAACCCCCTCTGTGGGAACACCCCCCCTCTTTTTCTCGCTATAATAACTTCAACAACTGGCCCTCACAACAAGAAGAACACATCGGCAGTTTTTCCTCCTATCAACCCCCGCTGCAGGAACACCCCCCCTTTTCTCGCTATCATAACTTCAACAACTGACCCTCACAACAAAAAGAACACATCAACAGTTCTTCCTCGCAACCTACTCTGATTGTCCCGAAACCAAAGCCATTAAATCCAAAAAATCAGGGATCATAACTCCCGAAGAAGGAACTTCTATCAGGACTGCGGGGCCCAATATCCCAAATTCCATCGTTTACTATTTTTAGTTAATTTTTTTAATTTTTCATAATCTCCGAAAAGTCTAAAAAAGTTTGCCTAATCTTCTTTTGATTTTATTTGATTTTTAGTGGTGTTTTTATAGTTTTTAGATTAGTTTTGATGGTTTAATGGTTATAACATCATCTTACCACGTGAATCAGAGTCTCTTGTACGCATATCTCCCTACTGATTCATCTCTCCCATTTTTTCAGTGTGCTTTGAAAATGAATGCATGGTATAACCCAACAAGGAGTCTTGTACAACATATAACTTTAAGCCATTTACAGTATCACAAAAATCATTCTTTACTTTGTAAAACAATGAATCTCCACTATATAAGAAGAAGAGAAAGTAGAAGAGGAAGGAAAAGAGAAAAGAAGCAAAGATGGTTTCCAAACAGTTTAAAGAGGATTTTAGAGCTATATTCAGGCGACGTTTAAGAAACTTGTCTGGGTGTTCCTCATCTGGACGTAATTACAGCAACCCCTGCCCCCTCTCCCACACTCTTCCTCACAACAGCCTTGACCCTTCAGCACCACCAGAAGAACACTCCTCTTCTTTTCCACGCAGACGCAACTCCAGGCAGTCACAACCATTTCAAGTCCCTGAAGAACGTTCTTCCTCGACACGACAAACAATTGCACTGTGTTTTGAAATCAACGAAAATACCGCAATGGAACCGCATTGAGACCGCAACAACACCGAATTTTGCCGGCAACGGACCGCAATCCGACATTGAAATGCATATAGATTAGAGAAAGAGGAAGAGGATGCTGTCAAACAGGGAATCTACGAAACGCTCGCATATGAGAAAGCAAAAGAAGCTTGAAGATCTGACCTTTGAAGCAATTTTTGGTAATTTTGCATCCTCTGTTTTGCAACATTAGCCTGTGATTTCAATTTATGCCTGTCTTTGTGGGAGTTGTAGAAACAGGAAAGGGAATGGATAGGGAATGCGCGGGAGATGAGTGGGTGAAGATGAGAGGAGAAGTAAGGTAAAGAGAAGCGCCAGAGATGAGTGGGTGAAGATGAGAGGAGGCGAGAAGGTAGAGAAATGAGGGGGTGAGAGAACACGATGAGAGTGAAAGAGATGAGGCTTGAACAAAGCAAGATGGGAGTGAAGGAGATTGAGAGATCTGATAGATGAGAGTGTAAAATAAGTTTGGTGCGAATATAAATTTATTGAAAATATTGAGTAAAAGGACAGCAAAAAAAATATGAGATACTAGTAAGAGAAGTTTGGTGCGAATATAAATTTATTTCACGCCGCAATGACCGCAATACGCATTGCAGTAACTGCAATGATCGCAATATTTCGCAATGCCCGCAACCGCAACCACAATTTGAAACCATGGTTTGGGGGTGTGTGGTGAGTAGAAGGGGGGTTGGAAAAAGCATGGGCCAAAATGCAACCCACTCTAGTTTGATAACCGCTGATACAAGTGGAGTAAAAAGGCCCACTACTTATAATGGCCCAATGGGGATTGTGGGGACAACATAGCATTTCTAATGCTTCGGATGGTTCCGAACCCCAACCTCCAAGACCCCCCTGATCAAATTGCTAATGCACCTCCCGTTAGCACTTCCGTCAGTGTCAAACAGTAGAATTGATAAGAAGGAGTTTATGGATGGTAATGACCATGCATGGTGTGTCAGGTGGGGAAGATTCGGATGTGGAAATGGAGGAAACCATCTAATGAGGTTTCTTGGTTTCTTATTAATTTTTTGTTACGATGAATGACCAAAATTCTAGTAAAATTCTTTTGTAGAATGTTTGTGGTGCTGCTAATGTTGATTTGTAACGTTTCGTAACTGTTAGCAATATTTGGATATCCATTGTCCAAATATTTTTATTATTATATAAACTATATTGAGATATGCCTTGTAATTTTATTGCTTGTAATAATAGTAGGTGTAGTTAGTAACCTAGTCGAAATGGGCCAGCCGAAATTATGGGTCTGGGCCTGTTTCATTGTATATATATACAGACGTCAGTAGCATGTAATCTGTACCCTACTTTTATGAAATTCAGTGCAGCTTTTACTATTCATATTATATTGCCCTAATCATTCCTCTGACATCTAGCGCCGCCACATCATTTTCTTCTCCCTTTCACGTGTTTATCCCCAACAAACTGGTATCAAGAGCTTGTTAGATCCTTACAAAATCTATCAAGATTCATGGCAGCGCGAGACAACTCTGGTGGAGGTATTCCGGGGAACCTCCCAATCTTCGACGGAAAGGATTATGAACGATGGTGTGCGCAGATGAAGGTGCTGTTTCGATATCAAGATGTACTTGATGTCGTGAATGATGGTGTTCCACCCTTGGCAGCAAACGCCACTGAAGCGGTGAGGAACAACCACCATTCGCTGAGGAAGAAAGATGGAAAATGGCTGTTTTTGATTCACCAATGCGTTGATTCCAATGTCTTGAACCTGATCATCGACAGTGAGTCAGCAAAGGCAGCTTGGGACATCCTCAAGAACTCGTATGGAGGAGCAGATAGACTGAAGAAGATACGCCTTCAGTCGCTCAGGAAACAGTACGAGGCCTTGAAGATGACAGATGGAGAATCGATTGGAGAATTCATTACGAGGTTAGTAGCGTTAACTAACCAAATGAAAGGTAATGGTGAAACTGTGACTGAAGTAAATAAAGTCGAAAAGGTGCTCAGATCCTTAACCCTGGAATTCGACTATGTTGTCACTGCTATCGAAGAATCCAATGACCTAGATACGTTGAAGTTAGATGAACTTCAGGGTTCCTTAGAGGCGCATGAATTGAGAATAAGGCAGAGAAGTTCAGAGAAAGAAACTGAACAAGCCTTGCTTTCATACTCCTCTAAGAGAAATTGGAAGGCAGGCAACAAAGAGAAGGGTAGAGAAAAGGGATCAAGCAGTAAGAATTGTCATTCATGACAGCTACTGACCCAGAATTACTGATGTTGAAGGCTGATACAAATTCGACTGAAGAAAAGTCTGTCGAATGGTATCTCGACACAGGATGTTCAAATCACATGTGTTGTCACAAGGAGTGGTTTGTCGAACTGGAGCAGATAAGCAAAAAGATAAGGTTTACTGATGAAGGAGTAGATACCATAAAGTTCCTGTCGAAAGATGGTAAGTGGTGCTACATCCAAGGGGTATTTTATGTACCAGATATGAGGAGCAATCTGCTAAGTATTGGGCAGATGATTGAGAAAAACTTCACCGTCGAAATGGGTGATAACAGTCTCAGCTTGTTCGATTCGACCAAGAAGATGATTTTGAAGGTGTCGATGCAGAGTAACAGAACCTTCAAGATCAAGCTGTAAGTAGTCGAAGAACATTGTCTCCAGACCACTGTCGAAGAGGAGCACTGGAGATGGCACAGGAGATTAGGCCACCTCAACTTCAAGAGCTTGAGTCAACTACATGAAAAGAAGATGGTTCATGGGTTGCCTGCAGTAAAAGTACCTGTCGAAGTTTGCGAGAGCTGTTGCAAGTCGAAGCAACCAAGAAACTCGTTTAAATCAGAAGTACCTAGCAGAGCAGAGAAAAAGCTAGAGGTGATATTTTCTGATGTCTGTGGTCCTTTCGAAGTATCACCTTAGGGCGGTTGCAGCAAGAGTTGAGTCATATTCTTCACTAGGAAGAAAAGATTTGGTTCCAACGTTCTAGAGCTTAATGGCTTGCAGATGGTGACAGGAATAACAAGTATTACCACCTCAAAATTCTCAACCGTCAGCGTCTGAATAAAACTTTAATGTTGAGAAATTTTGCGGGTAATTGGGTGGAGGATGAGCAAAAGGTGAGGGTTATGCTCAATCAATACTATCAAGCTCTTTTTCCCCTACTCGGAATATGTGCTCGTGGTACCAAACTAGAATCGCCTATCCTAGAATTGATGATGAGTTGTTTCTTCCTCTTAGTGAGCCGATTGGAGACCTTGAGAGGTTAAGCGCTCCATTTTTAGTACGGGCCCTTGGAAAGGTCATCGGCTTCATGATTATTTTATTTGTTTTTAATAAAAAAAACCTAAAATACCCTCTGGATTTGGTTATAGCTATATAATACAAAATAGATAGTTGTTACCCCAGCAGTCCAAAAAAACAAATTTTGTTATTTATTTTAATTAGTTACAAGTAGTTAGAGTCGGTTACAAGTAGTTAAAGTCAGTTACAATTTATGTAACCAACTCTAACAAACCCTTAGAAGGGTCTTTTATTTTGTATAAATAAACCTATAGGCCGTACACAATCAGAAAGAAAATCAATAACGAAATTTTACATGTAAATAAAAGTTTTACAAGTATTCTTTACATTCTGCTCTTCTTCATTTTTTGAGTGCTATTTTCTTTCTCTTCTGTGTGTGCGTGTATTCTCTGCTTCTGTGTCTCTCTAAAGGCTCTTTGTTTATCATTGCTCTTCAACAAGTGGCTGAAGACAAAATCTCGCAAAGAAAGAAAAAGAAATACAAGTTAGCAACGTTTAAGTGGCTGAAACATACAAATCAGAGAGAAAAAATAGAAATAGAGGCTAAAGGAAACTACCTTGTGGTCTCAAGGTGGAGATCCAGTGTTGTTGCTACATAGAAGTAAAACACAATAGAGATTGTCGTTTTACCTCAGTTTTTGTTTGCTTCATCTTGTTGTAGCATCGTGTACCTGAAACGAAGGAAACCAGTTAGGGTTTTCTGTGATTCGCTGAAATCTAACAATAAAACATAGTGTTGAGTGAATCTACCGTTGTTGTTAGTGTTCGTGACCTCGATTCGTTCATCACTGTGGTGATTTACACACAAACAAACCAAAAGAACACCGGGTGAGTGTTCAAACCAGAAGAGAAAGAATTTAAAGAAATCAAAGGCGCAAGAGAAGGGGCTTTCGTACCTTACCAATTTCTGAGGTGAGAAGAGGCAAGATTAAACAAATCTGCAGCTTCAATCTTTTCAATTGCTGGGTTTTTCATCAAACCCTAGCAGAACTTGCGAAGGAGAAGAAGAAGAGAGAAGGCGGAGTAGAAAGAAAGAGAGAGAAAATCTTGATTTTTCTGAACAAAATTTTAGGGTTTACCTTTTATACGGTGGGTAGGATTCCGGGTCCATGTTGACCCGCTTGTGGATCCGAAGAGCTCCGCAAGATCTGTTTTGTTTTTTGCTTGCAACTGTGTAATTGTGGGCTGGGCCAGTAGCTGGATATTCTGCTTGTTGCACACCCCAGTATTGATTTTGGCAACCTGCAGGAAAAAATCAATTAAATGATTAATAAATTCAACATATTTTACAGTATTTTATAGAAAGGTTTGTTTCCCTCAAAACTCATCTTAAGGATTTTTCCTCAAAGGGTAGTGTAATGTAAAAATTCTTTCCATATTCACGCTACTTATCTAAAGTGAGGGTGAAGGTAGCCTAAAGTGATTTGAGTCTTTTACAAGGTGCTTGTGTGAATATATAAAATATATAAAAACATTTCTGTCAAATAAAAGCGATTTTACATGCCAATACAATCTAAAGCTCTCAAGTTGCTTTAAAATCAACTCTACTTATTTCATGGCTCTGTCCAATTTTTTCCCTAACCGTCCTTTTAAAAAAATAGTATTTTTAATATTGGTTTTTTGGTTTTTGTCAAAACAAAATAAAATATATTTGTACTTCTTTTGTAATAAATAGGTAAATTTATGTAAGTAATTTTACCTATTCATGAAAAAAATTTATGTTATAAGTAATTTTGCATGGGTGTACTGCTAGTTAGGTTATTAAAAATGTATCTCCTCTGCTTTGTTAGTTTCTGGATCCGTCCTTGGTTAATACAAATATATTTTTCATTAAAAAGTAACTGCTTTATGATTATTTAAAGGTTTAAATATATATTACCCCCCTGCAAATATACCCATTATCCAGTTACCCCCCTACAAAAAAAAACATTTAAAACAAACCTTGCAAAATGTAAAGTTATCCAGTTACCCCCCTGCCGTTAAATTTTCTGTTAAAAAATGTAAAATGTCACATATGCAGTTACCCCCTGCCACGTGTCACCTTATTATTTGGCCTCTATGACACGTGGCACTGACATGCCACGTCAGCTCCTATGTCACCACTGCCACGTGTCACTGACATGTGCCACGTCAGCAGCCAATGGATGGCTGCCACGTGGCACTAGTTATAACACTCAAAATTAAAGATTTTTGTGGCCAAGTGGGGTGTTGAACCTGTGACCTCTCATTCACCCACACACTTCCTAACCACTGAACCACATTATCATTTGTGATTATTATCTCCCCTACCAATATTTATTACATTATTTGTTACTTTTGTTAAAAAAAAAATCTGCAGTTACTGGGTTCATCATCATCTTCTTCATACCCATCATTTTTGTTCTCTTTCTTCTGTTCTCTCACCCTCTCTCACCCTTCGTTTCTGTTCTTCTGTTGTATCAAGCTACACGTGATGGAGAAGACTGCATCTTCATCATTCATCTTCAAAAAAAGAAAAGGTTATGCTTCAGTATCAAGCTACACGTGATGGAGAAGACAAATAGGCCGCAGCTGTCATATCCGTCGCGACGGAGACGATTCCCGATGCGGTGGTCGCCGGAGGAAGTTTGTCCGATCGAGAAATTTCTTTAGGGGTTTTGGTGCGGACAGTGAAGGGAGTCCAAAATCACATTAGTTTCTTGGCTGGAGGCCTATGGTGGCCGGAAAAGGGGAGAAGGTGCGCATGAGATTCTTTTCGATTTACTAGTTTTACGAAAATGATGAGAGTTTCTAGTAGAGGAGAAGATGATGATCGATGATCTGGGCTTGGTTTGTCTAGAGAAGGCGACTGAGAGAGAGTGAACGCGACAGAGAGAGAGAGAGAAAAGAGGAGAAAACGGAGGTGAGAAGACGGTGGTGTTGAGACAGTAGTTGTTTGGGCGAGGCCGTGGTGGCTTTGATGGTGCTCGTTGGTGGTGTTGAGGTGTTGAGGAGGGAAGACGGACGAGAGAGAGGTACACGAAGAGAGAGAGAGAGGCTTTTCCAGATGCGATCTGGATCTGGATTGTATCACGTTGGTGGTGTTGAATGATGAACCCACGTTGGTGGTGTTGAATGATGAACGCAGAAGAGATGAAGAAGATGCGATCTGGATCTGGATTGTATCACGTTGGTGGTGTTGAATGATGAGTATGAAGAAGATGATGATGAATTTCTGGGAAGAGATAATGAAGATGATGAATGATGAACCCAGTAACTGCAGATTTTTTTTTAACAAAAGTAACAAATAATGTAATAAATATTGGTAGGGGAGATAATAATCACAAATGATAATGTGGTTCAGTGGTTAGGAAGTGTGTGGGTGAGTGAGAGGTCACAGGTTCAACACCCCACCTGGCCACAAAAATCTTTAATTTTGAGTGTTATAACTAGTGCCACGTGGCAGCCATCCATTGGCTGCTGACGTGGCACATGTCAGTGACACGTGGCAGTGGTGACATAGGAGCTGACGTGGCATGTCAGTGCCACGTGTCATAGAGGCCAAATAATAAGGTGACACGTGGCAGGGGGGTAACTGGATATGTGACATTTTACATTTTTTAACAAAAAATTTAACGGCAGGGGGTAACTGGATAACTTTACATTTTGCAAGGTTTGTTTTAAATGTTTTTTTTTTGTAGGGGGGAAACTGGATAATGGGTATATTTGCAGGGGGGTAATATATATTTAAACCTTATTTAAAAAAAACTGCTTTATGATTATTTAAAAAAAATTAGTCATTTCTCTCACTTTTCTCTCTATTCATCACTTCCTTCTTGTTCATATGTCGGAGAAGGGTGTTTTTTGTCTGGAATCATCCCTTTTCATTGTTTTTTCTCTCTCTTATCTAAATATATAAGTGGTTTTCACATAGATCTAATATTTCTTTTTGTGTTTTTTCTTGATTTCGTCGTTTGAGTGCGGCATTGTTGTGTTTGTTATCTTGGTGCGACGTTGTTTGGTTTTTCTTCTTGTTGTGGCGTTCCTTAATTTGCTTCCGCCAGCTTTGATCCATCACAATTCAATCAATGACTTGGGCATCATGGGCAGAGCCTTGTGTATAAATTGGGTAGTTTTTTTTTTGTCAAGACCAGGGTATCCACCGACGAACGTAGTGACTACTCCTCTCGCTGGATTGGAGGCACCTCGAAGGGTGGGACAGCTGACCCAGGGATTTAAAGCTGCTCTATACCCAAGGCGAGGATTGAACCCCCGACACTTGGTTAAGAGAGGATGAGCCCCAACCGCTCAACCACACCCCTGGGCTGTGAATTGGGTAGTTTTGGTCACCTCAGAAATCATATATGTATTTGACCGGGGTATATATATATATATATATATATATATATATATATATATATATATATATATATATATATATATATATGTGTGTGTGTGTGTGTATATATAATTTAGATACGCCAACTATAAGTTTAGTCTAAGGAGATAAACGAATAACAAATCTCTTAGTTTAGGTCTATTAGTTTATATATAGCCCAAACAAATGGTGGTTTTTGTCAATTTTGTGATTTTTGTCCCTTTATTTCACTTTTTAACAAATTTTGGTCCCGAATTTTTTTAGTTTGACGACTTTTTGTCCTCATACCTTTTATTCACACATTTGGTCCCTCAAAATCATCAATCATTTGCATTTTGGTTCTCTTTTATTGAAGTTTCTTTTGCATATATATAAAATATTACTTTTGTATTTTGCCCCCGCATAAAAACCAAGCTAGCTCCGCCACAGTTGGGCGTCGACGTTGTAGATCTAGAGGCATGGGTACTCCAATGTCTTCGATTTTGTCACATTTATGGTCATTTTTTCGTTTTATGCTATTAATTAACTTGGGCGTTGTGAGTTTGTTCGCATGCATATTCATACACATTTAGCAATTTTGAAGTGGTGTTGTTATGTATCCTATCAATTTAAGTGAATGAATATCTTTAATTCTTAGTCAAAACAAAGTGTTTTTATAAGGGCTTAATTTATATACACAAACTTCACCAATCAAAATGACATGTCATAAAAATGTTTGTTTACCTTAAAAGTCACTCATACCTTAATTTTTAATTGGTTTATAGTGTAAAAATTTGTACATATCAATACAACTTTTTTTTGTTTTATATTTTAAACCCTTTTAATAATTAACAAAACAAAAAAGGGTTTTTAATAAAAAATATCTAAGAATAATTCATCTTGTAAAAAACTTACTATTTTAAGATAGAAGAAGTACTTGGATGGGATGAAGCACACTAGAAGAATGGGAAGCCTTCAAAGAATCCCAGCAAGGAGAGCCAAATCTTCAAGCCAGAAGGGTTGACTTTCTCTTTTTGAAGAAATAATTTGACCTTCTCCTCCTTGTTAAGCGCCTGCATATTGGATTTGTCCCTTACATACCTTTCAATGTTTTTTTTACTATGTTATTGATTGAAAATCTGACTGGCCACGATTCCCGCTTTGCCGGTTTGTGTGATTCTCTTTTCCGAACAGAGTTTTTGGCGCACTCAAGATTCGAATATGAAATCTTAGAATGAGATTCAAGTCCAGTAACCATTCAAACCAACTATTTGATAAAAGTATTATGTGATGTGATGGAGATGTACTGTAATTTATTAAAAAAAGAAAGAGTTCGACTCTAATATATTTTAAGAAGATTATAATAACACACTTTATTACCGTTAATAAACTGATTGAATTTCACTGCCAACTCTACAAAAAAAAAAGAAAATACCAGTGCCAATTCTAAAACAAAAGCCAAGTCAAAAAAGGAATAAAACAAAGGAAAAGTGGTGGTACTAGAAGTGATAATAGAGTTAGCTAGCCAGATGATGATTTTGAAATTGCACAATTTAATGACATAAGTTTGGTAGGAATATGTCGCTGGAAAAACCTTAAGAAAGAATAGGCTAAATAGCACTTTTGGTCCTTTATGTTTGCTCAAGATTTCACTTTGGTCATTTATCTTTTTTTTGGTCCGTTTTGGTCCCTCATATTTCGTTTTTGTTTCATTTTGATCCCTCACGTTAGTTTTGACTAACGGACGCCACGCTGGCAGTTAACTGCCGACGTGGCGTCCGTTATTCATTAAATGACGTGGCATTTTCTATTATTTAATTCCAATTAAAATATTAAAACAATTAATTCCTTTTTTTTCCAGAAAATTATCTCTTTTTTTTTCCAGAAAATTAATATGTTCTCAATTCTTTGTTGCCACTGTCGCCGCGGTTGAATCTTCAAGTGACACAAACTCTCAATTCTTTACAAGATGCAAAGTTGGAATACCTAGATGCAAAGCCATCACCTTCAGAAACATAGATGTTCAATTGTTTCCAAATCTCCAAATTTGCCATGAACAAAAGAAATATTTTTTTCCAGATGAGAAGAGAGAAAACGAGATCCACCACAGATCCACGCACCCTCTGTCTCTCCCCTCGCCACGCACCCTCTGTCTCTTCGCGCAACCACCGTTTCAGATAAAGCGTTTCAGATCTTCGTTTCAAGTCTTCGTTCCAGCGTTTCATCTTCGTTTTCAGATCTTCTTCATCTTCGCTTCTGGGTTTCGTTTCTTCATCTTCGCTACTGTGTTTTTGTTGCTGGTTGAAGAAAATAGGTGATTTTCCAGATCTGATGAGGAAGGAAGTAGATCTGATGAGGAAGGAAGTAGAGGAAGCAGAGTTAATGTTGTTGAGGAATGGAACCTTCGTTGATTTAATTTGGTTTTTCTATTTTGTTTGATTTAGTTTTAATTGATTTAGGAATGAAACACGTGAGTTGCTGTTCTTCATTTGATTTAGTTTTAATTGTTTGATTTAATTTGGTTTTTCTATTTTGTTTTAATTTTAAAATCCTATGTGTTATTATGATTTGGAATTAAATAATAGAAAATGCCACGTCATTTAATGAATAACGGACGCCACGTCAGCAGTTAACTGCCAGCGTGGCATCTGTTAGTCAAAACTAACGTCAGAGACCAAAATGAAACAAAAACGAAACATGAGGGACCAAAACGGAACAAAAAAAAAATGACCAAAGTTAAATCAGGAGCAAACATAAAAGACCAAAAATGCTATTTAGCCAAATGAATATTACTAACGTTGAAAACGTCTACATCAGCAGCCAGCAAGATGCTATTGGCCTTGGCAACGCCCACCAAACCCAAATAACGGCCCAAAGAGAGGCAGTGAGTAAGTCATCAAATCTCCAATTAAAAAGTGCACCCCAAATACACTTCCAACACTTTTTCAAAAATCTTATTGAAAGAGAGTTATTGAAGGGAGATTTTTCATATTGAAAAAGTGACATTGCTCAACTACAACGTATTCATGCAAATCTTATTGAAAAATTCGGTTCTGGAGATTATTAGTAGAATAGTAGGTCATGCTTAATAATTCAAAGAGAAAGTTATTGAAGGGAGATTTTTCATATCCTGATTAATTTTCTCAAACTTTTGGACACACATTCTTACTTTCTTTAATTTTACCATCTCTTTTGGTAGATTGGTGAAAGGGATATTTATAAGAAGTTTTATGTAGGAGAATATTGGTTCGATCCCCATTCCCCATCTGCTTTAATTTCTAACACCTAAGTCGCTAACGACTGACTGAGATTAGATCCCCATTCCCCGTCAGCTCCTCAGAAGGAGATCATGTTAATGTCCACTGCAGGAAAAGGATCGGTATCAACAGTCATTTCCGCTACGCCTTTATCGGCCAATTTGAACCTCCCCTCCTTGATAGCCCTCTGAATGGCTCAGCGAAAGACGATGCATTTAGAAGTGGCATGATTGTAAGAGTTGTGCCATTTGCAGTACTTCCTCCCTTTCAACTCCTCGGGAGGTGGTATCTTGCTGCCATCAAGTAGCCTGATTTGCCTATCTTTGAGCTAGTAGTCGAAGATCTTGTCAGCCTTAGATATATCAAAGGAGCACCCAGTCTTGTTTTTCGACTCATCCTTCTCTTTACCTTTAGGAGACTTTAGAGCTAAACACGAGTAGGTCTTTCCTTTAACTATCTCGGCCGCCATGATGTTTGCCGTGTGCTCCGCTGCGCCATCATAGTCAAAATCATCATCGGCATCAACTACCGCTACCAAGTGGGGTGCTTGACCTCTAGCACTCCTCTTTTTCTCTTTCTCCTGTATGAACTGTTCTATTTGAACAGCCTTAGAGGCTAGGCTATTGAGGTCAATACAGGCTTGTGTTGGGTGAAAACAATATGTGCAAGTATACACAGTCGCAACAAGTAATAAAGAGTAAGTAGAGATCGTTCCCACGAGGATTGTTGAGTTCTTTTCTATATTTAATTAGCAAGCAAGCTAGTGAGTAAAAGCAAAGTAAAAGACTAAGTTGTAGAACCCAATTTTATCAACAAACAACAAGTAAAATAAAGGATTAGTGAAAATCCAGAATGAGACTAAGTTGGGAATGCCTTCACTATGCAAATTTATAATAATGGTCTAATGCTGTTTCTGATGATGCAGCACTAGGTGCTGTCGCAACAGTTGCTATTCTTTCAAATACTTTCACTAGGTTTTCGCTACAAGAGCCTATGTCTAGGCCCTAAGTAGGTATACCCTAGGCTACTTACGCACCCACCGTGTTCACTATGGAATTTGCCTTCCTATGTCTAGGTTTTTAGCAAAGATTATTAAAGTGTCCTTTACTAACCACTATCCATATTATCCTTTGAGATCAATTTATAAACCATGTCTGAATCTATAAATGGTACTTATATTTAGGTGATCAAGTCTAAAATAAGTTTGGAAATAGTATCACGCAAAAGATAAAAATGCTAAACATCAAATACATGCATTGAACACACTAAGACTTCATTACATAGATCAAAGCATCCCAACTAAGAGTATTTAGCTCATGATGAGCAAACAACACAAGAAATGCAACTTAAACATAATGTTTAAAGCCATAAATGCGAAAATACAAAGAAGAAATATAGTAAGAAGTGGTATATTGAAGATTGACTCCAAGAACAGTAGCATGGAGGTTCAGATCAGCTCGCAAATACACGAAAGTCTTCAAGTAATTAAGCTTCTGTATTGCTGCAGCATCACTCCCAACAATGGTGTTTCCACTTTAGTGATTTAAGGTAGCTTGGTACAAAAATGGAGGAAATCTATTTCTAAACTTTTCCTCCTCTGAACCAGTACACAAAATGAAGAAGAAGGTAGTCTTTATATAGTACTAGGGTGCATGATCCAAGAAAACCCTAATTTGGAGGCGCCATTTGTCCTTATGTGTGCCCAAAAGTACATGTGCCCATTAAAAAGGTGGAATATTCTCTGTCCACGTGCTGACATCTTAGGTAGTGCGTCCGTCCTTGCTTGACAGTTGTAATGTGTTCAAATCCGTGCTTCCGGCAATTTCTCTCTCATCTGTCGCAGGAACTGTTGCTGCAGCAACTATTGCTGCAGCAATGAAACACACATAAAAACACAAAATGGGGCACCAAATTTCCAAATGATCACAAACCAGAATTAATTCTTCTTTTACACTAAACAACATATTTTAAATAATTAAACACAATATTACTTTAGAACTCACAATAATTTAAGCTAAGAAAGCATAAATAACTCTTATAAATAAGAGTTATCACACCCCCAAACTTAAACCATTGCTTGTCCTCAAGCAATGACGCTTGAAAAAGAACAAACAAACACAAAAAGGGCAATATCCAGTTACACAAATTGATTCAAACAGATTTTCAAAGATGCTAAAGTTGGGCATAAACTTTCAAATCCTTAATTACTCACATACACCTTAAGTTTTTCAAGATTTCTAGAATTACCATCTGCTCAAAGTGTGTGTGTGACTGCTAGGTCTAGTTGAACTCTTAGCAAGTTCCAAAACTTCACCTAGCTAGAGAAAGAATGGTTTTCTTTTGGCTTTGCCAAGAATTTTTCAAAAAGAAATGTAGACTAACAACTTCAGCATAAGAAAGGGGGGCTTCAAAGCACAACAAATGGATTGATTAAACATTTCAGATTATTGGTCAGTGCACTATTATTACAAGACTTCGGATTCATTGCTGCAGCAATTGGTGCTACAGCATTTAACACTTGACACACTATTTTGCTGCAATGCCTATTTTTCGTAACATTTTTTCTTTTTTATTTTATTTTCTTTTCTTCTTTTTTTTTCTTCTTCTCTTTTTTTTTTTCATATATAGGCTATTGCAGCTTTAATCACTTTTATTGAACTTTTGTACAATGTACACAGACACTTAGGCACTAACCATCCTAAAATCTTCATGCTTAGCCTTAATATAACGAATGAACCCCCAAACTTAGTTTCATACGCTACCCTAGGTTTTTAGTATAGAAGCTTGGCACAACCTAGGTCTACCAAAATCTAACTTAGCATCAGATCATTTTTAGCTTACTAAATTCCTACCAAAACCTAGAATAACAGTGTGGGAGCAGTAGCAATCTATTCATCTATCAAACCAGTGTTGAACCAAGGACAAACGATCTTTGTTTTGTATGATAACAAATTACATCTTGTCTACTAATGGTTGCAGTTGAATGAAACTACAGGAACAAAATCAAAGAATAGGGATTAAATCAAAGAGCAGAGACTAAGGTGCAATGGCTTGCAGAAGAAGCAACAATGAAGTTGAAGACCTAATTGTTTATCTGCTTTTGATAGGACTCAAATGTAAGATCCTATCCCTTCAGCTATATGACATTTAGTAGAAGAGAGATGATGTTTTTAAAAATGTTTTTAAAAATAAAATTGTTGTGTTAAAAGCCTTTGAAAAATATTTTAGTCAAATGCATGCATGCATGTGAAAGGCACACAACATGAAATGGATTTACATTATTTTCTAAAGGCCAAGAATCGATTACTCACTCCTTGTTTTAAGCAAAGAATCGATTACAATACATTCCTTTCTAAAGGCAAAGAATCGATTATGCCATCTACAACTTCAAAGCTCATAATCGATTTCAACATAGTGTGTTTTAGTCCAACGGTCAATTTTTTACATTTTCTATAAATAGGGACCTTGGATCTCAAAATCAAACTCACCACTACACTTCTCTTCTACATACATTTTCAAATCAATAGAAAAGAGAAAAAGAGCTTTCATTGTCAAATCTTTTGTTAAAGTTCTTCATTTCAAAACCAATAATCTCTCTCTCTCTACTATATTGTTATTCTGCTGAAGTGATTGGTTCATAGTTTCTATATTGTATTGATCTGTATTCGTGGTGGCTTAGAAATCCTGGGACGTGTTCTTGGGTCTCTCAATTTGGGAGATTGAGTTGGGTTGAAATCCTGGGAGGTGTTCTTGGGTCTCTCAATCCGGGAGATTGAGTTGGTTTGAAATCCTGGGAGGTGATCTTGGGTCGTTCAATCGGGGAGATTGAAGTGGTTATTGTGAAATCCTGGGAAGCATTCTTGGGTCGTTCAATCAGGGAGATTGAAGCGGTTGTGAAATCCTTAGCGGGGAGCTCGGGTTCTCAATTTGGGGAAATTGGGATTTGCTATTTGAAGTTGCTTGTTTGTAAAACATTCTACATCATATAGTGGTTGTCAGCAAGTCCAAAGGTTGCAAAGCCGGAGGCCGAGGACATAGGCATTTTATCCCGAACCTCGTAAAAATCCTGGTGTATCTCTATCTCTCTCTCGTTACTTTCTTTATTGCTTATACTAGTCTATTATTGATATCATTGCGCTGCTTATAAACATCTGGTTATTGTGAATATCGATAATAGAAGCATTAGAGTAATATAGCACTGTGCCTGAACTGCCTGCTTAGTTAATACATATAGTTTAAATCTTAGTTTCCGCATTTGATTTAAACAAGTATTGTAAAAGTTTTGAAAACCGAAAAGAATTCAAGTTTTGCACATAACCTTATTCACCCCCCCTCTAAGGTTATCCTATAGTCCAACAAGTGGTATCAATAGCTAAAAATTGCATATAGAGCTTAACATCTCGCAATTTTATTTTATTTATTTATCTGTGATCATGGGTTCTTTTATGAAAGAGGGGATGTCCTTCAATAGGTCACCCCTGTTTGATGGGACTAACTCTGACTACTGGAGTAGTCGAATGAAGTGTCATGTGCAGGCAATAGATTTCACTCTGTGGAGAATTATTGTTGATGGACCACTGATTCCTATGAAGATTAAAATTACAAAACCTGGTGGTGCTGTTGACGGAGATACTACAAAAATTCAAGCTACCGGCAAAGCAGAAGAAGTTCCAGTTGAAGACATCTACACCATTGATCTGAGCGAGCTGAGAAAGTCCGAGTTAGACAAAATCTCTCAGAATGCCAAAGCTATGAACATTCTTCACCTATCTCTATGTGAAGAAGAATATGGAAGGGTAAAAGGGTGTCAGACAGCTAAAGAGATCTGGGATTGCTTGGAAGCTACACATGTCGGTACAAGCCAAGTGAAGGATACAAAAATCAGAATCCTCACGTCTGAGTATGAAGCCTTCAAAATGAAGGAAGGTGAATCTGTTGCAGCTATGCACCAGAGACTGAATCTAATAGTGAACAACTTGAGGGCACTGGGGAAGAAGTATTCTACAAAAGATATAAATGGGAAGATTCTTGCATCTCTGACCAGTGAGTTCTTTCCAAAAACTTGTGCAATCACGGAAGACAAAGATATTGGCACTCTGCCCCAAGAAGACTTGATCGGGTCACTTCTTGCATTTGAGGTGGTATTGGTCGCGAAGAAAGTTCAACAAAAGGAAGTAGTCAAAGAAAAGAAGTCTCTTGCTCTTGCTGCTAAAACTCCTAAGGTGGCAAGGAAAAAGGTTGAGTCTGATGATGAATCCGATGATGAAGACATGGCTAAAATGTTTGAAGAATTCATGAGATTCAACAAGCTTGGAAAGGGTGACTACTCAAAGAAATCCAAGTACCAAAAGAAGAAAGATAAGAAGGCTACATGGAACTATTCTGATACTGATAGTGATTCTGATGAAGAAGAGGAGGTTGCAAATGCTATTTGTCTCACGGCAAGTGAAACACCTAAGGCTACAATATGGGACAGTCTTGGCACTGATAGTGAAATAGATGAAGAAGAGAAAACTGCCAATGTTGTTTGTCATATGGCAAATGACGCACCTGAGGTAATCCTTGATAACCATAATCTTTCTGATTCACTTGAGCATGATAATTTAATTGATGATATGTATAGTAGTCAAGATTTGAGTGAGGCTTTTGAAGCTCTTTATTTTGAACATGAAGCTCTCTTGTTAAAATCTAAGAAATTGACAAAGATCAACAAAAGCATGCTCACTCAAATTGAGACTCTTGAAAATGAGGTAGCTAAGTTGAAGAATGAGCTACTTGAAATTAAACCTCTCAACCTTGAGCTTCTTGAGCTTAAACAAAATTTTGAAAAAACCAAGGTTGAAAATGAAATTTTAAAAGAATCTTTAAAAAGGCTTGAGGCAGGTGAAATGACTTTAACCAAGATACTCCACTCGCAACATGAATATGTTGATAGGAGAGGTATCGGGTATAAAGGTGATTCCACCTCCTCTGTTTTGAAAAAGAAATAAACTTTGTAGCTGCTACTTCAAGTTATACATCTACTATTTTCTCTTTCACTTATTGTCAAAAAGGGAACCATAGCTCACTTAGATGTCCTATTCGTAAATTGTGTGAGCTTGGTACCCTTATACCTGCCTGTGAGAAACCAAGGTGGATTGTGAAAACAAACCCCTTGATGACTAACCCACAAGGACCCAAAGAGAATTGGGTACCCAAATTTTCTACTTGATTTTAGTGCAGGTGTTCTACAAGGTATGGGGGTCAGCTCAGTACCTTGATAGCAGAGACTCGAAGCTCATGACTAGAGACGCAATTTTTTTTTCTCTTAATACTCAAAAAGCAGTCATGTGACTAGTGATAACAACAATAGAGGAAGAATCACTGATGAAGGTTAGATTGGTAAAGTTTTGTTCACCTCTATTGAAAATGTGCTATATAGAAGAACTTAAGAATAATTCATCAAGTATTAGACACATATGTGAAATAATTCTTTTGTGTGTGCATCAAAGTTTTATTAAGTGTTATTATGCTGGATCTTTGATGCAACCTTTTTTGAAGATAAATATGGTACCTATATTGTTGAACCAAGTATGACATATCTCATGGGTATCCTAGTTTCTATAATATCTTATTTTCTTAAAAACTGTGATGGTCCACCTTCTTCTGGCTAAGCTTTGCATTCTACAATCAATCCGAGGGATCATCAAGTAAGGGGGAGCACAGCATTAAACTGTTTTTGATATATCTTATGCTATGTGCTACTGTTGCGTGATTTTGCAAGTTTATAGTATGATTACGTATCTATGTGTTCACCCTCCCTCCTTTTTGATGAAAACAAAGGGGGAGAAATTATATGCACGAGGGAGAAAATATCTGCTTATAATGTGATTATGTGGGGGAGAAAATATCTGCTGCTATCTGAGCTTATATTGTGATTAATTATATGTTTGGTTTAGTTGAATATTTTTATGATTATGCTTAGGGGAGCTCTTTGAAATTTTTTCATTATTATCACCCCCTATGTATAATGTAATTTGTGATCATCAAAAATGGGGAGTTTGTTGAACCAAGGACAAACGCTCTTTGTTTTGTATGATAACAAATTACATCTTGTCTACTAATGGTTGCAGTTGAATGAAAGTACAGGAACAAAAGCAAAGAACAAGGATTAAATCAAAGAGCAGAGACTAAAGTGCAATGGCTTGCAGAAGAAGCAACAATGAAGTTGAAGACCTAATTGTTTATCTGCTTTTGATAGGACTCAAATGTAAGATCCTATCCTTTCAGCTTTATGACATTTAGTAGAAGAGAGATGATGTTTTTAAAAATGTTTTTAAAAATAAAATTGTTGTGTTAAAAGCCTTTGAAAAATATTTTAGTCAAATGCATGCATGCATGTGAAAGGCACACAACATGGGAAAGCTTTTTAAAAGTAAAGAATCGATTTCTACATGGTCTCATTGTTGTTTAAAATCTATTTCTAACTCCACATGAAAGAGAACAATCGATTTCCTAATCTATTGTTGAAGCAAAGAATCGATTTCCTAATCCATTGTTAAGCATGTAATCTATTTCATAATCTATTGAGAAGCACATAATGTATTTCATAATCTATTGAGAAGCACATAATCGATTTATGCTATACTTAAGCCTAAGCAAAGAATGGATTATGAGCTTCATTCAACTAAGCATGAAATGGATTTACATTATTTTCTAAAGGCCAAGAATCGATTACTCACTCCTTGTTTTAAGCAAAGAATCGATTACAATACATTCCTTTCTAAAGGCAAAGAATCGATTATGCCATCTACAACTTCAAAGCTCATAATCGATTTCAACATAGTGTGTTTTAGTGCAACGGTCAATTTTTTACATTTTCTATAAATAGGGACCTTGGATCTCAAAATCAAACACACCACTACACTTCTCTTCTACATACATTTTCAAATCAATAGAAAAGAGAAAAAGAGCTTTCATTGTCAAATCTTTTTTTAAAGTTCTTCATTTCAAAACCAATCATCTCTCTCTACTATATTGTTATTCTGCTGAAGTGATTGGTTCATAGTTTCTATATTGTATTGATTTGTATTCGTGGTGGCTTAGAAATCCGGGGACGTGTTCTTGGGTCTCTCAATCTGGGAGATTGAGTTGGGTTGAAATCCTGGAAAGTGTTCTTGGGTCTCTCAATCTGGGAGATTGAGTTGGTTTGAAATCCTGGGAGGTGATCTTGGGTCGTTCAATCGGGGAGATTGAAGTGGTTATTGTGAAATCCTGGGAAGCATTCTTGGGTTGTTCAATCAGGGAGATTGAAGCAATTGTGAAATCCTTAGCGGGGAGCTCGGGTTCTCAATTTGGGGAAATTGGGATTTGCTATTTGAAGTTGCTTGTTTGTAAAACATTCTACATCATATAGTGGTTGTCAGCAAGTCCAAAGGTTGCAAAGCCGGAGGCCGAGGACGTAGGGCTTTTATCCCGAACCTTGTAAAAATCCTGGTGTATCTCTATCCCTCTCTCGTTACTTTCTTTATCACTTATACTAGTCTATTATTGATATCATTGCGCTGCTTATAAACATCTGGTTATTTTGAATATCGATAATAGAAGCATTAGAGTAATATAGCACTGTGCCTGAACTGCCTGCTTAGTTAATACATATAGTTTAAATCTTAGTTTCCGCATTTGATTTAAACAAGCATCGTAAAAGTTTTGAAAACCGAAAAGAATTCAAGTTTTGCACATAACCTTATTCACCCCCCTCTAAGGTTATCCTATAGTCCAACAACCAGGCTACACTCACTCAGTCTCACCATAAACATCATTAAGTTAGCCCAAATTGAAGCATAATCTCTTATTGATTTGAATAAAATACAACTAAACATGCCTTTTAAAAACAAACAACACATAAAAGGTTCTCCCCCCAAATTAAGACCCAGCAGTGTCCCCACTGCTCATGCAATTACTAATGGGAGAGACCTTAGACACAACAGAACTGAATTGAAAACATTTAACACAAAACATGATTTTAAATCCTAAACAGCTGATGGATGTTATTACAGATGCTACAGCATCCAACAGGATTATTGAAACATTACTAAATAGAAAACAACCATTAAAAAAAACAACAAAACATAAACAACAAAAGAGAAAAGGGTTAACTAGGATGGACCCATGGTTTGCTGCTGGTACTGGCTCTTGTAGCTGGGTGATTTCTTCAACAGTTGCATTGGATTCTGCAGCAATAGATTGCTGCAGCTCAGAATCAGCATAGTCAATCAACAACTTCTAGCTCTTTACTCACAGGAGGCTCCTCTCCAAGATGCATCTGAGCCAATGTCCTGGCTACTAATTTCTTTTGCAGCAATACTTAGCCTCTTTTTGGTCACAAATTTCGTTCTTACAACTTTCTTTGGTGCTGCAACAGATGCTGCAGCACTGCCTTCTGAGACTGATGCTGCAACACTACCTGTGACAACATCCACTTTCTGCATTTCTCCTTCCAATGACCTATGTGTTTCTCTGTGGAAGGTTGATTTTTGGGTGAATGTTTATTTGGTGAGGACTGAGGTGGTTTGGTTGATAGGGACTTTAGTGGAGTGCATTGTTTTGGAGATAGGGAAGGTGTTGGGATAAGTATTGATGGTTTTTCTTTTGGTGGAGGTGGATGAAGGGTAACTAATGAAGGTTTGAAACTGTGATAAGTGAGATGTTGTGATGGAGAAGGTGTTTTCGGTGCAGGGGATGGTTCTTTGGTTGGTGATGGTTTAGGTGAAGGTGTGGTGGAAAGGTTTTGGGTGGGTGGTGATTGGGGAAAAGATCGTTAACAAGGTTTCAATGATGAGACAGAGAAAACACACAGCCAGTTAGTAGAGACGATTGCCAAATCTGTCACATTGGGATTTGAAACTCCATTTTGACTTTTTGACCACGTGCTCAACAATTCAGCAACAGGTGCAGCAGCACCAAAAATCTGCATAATTGACAGCACATACCACAAGACCACTTATTCTTACCTGAAATAGTAAAAACAAAAACACACAAAATACAATTAGTCCTTAAAAATCTGGGTTGCCTCTCAGTAGCGCTTAATTTATAGTCTTTAGCTAGACTTGGCCTTCAAAACCCAAGTTAGGGTGGATAATAGGACAAGAAGAAAATATCATCCTTCCACTTTCTCCTTTTTGTTAGAAATCCCATGTATTTGGCATAGGGAAGCAAGTGTTCCCATGCCCCAATCAATAAGCATTTGGGATAGGAATTCCCCCTCTTTTGAAAAAATTGAAGCTCATTTTGCGGACGACTCTTTTCTTCAGTTACCAAGGGTTGAGTCTCACTTGTTACATAAATCTTTTCATACCTCAACCTTGGCTTTTCTTCCTTGTCACTATTTTTGAATTTTTCTTGTTCTACAACTACACAATCTTTTTGTTTTTCTTCCACTACTTCCAAATGACCATATTCATTTTCACACTCTACACTCTTTTCTTCCTTTTGCTCAACCATCTCCTCAGTACAACTCTCTTCTTTTAGATGCTCCATTATAGTCTTAATATGAGCCTCCATATTCTTACATGAAGTTTCAAAGTTGTCATGATCCACTTTAATAGATTCAATGGAATGAGCTAAGAGTTTTTCACACTCTACACCTTTTTCTTCCTTTTTCTCAACCACCTTTTCACAACAACTCTCTTCTTTTAGATGCTCCATTATAGTTTTAATGTGAGCCTCTATACTCTTACATGAAGCTTCAAAGTTGTCATGATCCACTTTAATAGATTCAATGGAATGAGTTCAGAGTTTTTCAAAATTAGAGCTCCCCTCATGTAATCCTTTGGTTTGAGCTTGAGAACTTGGCTCTTGCTCATACACAAAGTTTGACATGGGCATGGAGTTTAACTAAAAACAGCCCCTTTCATCTTCATCTCCATTGAAACAATGTTGTTGAGCATTCTTTTCTTGCATAAAGTAAAAATTCCAATGGTCCATGGCTTAAAGTGATTTTTTTTTCATAAAAACACCAAACACAAATGAAACACACTACAAACACAAAACACAATACAAGATAGAAAAAAAAATTCTGAAAAACAGAACAAACAAAATAAAAGAATCAAAACCAACTAAACTTACTAAACAATAGAAAATAACTACCACAATCCCCGGCAACGGCGCCAAAAACTTGTTGTGTGAAAACAATATGTGCAAGTATACACAGTCGCAACAAGTAATAAAGAGTAAGTAGAGATCGTTCCCACGAGGATTGTTGAGTTCTTTTCTATAATTAATTAGCAAGCATGCTAGTGAGTAAAAGCAAAGTAAAATAACAAATTGTAGAACGCAATTTTATCAACAAACAGCAAGTAAAATAAAGGATTAGTGAAAATCCAGAATGAGAGTAAGTTGGGAATGCCTTCACTATGCAAATTTATAATAATGGTCTAATGCTGTATCTGATGCTGCAACACTAGGTGCTGTCACAACAGTTTCTATTCTTTCAAATACTTTCACTAGGTTTTCGCTACAAGAGCCTATGTCTAAGCCCTAAATAGGTATACCCTAGGCTACTTACGCACCCACAGTGTTCACCTTATGGAATTTTCCCTCCTGTCTAGGTTTTAAGTAATGATTATTAAAGTGTCCTTTACTAACCACTATCCATATTATCCTTTGAGATCAATTTATAAACCATGTCTGAGTCTATAAATGGTACTTATATTTAGGTGATCAAGTCTAAAATAAGTTTGGAAATAGTATCACGTAAAAGATAAAAATGCTAAACATCAAATACAGGCATTAAACACACCAAGACTTCATTACATAGATCAAAGCATCCCAACTAAGAGTATTTAGCTCATGATGAGAAAACAACACAAGAAATACAACTTAAACACAATGTTTAAATCCATAAATGCGAAAATACAAAGAAGAAATATTGTAAGAAGTGGTATACTGAAGATTGACTCCAAGAACAGTAGCATGGAGGTTCAGATCAGCTCGCAAATACACGAAAATCTTCAAGTAATTAAGCTTCTGTATTGCTGCAGCATCACTCCCAGCAATGGTGTTTCCACTTTAGTGATTTAAGGTAGCTTGCTACAAAAGTGGAGAAAAGCTATTTCTAAACTTTTCCTCCTCTGAACCAGCACACAAAATGAAGAAGAAGGTAGTCTTTATATAGTACTAGGGTGCATGATCCAAGAAAACCCTAATTTGGAGGCATCATTTGTCCTTATGTGTGCCCAAAAGTACATGTGCCCATTAAAAAGATGGAATATTCTCTGTCCAGGTGCTAGCATCTTAGGTAGTGCGTCTGTCCTTACTTGACAGCTGTAATGCGTTCAAATCCATGCTTCCAGCAATTTCTCTCTCATCTGTCGCAGGAACTGTTGCTGCAGCAATGAAACACACACATAAAAGCACAAAATGGGGCACCAAATTTTCAAATGATCACAAACCAGAATTAATTCTTCTTTTACACTAAACAACATATTTTAACTAATTAAACACAATATTACTTTAGAACTCACAATAATTTAAGCTAAGAAAGCATAAACAACTCTTATAAATAAGAGTTATTAGCTTGCCTCACAAGCCTTTCCTTCAATTGCGGGTGCATTCCAGGGATAGCCATGGAAATGAGTTGCGATTTGGAGAATTGAACCGAACATTTTCCAGCCATCTTTCTGAACCTTTCAATGAACTCGGTCACCACCTCGTCCACCTTCTGCCGTAGATTCAGGAGGTCGACAGTAGTGATTTCGAGCTGTGGCCAATAAATTCTGTCATGGAAGCATATTTCCATGTCTTCCCTGGTCTGTATAGAAATAGGTGGAAGGGACGAGTACTAAGTAAACGCAGTCCTTGTCAATGACAAAGAAAAGAGATGCAGCTTATAGTACTCGTTTTGATTACCCTCCCCTTATTGGGCTGTGAATCGGCCCATTGTTCCATTATTGACTGGCTATCATCTCCGGAAAATGTGACAAAGTCGGGTGTTTTAAATCCTCTGGGAAGAGGAACCAATCTGTCCACCCACTCGGGATAAGGGTTTCTGTATACCGGCCTGTCAAGTGGTTTGAGCTGCACACCGAAGAACTTCTTGATGGTGTCAGCTATCAGGTTCGGATCCAAGAGTTGGGACCCCGAGGGCCTCGGCTCGGTTGGAACAGTTGGACGCCACATTGTATCTGGGGACCTTGCATCCCTTGCTGCGGTGGTACCTGAGGTGGACTAATAGCCCATTAATGCCCATGCATCACTGGGCCAAGGTTAGCAATGCCAGTTCCTTGAGCAGATGTGTGACTATCTTGGCAAGGTGGAGCTTGATTCCATGGCTGCTCGACAGAAGTACTAGTCATTTGTGGGTATGGTCGTGAACCCACTGGAAATGGCACGAGTGCTTCAGGATACGGCTGACTAGGTGGAAGACTAGGTCGTGAACCTGTTGCATGCTTCCCATGGTAATATGAGAAGGTTCCTGTTGAGGTCCTGCCATACCAGGATATAGTGGAGCCTGTTGCACGCTCCCCATTGGACTAGGTTGTCCTCCCTGTGGTTGGCCGGGGACGCCAAGACTCGTCACACTGTTGGCTTGCACAGCACGTCTCTGTACATAATATCATGAATCCCCATGTCTATCTGCTGCCAAATGAACGACGTGGTCATTACCACAGACTCTTCTTTAATCAGTTGCGACTGATCATTGGGTTCCATGACTACCGCATGAGGCGTGGACCCCGACGTACCAGTTGGCTCTGTGTTCTTAGCCTTCACCGAAACCGTCTTTTTAGATGCAGAATTCGGTTCCATGCTTTGGCTTCGACCAGAGCATAATTACATACGCCAATGATAATCCAGGCCAGAGGAACTAAACTCAAAGGTCTGTTTATCCGTGTCTATCCCACTAGGCGTGCCAATTTTGTTGTTGTCAAACACTTTATTCCTAGCCGTGGAATCGGCTAGAGGTTTTAACAATTTTGATTCCTCTGTTCTTCAAGAAATTTCGTCAAGGAAGGAGCTCTGTTCCTCGACTATGGGTTCCCTAACTCCTCCAAAGAGTGTTAGGTTAGGTGTGAGGGTGACGTGTGGCTTGGATTATCTACGAACTAAGAAAACATAAAGAAAAACAGTAAAGATAAAGTAAAATGCGAGAAAATAGCAGTTTGATTGATTGATGTGTGTTTTGAAAATGTACAAATGTTACTGTATATATATATATATATATATATATATATATATATACATGAGCCTTCATTGGCCATTATCCGAGCCTACATCTGCTCACTATAGGATTAACTAAGATCAACGGTTACAATAAATCCTAATTGTTAGAAACTCGGAGTCTTCTCTCCACGACCTCACTAGCACAGGTTAGTGGGGTAAACCCTAGTAACTCCTATTTCCACGGCGTCTTCTGTTCATTGACCTTAACCGGTCCAACGTTGTATGTCCATGTGCATCGAATACTTGTGCTTCAAGCAAGTATCCTTCGCCTCGGCCACAACCTTCCTTGGCCATATCTCACTCTCGGCCTTCGGCTATTGGTGCCTTAGTCGAGTCACCCTGTGGTCGAGGTACCCTCCGACTGAGTCTCATTGTACCTCGGTGGTCTCTCTTATTCCCTCGGGGCCTCAGTCTCTCTAGATATTCGTCCTCATGCTTCAAAACCGAGCTTTTCCCCGTGTTATGGAAAGTATTTAATTATCCCTGCCCCAACGCCTTTATAGATGCCTTGGCCTTGCCCTAGCCTTGAATTCCCCCTTTTCCCTCGGCCAACAACTTAATTTATTTTGGGTGTTAACAACAACGTAAGTTATAGAATGATGATGAACCAGAGTACAAATCGAAATCTAAGGTACCTACCTTAGCCTCAGCCATAGCTTTCGGTGATAGTCACAGAGAACTCGCCTTCGATGTTGTTGGGAATCGCAAAGAAGGAAACCTAATTCGCTTGAAGGAGCTCTAGAGAGAGATGCGATTTTCTTCCTTCGAAACTAAACCTATTTTTTTTTTGAGAAACTATCAAAGTTAAGCATGATATAATATAATAAGGAGAATATAGATAGATTCCTTTTGTTAGTTTAGATATTGGTCAATGTATCTATCTGATTTTATTTTTATTTTGGCCAAAAAAGTCTGAAAAAAATGTATATTTTGCATTTAAACTAAAAAAACAAAATATATATTGGTAAAACAGATAGATACCCTCCGTTAAAATAGAGAGGTCAATTTATAGGGCAGTTCTTATTTTTAATTTGTCAAAATTGAATCATATAAAAAACTATATTTAATATTTAAACCATAAACAATCAAATATTTTGTCGTTTCAATAATATGAAAATATATCTAATGTAAATAAAATATTTTTTTTCATAAATAATATATACATTAGCTGTATAATACAGTAAATGTAAAGAAAAAGAATATAAGGTGTAAATAATATGATTTATACTAGTGGAAAAAATGGATTCTACATCCGCAATTAATATCGGTTCAAAGAATCTATGGTGTATATATAGAATGATTTGAAATTATCATTACATTTTTGAGATCGTTGACAATTGTTGATCATTTGTCCGAAGAGTAATGAAATTGTCTTCCTTTGTTCACTTGGAAGGAAATCGGATGCATCCCTCAAGCAAAACGTTAATAGGTAAGCTCTTATTTATCATACATTATCTGTAGAAAAGTCAAGGTCCACAATGAAGTTAGAGGTTGCCTTCCTTTTTAAGTAAGTTTGTATGATGTCTTCTTTTTTTATTAGTGCTATGGAGGGGTATCATAAATTGATGGGCTCTAGAAAGAGGATGCCTACATGATTTTCCCCCGATGTAAGTAGTTTAAGTCTTGAGATTAATTACAATTTTTAATGTATTTTACTACTATATATAATATTTATTTATGACATTTAATTTGTAGTCGTGGAAGGAAACTGGGCGTACTAAGGGTGAATTTTATGTTATGAGACATATGTTCAACATTGTCTCTGCAAGTATTGTTGATTTATGGCTGAAGGTACGTAATAGAATTTTTCACAAGTTATATTAAAGATGTATTTTGGTTGATGAACTAATGTTTAATCTTGTGTCGTTTTATATTGTAGAGATTCAACACTACCGCACCCACACCATCCTCTTTCATTTCTTCCTCCTCCTCTTTCATTTCTTTTCCTTCTCCATTTTCCTCTTCCTCTTTCATTTCTTCCTCTTCCTCTTTAATTTCTTCTTACCACCACCATCATCATCTTCTCCCTTCAACACCACACCACCACCACCACCACACCATCCTCTTTCATTTCTTTTCCTTCTCCATTTTCCTATTCCTCTTTCATTTTTTTCTTACCACCACCACCATTATCTTCTCCCTTCAACACCACACCACCATGCACCACACCATTTTTTTCTTCCCTTATCTCCCCAACCCCTAATCTCTCCCTCTCTCTATCTGAGAATAGCTGTTTTTTTTTTAAAAAGAATGAGGTTAGCGACGGATTTTAGCGACGGAAATCTGTCGCTAACTTTGGTCAGTGTCAGTGTCAGTGTCAAATCAACTGCAACGGTTAGTGGCACAGTGTTTTTAGCGACGGATTTTAGCGACGGATTTTATTCCCTCGCTATCCATTAGCGACAAGTGGTTTAGCGACGGAATTGGTCCGTCGCTAATAGTCAGTAGCGAGGGAAAAACAGGCATTAGCGAGGGAAAAATCCGTCGCTAATACGCTGTTTTTTTTGTAGTGACCATTCAATTTTGAGGATCTATACGACATTCAGTTTCGATGGGCGCAAGACTATTTCTTGAACTTTACCCAAGTCGTATTATTGGGTGATAATATGCTAGATAGGTAAATTCATCAAAAACTTCGCATTCTCTCTCTTTCTACTCATAATGTGCATTTTCTTCTCATTTCGAGCTTTCACCCTTTTTGTTATCTGATGTTAATAGAGTTGTAAGGATTAGGAAGTAGTCCTTTGTTTGATCTTGTTTCTTTGCTTTGTTTGATATTGAGTTGTAAGAGCATAAAATCTATTACTGCTATAATCTGTTATCGGAATTCATGATATGATAGGGAACACACTAATGCAAAGAAAATAGAATTTTCGAGACTATAGTTATGTGAGTAGCTACTGTCATTCATGATTTGTTGATGCTAGAAATTCATTCTTGGGGCAATTTTTATTTGGCTGGAATTTAGTTTGATTTGCATATGGAGTTTCGCAGTAGGTAAACTAATCCGTTGTCAATTATGATTTAGGTTCAAAGTCATCAACGCGAGGTTGTTGCAGATTTGGTGTAGACAAGTTTTGGACATTTTGGTGCATATTTGGTGTCTTCTTAGTTTATTTTAGAAGTAATTTTTTGGATAGTTTTGGTAATATGTTACGATTAGGTACGTCAAACACCGTGTATTATGGAAAACAACTATGCTAAATAGATTTGATAATATGTATGTATTTGAGATTCTGTTGAAGATTTAGTAATATGTATCGGAGATTGTGATGTTTCATTTTTTAAATATTTGAGTATTTTAGATTTTACTGCATATCCTAGCTCATGTATAGTGTTTAGAAAATATTGTTTTAAAAAAAATTGAGTTTTAACATCGGTTCCCAAAACACCTGATGTTAAAAAGTAATATTTAACATCGGTTAAATTAAACAACCGATGCTAAAAGTCTCATTTAATATCGGTTCACACGAAAATCCGATGCCAAAAATGCACTTATATTTAATTAAAACAGATTTTTGGCATCGATTGTTCAGTTCAACCGATGTTAAAAAACTTTTTGGCATCGGTTCTGTAACCGATGTTTAAAGAATATTTTTTTTAACATCTCCTTTATATACATCGGTTCAGTAACCGATGTTAAACGTGATTTCTGCAGTAGTATACAACTCTAATATATATCGCAAAAATTTGGTAGTAGAATAAAATCAAATATAGACCCGTACGTGCCATGTAAACATTGTAGCCATGACATAATAATCGTAAAGTCAACAATACACCTGCAAGCATTTTAACCATAAAAATGTGATACCTTATAGCAATCACCAGAAAATATTGGTAAAATAATGGGAGTAATAGAAAATAGAAAGTATTGATATTCAGATTGAGTATAATAAGCTATTGATTTTTAAAAGAATATATACTTAATTTATATACACCCACAATCACGGTTTGTCATGTCACTAAAAATGTCAACTTTACTTCTAAATAGAGGAATAACTGTGCGTTGCACGAGTTGTTATCACAATTTTTTTAAAAATTTATGGGGCTTTTGTATGAAAATATATAATTTGTTAACATAAATTATGTATAATAAAAAATAGTATTATATAAATATATTTTTGCATTTATTATATTAAATCATTATTTATGTTACACAATATTCTTATATAATGTATAAATTTTTAAAATGTTTAATTGACAATATTTTTTAAGAGGTAAATTGTTGAATATAAAATTTTAGGCTAAATAATAGTTTTTGTCCCCCTATTTTCAAAAATTCAGACATTTGCTCCCCCTATTTTAAAACTCAGACATTTGGTCCCCCAATTTTAAAAATCAAAGACATTTAGTCCCAAGAGGAATTTTCAGTTTTTTATGGCTAATAATCAAAGACATTTGGTCCCTCAATTTTAAAAAATCAAAGACATTTGATCCCCCAATTTTAAAAAATCAAAGACATTTGGTCCCTCTTTGGACTAAATGTATTTGATTTTTTAAAATTGGGGGACCAAATGTCTGAGTTTTAAAATAAGGGGATCAAATATCTGAATTTTTGAAAATAGGGGGAGCAAAACTATAATTTAGCCAAAATTTTACTAAAGATTAATGAATTTTAAAAATTTTGTTTAATAATTTGTTGTTAAACAATTTGTAAATATATTTTCATGTCAGTTTCTAGAGGAATATAGTATTGTTTCATCTAATTTTTCGTCATATTTAGTAATTTATGGCAAAACATATATCATAGAAAACCAAAAGTTATTGGATTATTTTCTTTCACTGGATTTCATCATCAATTAATAATTTATAAAATGAAACTAAAATAAAAAACTAGAATTAAAGAAATTTAATTTAAATGAAATTTAGATTAACATCTACTATTTATTTTTAATTTTCGTAATGATATGAAAAAAATTGGAAAAAAGTATGATACTCATAATATAAAAAGAAATATTATTTTTGAAATAATGAAAATATTTTTTGATATAGCGTATAATCTAAATATTACATCAAGAACATACAATACTTTCTTTGTAGAAAAACATTAATTTAGAGAAAATATGCCAAGCAAATATTACTCAATGTTTTGTTTACTTGTAAACCCAAAGGATTGTTTAACACATGGAAGTTATAGGATAAAACTCATAATGAGGTAATTGAAGATGAAAAAATAACGAAAGTTTTTTTTAACTAACATATAGTCTAAATAAACATTAAGTCAATAATAAATAATATTTTATTTGTTTAGTAAATCACTACAAGAAAAGTCTGTTTTAGCTACCAATATTTGCGACGGGCAGTAATCCGTCAGTAATTTGCCACGGATTTGCGACGGCAAGTATAAAAAGTAAGGAGCGGGAAATTTCCCGCTAGCATTTGTGACGGATTAGAAAACGGTCGCAAATTTGCGACGGCTATCCCGTCACAAGCCCGTCGCAAATGTCATCAGTTTGCTTCTTATCACGCGTTTCTCATCTTCAGTCAAAATATCATCAGTTTCGTTCTTCTCTCTTTCTTTCTTCTCTCACGCTGACCCCTCTCACGCTGTCCCCCTCCCTCCATCGCGCCTCCACCCACACCGTCACTCTCCCCCATCGTGCCTCCACCCACACCCTCCACCATCGCGCCTCCCCACCCTCAATCTCGCAAACCCTAACCTAATTGCAAAACCCAAAATCGTTTCTTTCTTCTCTCGTCGTTCTCAGTTCTCTCATCTTCCTCAAAATCCAAATTGCAAAACCCCCAAAATCTCTCACAGTTTCTCACTTTCTTTCTCATCTCTGTTTCCCTTTCTCCCGTCTCTGCAAAACCCCCCAAAATCTCTATTCCCGTTCGCTCCCTTCATCATCATTCATCATCATCATTTCGTTTTCTATTTGTAGGTTCTCAGCGCCTCTTCATCATCATTCATCAAGGTATTTCGATTTCGTTTTCTATTTGTAGCTTCTTTCAGTTACTCATTTTTTATTTTTAGGTATTTTAATTTCGTTTTATGATTTAACTTATTTGATGCCTTTAATGTACTGTGGCAGAAGCTATGTTGAAGAGACTGAGAGTGGTTTCATACGAGGTGCTGCTGTTGGTGCTATATCAGGAGCTGTTTTTTCCTTTGCAGAAGCTATTTGTTCTTTGGTTTGCTTTCACGTTAAAGTGTGTAATAGAATCTTTATGACAGTTTTTTTTTTCAATTTCAAGTTATTGATTCTTCTATTATTATTGTATGACTAAATTACCTATAAATGTCACAATGTTTTGCTTCATTTGCTTCTATGAAAATTGGTCTGATATGAAATTAGTAATTTTAGATCACACATGTTTTATAGGGTTCAGCAGCTATGGAAAAGATTGTAGCAGTTGCGATGGTTACCAGGAGGCTTCTATTGGAAGAACCGGAAACGGTGTGTAATTTAGTTTGATAACATCTTTCGCATTTGGATAGATTTGTAAGAAGTTACATTAGGGTCATGAATTTCTTTTATTGAAAGTTCCTTATACCATTTTTACTGCAGAACAAGCAGTCCTTGCCAGTTAGTGATCGGGATCAGATAGAGATATACTTAGAAGGAACTTATTCAGTGTCTTATCACATAGTTGCTTTCCTTGACTGGTGAGAGTGGAAGAAACCAACCAGCTCTTTATCACATATTCAGTGTCCCCTGTCAGCGAATTATTTTATATAGCTATTTGATGAATTTGATTGACAGTAGCTCTGAGGTTGATTTTACTATGATAATGCTAATTATGAGTCTTATGCCACTTGTTGGTCATCATATTGATAGTTGTAGAGCTTTCTAGTTAATTTCATGGAACCTTTCTATGATTATAACAAACTGAAAATGTGTATTTCTCAATCATAACTCTTTGTTCCTGTTGCGCCCGAAAAAGTCCCCGAGGGAGAACCTTCCTCGTTCACAACTTTTCTTAAAAACAATGAAGCCGCCACCAATATTTATTAAGGAAAATATTAGGAAAACCTTTTTTGGGAAAGTGATTGGTCTTGCGAAACTAGAGAATAGGGTTCGGGGGTCGGTTACGCGGAGGGAGAGGAAGGAGAGAACGAAAACAGAGAAGGGGAGAAGAAGAAGGGAGAGGATGCGATGGTAGGGACAGCCGGGGAGAGAGGAGGAGGTTGAAGATGATTCCGTCGGAGGTGGGTGGCCGGCGGTGTTACCTTCGGTTTTGGGGGTGGCTCGGTTTAGGGAGAGGAGCTCGGTCATTGGGTGGCTGCTGGCTTCGGTTTGGTGGCTCGTCGGAGCTTCGCCGGAGAAGACGAAGTCTCGCCTGAGACTTCAAAGGTTAGTTTTTTTTATTATTATTTTTTTTTATTCTTAGTTTCAGTTTTGTGATTCTCTTCTTCCCTAGGTCTCTGTTATTTATTCATGGTTTTGTTTTAGCAGGATCTCTCAGTCACTATTTCTAAAAAATAAAACAAAAGAAAACAACTGGTAGTTCTATTCTATACTGAACCCGAAACCATATTGTATAAATAACCATACAAACCCTCTTTTGATTATTATTCTTTTTGTTGACATTCTGATTGAACAGGAAATAAGAAGTGATGATAATGGCAATACTGTTGTGATCGCTATTTCTTTAACAGTTTAGTATATAAACATGACAGATCTTTATGTATGTTTTTTTTTGATTTAAGGATAAAACCAACCTATCTTCCAGCTTCTGTTAGGTATCCTTGTGTGTCTGTCTGACTGATTATTACTGCTATTGTGCTTCCTGCTACAGTTTTGTTTTGCCCTCGTGACTGCTGCTTCTTCCCTCTTTTTCATTTAGGAACTCAGAACTGTGATTGGTGGGTTAGGGTTTCAATGTGAAACTCTAACCCCTTTTTTTTGTGATTTTCGCAGTATTATTTCTGCCTCCAATTCCGTCCCTGTCCACTGCTGTTTGACTGCTGATTTATACTGCATTTTCAGGTTTAGGCATTGATTGTATTTTGACTGGGCTCTGAATTATTTTTTAGATTTGGATCCAAGCCCATCAGTAGCTGCAGCAGCTTGGAGTGCTGCTAGGAAACCCTAATCCGCTCTATGACTTGTATTTTCGGATCTGGCCATTTGGGCCTTTTTTGATGTAAATTTTTTTTTGTATTTTTTTTTTGGACATTTGGACCTTTGAACTCTCTTAAATTGTAAATAAAATTAAATAGAATTTTTTTCATTTTTGATACTATATTGCTTAAATGAATTATATAAACAAAATAAGATTAATAACAAGAAAAAGGAGTCGGGCCAAATACAAAGACGAGAACGGGCCAGACTCAACAAATACGCTAAAACGAGGCCCAAAAATAGAAAAATGGGCCCGTTAACTAAAAGCACTAAAAATTAACTTGGAATTGCATTCCTAAGCTCGAATTGAAACGACAAGCCCAATTGCGAGAAAAATGACTTTGGTAGTCTCAATTAGGTTCGACTAAATCCAAACACAAAGATTAAATTGAAGAACGCACGAAACGACCGATCATTCGCGTGCATGCCTAATTTAAAACAACGGTATTTCGATTCAGTTGAACAGGGTAATTGAAATTGGCTAGGATTAGTAACTGAGACGCCATACTGATAATTCTCGTAATCACGCGACTTCAAAACACGATTTACAAAAAATAAACGACTAAAACTAGAAAAAGAAGACGGACAAAATTGGGGTATAACAGTTCCAAGGTGGCTTACAGCCTCACAATTACTGTCTTCCAGTGCTTAAAAGAGAGATCCACAGTATGTAGCTTTGTCTCTCTTCCCGTATTGTCTAGAGAGTTTCAAGTTTCAACAGTTTCTATATGTTATATCAGACATTTTGGTTTAGAATTGAAACTAATGATTGTGTCAAAAATTGAAAGAATTGAAGTAATGATTTAAAAGGTATGGGTAAAGTTTGGTTGAGAAAATGTCATTAGGGACAAGGATCTTCTTTTAGACAAATGTATAACCAAACTGTGGATACCTTGGTCATCTTACCTTCTGCTAACTGTTTTTTTGTTTCTTATTTAGGACAGTCTATTGTTTTAGCTGTCCCTAGTGGAAAGTTGTAGGCATTCCTTCCCAGTGTCAGACAAAAAATTGAACCATTTGGACTTTATACCTTGAGTTATTTTTTTTGCATCTTGTTCCTTCTTTTTGATCTCTCAGTGGAAAACCAAAAGACACTGACAGCTTGATTTAAATCTATGTGCTCCGGATGCAACAGAGATTTCCCCAGGTTCTCCTGCTCTGATGCATCGTGCAGCTGTTCTAACTTCACTGCTCCTTGATTGTGCAAAATGGAACATGGATGATTTTCAGAACCCACGCGTACAGGTTAGATGCCCTTCAGTTTAATGAATCAGTTTTGACTATGGATTTCATCACAATGATTAAATGTTAAAATATTGTGACTTTCTGAAAGGTTATTATCAAAGTCACTGCTTAGATTGGCGAGTACCTGCACCAGCATTTAGAACATTGTACTTTTAGTTTCTTGTCATATGATTATGATGGCAGTACAAACCTAACCTATGAATTGAGTTTCCTTTTTATTAGTCTCCTTTGTTTCTTTTATATTTTAGTCAAACTTACTTGTAAGTTTTCCATTTCTGAAGTCATGTTATGTCAATTGAATAAATTCTTCAATATAAATGTCCTCTTATTGTCTACACAGGCGCATGCTGCTTCAGCAGTGCTCAACTTCAGCGAAAATTGCACCCTTGATATCTTAACGCCATACTTGGATGGAATAGTTAGCAAATTGCTTGTACTTCTTCAGGTTTGTTTGTAGAAAATTATTTCCAAGAGTAATGTTGCTATGGTCATTTTTCTGAATCGTCATAAAATTATCATTCTCCATTAATTTTGGATATCCTTTATATTTTTCAAAATGGTGCAAGAGGGTGCCTTAACTGCTTTGGCATCAGTTGCTGATTCATCACAGGTATTTTTATAGAAAACTGTGTTCGTCAACATTTATAATTTCTTTTCTTTGGATTACTCATTTAATACTATGGTCTTGCTTAGGAGCACTTCCAAAAATATTATGATGCTGTCATGCCATACCTGAAGTCATTTACAGAACACGTTACTGGTGCTTTCATCACATCTGCAACTTCAAAAGGAAGGATTTCTCAGCACATGGACCAATTCTTTTGTTCGACCCTGGGATCCATCACAGGGTTTGCATAATCCCGGTAGAGATTGCCATGGTTTTGTAATCATTTGCAATTTTTATTTTGTTTCTTATAAGAAGGAAAGGATGAAATGGTTATCCAATTTCTATGTTCCTAAATTTCTGCTTTCTGTACTAAACATGCAGATGAAAAGATTAAGCTGTGGCTTTTCCTTCCCGGGCGTCATTCATCAGTTGTTGAGACTGCTCAGCCAGCATTATACAGATTAAGAGGTAACATGGATAACTGAACTTTAGTATTTGGTCATTTACATTTCCTTCTTCAAAGGTAATGGAATTGGAGCTTTTCCATTTTTATATTTTCTGATTATGTTTTAATATGTGGAAACTTTTTTAATATAGTTGTTGTGTCCGGTCTCTGGCTGGCTCCTCGGGATTCAGAAGAGGTTGCAACTGCTCTCTCCCAGGCTTTAAGGAATTGCATAGAAAGGTCCCCCCTCCCCCCTAATTATTCAAAAATGATGTTAATCTTGGTCTTATTTTATTGAATATTTTATTGAATTTGGCAAAGCGCTGCTTGGGCTTCATTACATGAGATTTGGAGATGTATTTTCTAAGTTTCATCATTTTCAAAATGAAGAACTGTTCAGGTATGTTTTAGCTACAATTAGATTTAGCATTGTTGTCTAGAGCATGATAGACCAATGCATGATGTGTGTTAGGTTAACAATGTAAAAATTTATAAGAAATTATCATTGATAGACCAATGCATCTTTGTAACAATTGTTAGTTGGTCAATAGTTTAGCTTGCATTGAAATACTTATCTGTTGGTGTCCCTCCTTTTTATCAGGAATATCCGGATGCTTTCCAGTGGTGATCTAGAAAAATTGTTGAAACATTCTACTGAGGCGACACATAGATTTCCAGGTTGGCATGATATTTTGTGCACCAACTAGTGTTTTTTGCAGTCATTTCAGTTCAAAAGGGGAGACAATTTTTTCTTTCTCTATCCACCTTTATGTCTAGTTATTGTCATTTTCTCCGTGTCACTGTCAAACTCTGTTTTTAGGTGTCCTAGATATCCAAAAGTGTTAGTTCTTCAGATTCTCAGATGGCTTTTCTTGGCACCATATTTGATTTTATTTTACGTTATTGCATTGCAGTGATTGTTTCTCCTCATGGAGTACGTGGCAGCCTGACCGGTTGTTCTTCAAGTGATCTTGTCAAGCAAAGTTATTTCAGGTCCTTTTTATAACCCTTTATGTGTACATTTGATGTATGAAGATATCAACAACGACTGAATTCCGTTTTTTCATTTTTTATTCTTTAGCAGTTCTGCCAAATTTAGGGTGTCAAATAGAATTATAGGTCTCCCATATCATGTTTCCCAGGGTGTTGCTTTTCCATTTTATATTCTTATGTTGTGGTTTTTTCTTTAGTTTTTTTGGGCTATTTCTTCAAATTGTTGTTTATCTATAGGTACAAGGTTGGAAGGGCAGATATGTTGAAATGGCAGATATGTTGGAATGGCATATGATTATATTGGCACTGAAGGAAATTCAGAATGTAATGATGATGACGAATTTAAAGAGAAAGTTGCAGAAGTAATCTCCATTTGGCTTCAAATTGCAGCTAATTTTATAAATGATCTGTAGGTGTAGCTTTTGTTTACTCTAGAGTATAGGATAGTGTCATAGTGATAGTAATAGATGAAACCCTTTAGTCTATAAGATTAGGCTGTGATGCATATAAATATGAGGAATGGATTAGAGGGAAGCAGGAGCATCTTGGCATTTTGAGAGAATTAGGGCCTTTGAGCAATTGGGAGGTTTGCAAACGCTTGAAATTCTGCAAGTGTTCTAGTTTTGTAATCAAGGAATTTTCCCTATATTCATCTATTAAATAGTATTTTGGATGTATAATTTAATTTTTTTTTTAATTTTTTTTTAAAATTTCCGACGGATTTGCGACGGACTTGCGACGAAAAGGTCTCAGCGTTTGCGACGAGTTTGCCACGGCAATTTGCGACGGCTTTGCGACGGATTTGCGACGGACAATTTGCGACGGGGAGTTTCGTCGCAAAGCATTTGCGACGAGCTGTTTTGCGACGACTTTTTGTCCGTCGCAAATGCCGTCGCAAACGCAAATTTGCCACGGAAAAAGGTCCATTTGCGACGGAAAGGTCCGTCGCAAATGAGCGATTTTGTTGTAGTGAGTAAAATGATGGTTTAAATTGTGGCATTAGTATATTAACAATGAAAGACTTGCATATACAATGTGTCCCTCGTATTTTCCTTTCTTTTATAATGATTTTTTCTTTTTCTTCTTCCAAATTTCAGTTACAGCCTCTAAATATTATTATTACATTAAGTTTGGGAAGTTTTTGATGTACATGAATTTTAATAAAGGAAGCTAATGAATTTGGACGATAAAACATAAATCATAGAAAATAGAAAGTCACTATTCTTTACTTCTTCACAAATTAATAAATAATAAATACTAAATAAAACAACAATTGAAATTCAATATAAAAGTGAAAATAAAGAGTATAGATTTAACATAAAACTTAGAAAGAGATAACAATCAAAAATTGATTCTTTATTTTTATTCTTTATAATGATATGACTAAAGGATAGTAAAAATAATGGTATTATTCACAATTTGAAAAATATATTTTAATATAGATATATATTTTTTTGAAAAAACGTATAATCTAAGTAAGCTTAAATTAAGAGTAAAAATATAATATTTATAAAAAAAGAAAACATTTAAATCTGAAACTTTATTTGTTGTTTTTACCTGAAACACTATTTCATATTTTTACTTTTTAACAATTCTTTTACCTTACAATCTTAGGTGTGATTTTGTAAAGAATAAATTTAATACTTATACGAAATCATTTTAGTTTTAAAGGACCATTTTACTTCACAAAGCTACCAAAAATGCACTATTCTAGTGAGATTAGTTAGCACATACTTTTCATTTTAGTGAGTTTTGTAACTTACATAAATATGATAATAGTTGCTCGTGTTTATTTATTATATTGTCATATTATATTCCTTATAACCGATTAAAACTATACATCTTCCACCCATATTCTACTAACTCATGAACTTATTGGCAACTAAAGGAATGATTCATATTAGTATGAAATTCTCCCACTTCAATGCGAAACCGTTACACCAAGAAGAACTTCAAAGACCCCTACTTATTATAATAGACAAAATTCATAAGAAGTATTGTGGAGGCTCCTTTGGGGGCATCCTTTACATATATAATATATAGATAATATATATATATATATATATATATATATATATATATATATATATATATATATATATATATATATATTATAGATAGATAGAGAGAGGGAGAGAGAGAGTGTAACACCCTAATATTTCGACCTTGGAAGAAATACCGGAATATTCATATTTAGCATTAGCATACATCAGAGTGAACATTCTATTTTAAGACATTGAACAAATCAAACTCAATTGATACCCATCAAAATATCCTTCAAAATAACAATATTTACCAAAAGGATCCATAAAGGACATAAATCCAAAGGTATAGTTCTTACACCTATTGTTCAACATCTCAAAATTAGAATTAACGAAAGCAATACATAACTTTAAACAATGTCTAAGTCATCATATCGAGTACAACATAAGCCTAGGAAACTAAGCAAAGCAAATAGCGTATCTCCAAGATCGCTCAAGTCTCCATGACGTTGCACAGCTGCTAGTCGTGCTTCCTTGCCTTGGCTTTTTCCTGTTTCTCTGTAAACACCACAAACATAAACAGTGAGATAATAATCTCAGTGAGCTCTTTCGTGTCCCCTCACAACTGTACTCGCGGTGTTTTATTTAATATTTCATTCGGACCCCAAAATCCGATTAATAGGATACCAAATCCTTCAAGTGGATACCAAATCCTTTGAGGGGTGAATACCAAATCCTTTTGTGGACACCAAGTCCTTTTGTGGATACCAAATCCTTTTTATGGACACCAAGTCCTTTTGTGGATACCAAATCCTTTTTATAGACACCAAGTCGTTTTGTTCTTTAAACAATGTTATGTTCTCTCTCGGTACATAACTAGTCAAACGATTTCGACACTATAATCATATATCATTCATTTCGCTTCATGAAAATAACAATTCGGAGTGCAAACATATACAATCATCAATGGGAAGGATTAAGAAAAGGATTGGGAGAAGTTTGGAATCAAAAGGAATAGCGTTGGACTGTTTTAAAAAGTGGACCAGAAGTAGGGGCCCGGTCCGGGCTCACTACAAAAAAAAATTCAACGTGAGTATCTGACCCAGGCGCACGGTCTGAGACTGGGGGCACACAAACCGGGCCTGTTTGACAGCTTTGAAAATTTTCCTGTTTTAATGAAATTAGCTATTCTGTTCGATTCCGTCACTCGTTCCACTCAATTCCTTACTTAACACAACTTATTTACAGCCACAATAATCACTTCAAACAACCAAATTCAAGCCATCAATCATTAATTTGACCACAAAACTTCAATGTATAAGAATCACATCAACACACGGTACAATTCAACAATAACGGTTTTCCAATGACTCGAATTCAGTTTGCATCACTGAATAGCACAACCAACAACATGTAAACAACAAGGACATCACATAACACACAAATTCGTGAAGAACTCACCTCGAATGTGTGGATGTAACAACAACAAACAAGTAAATCGAGACTTTGAAGCACCAATTTCACTCCAACACACCCAAAACTCGCTCTTCGACACCCAATTCGAAATCCTAGGAACCAACAATCTCCCAAGTACTCCCAAGCCCTTCAATCTCACATACACCTTTGAAATTTGAGAAGAAAGGTTTAAGGGAAAAATTTGTGTTTTTGTTGCTCTAGCCACTTAAGTGATGAAGAAAACGAAAATAGAGAGGGAAAAAGTGAAGATTTTGAGCTAGGTTTGGTTGGAGTTCCTCTCTTCTTCTCTTCTCCTTTCCTTCTTTCTTCGCACCCTGTTCTCTCTTTTCTCACTCTTGTTTTTCTTTTCTTTCTCTTTTCTCTCCTCTCTCCTCTCTTTTCTCACTTCTTTTTCTTTTATTTTTCTTTTTACCATGTGTGGATGAGATATTTTTGTGTGGGTGTTAGTGTGGTAAAAAGTCTAATGTACCCTTACTCTATCCTCCATTTACCAATAAGCCCCATCTCAACAATTAATCTATTTAGCAACCAACACACAATTCACCCCAAATGTCATGGCAATTTCATCAATTCACAAAATCATCACTCACAATTAATTAAATGATTTAAGCATCAAATTAATTAAAATAATTACTTTGGGATGTTACAATACACCCCAACTTGAAAAAAATTTGTCCTCAAAAATTCGTCAAGTCTTACCTCATTGAAAGAGATGCGGATAGCGAGTCCCATATCGTCCTTGAGTTCCCATGTTGCTTCTTCGGGTGAGAATCCATTCCAAACAACCTTGACAATCAGTATCATTCTGGTTCAGAGTGTCTTTTCACCACGCTCTATGATTTGACTTGGATACGGTTGGAAAGTAAGATCGGGTCGAAGATCAACCTCCTCAAAACTTAGCGATTGATTAGGATCCGGTACATACTTCCGCAGCTGAGATACATGAAACACATCATGAAGGTTTGACAATGATGGTGGCAAGGCAATACGATACGCAACTTGCCCAACTCTTTCTATGATTTGAAAAGGCCCAATGTAGGCTAAGTTTCTTGGTTCGTAGTGCCCGACCAATACCATTATTAGGAGTAACCTTGAGAAAAACATGATCTCCTTCATCAAATTCTAATGGTCTCCTCCTTTTGTCGGCGTAACTCTTTTGACGACTCTGAGCTGCCTTCATTCTCTCCTTGATTTCGTGGATCTTTTCCGTAGTTTCCTAAACCAAATTCGGTCCCAATAGCCTTCTTTTACCTACATCCCACCAACAAAGCGGTGTCCGACACGTCCTCCCGTACAATGCCTCATACAGAGCCATTCCGATGCTGAAATGATAAGTAAACTCCACCAATGGAAGATGATTCTCCCATCTGCCACCACTATCAAGCACACAGGCCCGAAGCATGTCCTCCAGGGTCTGAATAGTTCTTTCTGTATGGCCATCCGTTTGTGGTTGATAAGCTGTACTCATGAAAACTTTAGTTCCCAAGGCCGTGTTCAAAGCTCTCCAAAATTTTAAAGCAAACTTTGGATAACGGTCGGAAGCAATACTGGTTGAAATCCCGTGGAGTTTTACTATATGCTTGAGGTACTCATCTGCTAGCTTGGAAACTGAATTGTTAGAAAGAACCGGAATGAAATGATGGTCAAACGATCTACAACCACCCATATATAATCATTACCGGTTTGGGACTGTGGAAGCCCCATCACGAAATCCATAGAAATACTTTCCCATTTCCATTCAGGTATATTCAACGGTTGCAACTGGCCTGCAGGATTTTGGTGTTCTATCTTAACCCTTTGACAAGTTAAGCATCGAGACACGAATTCTGCAATCTCCATTCTTGGCCACCAATACAATTGCTTCAAATCTCGATACATCTTGGTAGACCCAGGATGTATGGAATATTGACTCTTATGAGCTTCTTCTAACACTTGCTTCTTAATGTCTTCATCATTGGGCACACAAATTCTACCATTGAAGAAAATCACACTGTCACTATCCTAAGTGAAACCAGGTAATCCTCTTTGAGCTTGAAGCTCTATATCAATCTCTTGGGCTGATTGAATCAAATTTCTCAATGAACTCGAAATTTGAATATGACTCAACACTAAACGGTTTCTTCTAGGTCTCACCTTCAAATTGAGATCCCTAAAAGATTCCAAGAGAGCCATCTCATGCATCATTAACTCGGCGGTGTGAAGAGTGTAACAGCCCAGGTCCAACGCATTGGCCACCCCGGCACTATTACCTCACGGTCTTCTCTACCCCTCTTGTAGAATTTTTGCCTTCCGTGGGAATCGAACCTTGCACCTGAGGCATTAGTGCAAGTTAAACACACCTCCCACTACCAATTGAGCGCGCGCTCAATTGGTAGTGGGAGGTGTGTTTAACTTGCACTAATGCCTCAGGTGCAAGGTTCGATTCCCACGGAAGGCAAAAATTCTACAAGAGGGGTAGAGAAGACCGTGAGGTAATAGTGTCGGGGTGGCCAATGCGTTGGACCTGGGCTGTTACATAAAAAGGCGCCTTTTTATTATAACAGCCCAGGTCCAACGCATTGGCCACCCCGACACTATTACCTCACGGTCTTCTCTACCCCTCTTGTAGAATTTTTGCCTTCCGTGGGAATCGAACCTTGCACCTGAGGCATAAGTGCAAGTTAAACACACCTCCCACTACCAATTGAGTATGCTACTGTAATGTGAAAAATAATTAATTTGGCTGAAAGTTTCTGGACACTTGTATTTTGCTAGTGGTGTGGTAAAATGACGGTGGGTCTACGGACCAAAAATGTTGGTGATGATTTTAGGTTGCGGTCTTGACGTTGTAATGTATAATGATGATGTGTGTGACTTGGGATTGTGAAAAAATTATGCTTATTGGTTGTTCATGGAGTCACATGCATACATTAGGCTGCGGTCTTGACGATGCATTTTTAGGCTGCGGTCTTGACGTTATTTTTCGGCTGCGGTCGCGACGTTCCCAATTGGCTAATGATAAGTGATAATGGTACCACATACATTCTGCACCGCATACACACATGCTCATTATTGATAGTTACTTTGTTTGGTGTACAATATGACTGTGTGACAATTATATATTGCGGATGTTGATGTTTATTTATCAGTTGGAAATGTTGCTGTATATGAATAAAATATAAATGTATTGCTGTGATTGGCGTAGTCCTTATACTCTAGCATACCGCTTATTATAAGCCTTATTATGCGGTTTAGACTCACCCCTTCGTTGTTTATTACTACAGGTAACCATGAGTGAAGGCTGTTATTCTTCATTCCTGCGTCGGTCTAGTGCTCTGATACGTAACACTCAGGGGATGGGCGCTAGTTTTCTTTGTTTGTTTATTTGAGATGTTAAACATTTTTATGTTGAGGCTACGTTTTTGTGTGCTGAGTTTTATCTCTTTATTCCGCTGCGAGACGTTGTAATTTCTGTCATGTGGACAGAATAATATGTTTTTGGGAACCCCATTCCATTGTTACGTGTTACGTATTTTCTTTGATTTATAAGAGGAATTTTATTATGTTGTTGACGTTTGTTTCGAAGAAATGTAGCATCCCGTTTGGATTAGTTGAAAAATAAAATTTTTGAACTCTGATAATTTTTATTTAAATACCGGGTAGAAAATGGGGTGTTACAAAGAGGCTTCCTACTTAATGCATCTGCTACCACATTGGCTTTTCCAGGGTGGTACTTCAACTCAAAGTCGTAGTCTTTAAGAAATTCTACCCATCTCTTTGTCTCTTATTCAGCTCCTTTTGATCAAACAGATATTTCAAACTCTTGTGATCACTAAAATCTTCGAAACGAGAACCATAAAGGTAATGTCTCCAAATTTTTAGGGCATACACAATCACCGCTAACTCTAAATCATGAGTAGGGTAGTTTTCTATGTGAGTTTTCAATTGTCGGGAGGCATAAGCTACAACTTGATGGTTTTGCATAAGGACACTGTTGTGCAAAAAGGTGTGCAAGTGTACACAGTCTTTAACAAGTAATATAGTAGAAAGTAGAGATCGTACCCACAGGGATTGGATTAATTTCTAAAGTTTAAAATGGTAGTTTAACTACTGAGAAACAAAGCAACAAAATAAAATAAAATATAATCAATGGTGTGAGAAAACAGAATTTAAAATAAGCTAAGTAAATATAAGTTGTATTACAAATGAGAAGGAAGGTAGTTGGAATGCTCTCCACTAAGTAAGTCACTTTAACAACATTATGTTATATATGATGCTGGAGCAATGATTGTTGAGGCAATGATTGCTCCTGCAATGGGTGCTGTAGCAATTGATGCGTACTTTTCAACAACTAACGTCAGGGTTTCATTATAAGTCTTATGTCTAAGCTCTAAATAAGCTCACCCTTGTATATGAAGTACCCACAGTATCACCCTATGGACTATGCTATCCTATGTCTAGGTTTTAGCAAGGAATTAACAAAGTTTCCTTTATTAAACACTTATCCATATTAGTTCTTGAGTTCTAATCATAAACCATGTCTGTATTTATGATTTGCATTCACTTTTAGTTGACCAGTTCTAAAGATGAATATGAAAGGGTTATCATGCAAGAACTAAAATGCAAACATCAATATATAACATAAAACTAGTTAAAAGTTCATTACAAAGTTTATGGCATCCAACTACAAAAGAGTTTAGCTCATGCTTGAGATTACTAAGGACATACAAACTTATGTTATAAACATGTTCATATTACTGAAAAACACAAAGGAAAAGAAATAGAGTAAAAGATACACAGTTTAGTTTCCTTCGCATAAATTAGCCTAGTAATTGCTCCAGCAATGCCTCACAAATACCTGATGCGCCACCAATCCTTCAGCATAGTGTAATTGTGGAAGTAGAGAGAGAAGTTGTCACGTTCTTCTCTCTCTTCTTCAAACCAGTTCTAATGATGATTTTCTTGAGTGAATTCTGGTGTGTCTTTGAATGAGGAGGAGAAGATGTATTTATAGGCTTCTTGAAGTGGAGTAGTCTTGGGCAACAAGGTTACTTAAGGATGAAGTAAGGGTTTCCTTTTTTAATTTTATCTTTAAAGCTTCCATGTGATCACCCATCATGTAAAAGAAGAAGTCCATTGATGAGAGGACAAGTGTCACTTAGAAGGGTGACTCTTGTGGGCTATGGACCCTATGGTAGGCGCCGAAATTTTCCCACATGGCCAATTGCCTTACTTTTGACGCATCATGACGTCGTCACCAGGATGCTGGGGCATTCTTTGTTGTGAAGATTGCTGGGGCAATTGATGCTGGTAGTGATGCTAGGGCAATGCCTCTGCTTCTATTGTTGGGGCTGTGATTGCTGCAGCAATTGAACAAACACATAAAATACCACAAATCATATAAAATAGTCATGATGTGTGCCTAAACCTTTCTTAACTCTAAAAGTTATATTTCTTTTGCATTTCTTTGTTTAACAAAACATTATAACTGTGATTATCACAATTATGTAGATTTAAAAGTGTAAATAACTCTATATAAAATAGAGTTATCACACTCCCAAACTTAAATCATTGTTTGTCCTCAAGTAATGACACTTGAACAAGACAAACTTTAAAAGCAAAGGGTTTTGATTTTTTTAGAAGAACAGATCAACTAGACATTTTCAAAAAATATGTTTTCAACAAGTGCACTTTTTTAACTTCATGTTGGTGTTTTATAGAAATTCATTGCCATATGTTCTTTCCAACATTCAAGGTTATTGCTACCCATTTATGTGAGTGTGTGCTCAACTGAACTTTAGATTTCCTTTGATCATGCTAAGAGATTTTTCAAAAGATAGAATAGACTAACAATTCCTCAAAGTAATGGGGGGCTTCAAAGCACAACAAAGGGTCTTAGATTAAGTATTTCAAATTCAGGGTCCGTGCCAATTTTTGGTGGCCTTTTAGATGCTGGAGCAATCATTGCTGTGGCAATTGATGCTCCGGCTTTTGAGAACTACTTTGGAGAATTTTCGGCTATATTGCCCTCATTACTGACCTCCTTTTTGCATTTCTCTTTTTGTTTTTCTTTTTGCTCTTTTTATCATGCATTTTTGGAACGGGTACAACTTTTGTTTCAGGCAAGAATAACTTCTTATGATTGTGCTTTTTGTAGTAGTTCTCAAGCCTATTGCACTGCTTTCCTATCCTTATCATACTTAGCCTTAGTATCACCAATGCACCCCCAAACTTAATTCTTTATGCCATTCTATCTTGTTAGTAAAAGTTTAGCAATTGATCTTGGGTCACTTTTGCTATCCTTTGTATTTAGTTAATTTTCTAGCTTGCTAAGTTCCTTTCTAAGTTCAGTTGTTACGTGTAAAAGCAGTAATAACTTTGATCATTTTTTTTAAAACTTAGGCTATTTTGCAAACAAGGTTCTGGTTTTTCAAAAATTGAGTTCAAAAGGCACTTTGTGCAAAAAATTGTCCAACTGATCATGCTTCTAAAAATTTGTAACCCATTGACACAAACATCACAAACACTATCGCTACTTCACACAAACAACTATCATACATACACTATATCAAACCTATTAACTACTTAATACACACACCATATTTTAACATAGCATATATTATGTTTCACAAAATGTTTAAAGTTCACAAAACATTTAGTCCCCCCCCCCCCAAACTTAAAGATCAGCAGTGTCCTCACTGCTTATATAATAAGAGGAGAACCAATAAAAACACCTGCATATGCTATGATCACAAAATATATATATGACAGTCATACAAAAGATATATATCAACTTTTAAAGGAAAGTTTTACTGTTTTGGAGTTCCACTCCTCAGCCTGTTGCTTGCCCTTGTTGGAACAAGCTTGATCCTCTTTTGCTTTTTCTTCTTAGTTTCCTCATGGTTGGATGCTTTTGCAACAATTGCTGGGGCATCATCAGCTTTTGGTTCCTCAGCAGCAGTTGTGGTAGTAACAGCAGGGGCACTTGCAGCAGCTTCTTTGTGCTTTATATTAGGTAATTCCCCTTCTTTTCTGATGGCTACCAATGTCTGCATCACTATCCTTTTTGAAGCTTCTGTTTGAGCAAGGTCCACTATTGTTGATGTCTTGGATGCTCTTTCATTGCTGGGGCAATAGACTTCTTTCATTGCTGGAGCAATGGATGCGCCAGCAATTTTTGACTGCCTCCACTTTATTTCTGCAGAAATAACAAAACACACTAAAATAAACAAGTTAATTAGTAAATCAAAAATTCATGGGTTGCCTCCCAGAAAGCGCTTGAATTAAGACTCTTTCGCCTGACTATCTCCTTGATTTAGAGATTTTGGAAATGAGTAGTGACTTTGTCCCTCACCACATGTGCTCCATAATACTGCTTCACCCTTTTGCCATTGACTTTGAATGTGAAACTAGTGGCTTCATCAAACAATTCCACTTCCCCATTAGGATACACTCTCACCAATTTAAATGGTCCTGACTGCTTAGATTTGAGCTTTTCAGGGAGTACTTTAAGCTTTGAGTTGGACAAAAGAAATTGACATCCTTTATTTAGCTCTTGTCTTTGGACATTCTTGATTACTGCAGTAGTTGCTGCAGCATTCACTTGTTCAGTAGATGCTGTAACAACAGATGCTACAGCATGGTTCACTTCAACTTGTGGATCTAAACCCTTGTAGAATGTTTCCATTTGGATAATGACAGGTATTCCATGGTGTGGACATTTTCTCAGCAATTCCTTCCATCTTTCCCATGCTTCAAACAGTGACTCGTATTCTTTTTGTTTAAAAGAAGTGATATCATTCCTCATCCTGGCATTTTTTATAGGAGGAAAATATTTTGTCAAAAATTTTTGAGCCATCTCATTCCAAGTAGTGATAGAGTTAGGATCTAAAGAGTTTAGTCAAGCCTTAGCTCTATCCTTCAAGGAATAAGGAAATAATTTTAATCTAAAAGCATCTTCACTAACACTAGGAATGATAAAATTGCTACACACTTCCAAAAATTGTTTTAGGTGCAAATAAGGATCCTCATAAGGAGAACCGCTAAATTGAGCCATTGTTTGAAGCGTTTGGAACATCATGGGTTTAAATTCAAAATGTGCTGCAGAGATTTCAGGTCTAACTATGCTAGTTTGCATGGTTTGAGGATCAAACATAGCATAGTGTTTCATTGGTCTATCTCTGTCATTCATCATACATATGGCTCCCATGTTGATCATACCAGAACTTCTGCCTCTATTTCTTTGTTGTTGCTGAAGTCGTTGCAAGCTCCTGAATCTCCTCTCTATCTCAGGGTCCAACTGAAATTCTGGCGTTTTGGACCTGGGCATATGCTGTAGCAACTATTGCTGGAGGAATGATTGCTGGGGCAATGATTGCTGGAGCAATACTTACTGAAACACAAGGAACAAACACCAAGGTAAAACTATCACTAATTTACTACTAAGTTAAACAATAAAAATTAATGGCAATCCCCGGCAACGACGCCAAAAACTTGTTGTGCAAAAAGGTGTGCAAGTGTACACAGTATTTAACAAGTAATATAGTAGAAAGTAGAGATCGTACCCACGGGGATTAGATTAATTTCTAAAGTTTAAAATAGTAGTTTAACTAGTGAGAAACAAAGTAACAAAATAAAATAAAATATAATCAATGGTGTGAAAAAACAGAATTTAAAATAAGCTAAGTAAATATAAGTTGTATTACAAATGAGAAGGAAGGTAGTTGGAATGCTCTCCACTAAATAAATATAAGTAAATATAAGTTGAATTACAATGGGTGCTATAGCAATTGATGCGTGCTTTTCAACAACTAACGTCAGGGTTTCATTATAAGTCTTATGTCTAAGCTCTAAATAAGTTCACCCTTGTATATGAAGTACCCACAGTATCACCCTATGGACTATGCTATCCTATGTCTAGGTTTTTGCATGGAATTAACAAAGTTTCCTTTATTAAACAATTATCCATATTAGTTCTTGAGTTCTAATCATAAACCATGTCTGTATTTATGATTTGCATCCGCTTTTAGTTGGCCAGTTCTAAAGTTGAATATGAAAGGGTTATCATGCAAGAACTAAAATGCAAACATCGATATATAACATAAAACTAGTTAAAAGTTCATTACAAAGTTTATGGCATCCAACTACAAAAGAGTTTAGCTCATGCTTAAGATTACTAAGGACATACAAACTGATGTTATAAACATGTTCATATTACTGAAAAACACAAAGGAAAAGAAATAGAGTAAAAGATACACAGTTTAGTTTCCTTCGCATAAACCAGCCCAGTAATTGCTCTAGCAATGCCTCACAAATGCCTGATGCGCCAGCAATCCTTCAGCATAGTGTAATTGTGGAAGTAGAGAGAGAAGGTGTCATGTTCTTCTCCCTCTTCTTCAAACCAGTTCTAATGATGATTTTCTTGAGTGAATTCTGGTGTCTTTGAATGAGGAGGAGAATATGTATTTATAGGCTTCATGAAGTGGAGTAGTCTTGGGTAACAAGGTTACTTAAGGATGAAGTAAGGGTTTCCTTTTTTAATTTTATTTCCAAAGCTTCCATGTGATCACCCATCATGTAAAAGAAGAGGTCCATTGATGAGATGACAAGTGTCATTTAGAAGGGTGACTCTTGTGGGCTATGGAGCCTATGGTAGGCGCTGAAATCTTCCCACATGGTCACTTGCCTTACTTTTGACGCATCCTGACGTCATCAGCAGGATGCTGGGGCATTCTGTGTTGTGAAGATTGCTGGGGCAATTGATGCTGACAGCGATGCTAGGGCAATGCCCCTGCTTCTATTGCTGGGGCAGTGATTGCTGCAGCAATTGAATAAACACATAAAATACCACAAATCATATAAAATAGTCATGATGTGTGCCTAAACCTTTCTTAACTCTAAAAGTTGTATTTCTTTTGCATTTCTTTATTTAACAAAACATTATTACTGAGATTCTTACAATTATTTAGATTTGAAAGCGTAAATAACTCTATATAAAATAGAGTTATCAGACACATCCTAAACCATTCCCAGAGGCGTCACTGTAAATCTGAAATCCCAGGGACGGATCTGGAAGAATTAGGATTGGTGCAGAAGTTAAACGAGCTTTCAACTTTAAGAAACATTCTTCACAATCGGTGTCCCATACAAACGGTTGATCCTTACGAGTTAACCGAGTGAGTGGAAGAACCAATTGGGAGAATCCTTGGATAAATCTCCGGTAGTACCCTGCAAGCCCCAAGAAACTCCTAACTTTTGTGACCGTAGATGGTCGTTCCCAATTTATCACTACTTGAACTTTGCTAGGATACCACAACTCCTGATTGAGAGATAACATGCCCGAGGAATTTCATTTCTGGCATCCAGAAGTCACACTTGGTCGGTTTAGCATACAACTGCTTCTCCTGGAGTACATTAAGAACAATTTGGAGATGTTGCACATGCTCCTCAATGGTCTTAGAGTACACCAAGATATCATCAATAAATACCACCACAAACTGATCCAGATATTGATTGAAGACTCTCCTCATATAATCCATGAATACTGCTGGAGCATTGGTTAGCCCGAATGGCATCACTACAAACTCATAGTGCCCATATCTAGTACGGAAAGCCGTTTTCGAAACATCCAAAGCTCGTACCTTGATTTGATGATAACCTGACCTCAAATCAATATTTGAAAACATTGCTGCTCCCCAGAGTTGATCTAGTAAATCATCGATCCTTGGCAACATATACTTGTTCTTGATAGTTACTTTATTCAACTGTCGATAATCAACGCACAACCTCATACTCCCATCTTTCTTTTTGATAAGTAACACCGAAGCACCCCATGGCGAAGCACTCGGACGGATAAACTGTTTAGAAATCATTTCTTCAAGTTGGGTTTTAAGCTCTTTTAACTCTAAAGGAGACATTCGGTAAGGAGCAATGGAAATTGGTCCTGTTCCCGGAACCAATTTAATTGAGAACTCTACCTCACGATCTGGAGGTAAAGAAATCACTTCATCAAGAAAAACATCAAGAAACTCATTAACTACTTAAACGGAGGTTAAATCTAAACCTATTTCAGTAGCCGATGACAACATCATAACATAAGCTTCAGCTCCTTGGAACAAGCACTGACTGGCGGAGGTGAATGAAATAACATCTTTAGAGGAAGTCTTCGGTAATTCTACCGACTCGGGAGCAAAACTGATTGTGCGGTTGAAGCAATCTATAGTAACATGATTAGCAGACATCCAACTCATACCCAATACGACGTCCATACCCCTCATAGGCAAACATATGAAATCTACTACAAAATTTCTGTCTCCTATAGCGAGCAGGCAATTTTCACACAGAGCTTGGATTTGAGCACTACCCTCAGTAGGAGTTAAAATAGTAATCGGGTGGGGTAGCAGAGTTAAAGCTTAGCCCAACCGATCAATACACATTTGTGATAAAAAACAATGGGCGGCACCCGAATCATATAAAATACTGACAGGTTTATAAACGAGGAACCCATACCCCTCAGCAGATTATTTGAAGTCTTGGCCTTCTGTGCATCTAAGGCGTAAACCCTTCCATGTGTTGTAGTGGTGTGTCCGGCTTCATTCTTCTTTTCCGAACACTCATTGATATAATGCCCTTCCTTCTTGCAATTGAAACAAAGATTGGTCTTGAAGTGACACTCGCCCTTATGGTACTTTCCACATCTGGAACATGCATTGGACTTTGGATAGTCAAACCTTTGTACCTGCTTACCCTTGTTGATACCACTCTTATGACCCATCTGAGAATTAGATGATCCTGCATTCCTCTTGCTTTTCCCATATTCTCTTCTACTTACATACAGCCTCTTTAAATCAGTTTCGGCAATGTGAACTTGTTGCACCATAGCTTCATAGCTAGTGCAAGCAAAGGAACTTAGACTCTGAGCAATATCTTCTTGGAGCCCAAACTTATATCTTTCCATCTTCCATCCGTCATCCGGAGCATAATCAGCCAATCTGAAAAATGGATACAACTCCTCGAACTTAGCAGTGTACTGTCCCATGGTTGAGCTACCCTGTGTCAAAGTTAGGAACTCATTCTCCTTCTCGGCCCTTACCGCAGTAGGGAAAAACCGTTCCAAAAATATCCGTCCAAAGTTTTCCCAAGTTTGAGGAGTTTCCATAGTCACCATCATGGCTTGAGCGTTTATCCACCAATTATTCGCCTCTCCTTTCAGCATGTGAGTAGCTAGGCTCACTTTCTCTTCATCATTGATTTGCATTGTGCGGAAGATTTTCTCAATATCATCTAGCCAATGCTGAGCCTCCATTACTCCTGATCCTCCCTTATATTTAAAGGGTTTCATCGTTAGAAAATCAGAATAAATTTGGCGTGGGTTCACCGGTAGCTCGGGTATTTGATTTGGTTGTGGATGGGCATTTTGTTGAAAGTCAAGCATTTGCTGCATCAACTGTTGTTGCCTCTCCATCATAATCTGCATCGATGCGAAATGCGGATCGATTGGTTGACTGTTCCTTGATCCTCCTGCCATGATTCTGCAAACAATGCACCAAGTATTGAGTTGATCAAGCTCAATGTCTCTTACCATAATAAGAAGAAACATAACAGAATTACTCGAGGAATAGATCAAATCTAACTAAACTAAGCCCGACTAGGTAGAACTGTTCTGATACCAAAATGTAACACCCCAATATTTCGACCTTGGAAGAAATACCAGAATATTCATATTTAGCATACATCAGATTGAACATTCTATTTTAAGACATTGAACAAATCTAACTCAATTGAAACCCATCAAAATATCCTTCAAAGTAACAATATTTAAAAAAAGGATCCATAAAGGACATAAATCCAAAGGTATAGTTCTTACACCTATTGTTCAACATCTCAAAATTAGAATTAACGAAAGCGATACATAACTTTAAACAATGTCTAAGTCATCATATCGAGTACAACATAAGCCTAGGAAACTAAGCAAAGCAAATAGTGGATCTCCAAGATCCCTTGAGTTTCCATGACTTTGCACAGCTGCTAGTCGTGCTTCCTTGCCTTGGCTTTTTCCTGTTTCTCTATAAACACCAGAAACATAAACAGTGAGATAATAATCTCAGTGAGCTCTTTCGTGACCCCTCACAACTCTACTCACGGTGTTTTATTTAATATTTCATTCGGACCCCAAAATCAGATTAATAAGATACCAAATCCTACATGTGGATACCAAATCCTTTGGGGGACACCAAGTCCGTTTGTGGATAGCAAATCCTTTTTATGGACACCAAGTCCTTTTGTGGATACCAAATCCTTTTTATGGACACCAAGTCCTTTTGTTCATTAAACAATGTTATGTTCTCTCTCGGCACATAACTAGTCAAACGATTTCGACACTATAATCATATATCATTCATTTCACTTCATGAAAAAAAACAATTCGGAGTGCAAACATATACAATCATCAATGGGAAGGGTTAAGAAAAGGATTGGGAGAGGTTTGGAATCAAAAGGAATAGCGTTGGACGTGTTTTCAAAAGTGGATAAGAAGTAGGGGCCCGGTCCGGGCTCACTGCAAAAAATTGCAACGTGAGTATCAGACCCAGGCGCACGGTCCGGGCCTAGGGATGCACGGACCAGGCCTATTTGACAGCTTTGAAAATTTTCCTATTTTAGCAAAATTAGCTATTCTGTTCGATTCCGTCACTCGTTCCGCTCAATTCTTAACTTAACTTATTTACAGCCACAGTAATCACTTCAAACAACCAAATTCAAGCCATCAATCATCAATTTAACCACAAAACCTCAATGTATAAAAATCACATCAACACACGGTACAATTAAAAAATAACGGTTTTCCAATGGGTTTTAATGACTCGAATTTCGTTTGCATCACTAAATAGCACAACCAACAACATGTAAACAACAAGGACATCACATAACACACAAATTCGTGAAGAACTCACCTCGAATGTGTGGAAGTAACAACAACAAACAAGGAAATCGAGACTTTGAAGCACCAATTTCACTCCAACACACCCAATACTCGCTCTTCTAGACCCAATTTGAAACCCTAGGCACCAACAATCTCCAAAGTACTCCCAAACTCAAAGATAAAGCTTAAAACCCTTTTCAATCTACCATGTGGTTGATGCTAATCCTCTATGAGCCCTCCCATCTAACATACAACCCTTGTTACTCCAAATCAACCCTTGAATCTCACATACACCCTTGAAATTTGAGAAGAAAGGTTTGAGGGAAAAATTTGTGTTTTTGATGCTCTAGCCACTTAAATGATGATGAAAACGAAAATGGAGAGGGAAGAAGTGAAGATTTTGAGCTAGGTTTGATTGGATTTCCTCTCTTCTTCTCTTCTCTTCTCCTTTCCTTCTTTCTTCGCACCCTCTTCTCTCTTTTCTCACTCTTCTTTTTCTTTTCTTTCTCTTCTCTCGAACTCTCTCCTCTCTTTTCTCACTTCTTTTTCTTTTATTTTTCTTTTTACCATGTGTGGATGAGATATTTTTTTGTGGGTGTTAGTGTGGTAAAAAGTCTAATGTACCCTTACTCTATCCTCCATTTACCAATAAGCCCCATCTCAACAATTAATCTATTTAGCAACCAACACACAATTCACCCCAAATGTCATGGCAATTTCATCAATTCACAAAATCATCAATCACAATTAATTAAATGATTTAAGCATCAAAGTAATTAAAATAATTACTTTGGGATGTTACAGAGAGAGAGAGAGAGAGGGAGAGAAATAGTTAAAATTCACAACAACATCTCAGTTACACTCCACTATACAATCAAGAATATTACGATTAATAGTTGAAGATATACTCAAATCAAAAAAGAGATAGTTGCTTCTATTTACACACAATAAAAATATGATCAATACATTAAACTTGAAACCAATAACAAAGTTAATACTTAATCAACAGTCAATAAAAGCTTTCGAAAGAAACAAATTTAGACAACTAAATTTTGGAACTCCAACTACAACAATGGCTTTCATCAAGTCTGGATATTAGTGATGTGAAAACCATAAAAATTTCATAAGTAATGTAACAACCAAACAAATGTGATGTATAAAATGAAAAGATAATTGGTGTCTTCTCTTCTTAGGTATTTATAACATTTGTGAAAGAAGACTTGAAGTGAAGGCAAAATGAAAACATCAGGTAATGCCAACTATAATAATAAGTACTAATCATGATAATAATTTAGAGATGCCAAAAGGCAACCAAAATGAAAACATCAAGTAATGAACTAAGAGTAATCAATAAAGTTTTTTAAAAAAAATAAAAAGGGAGAAAAACTCACAATTCATATAAGGTATTTTTTACCATTAAGATTATTTGATCTGACGATGCACAATTGAATTGTATTTTTTAAGAAAACTTTTGTATCATTTTTTATAACAACTTAGTAAATTTTCTTAAATACTTGAAGAAAACATCTTAAACTCTTGAATACTTTAAGTATCATCAGAGTTTTCTTAAAGTTTTCTTTTGTATCATCAGAGTTAGTGTACATCAGAGATAAAAAATATCTCTGATGTATAACAAGTAGAAATACTAAAATGCACAACTTAGTATACATCAGAGATAACTTCCAGTCCCAGATATTGAACACAAACTAAAACTTCGATGAACAATCATCAAACGGTCACCTCGATATATTAACTAAACATAATTTTCTTAAATACTTGAATTACGTGCCTTTCAAACTTATCATGTCCTAGTGTTCAATATCAAAAACGAAAGTTGTGGAAGCGATTTACAACTTGTAACAATTATAAGTCGTACAATCGAAAGTACAAAGTTGACAAGAGGAAATAACATAAACATTTAAAACTAAAGCTTCAACAACTCCTTTCGGTTGCACCATATATAGCCGTGCCTAATCGCCATTGCCTGTTTCTCTCTAAAAACCACAAAACATGAAGGGTGAGATAACATTATCTCAGCGAGTCCTACCGCGACCCCTTACTAACTCTCTCGGTTCATTATGCCTCTTTTTAACTCGTAGCCCTAATAAGCGATTACGTGAAACCTCTTTTTACATTGCTTAGCATATCACCGTTCATTATTCTGTAAAAATCCCGGTGAACCCAATCTGCTAACCATAAACTGCGGGCAAACCTCATGGGGCCTAGGTTCATAGGGCTCATGACTTCCCCGTCCCTAGTACGCTAACCTCTTTAATAGGGTCGTCACCCTAACCTCAATTTATATAATTTATATAAATACACCCGCATTGGGCCGTCTCTTTTACTTGACATAAACCTAGCATAACCTCAACCTCTTCATTATAACCTCAAGGGACATTTAGTCCATTTAAACAATTATCATGACCTCACTCGTGATTACTAATGTAACACCCCATTTCTACCCGGCAAAATAATGCAAAAATATCAGAGTTCATAAAAAATTTCATCAAATAAATGGAGTGCCACATTTGCTTCGTGAAAACAATAGACGGTTTAATTCGCTTTTCGAAAATAGATACGTAGCGCTTTCGGATGAACCGATAAAACAACAGCTCAAAACAAGTCCAACTTCTTTTAACTACGCAGCGGAAATTCAAATGGTTCAACTAAACAATCGGGACAACTATGCAAAATTCATAGCTTAAAATCCAACAGAAACAGCTTAAATAACATAAATAAACGTTCATCTCCCCGAGTGCTATGTATCAGAGCGACAACACCGACTCGATCAAATGAAGGTAAACTGCCTTCATTCGGGATTACCTGCACGTTACCATCATTGGGGTAACATTCAAACAGAAGGGGTGAGATATCGAACTATATAATGAATCATATGAAAGACAATATATATCAGGTCAGGACATCAGATCATCATTTCACAGCAGTCAATATCATCATACCACAGCAGTCAATATCATCATATCACAACGGTCAAGTCATTACGTCACAACAGTCAAAATCGTTTCAGTCACATAAGTATGCACGTAATGCACAGGGCGCCTAGGGCGCCAGATTCAGCAGCACAACAGGGACTGGGCGCCTAGGGCGCCAACTTCAGCAACATCACAGGCACTGGGCGCCTAGGGCGCCAAGTTCAGCAACATCAACAGGCACTGGGCGCGTAGGGCGCCAACTTCAGCAACATCAACAGGCACTGGGCGCCAGTTTCAGCAACATCAACAGGCACTGGGCGCCTAGGGCGCCTTTCTCAGCAACATAGAGATAACACTGGGTGCCTAGGGCGCCATTCTCAGCAACACAAACAATATTGGGCGCCTAGGGCGCCACTTCCTGCAACATCAAAAACAGCATTGGGCGCCTAGGGCGCCTCTTCCAGCAACATCAAAAACGGCATTGGGCGCCACTTCTAGCAACATCAAAAACAGCATTGGGCGTCTAGGGCGCCACTTCCAGCAACATCAAAAACAGCATTGGGCGCCTAGGGCGCCACTTCCAGCAACATCAAAAACAGCATTGGGCGCCTAGGGCGCCACTTTCAGCTTGTCAATTCAAATTCTCATGATCATGGCAAAATACAAGAATAATTCTAGGGCATAGGAATATCAATCACACAATCATAATTATTCAACAAGGCATTCACAACATATATGATCACACCTATGACAATTATCAAACCCTAACCCCCACATAAAGTAATTCATATATCCCATTATAAGGCTTGAATCCCACCCTTACCTTAGCCTTAGAAGATCACGAACCATAGCTTGAGAAGATCACGAAACCCTAGCCTCCTCTCTCCTCTTGGCGTCGCTCTCTCCTTCTTCTCTCCTCTTGGCCGTCGCTCTCTCCCTCTTCTCTTCTCTCTAATTCTATTTTTTTTTGTTTCTCCTAAATGAGCCAAACCCTAAAATACCTCTTATTTATACTTATTTAATTTTATGGGCTTTTCTATAGCTTATGCGAATTACATCATGGGCTTTTTCCCTAACACCTCTCCTTTACTAATCCTAACACTAATAATAGGTACAAATACACTAGCATTATTTTTATTCTATTATTTTTCTACCAATTAAATTCCCAAACAATTCAATTAAATAATTAATTAAATTTTGGGGCGTTACAACTCTCCCCCACTTAGAATATTTTCGTCCTCGAAAATTCACCTGACTCGAACAACTCTGGATAAGACTCTCGCATCTTGCTTTCCAACTCCCACGTCATGCTCTCCCTGACAGCTCCCAATCAGACTACTTTCACCAACGATCTCCTTGCCTCTTAGAGCCTTCACCTCATGATCGTCGATACGCACAGGCATCGTCTCCACAGTGAGATTATCCCGTACTCGCACATCATCCGCTTGAAATTCCAAATCCTTCCTTCGCTTATTATGATGACTCTTGTGTCTACTTTGCGAAGTTTTCCTCTGCTCCCGAATTATTTTCCGCGACTGTCTAGCAGACAACAAACCAGCTCCCTCCTCTTAATGAGTAGAAAAACGTACAGACTTGCTATGACAATTAATATGGGTATGGTTATACTCTAACCAGTTCATACCTAAGATCACATCCACTCCGCTTAACGGCAACCAAATTAAATCAACAACAAAGTCTCTGTCGAAAATCGACAAGGGACACCCCGAACACACAGGAGAAGTAGTCACCGACCCATTAGCTGGAGTGTCGACAACCATTTCTCCATTCATAGAAGACAACGCAAGACCCAATCTTTCAACACAATCAGCAGCAATAGCAGCATCGTTCCTTCCAGCCATCTCCACTAGTCACTTCAACATAGATAACAGTTAGGACTAATTGACAATACTTGATCGTCAATGACACAATAACTTGACAACTTGGCCGAACAGACCGAAACTGCTCTGATACCACTAATGTAACACCCTATTTCTACCCGGCAAAATAATGCAAAAATATCAGAGTTCATAAAAATTTTCATCAAATAAATGGAGTGCCACATTTGCTTCGTGAAAACAATAGACGGTTTAATTCGCTTTTCGAAAACAGATACGTAGCGCTTTCGGATGAACCGATAAAACAACAGCTCAAAACAAGTCCAACTTCTTTTAACTACGCAGCGGAAATTCAAATGGTTCAACTAAACAATCGGGACAACTATGCAAAATTCATAACTCAAAATCCAACAGTAAACAGCTTAAATAACATAAATAAACGTTCATCCCTCCGAGTGCTACGTATCAGAGTGACAACACCGACTCGATCAAATGAAGGTAAACTGCCTTCATTCGGGATTACCTGCACGTTACCAACATTGGGGTAACATTCAAACAGAAGGGGTGAGATATCGAACTATATAATGAATCATATGAAAGACAATATATATCAGGTCAGGACATCAGATCATCATTTCACAGCAGTCAATATCATCATACCACAGCAGTCAATATCATTATATCACAACGGTCAAGTCATTACGTCAAAACAGTCAAAATCATTTCAGTCACATAAGTATGCACATAATGCAAAATGTGACTCAACTCAGGGCCACCGCCCTATAATGCATGTGGTACCATAATTCAAACCCGTAAATAGGGGTATCAACATCGCAACATCGTCGTCGTGGTTTGAGCATAGCTCCATCGTAAAAATATGCTATGTATGCGACGCTATGTAAATGCACAAACAAATAACAACGGTTACATAGCAACGCAACAACATCGGAAAAAAACATTGGCCGTAGGCCTACAATACATCACCTGCCAATGAATAGAGGCAAATTCGTCTTCGTACAGCCTTCGTCGTAAACAATTTACTACTTAGCAATTTTCAACATTTTGGCAACATCGCAATATTTTAGCAACTTTCAACATTTTGGCAACATCGCAATATTTTAGCAACTTTCAACATTTTGGCAACATCGCAATATTTTAGCAACTTTCAACAATAGCAAACAACAGCAGCAGCAACAACAACACTGCGACCACAACAACAATAGCGACAACGGCAGCAGCAACAATGGCAACAACGACAACAGCAAGAGCAACAGCAACACTGCAACAACAGCAACAATGGCAACAACGGCAGCAGCAACAATGGCAACAACAGCAGCAGCAACAATGGCAACAACGGCAACAGCAACAGCAACACTGCAACAACAGCAACAATGGCAACAACGGCAGCAGCAATAATGGCAACAACAGCAGCGGCAACAGCAACACGGCAACACCAACACAGTAACAACAGCAGCCCAGCAACAGCAACACAACAACAGCAGCACAGGAACAGCAGCAGCAACAGAGCACAGCAACACAACATAGCAACACAGCACGGCAACAGCAACAGAGCACAGCAACAGCAGCAACACAGCACAGCAACAGCAGCAGCAACACAGCACCAGGGTGTGGCGCCTAGGGACAGGGCGCCAACACCAGCAACACAGAATTAGGGTGTGGCGCCTAGGGACAGGGCGCCAACACCAGCAACAATTAATTAGAGCATGGCGCTTAGGGACAGGGCGCCACCATCAGCCACACAGAAATAGGGTGTGGCGCCTAGGGACAGGGCGCCAACACGAACAACACAGAGTTGGGGGCATGGCGCCTAGGGATAGGGCGCCATCATCTGCAGGCGACAAAAGACAAGTCACAGGGCGCCTAGGGCGCCAGATTCAGCAGCACAACAGGGACTGGGCGCCTAGGGCGCCAACTTCAGCAACATCACAGGCACTGGGCGCCTAGGGCGCCAACTTCAGCAACATCAACAGGCACTGGGCGCCTAGGGCGCCAACTTCAGCAACATCAACAGGCACTGGGCGCCTAGGGCGCCAACTTCAGCAACATCAACAGGCACTGGGCGCCTAGGGCGCCAGTTTCAGCAACATCAACAGGCACTGGGCGCCTAGGGCGCCTTTCTCAGCAACATAGAGATAACACTGGGCGCCTAAGGCGCCATTCTTTGCAACACAAACAATACTGGGCGCCTAGGGTGCCACTTCCTGCAACATCAAAAACAGCATTGGGCGCCTAGGGCGCCACTTCCAGCAACATCAAAAACGGCATTGGGCGCCTAGGGCGCCACTTCCAACAACATCAAAAACAGCATTGGGCGCCTAGGGCGCCACTTCCAGCATCATCAAAAACAGCATTGGGCGCCTAGGACGCCACTTCCAGCAACATCAAAAACAGCATTGGGCGCCTAGGGCGCCACTTTCAGCATGTCAATTCGAATTCTCATGATAATGGCAAAATACAAGAATAATTCTAGGGCATAGGAATATCAATCACACAATCATAATTATTCAACAAGGCATTCACAAAATATATGATCACACCTATGACAATCATCAAACCCTAACCCCCACATAAAGTAATTCATATATCCCATTATAAGGCTTGAATCCCACCCTTACCTTAGCCTTAGAAGATCACGAACCCTAGCTTGAGAAGATCACGAAACCCTAGCCTCCTCTCTCCTCTTGGCGTCGCTCTCTCCTTCTTCTCTCCTCTTGGCCGTCGCTCTCTTCCTCTTCTCTTCTCTCTAATTCTATTTTTTTTGTTTCTCCTAAATGAGCCAAACCCTAAAATACCTCTTATTTATACTTATTTAATTTTATGGGCTTTTCTATAGCTTATGCGAATTACATCATGGGCTTTTTCCCTAACACCTCTCCTTTACTAATCCTAACACTAATAATAGGTACACATACACTAGCATTATTTTTATTCTATTATTTTTCTACCAATTAAATTCCCAAACAATTCAATTAAATAATTAATTAAATTTTGGGGCGTTACAACTAACGTTCATTAACATGACTTAGGAAAACATTACAATTCAATCCAAACATCATTATTTCAATTACAATCAACATAGTCATTTCAATTACAACCAATATCATAGCATTAACCTCGACCTCATGGGACACATAGTCCATTTACCATATCATAAAATTTACCTCATCTTCATAGTCATTAACATTCATTAACATAGAACCTTCGCATCACATCAATTATACCTACGTGTTTTCCATGAAGTACGGTTTATTTATCACTACATAGGGTTGGGTAAAGGATTAGAATGGACTTGGGACCAACTGGAATAGCCTAGGACGTGTTTTGAACTGGGTGGCAGAAAAGGGCGTATGGTACCGAACCAATTGGCAGAATGGGTGGCAGAAAGGGGCCTACGACCCGTGCGCATTTTAAAAATTATTGCGCAGGTACCGAAGCACACGCACGACCCGTGTACAGGGGCGCACGGTTCCTGCGTGACCATCAGTCTTTCAGAAACAAGCATTTTCGTGTAACTTTGGCTATTTCGTTTGTTCCAACTTCCATTCCGATCGATTCCCGAACATAACAATACATTATTCTAGAGCAATAATCAATACGAACATCATCCTAAACATCAAAAAATTCATTCACATTCAATCAGCAATCACACTGAAACGTAATTTTCGTAAAATAACGGTTTTTGACTCGAAAACACACGAACTGAAAATAGAACAAAACATGCAACCCATATTTCGAAATTAAAATCCCTAAGCGAGTATAGAACTCACCTATCGTGATGAAAATCACGAAACACCGAGAACTCCGTAATACTCGAAACGCGAAACCGCTCGAACGATCCTCGTATTCGACCAAACCGCTTCAAAACGAAATCAGCAGCTCCTCTTTCAAAACTCCAAGTTCCTTGGCTACTGAAATTGCTCCCAAATAGCTCCTGACCACAATGTAACTTCAAACTTGCGATTCCAACTTCACCCAACACACCTAGAGCTCCAAAATCACATGCACAAGCTTAAAAGCTCCAAAGCTTCCACCAAGAGCTTCAAGAACCATCAATGGAAAAATGAAAAGGAGAGGGATTCAGCTTCCATCAAGGGTATCATTGGAAAGGAAACTTAAAATGGAGGAGAAGGAAGTATCTAAGACTTACATGCAAGACCTTAGAAGCTCCAAAACTCCATTGTTGGTTCTTCAAGCTTCAAACTTCCAAAAATGGTGAAAAGGAATGGAGGAGGAAAGTGTTGCTGAAGGTGATATCAATTGAAAGAGGATGGAAAAAGGAAGAGGATCTTGCTATTTTCACATACATGCAATGACATCCATGGAGATTCTCTCAATTCCCTCTTTTCCCTCTTGTCGCCCCACTCTCTCTCTCTCTTTTGAGCTTTCTTTCATTTATTTTCCCAATTTCAGAATTTGAGGAATGAGAGGGTGTTGTTGGCTACTTACAATATTTGGAGCTGAGGGTTTAATGAGTGGTAAAAGACCAAATTGCCCTTAATTCTCTAATTCTCACATAATCCATTTTAATCCATTAAGCACTCATCAATTCATATGACTTAGGAATTCAACTACCATTCCCATGATCCTACCATGACTAGGACCCAATCTATTATTTCGTCGGATGATACATCTTCAATATGAGTTGAAATGACGATTTTACCCTTGTGCTCTAATTCCCACAACGATTCATACAAAGTTCGAATAAATTGCGTGCATTTCCTATAATTGAGCAATTCAATATTGCTTTCCCGAGATTATCATATCCATGACTAAATTTATCATTTAATCGAATGATAAATTGCCAGTTAATTTCGTAAACCGAAATTAACGAAATAGGGATGTTACAGTTAGACTTTAAGTTAGCAGTAAAACAAAGATTGAAGTCTCACAATATTATAGTGTTGAAGAGTCCAAGTCTCCTTTACATAGATAAATAATTTTTTTAATAGTTATAAAAATTCCTTGTGAAAATTAGATGAATAAATTTGGTCTACTAAAGTTCAAAATATAGACATAGAATTTAGTGTTTTTAGTGAGAAAAGAAAAGAATTCTATAGTGAATGTAGTATTTTCGTTTAATAATTTATAAATTGAATTTAGCATTTTTTTAATGTTTATAATTGTTTTAAATAATGAATAAATATATTACTTTGAATATTAATATAATACTTTTTTTAGATTAAAACTATGGAGGGGGAACATCACAGCCCCGACGAGAGGGCGCGGTAAAAATATATTGTGATATTTAATTATTGATAAAATAAATTAATTTTGAAAATTGGATGTCATAAAGGTTGAGTGGACATTAAGTAAGAAAAAAAGAATGTGGAGAATTAAGTTGGAAAATAAATGAAAATGATGTGGAGCTTCTTAGAGGCTCAAAAAAAGCTTCTTTTAGATATTTGTGGAGATTTAAGTTGAAAATAAATGAAAATGATGTGCATTCTAGAGGCTAAAAAAAAAGCTTCTTTTAGATATTTATTTATATTGATTATTTTAAATGTCATTCTCACTATAATTTGTGATTGGTTGTTAGTATAAAAAATAGCTTAAGGTACCATAAAAAATATCTTAAGGAGAGCATTAAATTTAGTAAGGAATAAAGCGTAATAAATGTGTGTTAATAATGCCCGTCAGGATATTGAAAAACGCCTAGTATTAAATATATTTCTAAAATCAAAAGGCATCAAAATGAAAATTGAAAAGTAACAAACCATATCATTGGCTAACTATGCGTGATTTGATTTCCATTAAACTTCAACCGAACAATTTCCGACTTTTCAAAAGAAAAAAGAATCCATATGGATTTCTTGCAATTCTTGCACAAAAATTTCTTAATATATAGCATTGCTCAATAAATTGTAGTTAAAACTTAAAACTGAATGGGCAGGGAAATTTATTTATTTTTTGGTAAAAAAAAAGGTGAGATTTTATAGGAAAGGAAGGAAAGTAAGATTTTTATTTAAAATTAAAAAAATTAAAGAATATATTTAAAAATGAAATATATAATAATATATTATATTATTCGTCCTCTCAAATCCTTAACAGAAGGTGGGGGAGTGTGTGCCAATGATATTGAGCTAGCTGGCTTATCTAATAAATTTACTAATTATCGAAATATTCATTTCATTCTAAAAATATAAAAGGAAATATTTTCATTTAAATGAAAAATCCAAGATTCTTCTTTTACTCCAAAACGTTATTTTCTCCGAACATTCCTCAACTTTAATTCGACATTGCAAAGGTGTCGCGGTGTAACGTATTTCCATATACATATAACTCCATATAAATACAATTCCATAGTGAAGACCGTGAAGCAGCATTTCTCATTGAACTTTGTGAGAGAAAATAGAGATGGCGTCGGCAAAGTTTTTATTCGTATTTTTATTGGTTGCCATTGCGACGACCTGCATTGCTCGTGATATTCCCACAGGTACATTTGTTTTGTTATTGTCTTCCTGAGAATATTTGTACTATAATAGTCTCACTCTCAAAAATATGCTTATAATAATCTTTTGTAAGAACTACTATTTGTTATAACTCTCATTGCCACATGATTTATATGTATTTATATCTTAGATCCAAAACAATCGGAGGTGTTCATCATCATCATTTTTCCTCAAAATTTTATTTATCTAATTTTTTTTTTTGCTGAATATTTATCTAATTTTTTTGTCTCTAGGTAAGAAAGTGGATAGAAATAGAGAAGTGAGAAAACGAACTAGGGAAATGAAAGAAAAAAAAGTGACAAAGAGAGTGGATCTTGTATTGATGAGAGTGAAGGAAAATAAGGACAAGAAAAAGATGGCTAAATTTTGTATCTTTGTAAGGTTAGAAAAAATGGTATTATCGTTGGAAGGAAAGAAATGTCGTTGATCTAAAAAACAATTCCTGAAAACTTCATTTTTTTTCATGAAATTTGATATAATTAGCTAACTAATTAATTTTTTTAATTAATTAATAAAAATACTTAATTAACATATTTTTCCTTCAAGTAGATTCAATTAAAGGCTTAAATATTTATTTGTTTGACCGAAAATATATTTTTTTTCCTCCTTACTTTATTGTTGTCCTCCTAATATACTTGTTTTTTGCTTTACTCAAAGTAATAACTCTTCTAATTTTGTTATTTGGAAAAACATTTTTTAATGTTTTTCTTGTTAATATAAATCTTTTTAAGGTAACTTATTTTGTTTTGCAGAAGGGACGCCGGACGTCACTATAGACTATGATGGCTCACATACTCATCCAAACCCTCCACGCTGGACGCCAGACGTCACTATAGACTATGATGGACCACATACTCATCCAAACCCTCCACCTCACTGGATGCCAGAAGTCACAATAGACTATGACGGCCCACATACTCATCCAAACCCTCCACCTCACAGGATGCAAAAAGGTTAAATTTCCGGTTAATGATCATTATCACTTTTTCAAGAAATTTTTATTTGTTCAAAAACTTCTTCTCTAGATAAGATGGTGTATAGAATTAGAGAAGTGAGAAAACGAACTAGGGAGATGAAAGAAGAAAAAAAAGAGAGAAAGTGAGGCGATTTTGTAGTGTTTAATTTGTAAGAAAGTCAAAGTAAAGAAGGAACGAGAAAGATGGGTTATTTTCTTTTTACTAAATAGGAAAAAAATGGTATTATTATTGAAAGGACAAAAATGTCCTTGAAATAAAAAACAATTCATCAGTTTCATTTTCATCAAATTTATTTTAATTATCTAAATAAATACTTTATTTTTTAATTAATTAATAAAATTACTTAATTAACATATCTTTCATTCAATTAAATGCTTAAATATTTATTTGTTTGACTAAAAATATAATTTTATTCCTCCTTGTTTAATTGTAGTCCTCCTATTATACATGTTTTTTTTGCTTTACTCATAGTAGTAACTCCTCTAATCTTGTTATTTGGAAAAACACTTTTTAATGGTTTTCTTGTTAATATAAATCTTTTTAAGGTAACTTATTTGTTTTGCAGAAGTGATGCTAGAAGTCACTATAGACTATGATGGCCCACATACTCATCCAAACCCTCCACCTCATAGGATGCTAGAAGTCACTATAGATTATGATGGCCCACATACTCATCCAAACCCTCCACCTCACAGGATGCAAAAAGGTTAAATTTCCGGTTAATGATCATGATCACTTTTTCTAGAAACTTTTATTTGTCCAAAAACTTCTTCTGTAGATAAGAAAGTGTATAGAATTAGAGAAGTGGGAAAATGAACTAGGGAGAGGAAAGAAGAAAAAAAAGAGAGAAAGTGAGGAGATTTTGTTAATTTGTATGAGAGTTAAAGTAAAGAAGGAATGGTAAAGATGAGGTTATTTTCTTTTTGGTAAATAGGAAAAAAATGGTATTATTATTGAAAGGACAAATATCTTATTTTAATTATCTATATTATTTTAACTATCTATATTATCTATATTATTGGAAAATAGGAAAAAAATGGTATTAGTTCATCAGTTTCATTTTCATCAATATTATTTTAATTATCTAAATAAATATCTTATTTTTAATTAATTAATTAATAAAATTACTTAATTAACATATTTTTCATTCAAATAAATTCAATTAAATGCTTAAATATTAATTTGTTTGACACAAAATATGTTTTTATATTCCTCCTTATTTTACTGTAGTCCTCCTAATATACATGTTTTTTTGTTTTACTCATAGTAATAACTCTTCTAATCTTGTTATTTGGAAAAACACTTTTTAATATTTTTCTTGTTGATATAAATCTTTTTAAGGTAACTTATTTGTTTTGCAGAAGTGATGCCAGAAGTCACTACAGACTATGATGGCCCACATACTCATCCAAACCCTCCACCTCACAGGATACAAAAAGGTTAAATTTCCGGTTAATGATCATTATCACTTTTTCAACAAACTTTTATTTGTCCAAAAACTTCTTCTCTAGATAAGAATGTGTATAGAATTAGAGAAGTGGGAGAAAACTAACTAGAGAGATGAAAGAAGAAAAAAAGAGAGAAAGTGAGGCGATTTTGTAGTGTTTAATTTGTATGAGAGTTAAAGTAAAGAAGGAACAATAAAGATGGGTTATTTTTTTTATGGTAAATAGGAAAATAATGGTATTATTATCGAAAAGAAAAAAATGTCCTTGAAATAAAAAACAATTCATTTGTTTCATTTTCATAAAATTTATTTTAATAATCTAAGTAAATACTTTATTTTTAATTAATTAATAAAAAAACTTAATTACCATTTTTTATTCAATTAAATTCAATTAAATGCTTAAATATTTATTTGTTTGACTGAAAATATATTTTTATTCCTCCTTAATTACTTTATTGTAGTCCTCCTAGTATACTTGTTTTTTTGCTTTACTCATAGTAATAACTCTTCTAATCTTGTTATTTGGAAAAACAATTTTTAATATTTTTCTTGTTAATTTAAATCATTTTAAGGTAACTTATTTGTTTTGCAGAAGGGACTCCAGAAGTCACTATAGACTATGATGGCCCACATACTCATCCAAACCCTCCACCTCACAGGATGCCAGAAGTCACAATAGACTATGATGGCCCACATACTCATCCAAACCCTCCACCTCACAGGATGCCAGAAGTCACAATAGACTATGAAGGCCCACATACTCAGCCAAACCCTCCACCTCACAGGATGCAAAAAGGTTAAATTTTCGGTTAATGATCATTATCACTTTTTCAAGAAACTTTTATTTGTCCAAAAAATTCTTCTCTAGATAAGAAAGTGTAAAAAATTAGAAAAGTGGGAAAATGGACTAGGGAGATGAGAGAAGAAAAAAAGAGAGAAAGTGAGGCGATTTTGTAGTGTTTAAATTGTATGAGAGTTAAAGTAAAGAAGGAGGATAAAGATGGGTTATTTTCTTTTTGGTAAATAGGAAAAAAATGGTATTATTATTGAAAGGACAAAAGTGTCCTTTGAAATAAAAAACAATTCATGAGTTTCATTTTCATCAAATTTATTTTAATAATCTAAATAAATACGATATTTTTAATTAATTAATAAAATTACTTGATTGACATATTTTGCATGTAATTTACTTTTTTTGAGTGGATTTTTGTAATTTAATTTAATTAAACTAGTTTAATTTTAAGTATGTAATTTACTTTATTTTATTTTAGTACTCTTAATATAATCTTCTTATTTGGTTATTTGGAAAAAGAATTTTCAATTGTTTTTCTTGTCAATAAAAATATTTTTAACTTCATTTATTTGTTTTGCAGAAGAAATTCCAGAAGTTACTATAGACTACAATCACCCACATACTCACCCAAACCCCCCACCTCCCAAGAAGCAACGATTTTAGACATGTTGATTTCATAAGCCACAAATCATAGTTTGTGATATTGCCAAATGAGAATTTATCTTGGCATTGAGGAATTGTGTTATGTACGAGTTTTATTTTTAATGAGATATGCCTACAAATATCAGTAAGATAATTACTAATTGCATTTATGCAAAAGTTAATTTATTGTGTCTTTTGCATTTTTTATTAGATCTTTTATATTTTTCAAAATTTACAAAAATTGTTGGAATAGCTAGCTTGTACCACAAAAAAAATTGTTGGTATTACCTGCAAAGTTGATCCTGCCAATAAGAATGAAAATATTTTACTTCAAAATTAAAGTTACTACTAGTAACAAAGAAGAATCGTAAGTTGGTATGAAAATTTGATTTCTTTAATCTTGTGTCTACCAAATTTGCAAAACATAAAAATAAGATAAAATGATCTAATTAATTGTGATTCGAATGAGTTTTGTGATAATCTCATCTAGATTTTTGTTATACCGTTATTTGCCAAGAAATCGACTTAAATTCTTTCGAGACTAACGCTTTTGTCAAATCACTATGTACATTGTTTGAGACCAACTCGGTGTTTTGGCCGAAGATTCTCTCTTAGTAATCATAGAGTATATGGGAATTTGATGGTTCGAAAATGGAAAATTTAAAAATCGAAGTGGGGTCATTTCTATTGGAAGTGTTGAAATAGAAATGAAGAGCTTGGAATTTGCAAAAAAAAAAAAGTAATTGAACAGAAATTGTAAAGAAAATATAAAGTTCAGAAAGATAAGGTTTAGACAAGATGTAAATTTAAGTGTTAGATAAAACTCCATTGATATGTTAAGGTTTAGAAAAGTATACTTGAGTCACTTCGTGAATATGCTTTTGTGTGAGAATATGTATGAAATTCTCAAGTATTCATTTTTTCACATTGTACAATGGTGGTATAAATAGAAAAACTAAAGTATATCTGCATGGTTACATGTCTGTCACGTATACAAAGTCTTACATGCACAACTAGGGATGTGCAAAGATAATAGTAAACTTGAACTGTACTGAATATTGTACCGGACCATTTAGAAAATCCTCATACCATTTTATAAAATACCCAACCGATTACATATAGTAAAAAAATGGATTACCGGTAATTTACTTTCTCTAAACCGGTATTTTAGATGAGAAATGCTCCACACCTGTCGCTCTGACGCACCGTCTTTTTACCAGCGAACAAACACAATCAAGGCTATACACACTTAAGCACATTACGGTGGAAAAGTTAAATAAGCAACACTGTTGCACACGAACAGGGTAGAAGAAAAATTGGAAGCAAGGGTGAGAGAGAAAAGAGGGCGGAGGAGGGAGAAAGGGAAGTAACAAATCTGGGATGAAGAGGAAAGGGCGATGAGCGTGGAAGGCGCGCTGTGTCTGAGACCATCCATGGGTTGCGGCGGTGCCGTCGCGAATGGGTGGAGATGTCGTGGCAATGATCGGTGGGGTCTTTGCAAGATCCTTTTTTTAATCTTTCTTCTCCTACTGATCATTGTCTTTGATGGTCATCACACCCATGTTGGGTTTTGTAAAGAATGAAATTTGAGTTTGAGGCATGCCTATCTAGTGTTCGATTGAATGTTTATCAGGTGAAGGTGATGTTGAGCAGGGTAATGTTTATGTTTCTGATGCATCATGACATGGGTGATTTGAAGTGGTTTGGTGACGTTAATGAAGAAGAAGGAACTCGGTTAATAGTTAATACAAAGTATTAAATAATTTAAAAAGTTAAAAATAGACAACTTATAAAGCTGGTTAACAAGTAACCTACTTCTAAAATGGTTTTTAAAAGTAGTAAACCATTTTTTGTAGTGAGAAAATTGGTTTTTGGAAGTGGTAAACTGCTTTTTCAGGAGTGAAAACTGGTTATTGGAAGTGGTAAACCGTTTTATGGGAAAAAAACCATTTTTTAAAACAAAAAACCAGTTTTGAAGCAGTAGACCATTTACGAATTGGTTATCGGTTATGTACCGTTTTAGAACCGGTTTATAAATCCGAACCGGTTTTTGTGAAACTGGTATACCCAAACCAGATTTGAAAATGGTATGGTATGGTGTGGTGTGGGATGGTTTTTGTACCATGCACAACCCTATGCACAAGAGTTATTTTTTTAACTTAGTTATCTATGGCACTATAAGCATTGAAAAAGAATCGAGTCTTCTTATATAGTTACGATAATGGTTAATGTTAATTCTATAAGCAATGTATGCATCGGAAAAGAATCAAATTCACTTCTGTTTGGGAGTTAGAGGGGGAGGGGAGGGGAGGGGGAGGGCTTAGGAGAGGAGGGGAGGGTCCCTCCCCTCCCCTTGTTTGGATGTTAAAATTTGTGAAAAAGAAGGGAAATGGAGGTCTTAATTTTAAATTGACTTTTTTACCCTTTCTTATTTAAATACACTGATTCTACTAGGGATCCTTTTTACTATTTTTTAGTGCTACTATTAAATTGGCCTTCTAAAATTAATTTTTAGTGCTACTATTAAATTATTCTTCTAAATTTAATTTTTAAGTGCTACTAAATTTAAATCGTGTTATTCAATACCTAAAAAATTTATATCCATTAAAATTATGTCAAAAAAATTCAATCTAATCCATTCAATTACAAAAAAGTTAATCCAATCCATCCATTTGCAATTTTTTAGATTTATAAATATATATATATATATAATATTGTTAATATAATTATATATATAATATAATTATACATAATATTGTTAACTATATATATATAATATAATATATAAATATATGTGGTGGTGGCAGGGGGCGGAGCTCCGGCGGCCGATAGTGGTTCCGGCGGTGGTGGTCTGGTGGCGGTGCTCCGGCGACCGGCGGTGGACGGTGGCCGGTGGTGGTTCCCGTGGCCCTCCGGTGGTTGGTGGTGGCTGGTGGGAATTTTCGAGTTTAATTGAGGGTAAAATTGTCATTTCATAACCAAAACCTCCTAAAACCCCCCAATTTGGGGTAATGCAAAATTGGACCAAGAGGATGGGTTAGGAGGGTCTGACAAAACCCCCCAACACTTTCCCTACTTTTTTTAAACTCCCAAACAAGGGGTTCTTTCTCCACAAGCCATCCATTCCCCTCCCAACTTCCCCTCCCAAACATACCCTTAAGTATGTCAAATGTTGGGTGTCAAAATCATCCAATTACCTATTGTCCGTCTAATTAATCCATCCATTGAAAGAAAACTATTAATGTATTAGATCCAATCCATCCATTAATTTTGTGGATGGTCAATGATTCATCGCTATTTCTTTATATCGATGTCAAAAAAAACTATTTCTTTATTTTTGTTATATTCATCACATCAGTTATTATTCAAAAATTCTTAACTCTTCTCCAATCCCAAATTTCCAAAATAATGTACCATGTATTAGGAGTGTATTTATACTTAACCCCTGGTTAACTAGTTTTTTAGATAACCAATATAGTTAGTTGATAGTTAGATGTGCAGTTAACAGTTAGTTAGGACATAATTAGGTCTTTATTCCTCCTGTATATAAGATGAATTCCTCCAATCTGTACACTAACTTGTTCATTTGTACTCTAATACAAAGATGCGGTTTATTTTGTCCCTCCGTTCGAAAACCAAGATGGTATTAGAGCTCATTCTTTGAGCTCTGGTTCAACAAGATTCCTAGCAATTTCCTCCTCCTTCTTTGTGATTCTTCGAAATCTTCTAAAGAATTCCCTTTCTATGTTCATCAATTCCAAGTTTTCTGCAACAATGACGAACCAAAGCCTCAAATCGCGTACCGATTTTGCAACGATCAAAGGAAATATGTATTATTTTCATCCCAATAAGAAGCCAATGATTACGCTGGTAACTCCACCGCCGGAAGGTACGAAGAGTTTTTAGCCATGGATTCTCTCCATGCGCATAAGTTTGATCTCTAAAAGCAAGATTTCCTTCATTGATGAAACTTTTAAGGTTTCAGTGAGGACTGGTCCTCTCTACAACCAATGGACGCGATGTAGCGACATGGTGCTTGCATGAATTCCGCACTAGGTCTCTGCAAACATTCATAAATCAATTGCATACTTCGACAAGTCGTATGATGCGTGGAAGGATCTCCACGATCGCTTTGATCAAAGCGATATGTTTCGCATCACCGATCTTCAGGAAGACATTTGTGGCCTCTCTCGTAAGGAAATCTTGAAGTGTCAGAGTTCCACACTGAATTGAAGTTCTTTGGGACTGTTGGAAATATTGGAGAAAATAAATATTGTTAACAAAAATAAAAGGAGAATGAGAAGTTGTGACGTGGCAAAAGCCACTACCTTGAAAGCAAATTTTGGTGAACCTGGTGCAACCCAATATCCGGTTTGCTCTCCAAGGTTTTCACAGCACCGTGTCTGGACCCGTGCACTCGAGGCCAGAATCACGTTAGAGCCTCACAAACAATACCCAAAAATAACAACAAAATGAGCCAAATCAAGAAAAACAATTTTCGGTTCTCTTATCTCTTTTTCTCAAAACACCCTCTTTAACCAAGTTTTTATAATATAAATATGTTGCTTTTGTCCGTTACTCAGTCGATGAATTCAATACCAATTTAATTGGTAATAACTCATACACCAACGAAAATAAAAATAACGTTGCAAGCCTTTGTGTCAAATAAAGATTATAATAATATATAAGTAATTTACAATAATTATATTGTAAACATATTTGAAAACTGAAAAATAAAATATTTATTGTTAATAATAAAATTATATTTTGTAACTCCATCACACTTGAATGCCATTAATCCAACAATCCCCCACTAATGGCAAGCAGGTTGAAAAACATATTTAGATTTTGTAGAAAATAGAATTTTTGGGCAAAGAAAGGCTTTTCATGCTTAAGTTTTTTTTTTTTGATAAGCTCGTGCTTAAGTGTTAATATCGCGAAGATTGAATTAACACGTAGTGAAATGAGACCACACATTTTGTCCAATAAGTGAATTTCTCTTGAACTAAGTGGACTCAAGATGAGAACCCCACAACACACGCTTTTGCCTTCGAAATTGTGAGAGCTCTGCGATATACCTTGGGTTGCTCATGAGTACTCTAGAAAGATTGCCTAAGTCTTTCATGGAAGGTGGCATTTGCCTTCACACTCACGTAGGTAGATACATCAAGTGCGTCTCTATAGCACTAGTCATATTAAAGTGCATCTCTAAAGCACCAACCATGTCAAAGTGCGTCTCTATAGCACTAGTCATGTCAAAGGCTATGTATCTATTAAGAGCTTGTGGCTCTACCTCACATCAAGCACTACCGCACGCCATAAGGATGAAAAGTGTAATGCTTATAAGAGTATTCATATGGCTTCGTTTGACCACAAATAGGTATCCACCATATTTTCCTCCACTCATGTTTTAGAGCTCATCCCCCTCGACGTTTCCAAGACCACTTTCTTGTATAATCTATTCACATAAAGATCACACAAAATCATTTTTCACTTTTCACATACTCAAGTGAAGCAATATCATTTTCAAGACAACTTTCTTTGGTAATCTTTTCACATAAAGATCAAAAAACTTTATTTTTCACTTTTCACATACTCAAGTGAAATACCATTAATTTAATTAGGTGTCTCAAAACACTGTCTCATTTTAAATGTCTCACACTACTATCTCGTACATATTGATTGATGATTATGAATCATCTTGGAATGCTCTGGGTCTCTTTACAATGATGCATTAGTCATTAGACTTCACAACTATTATGCTTCTTGACCAACAAGTTCAAGAGCTATGAATTTCAATTCCATTATATACCACATGTATCCTTTCATAATTTCCAATATATTGTATCACCTTCTAAAATAAACACGTACCCAATTGTACTCATTATGTGCCGAATTTTCACCACAATAGCCTTCTCATTGCTCTTTTACTAAATTGGAGTCAATTTATTTTTTATACTTCCTCATATAAGTCTGAGGGTACTCTTCTAACATGTATGCATGCATAAACCGTTTCCTCAAAAATTTAATCAACTTCTTCTATTTCTACTAAGAACCTGATTTGTGTTATGCAAACTCTTGTCTAATTCTCTTATTCCTTTTTTTTCCGGTTCACCACCATAAATATTTTGAACACACTCAGGAATAGTAGTCATAGAAGCGTAAGTTTTCAACCACACACCCCACATATAAGTAATAAAGTAATTCCTCTTGATAAAATTATTTAGTTTATAGAATGCAATCAATATTGCTCTCCTCACATGTATATGAAACTTAACCATCAATTTTAAGGTTCATACAAACACTAATTTGGACCAAATAAATTCACCAACAAATTACCACTCTAGAATTTTATTTTTCGGATATGTAATAATACAACAAAGTTTAATCATTTAATCATTTTACACATTTATTTGAAGATGAAACTCGACTCCAAAAATCCCGAAACTTTTATAGAAAATCAATTACATATCCAAAACATGCCTCTAATTTCATTTTTTGTCATCACCAAATAGACCAAAAAATTCAGAACAATATAAAGGTTCTTAAAAACACAATTTTTTTTCTCCAGATAGTCATGTATAAACATGAAAATGTTCATAAAATATTTTAAAATGTCAATAAAATATTACTAACACATAAAAGACCAAAGTCATGCATATACTTTTTCATATAATCCCTTTTTAAGCTGTTCTACAATCTTCAAATAAAACCGTAACAACTTGTTTTCAATAAACTCACAATTTGGAACCACTATTAGCATATTAAAGCTTCACAACAAATTATGAATTTTTTACTAATATATTATCACAACTTCATGATAATCATAGGAATATTTTTCCAAATTTTTCACTAGTAAGAATATATCAGATAATTGTATGCAACCAAAAACATATAATCACATCGCTTTAAAATCTATATGAGTAGATATTTTGAGTTCATGGTACTTACTTGGACTCCAAGCTTATGTCTCTCGATCACAACTCATATAAGAATCATATCATGATATCAAGAAAGCCAACAAAAAATGTTGTGGGGTTCAAAAACTATTACAAACCAAGATGAGGAAGATAATACACCACGAAATAAATATCTGACTTGATCTATCCTTCAATGGGCTTGACTATTCCTTTGATGAAGTAACTGATTAGTAACCCTTTGTAGATTCTCCAAACTACTACATGGGAGAAAAATCACAAACATATATCAATATTTCCAATTAAATATATAAAAATAGAAAATCCAATACAATTTGCTTTCAATTGTTGGAAATATTGGAGATAATAAATATTGTTAACAAAATAAAAGGAGAAGGAGAAGATGTGACGTGGCAAAAGCCACTGCCTTGAAAGCCAATTTCGGTGGACCTCCAGTGCAACCCAATATCCGGTTTACTCTCCAAAATTTTCACAGCACCGTGTCTGGACCCGTGCACTCGAGGCCAGAATCACGTTGGAGCCTCACAAACAATGCCAAAAAATAACAACAAAATGAAGCCAAATCAAGAAAAATAATTTTCAGTTCTCTTATCTATTTTTCTCAAAACTCTCTCTTTAACCAAGTTTTTTATAATATAAATATGTTGCTTTTGTATGTTACTCAGTCAATGAATTCAATACCAATTTAATTGGTAATAACTCATACACCAACGGAAATAAAAATAACGTTGCAAGCCTTTGTGGCAAATAAAGATTATAATAATATATAATTAAATTACAATAATTATATTGTAAACATCTTTGAAAACTAAAATGTAACACCCCAGTATTTCTAACTTGTAGAAATACCAAAATGCACAGCATGGCATGCATCAGAGTTGACATGTATGCCTGGAATATTGAACACAACTAAAAACTTGGATATATAAATAATTATCAAACGGTTCCATGAACCTCATTAAACTTAACATAAAGTACTTAAGTCTCATGACTTAAAACTTATACATCCTGGTGTTCAATATCCAAAACATAAGTAGCAGAAACGATTTACAACTGTTAGCGAGTAATAGTTATACAATCGATAATACAAAGACAATAAAAGGGGAAAAGGCATAATCATAAAACTGATTCTTCAATAACTCCATGAGTCACACCGGCTAACCGTACTTCTTCGCATTTGCTTTTCCCTTTTTCTCTGTAAAAACCACAATAATAAAGGATGAGATAAACATTATCTCAGTGAGTCCTATCGAGACCCCTTACTAACACTAACGGTTCATTATGCATCATTTTGATTCGTAGCCCAAGTTTGGATAGCTACGTGTAACATGTCATACTAACACAACACCGAGACCTGCAGTTTCAGTCCCCCGGTGAACCCAATCCACTAGTCCTTTCATCAGTGGGAAAACATAGAAGGGGCCTAGGTTATGGGCTCATGACTTCCCTCCCCTAGTGTGTTATCATAGAGGTCGTCACCCCTTTATCATACCTTGATCCTTTCATCAAGTAATTCATTATCATACCTTGAATAAAATCGAGTAATTCTTAATCATATCATTAATTAACATACCTTGTTACAATATCAAGTCATCTTAGTGGTTACCAAAACCTCAATGAACCTTTAGTCCATTGTATTAACATATACTTGTGTTTTCTCACTCGTAACCCTAACCGGTTATCGTACATTTAACATACTTGGACAATTTCCAATATTTCATTCATACCTACGCTTAATTAAGCAAATTACGGTTGTTTCATCAATTCATAGGGTTGGGGAAGGTATTAGGAACGGTTTGGAGTCGATTAGAATGGATTTGAACGTGTTTTATAAATTTTGGACAAAAAGGTCAGCACGGGTCGTGCCAAAACCAGCACGGGTTGTGCTGACTTATCAGCATTACTAAAAATCCTGTTTTCGTGTGAACTTCCCATTCCGATCGATTCCGAAACTTATTCCGATCGATACCCAACTTAGCCATACATTATTTTTAGTACAAAACAGCAAACACAACCAGTACAACAACAATCTTATGGCATTCATCAATTCATTTCATGTCAAAGACATCAATCCGTTCATTTTCAAAATTACGGTTTTAAAAGAAATTTCACGAATGAAAGGGAACCTTACTCGGTTTCAGAACACATGAAAACTCAGTATCAAAATAATTCCTAAGCGAGTATAGAACTCACCATTCGTGATGAAAATCACGCACAACCGAGAATCCATGCAATGCAAGCGACTACATAATTACTCGAACGATCCCCGAAATGCTTCCCACGAACACGAAATCACTCCAAAACGAACTCCCCAACTCAATTCTTCCACAAAGTCCAGCTCCAATATGCTGACTTCAACATCAATCTTCAAGCTTTAACCTCCCTCCAGTTTAACCTTAGCTCATAATCCCTTGAATCAACCTTCTTCTTGAAGCTCTTCACTAGGATATCTTTCTTTTTGTTGCCTTTAAATCAACTGATTATCAACCTGCTTATCAAAAAAAAAAACTGATTATCAACCTCCAAACTGCTAGTTCTGAGTTCTATTTTCTAGCTTGCCATCCCCTCTAAAGGTTCCTTGATTCCCTTAGCTAAAATTTCACAATTTCAGCTAGTTGCCTGACCAACAAGGCAAGCCCACACACTGCATTATGCCCAGAACTTCAGCAACTACTCTGAATTTTTGCTGCCTTATTCTCCACGAAAATGAGCACCATTTGCAAGATTAGGCTTTAATAACCAAGTTTGCCAAGCCCTCTAACAATTACTCAAACCCCTTCTTACATAATCTATCAAAAAGAATGACATGCAAGACTCACAAAATGGCTTTAAAGAAATGTGCAGAAACAGTTTTAACCCCCTTCTTTCCTAGGCTTCAAACTCCACGAATTTGAACTGAATCATCCTTGTTTTTTGCTTCAATTCTATAGCTTGCAATGTCCTCAAGATGATTATCCACTTCCAGCTTTAAACCCTTCTCGAAATAGTCACTTACAAAACCCTTAAAGATGACTTCCCATCACAGTTTTTGGGAAACACTTCAGCAACATCCCCATTTCCATTCTCCCCTCATTTTAGCTTGAAATCAACTCCAATATTTTAACCCTAACCTCAAACTTTCAATTTCCAAGCTCAATAACTGATTGTGTATGAGAAAACTCAAAGTCCACCCATTTTGGTCTATGGGTTGCAATGATGGGAAAAGGATGAATAGGTGACCTTTGGCCACAAAAGTTGTATCAATTTGAAGAGTAAACAAAGGAGATTGAAATGGTTTAAAAACTTGGTACATGCATTGAGAATCCAGCTTCCTCTTCCCTCCACACTCTCTCGGCCTCATCACTCTCTCTCTCTCTCTCTCTCTCTCTCTCTCTCTCTCTCTCTAACTCTCAAAGGTTGCTATGTTTTTTCTTGGGACAGCAAAATGAGTGTAAGTGAGTAAGTGGGATCTTTGTTCAGCTGAAGTGTTTCGATTAAAGGAGTGAAATTCCCAAACTACCCTTACCCTATTCCCAATTCTCTAATGAGCCCCAATTCACCAAGTTAATTCTATTTTCAAACCACACCAGACACACACAACTTTCGCAATAATTCATTTAATTTCGTATAATTATCAATCATCATTTCAAACATGTGCAATCAATCCTAAGTAATTCAATTACCCAAATCCCTCGCTAATGACCAAAAATCCGTCGCTAATGTGCCTTAGCAAGGGAGTTAGCGACGGAACAAATCCCTCGCTAATGGTTAGCGACGAAAGTTAGCGACGGAATTTAGCGAGAGAATTTAGCGAGGGAAATTCCGTCGCTAATCATCTCGTAATCCGTGTTTTTTTGTTAAATAAAGCGCGTCTTCGTCATTAAAGTATATTAAAAATTATTGTTATAATAATTATTATAATATTATTAATATTCACTATATTATAAAATTATTGTTATAATATTATTAAATTATAATATTGTTATAATATTGTTATAAAATTATTATAAAGTTATTGTGGAATATGGTGGTGGTGGTGGTGGTGAAATATGGGAAGGAGTTTTTGTAGAGAGAGAGACAGTTAGAGAGAGACGGTTACAGAGAGAGGGAGAGGGAGAGAGAGAGAGAGGGGTATGGTTAGAGAGAGGAGTGAGGGTGGAAGTTAATTTTGTGCTGGTAGTGGTGGTGGGTGGTGGAGGTGAAATATGGGAAGAGGGTTTGTGTGTAGAGAGAGAGATAGTGAAGTGTGAGGATGAGAGGAGCTATGATGTGGTGGTGGTGGTGGCCATGGTGTGGTGGTGTAGGGTGGGTTTGGGTAGAGAGAGAGGAGAGTAAGGGAGAAATAGAGTGAAGTGTGAGAAAAGAAAATAAGAAGAGAAGAGAGAAGAAGAGGTGGATTCAGTTTAATAAAAAAAAATTAGAATTAGCGACGGAATTTAAAATGGTGCAATTTCCAAGGAATTAGCGACGGATTTTTTGCGACGGACTTTAAATTTAGCGACGGATTTTAAAATGGTGCAATTTCCAAGGAATTAGCGACGGAATTTTTAGGACGGAAATTCAAATTAGCGACGGATTCAGAATTTTACGCATTCTAAGGTCTGCACAACGGTCACGTCAGCATTAGCGACGGATTTTTTGCGACGGATTTTAAATTTAGCTACGGAATTTAAATTTTTTGTTAAAAAAAGCGCGCCATCGTCATTATTAGCGACGGATTTTGGTTCCCTCGCTAAAATCCCTCGCTACTTAAACATTAACGACGGATTTTGGTTCTGTCGCTAATTTTTTGTCCCTAATAAGGCGTTTTTTTGTAGTGATCAAATAAACAATCGCTAGGTAAATTTCATTAATCGAAATTAACCGAATTGGGGATGTTACAATACACCCCAACTTGAAAGATTTTGTCCTCAAAATCGTTCAAATCCTATCCTATCTTCGTAATTGATACTAAACTCAAAATTTCGCCAATTGTTCGACTACACATACCTTTCCAAATAAGGACATTTTGAAAACACTTTTCCTTAAAACAATAACTCACCCCAACTTGAAATATCCTTACTTAAAGTAGGACTTTTATTAAAACAGTACTACCGCACTCGGTTTTCGAAATTGAACGCCACAAGTAAAAATGGAATTTACAACTGTTTTGAAAATCTTTCGATTATGCAACCACACCTCAAGTAGTCTCACTAGGGTTAGAGTAACTTAGGTCAAGTTAAGGAAAGGATTGGGAGAGAATTTGTATCCTACGGAAAACGCGTCTTTTCAAAATTTCCCTAAAATCCAGTTTTATGTCAAATTCCGCTATTCCGTTCACTCCTGTTTCGTACCCAATCAATCCTTAACTTAATTTAAGTCAACAACAACACCTTAAACGATAAGTCGACATACTAATGGCAATCCAAACATTAATCCTAATCATTAATTCCTATCCAACATAATATCCTATAAACACAATACACAAGAAACATGTAACCTAATCTCACATCTCGTAACCACTTTCAGATTAATTTAATACCTTGCGTCAATTCGAAACTCTCTATCATCCAATCAAATTACATCATAATAATCATCAAACATCTTGTAACACCCCGGTATTTTCGTTTAGTAAAAATACCCAAGTGTATCATCCCTAGAACATCAAAGATATACTTCCTGCTTAGACACTGAATATCACTATAATTTTTCGCTGAATATAAACCAAACAGTATTATACACAAACAAGACGATACGGTTCTCAGACCATAAACCATCAGCAACTATAATATCCAGTATCATACAAGAAAGCGGAAGAAAGATATAACACTAAAGACATAGTGTTTCAATACATAAACAACAAAGGGAAACATAAACTTAAGCATAAAGCTAAGTCATCCGTGGTCCTCTCTTTCCCTGTTTCTCTGTAAAACAACAACATATAAACAATGAGATACAATCTCAGTGAGTTCTACCGAGACCCCTAACAACACTCTCGGTTCAATTATGAAACCATTCGAACACGACACTGACTGCGCGAATGCTAAGCCTGGTGAACCGCATTCTTTAACTTTTAATATAATGCCGACTGCGCGAACGCTAAGCCCGGCTAAATTCAATTATGAAACCATTTTAACTCAACACGGCACCGACTGCGCGAACGCTAACTCCCGATGAACCGCATTATTTTACACATAGCATTCCACCGACTGCGCGAACACTAACTCCCGGGGAACCTGCTATAACTCAGTAAGACACCGACTGCGCGAACCCTAACTTCCGGTGAACCGCACAACAAACAATTTAACATAACACCACCTGCGCGTACGCTGAAACCCGGTGAACCCCCTTACCAATAGCATTTTTCCTAATGGCACGGAGCCTAGGGTAGGGGATCATGACTGCCCCACCTAGTATGTTAGTCACATGGGTCGTCACCCAAACTCGATATAATATATATATATATATATATATATATATATATATATATATATATATATATATATATATATATATATATATATCCACTATCATATGAACTCATAGTTCATTTACATTAGACCTTTAATCGAACATAATACCCGCATTGGGCCGTTTCCTATAGTCGATATAATATATATCGTGAATTGTAGACCGGTTTAGACGAATAAATAATAATCATCCCGCGTCAGTTATACCATACCACGTAGGACTCATAGTCCGCTTTATTATTAATAAAACATATCCCCACACGTGTACTATTGTTCGACTTTTCGAAACAATTTCAACTTCAAAAGTATTTAATAAAACCCTTTTGAAACATACCCAAAATCATGGCATTATAAGCCTAATATCATTATAGAAGGGTTCGGAAAGGATTAAAAGAGGATTGGAATCCAAACGAAGTCATTCCGGGCACTTTGTAAAATTTTGACAGAACCATGCGCACGGGTCGTGCCCCCATCCGCACGGGTCGTGCGCCCTGCTGAGCATTTTGAAAAACCGAACCATGTGCACGGGTCGTGCCCCCATCCGCACGGGTCGTGCGCCCTTGACAGCATTGCAAAAATGGCCTTTTTCATGAAAATTCGCTTTCCAATCAATTCCGATTCTTGTTCCGATTAGAAACAGTTCAAACAACCATAAAAACAGATTCAATCAATGTCACACAATCAATCAAATCAATCAAAAACTCAATCTAAACGAATTTTATCAAAATACGATATATTTCGAAATAACGGTTTTCGACTCAAAATCTTTCGAAACCAAATCACGACAAGTTCATTTCAAAACGGAACAATCCTAAACGTGAGTAAAACTCACCTATCGTGATGAAAATCACAAAACACCGCAACTTTCCGCAACTCGAACATCCGACTCGCGAGACTCGAGAAATCCGCTTTTCACCTAGACACCAACATAAGCTCCTAGGCTTCAAGCTCCTCACAAAAGTCCCAGCTTTGATTCCTAAGCTTTCAACTTTCAACATGAACCTCAACATCAACGTTCAACCTCCATAAACACTATTCATCATCCCTAACCTCCAAATTGCTCCTATTCACCTAAAACCCCAAATTGATTTCAAAACCCTAACTCACCCAATCCTTGTTTCCTTCCCTCCAAGTTAGCACCCAAGCTTCCATTTGAACTTCCCACACTTCCAAATCACACAAAAGAAGAAGCAAGCTCCAAAACTCCTCTTCTCCTCAAGAAAACGAAAATGGTGGATGGAGAGAGAGTGAAACATATGATGTGATTCTTGTATCAACATGGAGAGGATGAGAAGGTGATGATTTTTGGTGAAGGAAGAATGGAGTTTGGCAGGAAATCTTTCTTCCCTTCTCTCCTTCTCCTCTTCGTTTCCCTCTTTCTCTCTTTCTCCATTTCTCTTATTTTCTTTCTTTTCTCCTCTCCCTCACGGTTCTGTATCTCTTTCTTTTCCTTTCTTTTCTTTTTAATTCTTTCTTTCACTGACACACACACACACACACACAGATATATATATATATATATATATATATATATATTTAATAAATATAAGTGGTAACGTGGTCAAATTACCATATTGTCCTTAATCTCTTATTTCGATTCTAAGTTGTCCTTGCCCCGAATTAATCGGTTAACGATCCTATGACAACCAATAATTAATTTTAGCACTCAATAAATTTACCAGTCAAGTACTAAAATAATTCAATTGGGTTAACATTCAAATAATTCGACTAATTATTTTGAGGATGTTACACATCTCATTCCCAAACTACCCTTACCCTATTCTCAATTCTCTAATGAGGCCCAATTCACCAAGTTAATTCTATTTTCAAACCACACCGGACACACACAACTTTCGCAATAATTCATTTAATTTCGTATAATTATCAATCATCATTTCAAACATATACAATCAATCCTAAGTAATTCAATTACCCAAATAACAAAGTAATTAAAATAATTAACTTAATCATGTATCCAATTCTCATACTTAGGCAATTTAATTATAGCTTTAATGATGCTAACATGTCTATGACTCGACTTATTACTCAATCGAATAAACAATCGCTAGGTAAATTTCGTTAATCAAAATTAACCGAATTGGGGATGTTACAATAATGTAACACCCCTAGGTAAATTTCGTTAATCGCTAAAAAATAAAATATTTATCTTGGTCAAAAAAAAAGAATTTTTTATTGTTATTAATAAAATTATATTTTGTAACTCCATCACACTTGAATGCCATTATTCCGACAGAATTTCAAGCCACTACCATGTTGTAAGTGCGCGATTCAGTGTTCCTATGGAGCCTTGCAATCTATGCGTCTCTTTAGTAACCAATGTTACATTATCAAATTTTGAAAGGATTGAATGAGCAATACTCTCATGTTAAATCACAAATCATGAGAGAGGTGGAGGCGGAGGCTACAACAATAACAAAAATCATGAGAGAGGTGGAGGGGGAGGCTACAACAATAACAAAAATCATGGGAGAGGTGGAGGCGGAGCCATGAACCAAGGTGGTGGTATGTTGGAACCAAGTGGATCCGGAAATGTCTCATCATCAAAATATCAATACTTAGGACTCTTGGAATTACTTCAAGCATAAAAGTAACAAGTTGTTTCTGCATCACACTTTGCTAACACTTCAATTGTCCCATTCCACTCTGGAAATTAACACTCTTGCCTTCAACACTCAATTACCTAGTACCTCTGATAACATCTTTGCCTTTGGTAACAAACCTCAATCTTGGATCATAGATATAGGAGCTTCTGACCACATCACCTCTAACTCACAAATTTTGTCCAATTGCTTTTCTATATCTAAAGCTAAGATGTTAAACATTTATGACACATTCAAGCATTCCTAATAGAGATACTGATGTAATATTAATTGTAAAGTTAGTAATCTGATGTAATTGTAAAGTTAGTAATCAATTGTAAAGTTAATTGGACACTTGCAACAATAGGTAGTTCAGTTAACTGTAGAGGTATTTGTACTTTGTAAACAGAGTATAAATACTCTTTGTAAAGAAACTGTTTCAGTTGAGTAAATGAAAGAATATTCATTCAGTTCATTTCTGTTTCTGTTGCTTTCCCTTCTCAATATGGTATCATTCGCTTCACTCTCGTTCCTTGGGCATTCCTCACCTTCACGCCTCCGCTAGTCTCATCGATCCAACGCTGAAGCTTCAGCCATGGCGATAACGCCAGATCAATCGGTTACGGTGTCTCCATCGCAGTCGCAATCTCCTCCACCATTTCAACAACAATCGATCACAAGCTCTTCGCAGTTCATCACAGGACCAAAACTTGGAATCAAGTTGGACGAGAAGAACTTCCTGATCTGGAATCAGCAAGTTGAAGGAGTGATTGCAACGCATCGTCCACACCGTTTCCTTGTTAGCCCTAAAATTCCAAATCAGTTTGATTCCAGTGAAGATCGCGCTATCAACAAGGTTTCTAAAGCATACGATCAATGGTTTGTTCAAGATCAAGCTATCTTCACCTGGTTGTTGTCAACATTCTCTGATGCGATGCTTCCTCGTGTTCTGGAGTGCCGTCACGCGTATCAAGTGTGGGACACCATCCACAAACACTTCACTGCACATCTTCGTGCGAAGACGCGTCAGTTGCGCGCTGAGCTCAAAAGCTCAAAGAAAGGGAATCGCAGCATCAACGAGTTCCTCACGCGAGTTCGTGCCCTAGCAAGCTCTCTTGCGGCGAGTGGAGATCGCGTTTCTGATCGCGATTTGGTTGACGTTGTTCTTGACGGTCTCCGTGAAGAGTACAACTCGTTGATCCTCTTTGAGTTTGCAAAACCAGACAGCCTTGATCTTACTGAATTGGAATCACTGCTTCTGGTCCAGGAAGCACAGCTTGATAAGTTTCGCCAAGAGTTAGCAACGCCTTCGGTCTCAGCAAACGTCGTTCACACAGATGCTCGAGGAGCTCACACAGGTGGTCGCTCCGGGGGTGCTTTGGGCGTGGGCGTGGGCGTGGTCGTGGTCGTGGACCACCTTCTGGTGACAGACCTATCTGTCAAGTCTGCAACAAACAAGGCCACACTGCGCTGCATTGCTAGTATAGGTATGATGAGCATTATGTGCCACAAGAGTCTGCAAATCACACTGTTGCTGCTACTCAGAGGGATCCTTCTCAGGCGCCTTCATCTTCTGAACCTGCATCAACACCTAACACAGACTCTGTCCCTAGAGCCCTGGCTGCATACACCTCCTTTGATCCAACTACTGCAGAGAACTTCACCATTCCTCCAGATGTAACTCAAGGTTGGTTCCTAGACACTTGTGCCTCTCTCAATTTTACTTCAGTAGCAAATTATCTTCACACAAGCACACCATATAAAGGCAACAAACATGTATACATGGGAGATGGTTGCCCTATAGCAATTCAGGCTGTAGGCAAAGCCACATTATACTCCAAACATAAGCTTAACTTAACATTCACCCTCAATAACCTGTTGCTAGTTCCCAATTTAACCCGTAACCTTATATCAGTAGGCCAATTCACTCTAGATAACAATGTTTTTGTTGAGTTTCATCCATTCACCTGTCTTGTTAAATCTCATGTCTCTAGACAAGTTCTGCTCAAGGGCTATAGGGGCACTGATAGCCTCTATTTCGTACCATCTCTTGCAGCTGTTACTCCTGTTCAAGCTCATGTGCCTATGTCGGCAACTATTTCTTCCAATTCAGCTTTGTCTGCAAATGTTTCTTCCAGTTCAGTGAGTTCTATACCATCTACTACTACTATCACTAGCAATGTAAGTAACTATCCTGTGTGGCACCATAGGCTGGGCCATGCTAACAGTAGAGCTATACAATCTGTGTTACAAAAATGTAATATCTCATCATCAATAAATAATTCTTTTGAGCTGTGCAAATCATGTGCTGTTGGTAAATCTCATAGAACTCACTCACCACCATCCACTACACAATATCACACACCTTTTGATCTTGTGCACACTGATCTTTGGGTCCCCTCTCCCTCTCCCTCTAGCTGTGGATACCTATATTATATAGCTTTTGTTGATAGTTGTACTAAATACACTTGGATGTACCTGATCAAACAAAAATCTGATGCTATCCTAGCTCTCTCTCAATTTCTAACTTAAATTAAAACTCAGTACAACACCACAGTTAAAGCCATTCAATCGGATAATGGGGGAGAGTTCCTACCATTCACCAAACATCTAGCTAATCTTGGCATCCAACATAGATTCACCTGCCCCTATACTTCCCACCAAAATGGGACAGTTGAGCGCAAACATAGGCAAATAGCTGAGATGGGGTTAACTTTACTAGCTCATGCATCTATGCCACTTGTCTATTGGGATCATAGTTTCACCAATGCTGTCTATCTCATCAATAGGTTCCCTTCCTCTGCTCTTTCCTCCTTCATTTCTCCCTATGAAGCTCTTCACAAAACCCTCCCTGATTACAACTCCATCAGATCATTTGGATGCACTTGTTTCCCTCTTCTCACTCCTTATAATAAACACAAGTTACAGTTCCACAGTCAACAATGCATCAACTTGGGACCTCTCCCCATCACAAAGGGTTCAAATGCTTAAGCCCCACTGGTCGCATATACATATCCAAAGATGTAACCTTCCATGAGAACAGATTCCCTTACACTACTTTGTTTCCTCCATCAGAATCTAAGCCATGTACTTCTCATGAGAAATCCCTCTCACTCCCTCTCCTGCCACTCCAACAACCACCTCCCACTGAAATCCCAGTTCACTCACCCACTGCCATCTATCCAGAAATAGTCATTCCTTCCCCACCTACCTCTCCTCAGTCACCTGAGTCAAGCCCATCACTGCCCCAGCCAGTCACTATTCCACCAACAGAGTCCTCCCCTGGTTCAGAACATCCCTCTTCAGGACCTACTGAATCTGCTGACCCTGCCCCCTCTTCCCCACCAAACATTCATCCAATGTTAACTAGATCCAAAACTGGCAACTTAAAGCCTAGATTGTTTGTTGCTAACATAGAACCATCCTCTATGAAGCAAGCTCTCTCCCAGCCTCCTTGGTTTGCAGCTATGCAGCAAGAATATGATGCCCTTATGAACAACAACACCTGGACTCTCACCTCCCTTCCTCCAAACAGAAAGTCCAACGGGTGCAAATGGGTGTATAGGATAAAAGAGAACCCAGATGGGTCTGTCAACAAGTATAAAGCCCGGTTGGTGGCCAAGGGGTACAATCAACAACCTGGCCAGGACTATGGAGAGACCTTTTCCCCAGTAGTTAAGCCTACAACCATTAGAATCATTCTCACTTTAGCTGTTACTCATAAATGGGACATTCAGCAAATTGACATTAATAATGCCTTCATCAATGGCCACTTAAAAAAGGACATCTACATGCAGCAACCTCCAGGTTTTACAAGCTCTGATAAGTCTCTAGTGTGAAAGTTAAATAGATCCTTATATGGACTAAAGCAGGCCCCAAGGGCCTGGTATGAAACTCTGCACAAAGCCTTGATTCAGTTCGAATTCAAACACAGTCAGTGTGATCATTCACTGTTTGTGCTCAATTCCAAGGGCATCCATCTATATGCTCTTGTATATGTTGATGATATTCTCATCACTGGGTCCTCTCAACAGCTCATTCAGGACCTCATCATCAAGCTGAATCACCAATTTGCCTTAAAACATCTGGGCAGACCTGAATACTTTATTGGAATTGAAGTGAAGTACTTATCTGATGGCTCCTTACTGCTCACACAATCCAAGTATATTCAGGACTTACTTGCTCGTGCCAACATGCTCCACTGCAGCCCTATGAGTACACCTATGGTGGCCAACTGCAAGCTTAGCCGTTTTGGAACTGACAAACTACCTGATCCTGGACAGTACAGGTCAATTGTAGGAGCACTTCAGTATATCACTCTCACAAGGCCTGAACTTTCCTATAGTGTTAACAAAGTGTGTCAGTATCTTTTTCAACCCCTTGACAGTCATTGGAGAGCAGTAAAGAGGATCTTGAGGTATCTTTGTGGCGCATCCAGCTATGGCCTGCTGCTGCAACCTGCACCACCAGACACTGCCTACTCTCTCAGAGTCTACTGTGATTCTGACTGGGCCAGTGATCCTGATGACAGGCGCTCTACATCAGGGTCCTGCCTCTTCCTTGGTCCGAATCTGGATTCCTGGAGCTCCAAGAAGCAATCCCTTGTGGCAAGATCAAGTGCAGAGGCTGAGTATAGGAGCATGGCTAATGCCACAGCAGACCTCCTATGGGTGCAGTCCTTATTGACAGAGCTGCAGATTTCCACTCAGTCTCCCCTGTTACTCTGTGACAATTTGAGTGTTGTGCATCTATCTCATAATCCCATCCTTCATGCTAGAACTAAGCACTTGGAACTTGATATTCACTTTGTAAGAGAGAAGGTGGCAGCGAAGTTACTGGGATAGCCATAATTGGGATAGCCATAACTTGATCAATTTTTAATGTAATTATGTGATTCCAAAACCTAAGTTGTAGATAAATATCTCTAGTTTAAAGTGGCATTGAGATAAATCTAAAAGAAAGAGTCATTTGTTCACAATCAACGAAAATTGCCGAAGAATCAGTTTAAAGGCATAATCTGTATATGTAAAGTAAGTCCACTTTTCTAATTCTATTCATAACCAAATTTGATGAACTCAAAGCCTAATTAAATTAAGATAATTAAGTCTAGTTTTAAGGGAAATAAAAATATTTCCAATCTGATTTCTGAATTAAGAGCAGTTTACAAATTATCACAATAGGTTAGTGGCGGACCCAAGTGGTCTTGATGGGGTTCACTTAAACCCCCTAAAAAAATATGCTATTTTTTGTTCCTATATAATTATTTTAGAATCTCCTGAAATTTTAAATTTGTACTAGTATTTCTAATTTTGCACCCAATACACAATTTTGAACCCCCTGATCTCGGGTTTTGGGTCCGCCACTGCAATAGGTTTAATAGAAAGCTTTACAGAATCAACTTTCCTGATCTCTACTTGAAACAAATGTTTCTCCATGAATTCTTGCTGAAATCCAGAAATTCCAAAGATTAAATAACTGAGAATTTTCTCTAGTTTCCAGAATGGTGAGTTTTATTGTTATACGAAATTTGCACAAAATATAGCGAACAAATTACTTTAAACATGTCCCAATTTCTCACAACTAATAAACACTGTTTTGTACGTCTATTTTATCCTTCAATTCCCAACCAAAAGTAGTAACTACAATACCTGTACGTCTAGTTTCCAGTAAACTAAGACTCGTGTCATATGATCTCTGTGGATATCACAATGGCCAGATTATTGAACATACCTACATACGACTTTGGGGACAACACCCAACCCACTCTAATTTCAATCTAATTCCAACAATGTTCACTCAACCAAATCAAAAACCATTCAACACATCCATTAGAACACAATAGAGGAAGTATTAAAGAGACTTATGCATGCTTTCTCTAAACCCCAACTTAAAGAAGAACTCACCTCAGCCATTGATGAGCAGAAAATTCCAGCAACTGAAGTTTCCCCATTTGCTCCATGGTACACGAATTTAAACCCTAACTTAATAGCTACCTCTTAATATTATTCCTTTCTTTGTTTTTTTCTTTCTTTCTTTTGTTTTTGGCTAAGGAGTGGTGTGTGTTTTTTTAATTGCTTCAGTTAGAGATATTATTGACTTGTAATTCTGTTTACTTTTACTTTACCTAGTTACTGAAAATGTACCTGTTGTAAAAAATTAGGGTTTCGCAAAACTAGGTCAAAATGACCATTTGAAAGAAAAAACTGAATCTGTTTCTAGTTAGTTAGAAAAGCTGTTTAGAAGATTATTTGGGTTGTTAGTATAACTAACCCAGATTAACAACCAAAATCAAACCCTATAAATATATACATGTATGTTCACAGAGAAATAATGATGAGAAATACAGTACAGTGGTGTAACTGAAATAATGAAGAAGAAAGAAAAAAGTTTTACAAAGATCCTTGCAATTATTCTTCAGTTTCTTTTGTTTTTGGCTAAGGAGTGGTGTGTATTTTTTTAATTGCTTCAGTTAGAGATATGAGGTGTTTGAGTGAGGAGTTTCCATGGTAAGTTAGTGTGGGCTAAGTGAGGAGAGGCAATTTTCAAAACCTCGCTATTTCTTGCCACTAATTTCTTTCCTTCACTCCATAAAATGGATAAGTGCAATTTAATTTAATTACATCATCATAACAACATCATATTTAAACAAATCAAGTAAGGTATACTAACCATTTTAACTATACCTGTCCAACTATATGTTTTGTTAAATCTTAACTTTTGCCTCTAATCCCATGTTCTCAACCTAATTTAATGCTAACTCAATAACTTAAATCCTTTACTTTTATTTTACTTGAATAACTTAAATCCTTTACTAACTGGTCCTCATGCTTTAATAAGCATCCAACTAGTTCTTATCTCCTAATTACATATAGTATCCCATCTAATTTTTATCCTTTAAATAATATGTATGCAATCAATCAATTAGCACACCACTTCCACATTGATATTATGCGAAAAGTAGTTGTGCAAGTGTACACAATCACAACAAGTAATATAGAGTAAGTAGAGATCGTTCCCACGAGGATTGTTGAGTTCTTTTCTATATTTAAATTAGTAATAAGCTAGTAAGTAACACAAAATTACATAACAAGTTGTAGAACCCAATTTTATCATCAAACAACAAGTAAAATAAATGATGAGTAGAAATTCAGAATGGGAATAAGTTGGAATGCCTTTCACTATGTAAATTTATAAAAACAGATTAATGTTATGTATGATACTATAGCATTGGGTGCTGTAGCAAATAATGTGTGCCTTTCAGTCACCATCGTCAGAGTTTCATTACAAGGGCTTATGTCTAAGCTCTAAATAGGTTCACCCCTGTATATTAAGTACCCACAGTATTCACCCTATGGATATACTCTCCTATGTCTAGGTTTAAGCACGGGTTGTTAAAGTGTCCTTTAATAACCACTCATCCATATTAAACTTTGATGTCAATTTATAAACCATGTTTGAATATATAAAGAGTACTTGTATTTAGCTGATCAGTTCTAAAATAAGCATTGAAAGAAGTATTACATAAAGGATAAAATACTAAACATCAAACATCAAACATCACATTAAAACCATTAAAACTTCATTACATAGTGAGAACATCCCAACTATAAGAGAGTCAGCTCATGATGAGCAACAAACACAAGAAATAAAGCATAAAGGTGACACCTAAAGCCATAAAACGAAAATCACAAAGAGAAGGAAAATGCTCCAAATGATGACAGCTCCCATGATGATGTAGCATCGCTCACAAATTGTAGTGCAGAATTTCTACTTCGTTCACTAGTGCAGAAAAGCCTTTTTAATTTTGGCCGATTCGAATTCGCCCGATTCTAAAAGTCAGAAATTTTGAATCGGGTAAATGACCGATTCAAAATGTGATATTCAAAATCGGTTGTTTAAACAACCGATTTTAAATGTCCTAAAAAACAGACATTCTGTAACACCCTGGTATTTCTATCGAGTGGAAATGCCTGAGCGCACCATCCCTAATACATCAGAGATAATATTTCCTGTTTAAATACTGAACACCACTATAAAATTTTCACTGAATAACAACAGAACAGTCTTAAACATAAATAAGACCATAAACCATCAGTGAAATACAGTGTTCAATATCGTATAAGAAAGCGAAAATAAATACATAACGCTAAAGACAAAATGTCCTGATACATAGATAACAAGTAAAGATATACGCTTAAGCATAAAGCTAAGTCTTTAGCAACCATCCGAGTACCACCTACTCGTGCCTTTTGGATCTCCATTTTCACTGTTTATCTGTAAAACAACAACATATAAACAATGAGATACAATCTCAGTGAGTTCTACCGAGACCCCTACAAACACTCTCGATCAAATTATGAATCTTGGTTTTAACTTAACAAATTACCGACTGCGCAAACCCGGCGAACCATTCTTATACATTCGTAGTTTACTTTATAAACTACATTCTTTTAATTTAGCACGACACCGACCCCGGGTTTGGTAATCTCGGTGACTCGTACTAGTCAATATAGTATGATACCAGCCCCAGCTTTGGTAATCCCGGTAACCATACTATTGATATGTTTAGAATGACACCGACCCCAGCTTTGGTAATCCCGGTGGCCATTCTTTCTAACTTTAGCACGGTGCCGACCCCAGCTTTGGTAATCCTGGTAAACCATGTCATAACATTATTACAGCACCGATCTCAGCTTTGGTAATCCCGATGAACTGTTTTATAACTGCAACATAACACCGACCCCAGCTTTGGTAATCCCGGTGAACCCCCTTACCAATAGTACTTTCCCTAATGGTATACGGGCCTAGGGTAAGGGATCATGACTTCCCCGCCTAGTATGTTAACCTCATGGGTCGTCACCCAAACTCGATAATATATATATATATATATATATATATATATATATATATATATTTATATCCACCCGCATTTGGGCTAACTCCTATATTCGATATAATTTATATATCGTGAATCATAGACTGGTTAGGATGAATAAACACTATTCGTTCCGCGTTAGTTGTACAATGCCACGTAGGACTTATAGTTCGTTTTATTATCGATAAAACATATCCGCACCCGTATACTATTATTCGGTTTTTCAAAACAATCTATATCTTCAAAAACAGTTCATTATACAATTTAAATCATTTATTTGATTAGGCCTTTCAATAAGCTTTCAAACGCACCTGAGAACACCTCAATCGGGTTCTCGGATCAAAAGTTATCGCGAAAACAAAAATAGTGACTTTTGCTGAAAACTGCAAAGCGTCGCGACGCGAACTGCATCCGTCGCGACGCGAAAAGTATCAAATACAATTTCACTGAAACATCAAGCCTGGTCGCGAGGCGATGGGTCGGGTCACAAGGCAACCATCTGCAGAATTCTGCAGTTTGTTCGGTTTTTCGCGAATTTCGCTATTCCGCTCAATTCTTATTCCCGTTCCGATTGAAAACAGATTTAACAACCAACAAAACAGATCCAACCAATACCACACAATCAATCAAATCAATAACAAATTCAATCGAAACTAATTTTATCAAAAACGACATATTTTCCAAATAGCGGTTTTGACACAAAATCTCTCGTCAACAATCAACGTAAAAATTATTGTAAAACGAAATAATCCTAAGCGTGAGTAAAACTCACCAATTGTGATGAAAATCACAAATAGCCGAGACTTTCCGAAAAATCACTCTTCCGACATAGCCACACGAACGTTCCCCGTATAAACTTTACGCTCCGACGACAATCGAATCCGCTCCCAAACCTTTGAACCTCCAATCACCCACAAAACCTCCATGAAATCACTATTCATCGTCTTCAAGCTTCCAATCACTATTCACACATAACCCCAAATTTGAACCCTAACCTTTAATTCTTCAAAAACCCAAAATCGGACTTCAATATTCGCGTAATCCACCTTGCGCTCGCTCCTCACCACAATCCTAAGCTTTCATTTGAGCTTGAACCACAAAACCTCCATTTTTCTCTAAATTTTGAAAATGGCAAAGTGAGAGAGAGAGAGAGAGAGAGAGAGTTGTTTGCGATGAAATTGGTACCAAATTGAAGAGGAAGGAACGCTGAACATTTTTCGTGTTGGAGGGAAGACGTTTTGGTGAACCCTTGGTCCTCCTTTTTCCTCTTCTTCCTTCATACCCATTTCCTCTTCTTTTTTCCTTTCTCTCTTTTCTCTTCTCTGTATCTCCCTCGTTCTCTCCTTTCTTTCTTTTCTTTTATTTCTTTTCTTTCTTCTTTCACTCACACACACACACATATATTTGTTTATTATATAAGTGGTAACGTGGTCAAATTACCATATTGATCTTAAACTCTTATTTCGATTCCAAAACGTCATTGACCCGTATTATTCGGTTAACGATCCTGTGACAGTCAATAATTAATTTTAGCACTCAATAATTTTACCAATTAAGTACTAAATTAATTCAATTGGGTTACATCCAAATAATTCGACTAATTATTTTGGGGATGTTACATTCTCCCCAACTTGAAAGAATTTTGTCCTCAAAATTTCGTCAAGTCTTTCATTTGACTAACCGAGAATCGACATTCTCAAAAAGGTCTAAATTCGCTGGAAAACAATCTTGAATTAACGAAATGAGTGTAGAAAATCTTCCCAAGTTGGCACATCAATCTCCAGGTATGATCCACTACTACCCCAGAACGCTTCTAAGGTTATAGTCCGAACTCTCTTGTTACGAATCAACACGAGAAACTCATCCTCCGCCTTCATAGGCTCGGTACCCCAGAACTCTCTTGCACCATGTTTTGTTTGTCCCTAACTTTCATGCCAATTTAATGTAGGTCCACAACTTGCTAAAACAAGTCGTTGTTCTGCATTTTTTGACATTGATGCTTTATTTATATTAATTGCAAGTCGATACAAAGAGGATCAACTTGGTGTGAAGACGATATATTGTATATTATGGCCTAGATTCATATGTATTTTTTATATTGTAATTTATACTTTTATATTATAAACCAATATATTGTATTATGACAATTTGTTGTAATACACTTAGTAATTAATTTGGGTTTCACATTTTTATTTCTTGCAATGTTCTTGTGGTTATAATTGTGTTTAAAATTTTGACTCCACAATTGTTGAAATGGAAAATTGAAAAGCATAATTTATAAATAAAAAAAATGTTTTCACGTCAGGTTTTCGTTAATAATCGACTTAAAAATCCCTCTATTGGCGAGTTTATTAATTAAGCGTTTAAAAGGATCATTTAACACCGGTTGCTAAAAAGTCAACATTAAAAGTCCAACATATCTGTAGACACTACATAACTCTATATCCGGTGTAGGAAGTCCAAATTAACAAACATTGTAAGTGTACTAGTATTAGCTTAATGTAAAATTTTGAATTAGTGATTTATATTTTTTCTCCTCAAGTTTTCCGTGAGGATTAAAATATTAATGTTAAATAAGTAAGCTCGACTAGCTGTTTCGACTTAGCTAGTTCGTCCACTCTCAACTTGTCTGTCGAAGTAGAGAGTGTCGAAGTTTCCCTTTAGATTTGATTTTTATGCTTTCATTAATTACCGACTCAGCATACGTAATGTACTATATAAACAATCTCAGTGATGCAATGTGCAGAGCACACGTTTTCAGTTTCACTCTAACTGAATTCTGTTATTCTCTCTCTCAAGTGTGTGCGTGTGTGAGTGAACACAGTGAATCAGAAACTTCCAACAAATGGTATCAAGAGCGCAATTGTTGAAGTTTCAGGGTGTGAATCCAGAGTGAAGAAGACAAGTGAAGTCTCAACGGTGAGAGTGAATCACGATGACGACAAACGGCCATTTTCAGGTGAACTTTCCAATCCTCGATGGAAGAAATTACGATCAGTGGAGTATGAAGATGAAGGCGATCCTTGGATCTCAGAATGTGTGGGATCTAGTGCAGAACGGAGTAACTCCGTTACCGGTGAATGCGACTGCTGCGCAACAAGCAATTTACAGAGAAACGAAGAAGAAGGACTGGAAAGGATTGTGCATCCTCCATCAGTGTGTGAATCCTGCAATTTTTTAGAAAATTGCTAGATTGGAGACAAGCAAAGCAGCGTGGGACATTCTTGCGAGTTCCTACGCCGGAGATCAGAAATTGAAGAAGGTGCGACTTCAAACTCTGAGAAGACAGTATGAATTGCTAGGAATGGAGGAGAGTGAAACGATTTCTGCGTACTTCACGAGAGTGCAAGCGATGACGAATCAGATGACGTACTGTGGTGAAACGATGTCTGATGAAACAGTGGTGGAGAAGATTTTGTGATATGTATCTTCGCGTTTTGATCACATCATGGTGGCGATCGAACAGGAGAAGGATCTATCAACGATAACGATAGAAGAACTTCAAGGCTCACTTGAAGCGCATGAGCAGAGGATGAATGAGAAGAAAGTGGTGAAGTCTGGCACTGAGCAAGCTCTAGCAGTGCAAACAGGCAACAAATCAGGTGGAAATCAAAGAGGACGTGGTAGAGGCAGAAACCATTACAGAGGAGGAAGAGGAGGAGGTAATTTCTATAACTCAAACTCTTCAAAATCGAACACTAGTGATAATAGTAACAGTGATGAGCAAGGACGTGGTAGTGGTGATAGCTATAGAGGAAGAGGGAGTAGAGGTGGCAGAGGATATAGAGGAAGAGGGAGAAGATTCAACAAGAGCCATATACAGTGTTATAACTGTGAGAAATATGGACATTTTGCTGATGAGTGCTACAGCAATGCTAATGGCAATTATGCTAAAATGGCTGAAGAAGAGGAAGAGAAGGAGGAATCTCCGTTGATGGTGATTGAGGAGACAGAGAGCAGTGATGAAATAGTGCAAATGGTGACAACTAAGGAGGAAGGTGAGAGTGGTGAGCATTGGTTCCTAGACACGGGTTGTTCGACACACATGACAGGGAGGAGAGATTGGTTTGTCGAATTTGACTTTTCGATCAAGAGCAGAGTGAGGTTTGCTGATGATAGAACCATGAAGGTGGAAGGTGTGGGGAAAGTAATGATAAGAAAGAAGGATGGTTCACTGTGCTTCATTTCTGGTGTACTGTATGTGCCAGGGATGAAGAGCAATTTGCTGAGTATTGGACAGCTATTGGAGAAGGGATATAGGATGGTGCTGGAAGACAATGCTATGAAGGTGTATGACACTGAACAGAGGCTGTTGATAAAGGCAACTCTCTCCAAGAACAGGACATTTAAGATCGAATTAGGTGTGCTGATGCAGCAGTGCTTAGCCACAGCAGTCGACAAGGAAGAGTGGCTATGGCATTTCAGATATGGACACTTGAATTTTGGTGATTTGAACAGGATGTAGAGCAAGACAGTAGTGAAAGGTCTGCCGCATATGCATGTTCCAAAGGATGTATGTGCAGAGTGTGTGGAGAGTAAAATGCCTAGGGGTTCCTTCAATCCAAGTGTGCCCAGTAGAGCAAAGAGGAAGCTGCAGGTGATTTTCTCAGATGTGTGTGGCCCCATAGTGTGCCTAGGAAACTTTGGATTTATTTGATTAGGAGGAAGAGTGATGTGTTGGGAGTATTCAAAAAATTCAAAGTCCTAGTCGAAAAACAATGTGGACAGACTGTCGAAGTGTTAAGAACTGATGGTGGTGGAGAGTATGTGAATACTGAGTTTAATGAGTTTTGTGAAGTTGAAGGAATAACACATGAAATCACACCTCCATACCCTCCTCAGCATAATGTAGTGGCTGAGAGAAAAAATAGGACATTGCTTAATATGGTGAGAAGCATGTTAAAGAGTAAGAATATGCCTAAGAGATGGTGGGGAGAGGCAGTTAATACTGCGGCATATATCATTAATCGAAGTCCAACAAAGAGATTGGAAGACATCACCCCTGAGGAGGCTTGGACAGGTGTCAAGCCAAACATGTCGCACTTCAGAGTATTTGGATCTGTTTGTTTTCGACGCGTGCCTGATCAGCAGAGAACGAAGTTAGATGATAAAGGAGATGTGATGGTTATGATAGGTTATCATTCGACTGGGGGTTACAAATTGGTGAATCTTGTGAATAATAAAATTGTGATAAGTCGAGATGTGGTGTTTGATGAAGGGAAGACATGGGAATGGAGTGACAAGGGAGAAAGTTCGACTGCTGTCGAACAGAATTTATCCGACGTACCTGCTGGTGTCGAAGAGTCAGAACTTGAAGGTGAAACTGAGCCTGTCGAAGAGAATGATGGTGAAGAGGGTAGTCGAGAAATGCCAAGAAGATCAATGAGACAAAGACAGGTTCCTGCAAGACTAAGTGACTGTGAGGTGATGACTGATAGTGCAGTCAATGACGAAGGTGATATAGTGCACTTTGCACTTCTTGCTGAGACAGAACCAGTGACTTGGCAGGAAGAAATGCTGAATTCGAAGTGGATGGAAGCTATGAAAGAGGAGATTAGATCTATAGAGAAGAACATGACTTGGGAATTGGTCGAATTTCCCAAAGAAAAGAAAGCAATAGGTGTGAAATGGATATACAAAGTGAAAGTAAATCCTAAAGGTGAAGTAGTGAAGCACAAAGCAAGATTGGTGGCTAGAGGATTTCTACAGAAGTATGGTGTCGACTATGAAGAAGTTTTTGCACCCGTGGCAAGACTTGAAACTGTGAGAGCTGTGGTAGCTCATGCAAGTATGCAAGGGTGGAAGATACATCAACTTGATGTAAAATCTGCCTTCTTAAATGGAGAACTAGAAGAGGAAGTGTATGTCGAACAATCAGCAGGTTTTGCGAAACAAGGAAGTGAGAACAAAGTGCTGAGAATGAGAAAGGCATTGTATGGCCTAAAACAAGCTCCACGAGCTTGGAACAAGAAGATAGACAAGAGCTTGATCAACATGGGGTATATGAGATGTATTTCTGAGCATGGGGTGTATGTGAAGTCAGATGGTGGAGATGTGATAATCCTATGCCTCTATGTTGACGATTTATTGGTTACGGGTAACAATGAAAATAAAGTGGCAGAATTCAAGAAGAGAATGATGAATACTTTTGAAATGACTGACCTAGGAGAGATCTCCTATTTCCTAGCGATTGAATTTCGAAGTACTAGTGAAGGAATGCTGCTGTCACAGAAGAAGTATGCTTCTGATATAATGCACAGGTTCAATATGCAACACTGCAACAGCGTCGAAACACCAGCAGAGGTAGGGCTATGGCTCGACAAAGATGCTGATGAACCAGAAGTGGATTCAAATGAGTTTCGACAGGTGGTTGGGGCACTGAGATATCTCTGCAACACCAGACCTGACCTTAGCTTAAGTGTTGGTCTGATTAGTAGAGTTATGGACAGGCCTAGAACATCGCACCTAGCTGCTGCTAAACGAATCCTAAGATATGTCAAAGGCACTGTGGCATATGGAATTCTGTTGCCTAGTAAATGCAGAGACAATGAGAAATGTCTCTATGGCTTCACTGATGCTGATTAGGGTGGTGACAAATCTGATCGAAAGAGCACTGTTGGCTCTGTGTTTCTGCTTGGCTCAGGTCCCATCTCATGGAGTTCGAAGAAGGAATCAGTGGTGGCATTGTCCTCATGCGAAGCTGAGTACATTGCTGCTTCAATGGGAGCCTGTCAAGCAATCTGGCTAGACAATCTGATGCAAGAGCTAATGATCAAGAAGGAAGGTATTGTGGAGTTATATGTCGATAACAAGTCTGGAATTAGCTTAACGAAACATCTAGTGGCACATGGACGGTCGAAGCACATTGAGACACGTTATCATTTCTTAAGAGACCAAGTCACAAAAGGAAGGCTAAAGCTGAGCTACTGTAGATCAGATATGCAGGCAGCTGATTTGTTCACCAAGGCAGTGAAGGCAAAGACATTCAAAAGGCTAAGGAGCATGCTGAATGAGATTGATTGTAATAAGTTTACGTAGATAGATTCTACTGTATTTTGTTGTTATTTGCTTATGTTAGTAACTAGCTTAAGGGGGTGTGTTAAATAAGTAAGCTAGTTCAACTAGCTGTTTCGACTTAGCTAGTTCGTCCACTCTCAACTTGTTTGTCGAAGTAGAGGGTGTCGATGTTTCCATTTAGATTTGATTTTTATGCTTTCATTAATTGCTGACTCAGCATACGTGATGTACTATATAAACAATCTCAGTGATGCAATGTGCAGAGCACACGTTTTTCAGTTTCACTCTAACTGAATTCTGTTATTCTCTCTCTCTCTCGCAAGTAAGAATATGCCTAAGAGATAGATGGTGGGGAGAGATGGTGAGTGAACACAGTGAATCAGAAACTTCCAACAATTAATACTATAGATCAGAAACTTCCAAAAATTAATACTATAGACTTTTTGTCATTTTCATGTATAGTATTATTAACGTTTAAATTAAACTTAAAATCCAACTTGTGAAAAAAATAAATACAACTTATTATTAAGATAAATAACATTTAAAGTAATTCTACCTTCTTTTTTTTACAATATAAAGTAATTTTACCTATTTATTAAGATAAATATATATGTATTATTAGGGACGGATCCAGAAAAATAACAAGGGGAGAAATGTTTCAAAGAACGGTTGACTTTCTCTTTTGGAAAAATTATTTGACCTTTCCTCCTAGTTAAGCGTGCATATAGGATTTGATAAAAAATATTCTGTGATGTGATGGAGATGGACTATAGTTTTTTTTTTAAAAAAAAAGAGTTGTCAGATCGCAATGAAACCACAGCCATTAAATCCGAAAAAAATCAGGGATCAAGACTCTTCAAGAAGAGACTTCTTTCAGGACACGGGAGCTCGAAATCTCAAATCCCATCGGTTACTATTTTTTTTTATTAATCTTTTTAATTTTTCATAATCTCCAAAAAATCTGAAAAAATTTGCATAACCTTATTTTGGTTTTATTAGATTTATAGTGGTGTTTTTATAATTTTTAGATTAGTTTTGACTCTTTAACGGATTTTTAGTAGTATTTTTATAACATTTTTTAAAAAAATAAATAAAAAATAGGTATTTTTAATACACAAAGCGGATTTAACCCCCACCTAAGGAAAATCCGCTTTTAAAATTAACAAAAGCGGATTTACCTTAGGTGGGAGTAAATCCGATTTTCTTTTTTTAAGGGAAATTGGATTTACCTACTAAAAGATAAATCCGATTTTGGGAAAAAACCAAAATCGGATATATCTTTTAGTTGGTAAATCCGAGCGAATTTTTTAAGTGATGGGTATTTTCGGGTTTCACTTTTATGTGGGGGTATATGGTGATATGATGGGGGTACAAAAAAATCCCTTAAAAAAATTTATAATAATTACACCTTTTTTTTAGATTAAATGGAGCTTAAAGCCCAATATAATAATAACACTTTGTTACCGTTAATAAACTGATTGAATCACTAATATGGCTGATGATTATTTCTTGGTACAACTATCTTATATTGAAGATTACAAGCATGCTCTATTTGAGGGACCTTGGAAGGTGGCTGATCACTATTTGATAGTCTAAAGATGGAGACTTGTGTTCTCTCCTAATGCTTCACTAGCCCAGAATGTTGCTGTTTGGGTGAGGATCCCTAAGCTTCCAATGGAGCTTTACAATGAGAAGATCCTGGCTAGGATTGGGTGATCAATAGGGAACATGTTAAAGATAGATCAGATGACAACTTTGCACTCAAGAGGGAAGTTTGCTAGGATTTTTGTTGAACTTGACCTAGATAAACCCCTGTCTCTCACTTTTACATTCGTGGTATGAAGATGTTTTTGGAGTATGAAGGGTTACATTCCATATGCTTTAGATGTGGAAAGTATGCGCACAAGAAAGATAGTTGCAGGGAACTATTGGAGGTGGAGACAGAGGAGAGACCAACCACTATGATGGAAAGAACTGAAAATAATGTCCAAACTGAGAAGTTGAGTAATGAACATGAGAAGTAGGTTTCCCAGGAGGTTCTGGAGCTCTAAAGAACAAAGAGCAAGAAGAGATTGATATGGGCCCTTGGAACATTCCAAAGTATATTGCTAGAAAGAAGAAGAACATTGCTGGAAAGGAAAACCCAAAGAAGGGTGAGGGTAAGCAAGCTAAGAAAGCTGATGTAGAAGACACCAAAAAGGCAAATTCCTCAACTAGGGGGTATGGCAAAACTCAACCTGAGCAAACTGAAGTTGTTAGGAGTACAGAAACAGTTCCTGTTAATAATAGCCCTGTGCAACAAACACCAAATGAATCTAATGAGGTTAACCAAAACTCATTAGCCAAGAATACTATCAAAAGAAAACTCAAGAACCCTGCAAGTGGCAAGAACCCTCAGCTGGCAGTGAAAGACAGAAAGCTTGCTAAGGCTGGCTAGAGCTTGGTTCGTAAGGACAAGGGCATCACTAAAGGAGAGATTCTTAAAGACAAAGGGAGGAGTCAGTTTCTAAATTCTGGGAAGGAAAATATCCTTTCATCCAGTAAGAATGAAAGTAATGATACCATTATGAAGGCAGAGGAAGAGGCTGCTTTGGCTCATATGAAGAATATCTATATGACTAAAGGTCAGATTCTTCTCAATAAATTCAGAAGCAGGGATTCCATTAGGACTGCTCTGGGCCAAATTGATGATAATGATAAGAGAAGAACTCAGGATTTAGAGAAGAAAACCTTGCAAAGGGGTGTGGAGCCAATGAATGTTGAAACTATGAGGATCAAGCCTAATAGTTCAAAATCTGACAAGTATAGTGCTGAGGGAGAATCTACTCCTATGGAAGACCTTGAGGGTATAGTCCCTCCTAATCCTAATCTGTCTTAATGAATTTAATTTGTTGGAATTGCCGGGGGACGACTTCCAAGGGTTTTGCTGGACTTGTTAAAGACACGAAAGTGAGTATGCTACTTCCTTTGTTGCTCTTCTTGAAACTCATACAAGTGGTGCAAAAGCTAAAAGGATAGCTAGAAGAATTGGTTTTGATAACCATTATATTAAAGATGCTAGAGGGAAATCTGGTGGGATTTGGCTTCTTTGGAATAACAACCATTGGAATGTACAAGTTGTTAGAGAGTCTACTCAATTTGTTCATATTAAGGTTTGCCCTTCCTCCGCCACCCCTTGGTTTCTTACTATTGTATATGGTAGTCCTCATTTTGCTCCTAGGCAGGCTCTATGGGATGATATTCAGGATATTTATGCGGATATTGATCGAGATTGGGCTCTTATTGGTGATTTTAATTCTATTCTCAAAGATGATGAAAGGGTGGGTCCTCCTTTGGTTAGATCTCAAGCTATTGAAGCAGGTTTCCAAATGATTATTGATGCTTGTGAATTACTGGATATGGGATTCAATGGGGAAATCTTCACTTGGTCTACAGGAAGAACTAGAAAGAGATTGGATATGGTTATATGTAATTTGGATTGGAGAATCTGATTCAGCTCATCTGAGATCACTCATCTTCCAAAGCTGAAATCTAATCACAATCCTCTTTTGCTTAACTTTGAGCAAAGAACAGGTGACAATAGAAGAAGAAGGCCTTTTAGATTTTAGGCAATATGGCTCACTCACTCTACTTTTAATCAGTTGATGGTTGATAATTGGAGAAATAATGTGACTAACTTTCCTCTTCTGCTGAAAGAATTTCAAGGTGTTCTAAAAGAGTGGAATAAGAATACCTTTGGTAATATCTTTACCCAAAAGAAGAATTTGTTTAAAAAGCTAAGAGATATTGAGTATAAGCTTCTTAATGGGTGGAATGATCATCTTCTTAATCTCCAAAAAGTCACTTGGAAGGCTTATGAAGATATCCTTGCCAAAGAAGAGATTTTGTGGTTCCAAAATTTAGAGCAAAATGGATTGCATTTGGAGATAGAAATACCAAGTATTTTCATGGAGTGACTACTATTAGAAGAAGAAGAAGAAATCATATATCTACCCTCATGAATGAACAAGGGACTTGGATTGATTCTCCTCATGAATTGGAAGCCCTTGTTACAAATTATTTCAAGAACTTATTTTCTGATAATGAGACTATCACTACTTATGGTCTATCTGGGCAGTTTCCTTCTCTAGACCCTATACATGTTGAAGACATGCAGAGATGATCACTGATGATGAGATTGGCAGAATTATCAAGAGTATAGGAGCCTATAGAGCCCCTGGCCCTGATGGATACCAAGCTATCTTCTACCATTCCCAGTGGCAGATTGTTGGTCCGTCTTTTTGCAAGATGATCAAAGATATTTGGCTCCACCCATGGAAGATTCAAAACCTGAATGCTACTTTCTTAGCTCTTATTCCTAAGTCTGGGAGTGTTACTAATATGAAGCAGTTTCGACCTATTGGTCTTTGTAATAATGCTTATAAGACTATTACTAAGTTGATTACTTGCAAAATTAGGGATAATCTGCAGACTCTTATTGGCCCTGCTCAGTGTTCCTTTGTTCCTAAAAGGCATAGCCATGATAACATTAACATGAGAAGTAAGAGTGGTAAAAAAGGGTGGATGGCTATCAAAATTGACCTAGAGAAGGCCTATCATAGGTTAAGTTGGGAATTCATCAAAGACACTCTTACTGATATAAGGATGCCTGATAATATTGTCCAGCTGATTTGGCACTGTATCTCCACTCCTACTATGCAGGTTCTCTGGAATGGGGAAATCTTGGAGAGTTTCTCTCCTTCTAGAGGGATTAGACAGGGAGATCCTATCTCACCCTATCTATTTGTTTTATGCATTGAAAGACTTTTCCAAGCTATAGAGAAGGAAGTTGGGATTGGGAATTGGGAATTGGATTCCTATACAGGTCACTAGATGAGGTACTAAGATTTCTCACCTTGCTTTTGCAGATGATTTGATTTTCTTTTTATAGAGGCCAATATGGAGCAGGCTCATATTATTCAGCAAACTTTGCATAACTTTTGCCTCGGCTCTGGGAAAAAAGTTAGTCAAGAGAAGACTAGAGTGTTTTTCTCAAAAAAATGTTCCTAGATTGCTTAAAAAGGACATTTGTGATATTATGGGATTCAACTCAACTGATGACCTGGGAAAGTACTTAGGAGTTCCTATTTTTCAGAAGAGAGTGGGGCTAAATACTTTTAACTTTGTCTTGGACAAAGTTAAACAAGGGCTAAGTAACTGGAAGTCTAGAACTCTGTCATTTGTAGGTAGAGTCACTTTAGCTAAATCCGTGGTGCAAGCCATGCCCACTTATGTCATGCAATCCTCTGTAATCCCTAGGGGTACTTGTGATGAAATTGATAAGCTTTGTAGGAACTTCATTTGGGGAGATGAAAAGAATCACAGAACAATTCATTTGGTCAGCTGGGAGAATATTTGCAAGCCTAAGAAGTTTGGGGGTCTTGATTTGAGATCTACTAGGGATGCTAACTCTTCGTTCTTAATGAAAGGGTTGGGGAATCTGTGCACCAAGGCTGATGCTTTATGGTGTTCCTTAATCCGAAGTAAGTACAAGTGTGGTTTGTAACACCCAAAATCTACCCGGTAAATTACTAAATAAATCAGAGTTTCAAAAAAAATCATTTTGAGTGCTATAGTTTTCAACTGAAATTCACTAACGAAATCATACTTCAAAAATAACTGACTTTCATTTAACATGCAGCGGAAAATCAAGGTTTCAACTTAACGATAAAATTCCAAAAGGTTCACAACATGAATAGTCATAACGGCCATAAACTTAAGTTCAACAAATGTAACGACATAAGGAATATAAATGAGCGTTCATCCCCCCGAGTGCTACGTATCAGAGCGACGACACCGACCCGACTATATGAAGGTACTCCGCCTTCATTCTCTATTACCTGCACGTTACCAACATGTCAACACAATCACATATTGGCACAACAACAACGTAAATCACCACACTGGCCATAAGCCTACGACATAAAATCATGACAACGACGCAATACACAACACTGGCCATAGGCCTACGACACCAAATCACAACAACCACGTAAGACGGGACGCCAACAGCAACAACAACAATACACCAGCCCAAAGAGGTTTCACAACTAAACAACAACAACAATGACGAACAACAAGCTACAACAGGCAACACGTCACAATAGTCAATATCACAACAAACAACAGACAACAAACAGCACGTCACAACCGCCAACACAATCACGTCGTAACAATTAATATCGTCGCTATGGAGCAGAACTCCCTCGTCGCTAAGAGAACAATCAACAACTCGGCACTCAGCCCTCTCAATCATTAACAACGTTTAGCAACCAACAACTTAACCAATCAATTTAGGGCAGCCACACATGGCGCCTGTAACACCCCTTTTCTAATAACCTTACTTTTTAATAAAATCAGAGTTTCTTTTTTTTTTTCGAAAACAATTTAAGCGAGTGCTACACTTACTCCATAAAAATCAAAACTTCAACTTCCATAGTTCAATTAAAATCACAAGATACATAGCACCATAACAAGGAAAACCGTTTAGTTTACATCCACTAAACACAGTCACTAGCAGCAGCGGAATAATAATTAAGTTCGAAAACAAAACAATACATCACCAAAAATGGTCTAACAGTATAAAGACAATAACATTAAAGCATAAGACGCCCCCCGGTGCTACGTATCAGAGCATGACACTTCCTACCAAACGAAGGTATAAGGTAACCTTCACTCGTTATTACCTGCACGTTGCCGACATAAGAAGCAACCTAAAAGCAGTAGGGTGAGTCTCTTTTCATAATTAATAACATATGGGAATAAGCATTGCATAGGAAAAGGAAACCAGGCACACCGATTCACAACAATGGAAACAATCACATCAACATTTTATTTCCAAGCAGCACTACACAACATATGATTATGCATGAAATGCAACCCAAACTCCACGGGCACATGCATGTCGGATCCGTCACCAAATACAAATAGGCCGTAGCCTCTGCTCACCAAATAAAACTAGGCCGAAGCCTCTGCTCACCAAATAAAACTAGGCCGAAGCCTCTGCTCACCAAATAAAACTAGGCCGAAGCCTCTGCTCACCAAATAAAACTAGGCCGAAGCCTCTGCTCACCAATAATGCACATGTTTCATGAGATGCTATGGAAATGCATCACAACACACCATAATTCAATCAATTCACCATTTAATTCAACTCACCATTTTATTTATATTCTCACCATTGTATTAATCAGCTCACCAATTAAAATTAGGCCGAAGCCTCTGCTCACCAATTAAAATTAGGCCGAAGCCTCTGCTCACCAATCACACCATAATACACCCACCAACTCAACCCACCACTGACACCAACACCAATTTCAATTAGGCCAATTTAGGATTTGACGCGACATAGGGAAAGTGAATAAAAATTGAAATTAGACACCTTGAACAACTTCAGTCCAGAACCACCAGTAAAATAACCCATTTTTACATAAAACCAGAATATTTGGATAGACACCGAAATTAGCTTCGAAACGCACTTTGAACCGTTAAATTTGGATAACCGAGTCAAAAGTTACATTAAAAACAAGTTTGGAAAAATTTAGGCAACATTCTGATTTTGGCGCCCAGCAAAAACTGGCGCAGGGCGCCTAGCGCCCAGACACTGGCGCAGGGAAAACTGGCGCAGAGCGCCTAGCAAAAACTGGCGCAGGGCGCCTAGCAAAAACTGGCGCAGGGCGCCTAGCGCCCAGACACAGGCGCAGGAAACTGGCGCAGAGCGCCTAGCAAAACTGGCGCAGGAACACGGCGCCCATGCATAGGGCGCCTTGGCAAAACACGCATGGAAACTCATTTTACTTCGAAATTGATTTTGCACGAGCCAAATACTCAGAATGTGAGAACCCAACAAAAATTTTGGCAAAAAGTGACACGAATTTTTGGCGCCCATGCACTAGGCGCCTAAGGCCAGGACAGACCACAACTCCTATGACTCCAAAAATTGTTTTGCACGAGCCATTTAACTTGGACATGAAAACCCAGTATCAATTGTCGCAAAATAAGCAACAGAAAATGGGGACCCTTGGCGCCCATGGCACAAGGCGCCTAGCGCCAAAACTGGCAGCACAGTGACACAGAAACAGCAACACAGTGGCAACAGAAACAGCAACACAGTGGCAACAGAAACAGCAACACAGTGGCAACACAGTGGCTGAATTTCCAGCAACACACACACACCTAGGGCGCCTAAGGCTCCATAAATTTTTGAGTTCCTCTCAACCAAAATTCACCAAATTAAATCACCAATACCATCTATCAATACAAACACTAACCAACACATTTACCACCAAAAATTCATTCGATCATAATATCAAACCCCTAGCATGCATATTGCGCAACATAGCCATTTCAACACCAATTAAGCACATTCTTGCACAATTCAATTTCAGCATAACAACAACATTATAATACACAATTCATTCAATATAATCACTCTAAAACCTAACCCTACACAATACTCATCACATACACTATTAAAAACGAAAAGAAGAGCCCCCTAACCTCTTAGAAGTCGAAATTACTAGACAAGCTCCAAGGAATTGCAAGACACCAACAACCTCTCCCTCCTCCTTGAGTGCTCCACGAAATTTCTCTCCTTTTCCTCTTGCAATGTCGCGACTTTCCTCTTCTCACTCTCTCCCTATACGTTTCTTTTCTTTCTTTTGGGTGGAATAAGTGAAATGAAATTAACCCCTAAGTGAGTCGACTCCTATGACTAGTTAATGGGTCATGGGCTCACTTGTGGATCATGGGCCCCCATGCACACCACCTAATTCGTGACAACACCTCCTAATTAAAATAAAATAAGTTAAATTAATACTAGTCCTCACCTTATAAATAGGTCCAATTACCTCGCATATATTTATTTTATTTTCTACCACCACATAATTCCCAATTAATTAAAATAAATAATTCAATTAGATAGCTAATTAAATTTGGGGTGTTACAGCGCCCAACAACCAACAATTATCAACCAACTAATTTAGCAAATTAACAACTAATAATTGACAACTTAATTGGAGCAAATAAACCCCACAAAATTCGGAGCAATAAACCCCACAAAATTCGGAGCAACAAACCCCACAAAATTCGGACAGAATTATTAGTCATTTTGAAATCAAATATTCTCCCTCAATTCTCAACGAAATTTAGCGAAATCAGTGCCTATTCAGTAGGAAATTAAGTCTACTTTCCAACAAAACAAACCCCACGAAATCTGGAGGATCAGGGCATTCACAATTAGACAAAAACTGAACACATATCCCAAACCGTCCCATATTTTTGACCCAATTTGCAACCAAGAATTCTCCCATTATACTTATCCAAATTGAGTAAACTCAGCACCTAATTTGTAGAAAATTGTGTCTAGTTTCCAGAAAAACAAACCACATAATTTTTAGACAAATAGAACACTCACGATCACTGATTTACTGAACCTGTACCAAAAGCAAACGAAACAGGAAACGGGGACAGGCACTGGGCGCCTAGGGCTCCACTTTCAGCATATCAATTCAATTACTTTAAAATCATGGCGAGGCATAGGATCACTTTTAGGGCATGGGGACATCATTCATATGACAATTAAATCAACAAAGTCATGTAACACATAGGAATTCATATGCATGCAAAATCATCATCAAGACATCATATGTTCACAGAGTGATTCAGATTATGTAGAAAGATAACATGAGCATATATTGTAATTCACAAGTCAAAACCCTAACCCCCACATATGACCCTTCATAGGACCTATTAGGTAGATAGAACCCCACCCTTACCTTAGCCTTAGATGATCACGAAAATCCTTGCCCTAGAGCTCTCTCTCCTTGTGCGCCTTCCTTCTCTCTCTTTCTCTTGCTTGGAAGTCACGCCTCTCTCTTCTTTTTCCTCCCTAGCCGTCGCACTCCTCTCCTCTCCTAGTTCTCCAAATTTCGCTAATCTCTAAGGTATGCCCAACCCTAGACCTACTCCCTCCTTATATACTCACTTACTCATCATGGACTTGGTCTAATGCAACTACCCAAGCCCCTTTTCTCCTTACACCTCCCTTCTCACTAGTACTAACCCCCTCATAAAATACACATAATATAACATAAAATATATATATATATATATATATATATATATATATATATATATATATATATATATATATATAATTATGCTAATATTTTACTAACACCAATCCCCACACACAATTAACAACACATAATCATATAACACATATAATATGACATAAATTATATTATAACACACAACAAAAATGTACTATTATATTACTATCACTTAATAACTAAAATAATTAATTAAATAAATTAATCAATTATTTTGGGGCGTTACAACTCTCCCCCACTTAAAAGAATTTCGTCCTCAAAATTTTACCTGATTCGAACAACTCTCCCATTAACAAACTAAAACCAAAAATAAGAGGCACCGAGGTCACACACAGAAAACATACCTTTTCCAGCAGGGGCATCACTACAATACAAACAATGGTTAGTAATAAAAGACAACACTCGACCGTCATACGACACAACGACTCGACAACTTGGCCGGACTAACCATTGCTCTGATACCACTAATGTAACACCCAAAATCTACCCGGCAAATTACTAAATAAATCAGAGTTTCAAAAAAAATCATTTTGAGTGCTACAGTTTTCAACTGAAATTCACCAACGTAATCATACTTCATAAATAATTGACTTTCATTTAACATGCAGCGGAAAATCAAGGTTTCAACTTAACGATAAAATTCCAAAAGGTTCACAACATGAATAGTCATAACGGCCATAAACTTAAGTTCAACAAATGTAACGACATAAGGAATATAAATGAGCGTTCATCCCCCCGAGTGCTACGTATTAAAGCGACGACACAAACCCGACTATATGAAGGTACTCCGCCTTCATTCGATATTACCTGCACGTTACTAACATGTCAACACAATCACATATCGGCACAACAACAACGTAAATCACCACACTGGCCATAGGCCTACGACATAAAATCATGACAACGACGCATGTAACATCCCTAATTTTTAAAGACTCGATTTATGAAGCCTAAGACCGATTTAATTATTGGTGGGGATAATTGGTCGTGTCTCGGCGAAGAATAGTCGAGGAAAAGTCCAAAGAAATCATACTCTACACTTAATGGTGGCTTAGTCATATATTAATTAAACAATTCAGCTGAAGGGTAAAATCGTCATTTACGCCTCACTTCGAAGATTTATTAATTGATTGAAATAATTAATCGCAACTCGAGAGAGGGGTAGTCGAGAAACCTATACCGAGCGGAAAGCCACAAGATTATTGGGGTTTTAGCCTCAAAACCAAGAATTTATGGGCCAAGGGCAATTTGGTCTTTTCCACCCAATTAATACCCTCAGCCCCTTTAAAGCATAACAACACTCATCTGGTTTCCCATTTTTCAGTCTGAAGCATCCAGAAATAAGAAAAGAGAAAGAAACCAAGAAGAGAGGGAGGAAGATGGAGGAGAGGGATGGTTTCCCATTGTTGATGCATGTGGCCATCTTCTACACCATTGTTCAGCATTTCTTCTCCTCCTTCCATTGATGTAAGTTTTGTGAGCTGTTTCCACATTCCCCCTCTTCCTCCATTTTCGAATATTGAGCTCCACCTTGGCAAAACTCAGTTTTCTTGTAATGTATGGCATTCTTGGGGAGCATAGTAGAAAACCCGTATGGACTACCTTCAGTGTTTTCTTCGTATCTCCCAGTACACTACTCCGATGATCGTGATTCTTGTTTCTCTGGAAACTAGACACAAAGCTCTTCATTTTGGGCACAAGAACCGTATGATTTCATGGAGAAATGGAAGAGATATTCTGTTCACAGGTTACAGTTTCAGAATCAAACACTGTCCTGGACCAGTCACCTTGTTTTGTTAATATCTCTCAATCTACTGGATGCATGCGTGTGAATCCTTGACCATCTGAAAGTAGACGAAATTATCTTCACAATGGGCACTGGTTTGAGTAGATTTGGTCACGGATTGACCAAATTATGCCTGTTGCAAAACTGAGTCATGTTGCTGGAAAACAGAAAGAAGAATGCTGGAAATGTGGTTCGTCAAATTTGAGTTCGGTTCGCCGAAGTCTCGAACGCCATCAGTTCGATATACTGAAGTGGGGTTCAGTAGCAAGAATTTGATCGAGTTACTGGTGGTGCATGTGGGACCCATCAAGTTCAGATGCGGAGGCATTCGGAGCGGGTACGTGACTACGAGGATTGTTCGAGTGGTTACGGTCCGGTCGTTCGTGCTCCGGCGTGATTTCTCGCGAGATCGCCAACCGGGTGAGTTCTACTCACGGATAGGGATATTTTTCGTGTCTTGAAATTATATCGGGTTGAGTCATAAGGCAATTATCAATTTTCAAAAGATTTTGGAACCGGAAACCGTTTTTGAACAATATCGCGTTTTTACGGTTTTTATTGAATTGTTGAACAATTTATGAAATTGTGATTTTTAGTGCTTTCACTGGAATATGGTCTGGAATGTTGTTTATTAAATCCGTTTTCAGGTTGGAGAACGATCGGGATTCGATTTGGGCGAGAAATGGAAAACGGAATGAGAAACTAGAATTCGGTAACAGAACAGGCCGCACGGGTCGTGCGCCCCTGGGCACGGACCGTGCGTCCTCTTCGGGTTGGCTGTGTGGTTTTGGTAAATCACGCACGGGTCGTGCGCCCCTGGGCACGGACCGTGCGTGAGCTGCTGTTACCGGACTCTGATTTCTCATTTCGTCGCTCCTTTCGATCTTGAATCACTCCTAATCTTCTTCCCAACCAGTTTTAAAGATATTGCCTTAGTGACAACCGTATTTTGAACTTGTTCAACTCATGTTTTTGAAAAGGGCTTCGAAAGCATAATTGATTGAAAAACCGAAACCCTAGTACGCGTGTGAGTACACCGACTGATGGATTGACCGAATATATATATATATATATATATATATATATATATATATATATATATATATATATATATATATATATATATATGTTTATATATGTCAAATGAAAATGATTATAATGCCGGAGGTCTAATTATGAATTCCTCAAAACGGATTATAGATCGATATGGATATTGTTTATCCAATTGCTATGCGAACGATCCTTTGGTGATCGAAAGATATAAATTATCTAATGAGCTTATATGACTGATCCTTTGGTGATCAAAATGAAAAAGAAGATATAAATTATCTAACTCTCGAGAACTTGATGCGTATTGTCATACGTATTGCGTTGGGTGACGACCCGACAAGTAGCATACTTGGAAGGGAAGTCATGAGCCCTCACCCTAGGCCCTGAATGTGTTTTGGCGTGGTCAACTCACGGGTTACCGGGATTAGTGGTTCTTGCACGGCCGGTTTATGCTAAGTTAAACACACGATTCGCCGGGATTAGTGGTTGTTGCACGGTCGGCGTTTCGATTTATAACTGGACATTTCTTCCTAATTAATGTTGTAAACCGGGATTAGTGGTTCTTGCACGGCCGGTTTATGCTAAATAAGTTAAACACACGATTCGCCGGGATTAGTGGTTGTTGCACGGTCGGCGTTTCGATTAATAATTATGAATACGAATTGCCGGGATTAGTGGTTGTTGCACGGTCGGCATTTCGATTAATAAATAAGACATTGTTATGTCAGCTTTTGTTATAACGGTTTAATAATTGAACCGAGTGTCAGTGAGGGGGCACGGTAGGAATCACTGAGACAAGTTGTCTCACCCAATCCATATTTGTTGTTTTTACAGAGAACAGGTTATAAGGACAGCAGGCGGCACAGTTGGTATGTCGGGTTCGAGGAGAAGATTGAAGATTGATTCAATCATAGTTGTCCTTGTTCTTCTGTAGTTGTATCTGTATTCGGTCGTATGACTCGCGCTTGTATTATTTTATTTATTAGTTTCCGCTGTTTCTTGTAAAGATGTATATCTGAACAGGAATTTTTATACTCTGATTTGTACCAAATTGTATATTTAGGTATTTCTTTGTTAAAGAAATACTGGGGTGTTACAACGCAGTACACAACACTGGCCACAGACCTACGACACCAAATCACAACAACGACGTAAGACGGGACGCCAACAGAAACAACAACAATACACCGGCCCAAAGAGGCTTCACGACTAAACAACAACAACAATGACGAACAACAAGCTACAACAGGCAACACGTCACAATAGTCAATATCACAACAAACAACAGACAACAAACAGCACGTCACAACCGCCAACACAATCACGTCGCAACAATTAATATCGTCGCTATGGAGCAGAACTCCCTCGTCGCTAAGAGAACAATCAACAACTCGGCACTCAGCCCTCTCAATCATTAACAACGTTTAGCAACCAACAACTTAACCAATCAATTTAGGGCAGCCACACATGGCGCCCAACAACCAACAATTATAAACCAACTAATTTAGCAAATTAACAATTAATAATTGACAACTTAATTGGAGCAACAAACCCCACAAAATTCGGAGCAATAAACCCCACAAAATTCGGAGCAACAAACCCCACAAAATTCGGACAGAATTATTAGTCATTTTGAAATCAAATCTTCTCCCTCAATTCTCAACGAAATTTAGCGAAATCAGTGCCTATTCAGTAGGAAATTAAGTCTACTTTCCAACAAAACAAACCCCACGAAATCTGGAGGATCAGGTCATTCACAATTAGACAAAAACTGAACATATATCGCTAACCGTCCCAGATTTTTGACCCAATTTGCAACCAAGAATTCTCCCATTATACTTATCCAAATTGAGTAAACTCAGCGCCTAATTTGTAGAAAATTGTGTCTAGTTTCCAGAAAAACAAACCACATAATTTTTAGACAAATAGAACACTCACGGTCACAGATTTACTGAACCTGTACCAAAAGCAAACGAAACAGGAAACGGGGACAGGCACTGGGCGACTAGGGCTCCACTTTCAGCATATCAATTCAATTACTTTAAAATCATGGCGAGGCATAGGATCACTTTTAGGGCATGGGGACATCATTCATATGACAATTAAATCAACAAAGTCATGTAACACATAGGAATTCATATGCATGCAAAATCATCATCAAGACATCATATGTTCACATAGTGATTCAGATGATATAGAAAGATAACATGAGCATATATTGTAATTCACAAGTCAAAACCCTAACCCCCACATATGACCCTTCATAGGACCTATTAGGTAGATAGAACCCCACCCTTACCTTAGCCTTAGACTTCTCTCTCTTTCTCTTGCTTGGAAGTCACGCCTTCTCTCTTCTTTTTCCTCCCTAGCCGTCGCACTCCTCTCCTCTCCTAGTTCTCCAAATTTCGCTAATCTCTAAGGTATGCCCAACCCTAGACCTAATCCCTTGTTATATACTCACTTACTCATCATGGACTTGGTCTAATGCAACTACCCAAGCCCCTTTTCTCCTTACACCTCCCTTCTCACTAGTACTAACCCCCTCATAAAATACACATAATATAACATAAAATAATATATATATATATATATATATATATATATATATATATATATATAATTATGCTAATATTTTACTAACACCAATCCCCACACACAATTAACAACACATAATCATATAACACATATAATATGACATAAATGATATTATAACACACAACAAAAATGTACTATTATATTACTATCACTTAATAACTAAAATAATTAATTAAATAAATTAATCAATTATTTTGGGGCGTTACATGGTTGGAGAGATTTCCCTAAATTAGATCCTAAGAAAAATGGGTCTAATTTTTGGAATGGTTAATTAATTTGGTTAAAACTTGGGAAGGGTTCAGAGAAAATCTGAGTTGGGACCTTGGGAATGGAGAAGACATTCATTTTTGGAGGGATGTTTGGATTCCTAATTGTGATAAACTCTCATCTTACAGTTTAAATCCGATCACTGATGAAGATGCTAACCTTGCTATATCTCACTTTACTACCTACAATGGAGAATAGAATTGGGGGATATTTGAGAACTTATTGCCTAGTGGAATTGTCCAGAAGCTTCAGAACTTTCCTCCCCTCTCTGTTTTGAATCAAGATGATGAATTCAAATGGGGTGCTACTCTAGATGGGAGTTTCGCCACTAAATCAGCTTACCTTAGTCATCAAAATACTAATCCTATCAGTATTAACTCTGTTTTCAGTCTTATATGGAAATGGAAAGGTAATGAAAGGATACGCATTTTGCTGTGGAAGCTTGGTCATGGAAATTTACTTACCAATGTTAAGCGTCAAAGGAGAATGATGTCGCCAACGAGCACCTTCCCGATCTGTGGAGTGGTTGATGAAACTCTACTGCACTGTTTCAGAGATTGCCAAACGAGCCTTGCATTTTTAGATTGGTTTCAATGTGAGAAAATAGAGCACTTTTATGGTAACTTGAATTGGCAGAAATGGTTCAAAGAGAATCTTAAAGAGTTGAAAGAGAGAGACGAAGAACCTTTCTGGACCAGCGGAGTCACGCTTGATACGATTTGGAGAAACCGCAATGAATTCATCTTTGAGCAGAAGTCTTACCCAACAAGTGTCTCGATGATAAAGATCAGAAATCAAGTTGATTGGATAGCTAGTTGCATGTTGAAGAATAGATCCTTGCTCCCTCAGATCTCTTTCCCTTCGATGTCAAGTGAGAACTCTTGGTCTCCTCCTCCTCATGGTGCGTGGAAGCTTAATTGTGATGGCTCAGTGCGTAACAACGGGAAAGTGGCTGAGTGTGGTGGGATTCTGCGAGATTCTTCTAGTAATTTCGTCTTCTCATTCTCGCATCGACTTCCAGGGTGTTTTGTCCTTGATGCTGAGATTTGGGGCTCCTACCATGGTCTTAGCATAGCGTGGAGCAAAGGTTACAAATGGATCATTGTTGAATCTGATTCTCAGGAAGCCATTGATATGCTCAATTCAATTTCTGATGTTGATAGGGTTCAACATCAACTCGTTCGAAGTACACTTGAGGTGGGTGGTGGTGAATCAAACATTATAAGCGGAGCCAGTGTCTCCAGCCAGCTCCTATGTGTACTTCTCTGCTTCCTTCTTAATTCTCGCGGGAAATCCTACGTGGAGACTATCTTCCCTTAGCTTCCTTCATCATAGTTGCGCGCCAATCTACATGGACACTGTCTTGCCTTCCATTCACTTCTGATGGTGCTTATTTGGATGGATTTTAGTGGCTTTTGTCAGTGCCATGTTGGTAGTGGCTTCCATCCATCCATCTTCTATGCATGCTTCTTCTCTGATCTTAACCACACGTGTAGCCTTTCGCCAGAAGTTCATTTAATGAACCATTACTCCATCTCTCTCACACACTCTCTGCTCCTCTTCTTTGCTTTGACCTAACCTTCCTCTTTTCACTCCTCCACGCTTCTTTCTTTCTTTCAATGAGTTGTCCTTCCTTCTATTGGTTGTTTTTAAATTTTGCCAATCCGTGGTTGCTTCGCACATCGTCCCTTTCCTTTTCCAACGTTTCGAATGATTGTTTTGGATATGAAATCTTCTTGCCTTTACTTCTTCATCCGCGCATTTACAACCTGCATGGACACCCATGTTAGCTTAGTTTCCCTCTTTGCATAGTGCTCTTCTGATTGTTTGCAGCACGTGTAGCAACAAACAGAACTTCATTTATTGCACCATTACTCTGTATCCCTCACACACTCTCTATTCTTCTACTTCTCTTCTACCTCACCTATCTCTTTCTCATCATTCACGCTTGCTTCTTACATTCACTCAGTTCTTCTTCCCTTCTATTGACTTAATTTAAACTCTCCCCAATCTGTGAATCCATGGCACATGCCTGCTTTCATTTTCCTCTCATCCTTCACGCTTGCTTCTTACATTCACTCAGTTCTTCTTCCCTTCTATTGGCTTAATTTAAACTCTCCCCAATCCGTGAATCCATGGCACATGCTTTCTTTCATTTTCCAACAATTCTAATGATTGTTTTAGATATGAAATCTTCCTTGCCTTAACTCACTACAACATTTAGACCCTATGGCAACAGTCGAAAACCGTTGCCGAAAGCCGAAAAACCGTTGCCATTACCTTTGGCAACGGTTTTGTAACCGTTGTTGTTTCGAGCGTTGCCTAAACTAAAGGCAACCGTTTTTGTGACCAAAGACAACGAAAACCTAAAACCGTTGTCATTGGTAACTTAAAGGCAACGGTTTTTATTTTCACACAATGGCAACGGGCACAAACCGTTGCCAGTTATGGCAACACCTAAAAACCGTTGCCAGATATGACAACACTAAAAAACCGTTGTCATAGATTAAAACTGTTGTCGTAGATTAAAACCGTTGTCGTAGAAAAAACCGTTGCCATAGATTAAAACCGTTGTCGTTTATAGAATAACACCGTTGCTTGATATAAAATCGTTGCTATTCTCTAGTAAATACAACAGTTTAAAACCGTTGCCATAGATTGTAAAAAAAGAAAAAAATTACAGAAAAAATATAGAGGTCCAATTCAATGAATTCATTCCTTCCCAACAAAAGAGTTGTGTGATATCACTCAAATTTAATGAATCAATTAATTATACAATCCAATAAAAACATGATCTATCTAGGGTTTTTCCTACACTAAATTCCTTCCAGATAGTAACTGTTGCTGAAGATGAGAGTAGGGTGTTTGTTGCTGTATACACTGATTTGGAATCTGGTTAGAAGCAACTGTCATGCTATTCATCATCGTATTTTGAGGCAACTGTTGGTGTTGGTTTTGCAGTTGTTGTGGCTGCTGTGCATTCTGTTGAGGCGGTTGCGGCTATGACTGTGGCAGGTTTTGCGATCCAGGTAGCTGGTGTTGTCTCTGCTGCTGCTGGGGCTGGTTTAAGGGTGATTGCAATCACTTGGTTTTGCTTCCAGTCAATCACTTGGTTTTGTCATCCAAATCCATGCTACTAAATCAAAGTTTAATTTTTTTTATTCAAGCAATGAACAAATATCATGAAAAACCTCTAATGCAAAGGTAACTAACTAATTTCTGTGTACAGAAACATCTAATGCAAAGGTAACTAGCTAAAATCCCTGCTTCTTAATATTCAGTATATATATCGTGATGTCCGATGTCCACAAAGTCAGATTGTCTCGGAGAGGCTGCATGATCAATGTACTGTCCTTGTATGACTCTTCACCCAATGTGTCAAGCTCAGAGATTGCCTCATCAAATGCCTGCCATAGTAAAGCATTTTTCACAAATCATCAAAGAGAAGAAAAAGGCGGGCACAGGACTTTTTAAAAAAACAAGTCAGAGTTTTTAGCTCCATCAAAAATGACATGGGAAGTGCAGCGTAAGCAACATATTATATATATATATATATATATATATATATATATATATATATATATATATATATATATATATCAATCTTGTACAATAATAAAAGAGCAAATTGCCAATGAACAAACAGTACTGAAATCAGTATCACAGTGCAAAGTTCAATCTGAAAAAAATAACTAAATTCATACGGCATCTTCAAAAAGGGTTAATGAAATTATGGTCAATGAATTATATTTAAAAAGGATTTCCAAAGCAATTTTCACTACAGATTCATGAACAACCAGCTGATATCTATATTCTAGTATAACAAGTAAGCACAATTTATTCATTGAAGATCAACTGAGACATACCAAAAAGGAACATCAAGGACGACAACAACAAAGCTTATCCTACGGCAGTCAACAAGTAAAGATATATACCTGCTTCGCTAGATTACAAGCACGATCCGGTGAGTTAAGGATTTCATAATAGAACACAGAAAAGTTGAGTGCAAGACCCAGTCTAATCGGATGGGTAGGGGCCAATTCAGCAAGAGCAATATCCTGCATAAAGTAAGCAAAAATTTTGAGTTGAGTAACTAACTAATATTATTCCACAACAGCTTTCAAAAAACCTATAAATATCACATCTGGATAAATGTACAATGCGCATACAATTAGCTAGAGTAATAAGTAAATGATATGCATATACCTGAGTAGATTTGTAAGCTAACAAAGTACTCTCTGCAGCTTCTTTTCTTTCAGCGCCAGTCTTGAACTCAGCAAGGTACCTATGATAGTCACCCTTCATTTTAAGGTATACAGAACAAAGAATGATATTTACACATGGACATATGCATATTTGCTTCTTCAATTGGTTCATATTTATAACATTGTATTGATATACAACATAAATAGTGTATACAGAACAAAGAATGATATTTACATGTCTCAAAAGGAAAATGGACATGTAGTTCAATGGTGGGAATCTTATGGTGATTCAACACCATTGTTAAAATGGTTTGATGTGCGTGTCTTGAACTTGACATGTAGTTCTTCAGGTTGTGAGAGGAACTGGAGTGCATTTCAGATGGTATGATTTCAAATTATTAGTAGTGCTACATCCGCTGCACCTGTGGATGAACTTGATGTTGATAATGGAGAGGATGATGGAGATGATGATGAAGGTTATGGTGAAGGTCATAATGGAGATGATTATGTGGGAGATGATTATGAGGGGCTCCTTTACTTGCTTGAAAACAAAGCCAAAGGCACAATATTGCATCATTGCTCTGCCCAACTAAAATACCATGCAGGAGGAAGCACTTGATGGAAGGTGGGTTTGATTGAGATACGAGAATCATTCACCAGTTAGCAAATGCAGTATAAGATATCACCCATTACCAGGGATGTGTATTTAGATGTTAAACTTGCAGCTAAAATAATCCCTAGGGACCCAAAGCCCCAATATCTCCTATCCACATATATTAACAGTGGAATGGAACTAACTGGAAATCAACTATAAATAAAGAGCCATCAATAACAAATTGGTGGCACGACTAAATGCAGTGGTTACCATATCAAAGCCACTCAACTCAAAAAATGACAAATTAAATCAGGAAAATTCATATTCTATACCCTTGAAACTTTGGACACGATGGGATAAAAACTATTAACTGATTGATTTCATGATAATCTGGTTAGTCGAGAGAAATGCTTACATTACAAGAAACAGTTTCTTCAGCAGTAAAAGGGAAGAGTTAATAGTCTTTATCATCATAAAATATGCTTGTATTTTGTTTTTCGGTTATACATAATTTCACATTGAAATTGTTTGATTTGAAAACACATTTTGAAGTCTCATGAGTTGTAAATATGTCAACTAGAAAAAAAACACAATAGATTAATAAGCAAAAATATATGATACGCTTACCGAACCCCTCTGGACATATTCAAAATACCTACCCGTTTGATTGCACCATATGACTCAAACTCCCTTTTGATTCTGCTTTCAGTGGTCTCATAACTCTGTTAGAAGATATCACCAATGAGATACGACAAGCAATATGCAAAAGTGCCAGAGTTGATATACGGGAAAATATAACTTACGAGTCTGGCCACAAACAAGGTCTTGTAAGGATCTCCTGATATATTTGGGTCGCTGTTTGGATCATCTACATTGAAGCAGTTAGAAAAACAACATTCAGAGAACATAGATCAACAAAAAGTAATAGAATTACAAAAATATAGGAGTCATCACATTTCTCAAGCTACTCGGCAGCCTTCGCTGCTCTCTTCTCTAGTCTTAACTTATGTATTCTTTCTCTTCTTTGAGCCTGAAAAACCAAAATGGATCAGCAAGGTATGCCTATTGTACTCTCCACCGCTGGGACACGGACTCGGAGAACTAACTTATTTTACTCCTTTAATTTTCCATACTAACTCTATGCACAGCAATACATACTCAGTAAGTTCCAGGTTTGTCAGTCCACCAAACATTATAACAAACACATGTTCAAAACAATAAATCAATAAAAATGAAACCTGGTAAAGACTGGATAGCAACAGTAATTATAATTTTCAATTAATTTGTTGTGCATCCAAAGTAACTACTTGATATTCATGACATTGGAATGCTTAAAACAAATACTTCTTTTAAAGCAAAAAGGTACCATATTAAAGAGGAGGTAAGCAAGGAGTCATGGTAGATTAGTAACCTTTTTGTTTGTAAAATCTTACACCATGGAAATCCTAATTTGGCGATCAAAACCAGTAAATTGGTTAAACTCTACATACATCGTGACTTACAAATTAATAGTTATAGAAACTGATATCTCAAGGAACTCTTGCAAAAGGCAATCAAACACAACATGGAGAACATAATTAAGGGCAATCATATGAACAAACAAACGGCAAACTGTCCATCACAACCTGGAGAACCTGCTTCACCTATATTAGTAACAAAATATAGTAAAATAAGATAGAAACCCACTGCATCAAATCCAACCTCCAGATGCTTGCGTGAATATCTCGCTGAGGGAGAGGATGAGTTTGAGAGTTGCTTGCTGTTGAACCAAGGACAAACACTCTTTGTTTTGTATGATAACAAATTACATTTAGTCTACTAATGGTTGCAGTGTATAAAAGTGCAGGGACAAAATAAAGTACAGGACATGAATCAAAAAGCAGGAAATATTAAAGTGGAGCAGCTTGGAGAAGAAGCCACCTCAGCAGTTCAAGACCTAATTGTTTATCCGCTTTCTTTAGGACACAATGTAAGGTCCTATCACTTAAGGTATATGACATTTTAGTAGCTGAGAGATGAGTTTTGAAAACATGCATGATGCAACAAAATTAGGGTTTTGAAATATATTTTTGCATGCATGCATAAGGTGGCACCTAAACCTAAAAACGATTTTGTGGAAATCAAAAATCATTTTCTATTTTGTTCCAATGGCTATGAAATCGATTTATATAATTTATATAGGCTATGAAATCGATTTTAGGCTCACCTATAGGCCAAGAATCGATTTCCTTGCCCTATGTTTGAAGTATGTAATCGATTCATGCATATACATAAGCCAAAGGTAAGAATCGATTTCCTTCTATTTCAAAAGACTATGAAATCGATTTTCAAGCAATCCTATAGGCTATGAATCGATTCCTCCTCATTTTAAACAAAGTAAGAATCGATTCCTACCTTATTCAGGATGTCCTGAAAATCGATTCCCACCTATTTTCAAAGAAACAAACAATCGATTCCTATGTTCTCCATATGTAAAGAATCGATTCCTCAATTTTTTAACTAGCCATAAAATCGATTCTTATGTCTTCTAAAAAGATAAGAATCGATTCATCAACATTTTAACTTCATTAAACAATCGATTCATCATTTCTTTAAATGTTTTCTTTCAGATCTGCGTTTTCCTAAACCTATAAATATGGAGGTGCTTCACACTTTTCAATTCACTCAACCACACGAAAAATTACAACAAATCTCTCTTCTTCTCACATACATTTTCTACATCTGAGAAAGAGAAAAATAGAGCTATCACTGTCATATCATTTTTTATAGATCTAGTCACTCATCTCTCACAGCTATTATATTGTCATATTATCTGAGGTGATTAGATCATAGCTTCTATATTGTAATCTACTATTGTGGGGGTCGCTTTGAAATCCTGGGAATTGTTCTTGGGTCTCTCAATCAGGAGATTGAGTTGGTTTGAAATCCTGGGAGGTAATCTTGGGTCGTTCAATCAGGGAAGATTGAAGTGGTTTTGAAATCCTGGGAGGTGCTCTTGGGTCGTTCAATCAGGAGATTGAAGCGGTTGAAATCCTTAGCGGGGAGCTCGGGTTCTCAATTCAGGGGAATTGAGATTTGCTATTTGAAGTTGATTGTTTGTAAAACATTGGTTCTTCATATAGTGGTTATCAGCAAAGTCCAAAGGTTGCAAAGCCGGAGGCCGAGGACGTAGGGCTTTTATCCCGAACCTCGTAAAATTCCTGGTGTATCTCTATCCCTCTCTCTTTACTTTATTTACTGTTTATATCTGTTTATAATATCACTACTCTGATCTGAATCTGTTAATCTATAACTATATCCCTACTCTGATCTGAATCTGTTAATCTATAACTATATCCCTACTCTGATCTAAATCTGTTAATTTGGTTATAGTTATACTCGTTGTACTACATATCTGTTTATCTATCATCTTCTCTATCACTACTCTAGATCTGCTATATTCAATATCACTGCATTACTTATAAAACAACCTTATTGTAAATATTGAATATAGAATAATAATTCATTGTGTCTAAATCTGCCTGCTTGCACCATATAAAGTTTAAATCTAAGTTTCCGCATTTGATTTAAAACAAACTTATCATTTATTTTGAAAAGAATTCATATTTTGCACATAACCTTATTCACCCCCCTCTAAGGTTATACTATAGTCTAACAAGTGGTATCAGTAGCTAGAAATTGCATATAGAGCTTAACATCTCGCAATTTAAATTTTATTCTTTATCTATCTGTGATTATGGGTTCTTTTATGAAAGAAGGGATGTCTTCTTATAGACCACCCCTGTTTGATGGGACTAACTATGACTATTGGAGTAGTCGAATGAAATGTCATGTGCAGGCTATAGGTTTCACTCTGTGGAGGATCATTGCTGATGGACCTCTGATTCCGATGAAAATCAAAACTCAAGCTAATGGCAAAGCAGAGGAAGTTCCAGTTGAAGACATCTACACCATTGATCTGAGTGAACTGAGGAAGTCTGAGTTAGACAAGATCTCTCAAAATGCCAAAGCAATGAACATTCTTCACCTATCCTTATGTGAAGAAGAATATGGTAGAGTCAAAGGATGTCAAACAGCAAAGGAAATCTAGGACTGCTTGCAAGCTACTCATGTAGGTACGAGCCAAGTAAAGGATACTAAAATCAGAATCCTCACTTCTGAATATGAAGCCTTCAAAATGAAAGAAGGTGAGTCTGTCGCAGCTATGCACCAGAGACTGAATCTGATTATAAACAACTTAAGGGCACTGGGAAAAAGGTATTCTACAAAAGATATAAATGGGAAAATTCTTGCATCTCTGACTGGTGAGTTCTTTCCAAAAACTTGTGCAATCACTGAAGCCAAAGATATTGGCACTCTGCCCCAAGAAGACTTGATTGGGTCACTTCTAGCCTTTGAGGTTGTATTGGCTGCTAACAAAGATCAAGAAGCAGAAATGGTAAAAGAAAGAAAATCTCTTGCTCTTGCTGCTAAAACACCTAAGGTAGCAAGGAAAGAGGTTGAGTCTGATGAAGAATCTGATGATGAAGACATGGATGAATTATTTGAAGAATTCATGAGATTCAACAAACTTGAAAAGAGAAATAACTCAAAGAAATCCAAGAAAGCTAAGAAGTCTACATGGAACAACTATACTGACAGTGAAGAAGAGGAGGTTGCAAATGCCATTTGTCTCACGGCATGTGAAACACCTAAGGCTACTATATGGGATTGTCTTGGCACTGATAGCGACACAGACGAAGAAGAGCAAATTGCAAATGGTGTTTGTCATATGGCAAATGACTCATCTAAGGTAAGCCTTAACTCTTCTAGTCTTTCTGATTCTTCTATACATGATGATTTACTTGATGATGGTTGTAGTAGTCAAGATTTGAGTGAGGCTTTTGATGCTCTCTATTCTGAACATGAAACTCTTTTGTTAAAATCTAAGAAATTGGCAAAGAGTAACAAAAGCATGCTCACTCAAATTGAGACTCTAGAAAATGAGGTAGCTAAGTTGAAGAATGAGCTACATGAAATAAAACCATTCAACCTTGAGTTTCTAGAGCTTAAACAAAATTTTGAAAAAGTCAAGGTTGAAAATGAATTTTTGAAAGAATCTTTGAAAAAGTTTGAGGTTGGTGAAAAGACCTTGACCAAGCTACTTCACTCCCAACATGAATATGTTGATAGGAGAGGTATTGGGTACAAAGGAAATTCCACCTCCTCTGTTTTGAACAAGAAAATAACTTTTGTAGCTGCTACTTCAAGTTATAGACCTACTGTTTTCTCATGCACCTACTGTCAAAAGGGAAACCACAGCTCACCTAGATGTCCTATCCGTAAATTATGTGAGCTTGGTACCCTTATACCTGCTTGTGAGAAACCAAGGTGGATTGTGAAAACAAACCCCTTGATGACTAACCCCAAAGGACCCAAAGAGAATTGGGTACCAAAATTTTCTACTTGATCTTAGTGCAGGTGTGCTACAGGGTATGGGGGTCAGATCAATACCTTGATAGCAGAGACTCGAAGTTCATAACTGGAGACACAAAAAGATTCGTAATACTCAGAAACAACAGTCATGTGACTAGCAATATCAACAATAGAGGAAGAATCACCGGTGAAGGTTAGATTGGAAAAGTTCTATTCACCTTAAGAATAATTTATCACTTCTGTGAAATAAAAATTTTTTTGTGTGCATCAAAGTCTTTTTTCTTCTCTCTATTGTGATGGATCTTTGATGCAACATATTTTTAAGTTAAATATGATACCTATATTGTTGAACCAAGTATGGCATATTATCTTGGGTATCCTATTTTCTCTAAATATCATATTTTTTAAAACCATGATGATCCACCCTCTTTTTGCTAAAGCCTTGCTTTCTAAAATTATTAAGGGGGATCACCAAGTAAGGGGGAGCATAGCATGAACTACTGTTTTTGATATATCATATGCTATGCAATGCTGCTTATTTATTATGCAAGTTTATAAAGTGCTTATGTTGTATGTATTCACCCCACCTCCTTTTTGATGAAAACAAAGGGGGAGAAATTGTATGCAAAAGGGAGAGAATATGCATGTTATTATTTAATGGGGGAGAAAATAATTGATGCTATCCTGCTGTCATACTACTTATTTTCTTTATGTTTATGCTTAGGGGGAGCTTCTGCCATTGTTTCTCTATTATGGTCTCCCTATGCATAATGTAATTTGTTATCATCAAAAAGGGGGAGTTTGTTGAACCAAGGACAAACACTCTTTGTTTTGTATGATAACAAATTACATTTAGTCTACTAATGGTTGCAGTGTATAAAAGTGCAGGGACAAAATAAAGTACAGGACATGAATCAAAAAGCAGGAAATATTAAAGTGGAGCAGCTTGGAGAAGAAGCCACCTCAGCAGTTCAAGACCTAATTGTTTATCCGCTTTCTTTAGGACACAATGTAAGGTCCTATCACTTAAGGTATATGACATTTTAGTAGCTGAGAGATGAGTTTTGAAAACATGCATGATGCAACAAAATTAGGGTTTTGAAATATATTTTTGCATGCATGCATAAGGTGGCACCTAAACCTAAAAACGATTTTGTGGAAATCAAAAATCATTTTCTATTTTGTTCCAATGGCTATGAAATCGATTTATATAATTTATATAGGCTATGAAATCGATTTTAGGCTCACCTATAGGCCAAGAATCGATTTCCTTGCCCTATGTTTGAAGTATGTAATCGATTCATGCATATACATAAGCCAAAGGTAAGAATCGATTTCCTTCTATTTCAAAAGACTATGAAATCGAGTTTCAAGCAATCCTATAGGCTATGAATCGATTCCTCCTCATTTTAAACAAAGTAAGAATCGATTCCTACCTTATTCAGGATGTCCTGAAAATCGATTCCCACCTATTTTCAAAGAAACAAACAATCGATTCCTATGTTCTCCATATGTAAAGAATCGATTCCTCAATTTTTTAACTAGCCATAAAATCGATTCTTATGTCTTCTAAAAAGATAAGAATCGATTCATCAACATTTTAACTTCATCAAACAATCGATTCATCATTTCTTTAAATGTTTTCTTTCAGATCTGCGTTTTCCTAAACCTATAAATATGGAGGTGCTTCACACTTTTCAATTCACTCAACCACACGAAAAATTACAACAAATCTCTCTTCTTCTCACATACATTTTCTACATCTGAGAAAGAGAAAAATAGAGCTATCACTGTCATATCATTTTTTATAGATCTAGTCACTCATCTCTCACAGCTATTATATTGTCATATTATCTGAGGTGATTAGATCATAGCTTCTATATTGTAATCTACTATTGTGGGGGTCGCTTTGAAATCCTGGGAATTGTTCTCGGGTCTCTCAATCAGGAGATTGAGTTGGTTTGAAATCCTGGGAGGTAATCTTGGGTCGTTCAATCAGGGAAGATTGAAGTGGTTTTGAAATCCTGGGAGGTGCTCTTGGGTCGTTCAATCAGGAGATTGAAGCGGTTGAAATTCTTAGCGGGGAGCTCGGGTTCTCAATTCAGAGGAATTGAGATTTGCTATTTGAAGTTGATTGTTTGTAAAACATTGGTTCTTCATATAGTGGTTATCAGCAAAGTCCAAAGGTTGCAAAGCCGGAGGCCGAGGACGTAGGGCTTTTATCCCGAACCTCGTAAAATTCCTGGTGTATCTCTATCCCTCTCTCTTTACTTTATTTACTGTTTATATCTGTTTATAATATCACTACTCTGATCTGAATCTGTTAATCTATAACTATATCCCTACTCTGATCTGAATCTGTTAATCTATAACTATATCCCTACTCTGATCTAAATCTGTTAATTTGGTTATAGTTATACTCGTTGTACTACATATCTGTTTATCTATCATCTTCTCTATCACTACTCTATATCTGCTATATTCAATATCACTGCATTACTTATAAAACAACCTTATTGTAAATATTGAATATAGAATAATAATTCATTGTGTCTAAATCTGCCTGCTTGCACCATATAAAGTTTAAATCTAAGTTTCCGCATTTGATTTAAAACAAACTTATCATTTATTTTGAAAAGAATTCATATTTTGCACATAACCTTATTCACCCCCCCTCTAAGGTTATACTATAGTCTAACACTTGCGTGGATCTCGCTGGATTTCTGCCAGATTCATTGAGGGAAAGGGATTTCTGAAACCGTTGTTCCTGCATGAATCATTGAGGGAAGGGGATTTCCGATGAAGGGAGAAAGGGTTCGATGGTGAGGGAGAGGGTGAGCAGAGCAAGCAAAATGAGAAAGGGATTTTAGGGAGGGTGAGTTCGAGGGAGAGGAATGAGAAAGGGATTTTAGGGAGGGTGAGTTTGATGGAGAGGAATGAGAGGAATGAGAAAGAAAGGAAGGGAGGGTGAGTTCGAGGGAGAGGAGTGAGAACCCTAAGTTTCTGCGTGCGTAATGATTTTAGTTCTGGATTTTCTATTTTTTTTTAATAATTTTCTCTACGGCAACGTTTTCGAACCGTTGACTAAAGCTTCAACAAAAAACCGTTGCCGTAGACCTTATGGGAACGGTTTTCAGCCGTTGCCATTAAAAAAAATAAAAAAAAGGAATCAGCAACCGGTTCAAAAAACCGGTGCCATTGTTGGCTAAGGCAACGGTTTTTTTGATGTTGCAATTTTAGGCGTTGCCATAGGTTCCAAATGTTGTAGTGACTCTTCCCTTCAAAGTGTATCCAACCTTTCCTTTCTTCTTCTATTTAAATTCGTTCTACAAGCCCTTTTCCACAGCATTCCCTACTTCACCATTACTCACCTTTGATTTGCTTTGCTTAGCATTTCCTTCCTTCTTTTCTCACACAATGTCAACTCAGCAACTCACTACCCGAGTATACATTTTGTTTTTCCTTCTTCTTACTTTTTTCCTTTGCAAAATATTACCTCCCACTTATCTTTTCATTGCCTTACTTTCAGGTTTCCAGCTCTTATTTTACCCCTTTTGATCACGCCATCATTAAAGAGATGGAGGGCAACATAAGGACTTTGTTTTGTTTCTTTGATCCAGCTGTGGTCCTGCATGCTTCTTTTCCCGTTTTCTTTTCATCTATTCTCATCATTTTATTTTCATGTTAAGTGTGCCTTTGTTTGTGTTGTTTCTTTTGTGCAGGCTTATGTTGTGCTCCCATTCATGACAACCCTATTGGAGCGTTCCATTCCTTATTTCGTGACACTAATTGATTGTGTTGGTACGCGTTTTGAGGTGGCCGCAAGGTGGAAGGGTGGTTTGCTTCATTTTTGTGAAGGGTGGAATAGGCTTGGTTCACACTATAAGCTTAGGTTTGGTGGTTGGGTCATAAGGACCTATTCTGATGATTTTGTTTTCAAGATTAGCGTGAGGGATCGTTCCCTCTACACAGTTTCGTGTCCAAAGCCTTCTCTGTATTATGCTATTGGAAATGTTGGTGAACCAATTGTTATTGATGCTGATGATTTCCCTCTTGAGAAATTTAAGTATCATGACCTCACGTCCACTTCAACTTCTTATTGTACTACACCCACTTTCCTTGATCTTATTTCTTTGGTGAGGTTTTGGCTTTTTGTTTTGTTGGCTTTCAAATATTTTATTTTTTTCTTTATTTATGTTTGTTCCTTTGTTTTATATGCATGAAGCGTATCCCTGAGTCCTTTTGTCTCACTGCTATCCCTCAATATATCACCAAAATCATTATTGTTTATGAGTGGAACCGTTCTTGGACTTGCCCTCTTGAGTGGCCTCCTTCACCTACTGTCGCATGTCATCTTGCTCAAGTTTCCAAGGCATGCTATGTTCGTGGGGAGTGGTATAACTTATGCAAAACTAGGGGGCTCAAGGAGGGGCAGAATATACGACTCAGTCTTTCTAAGGTCAGTAATAACGTGTTTTTTTTGAGTCTGAGCTGGTTTGGGAAAATCTAGCTTTGGGTTTGTTTGGTTCTTCCTTGGTGGTGGCTTCTGCATGGAGACTAAGTTGTGTAGGACTCATCTTTAATGTTGGCAATTGTTTAGGAACTTGGACTCATCTTTAATGTTGGCAGTTGTTTAGGAACTTGGACTCATCTTTAATGTTGGGCTGTTTAATTAAGTATTGGGCTGTAATGTTAATCCTATTTTCCTTTTGCTAATCCCTTTCGCATTTTCTTATACTTAATCTCATACATGCTTTTACCATTTCTTTGTGGTTTATTCATTTTTGTGTTTTACCTTTACTTTTTACCACAGTAATACTCTCTTCTTTCTTTCAACTACTAACAAGCTTAGCTTTTATTGCATGCTTCTTTTTATCTACAAGTGGCACTATATTCGTTTACTCCACTTGGGCTTCGTTTGGCACCTTGCAAGTTCTTTCTAAATCCTTCTTCCTTTCCCATTTTTCGTTCCTCTATAAATATAGTCTCTCTTCCACTTTTGTTTGTACTTTTGCGTGAGGCATTGTCTGGGAAAAATTATCTGGGGCTTAGAGGTGATTTCTATCTATTTTTGCATGTTCCTCACTTATTCTTTATATTTTTTTCTGTTCTTACACGTTCCATTGTCCATGTATAAATGAATAATGGGATGTTGCAGGGTGCTCATAGGGGTCACATCATGGGTTTGAATATAGTTTGAGATTTATGAGCTCGAATATGTTCCAGCTCATGTGAGAATGTCCTTTCTTTTTTAACTCATTTTATCAAATTTTGCTTGCATGCTTTCTAAATGGTTTGTGGTTTGCTCCTGCTAGGTTGAGGCCAAACTTCCTTATCTTTTTTCTAGTGAACATATTCAACAAATACCCAGTCGTGTGGTTCTTTTTGATTCCACTGGGAATCAGTTTGAGGTTGTTGTTGTTAAGAGAGGTTCTGATGTGTTTTTCACTCAGGGTTGGCGTCAGTTGGGAAGGTTTTATGGTTTGCATCTTGGGGGATGGATTCGAATGATGTATGTTCGCTTTGATCGTTTTTTTGTTGAGATTCGTGATAGGTTCTTGGCCTATCCTTACACTGTTGGACCTCCTAAAATCATTAGGCTTGGTCAGGAACCTGCTTTGATTCAAGATGATAATCTTATTTCTAATTCTTCGGATCAATCAATGTATGTTGGTAGGATGCCTACCTTGGTGTTCACTTTATACAAGACACTTGATGTTGCTCATATGACCAACTTCTTCTTGGTTTGCTTCTTTTTCTTTTATTCTTTCTTCTCTTATTCATTAATGAACCGTGTGTCTTATGTTTATGTTTTTTGATTGCAGCACCTTCCTATTCAGTTTTGTGAGATGGTGCTTGCAAAAAATGATTGTGACATTATACTGGTTGATGAGATGTGTAAAGCTTGGCCCTGTCATCTTATCTTTCCAAGGGGTCCTAACTGTTCTGAAGTTCGTCTCCGTGGATGGTCTCTCTGTCGTCAAGTAAATGGTTATGTTGAGGGTCTTTCTCTGAAGCTTGAAGTTCCCATTGAACAAAATTCCACATTTCTGTTACTAAATAGGTGTTAGTTTGTTTTAGGGGTTTCTTTATGTCTCTTATAAATGTAATATTTAACTTTTTAACAACTTTATGTGTACTTCTCATTATGGGGCAACTTGGTTCTTTCATATTGTACTTGGTATTGGAATTCTCCTTCTTAAATGGAATAATATGTTTGTCTTATTGGTTAACTACCATTTTGTTTCGTTTTTCTAACCAAAACTGTCTTCTTATTCATATTCTTATATTTGCTTTCCTTCTTTGTATCTTTCATATTTTACATTATCATTTTTTCCACAATAAGATCCTGTGCATACTAATGTAACTGTGACATTGTCTGTATTCTTGATCCTTTTTTATGTTCTCATTATCCAACTTATTTGCTTCCCTTCCTTTCATCTTTTGTTTGCTTAACAATAACTCTATGCCTAATCTTCGCCATAATAATACATTTAAAAAATTGCTTGTTCTCCTCAAATTCATTGTTCTGAACAAAGATAGCTTTGCCACTGTCATAATTCTCAATTAAATAACAAATCGTGTTTTCTATACTCCGAATTAACATTAACTGCATGTCTAACCAATAAACTACCTTTTAACTTAGTTGTCGTGGTTATTTTATTTTAATCTTTCACCTAATGTGGGTGTGGTTGTTCTTAAAAAATAACTAATTTGATTTTCATGTCATTGTTTCTAACCTAAGACATACAGTTATCTTCATAAAAATAACGAATTTCATTAATTGGCTTTTGAAGACCTCTTCTTATTTGGTTTTCATATGACATAACTGTCATTAGCTCTACTCTATAATCTTTTTACTGCTATTATGCAATGGCAATTAAATCTTTTAACTAAGTGCTTAAACTTCACTTTGTTTATCTGTTCCATGGTGTGCATGTTTGCCACTTGCTTCGTTTTTTATGATCCAAGCTACTCTCTGTGTTATAGTTGCATGGTTGCCATATGGTATGTGCTCCTTTAGTTATGCCATATGGTATGCGCTTCTTTGGTTAATGCCTATACATTCTCTGCCTTTCTCTTCGCATGTTTGACACGTGCTTCTAAAATTCTATTTGCTTTGTGTTTCTTACCCTCCTTAACGTACATGCAACCAAAATTCTCTGCTTTTGTCTTTGCATGGTTGACACATGCTTCTAAAATTCTGTTTGGTTTGTCTTTCATTGGGTAGCTAATGTTCATTCTATTCCATTTTCGTTGCATGATTGACACTTGGTTATTGATTGCCATTTGTTTCGTCTTACCTTCATCTTCAATCTATCACCATTAGATTCATCTCAACGGCTACAATTGAATACTTCTTTCTAACCATGCAACGTTTAATGTCTATAAAACCCTCCATGCTATGGGCTTTGGAACATATCCACAGTTGTATTCTTCCCTCTTTCATTGCTTAATTTGGCCCATTTTACTCCACAAGATGCCTTCAATTGCTGAGATTGTTCCTGGAAAAATTGGTTGGTCCTTATCTGTTCGTGTGATTCGTCTTTGGGTTGTCCCAGAGTTTAAAAATCCTTCCAACCCAAACACACTTGAAATGATACTTCTTGATAAGAAGGTTTTTCATCATTCTGATTTTCTTTTTTTAGTGTTATTCTTATTTCCTTTTTTTCTTAATTTCTTGAATTTGTTTCAATATGCCTTCTCAGCTTGGAAAGATTCATGCAACTGTTAAGAGGGGTTTATTGAGGAAATTTGAACCTTTGCTGGAGGAGGGTTCTACTTATCTTATTGATAAGGTCCTGGTCGCAGATAAACTCTAATTTAGTGTGTTTTTAGAGATATTTTTAGGTTACTTTTAGAGCAATTATATATTAATTATATAAATCATTAACTTAATTTGCTTTTTATTTTGCAGGAAGAAAGAAAATATGAAAGAGATGCAAAAGCCCATTTTAAAGCTACTTATATATATATATATAAAAGGGTGCAGCAAATTTGATTGAGAGGAGGAGCCATACGTACATAATATAATAACAGGTGTACATAATATAATAACAGGTGCCGCACAAGATAGAAAAGGAGAGGAATTGACGCACAGTAGATACGAAGCAACAGTACACACGGCAAGGAGAGGAGGGAGTTTTGGTATCTGTTTTTGACACTATGAGAGAGCTCTGGAGCAGAAAAATGAGACTAAATTTTCAGGATTAGAAATTTCTCTATTCCGGTTATTTTTATCTCTGTGATTTATGAATCCTAATTTTATTTTATTGTTCTCGAACACTATGGATAGTTGAATCCTCTTCTAGGGTCTTGGTGGATCTTGCTTGATTAGAGACCTTTTTATGTTCTAACTTCTGGTTTGAATTTCTGTTTTTATTTTAATTAATATTGTCCTATTGTTTTTATCACATGATTAGGATTAGCTACCCTTTGCATGTTTATAATCAATTAGTTGATCAGCGACCGTATTGCAATTAGTTGGTGGACCTATAGGATAATTGCGGCTATAATTAGGGCATGACCAAACCATAATTTAGTCTTCCAATCATTCAACCTTTTTGCTCTTTATGCTTTTCCTGAATTTAAATTCTTGCATGACCAAACGAGGGTTAATTTAGGAAAAAGAATATTAATCGCGAATGACCAAACGGATTAATAGTTTTAGTAAAGGGATTGGTAATTAAGTAAAATAAGGGAATTTAGGTAGGATTAGACATAGGGGGAATCGAAGCTTGCAAGTGAAGTTGTGATCCCAGGCCTCTCTCCATTGAATTAATTCTTGCATTTTATTATTTTTATATATTTCATTTTTTTTTATTTGTTCCATTACAATTCAAATATTTGTTCGTCTAAATAATAAATAATCTCGATTAGTTTGGTACTTGCTAATTAATCCCTGTGGACACGATAATCTTTTATACTACTTCTGCGGTAGAGTACACTTGCTCTAAGTGTGTTTTTAACGCAACAAGTTTTTGGCGCCGTTGCCGGGGATTAATTTAGCAATATTAAACGAAAGAGATTTTTATTGCTTTAGACTTTATGTTATGCTTTAGGTTTAATTTTGTCTTTTTTATATCTTATTAAAAAAAATATTGCTAATATTTTCCCAAGAGACCGTTGCAGTTCACATTGTTTTGCAGAGAAAAGTCTAAATCATGGTTAAAACTCTTGGAGATTACATTAGAGAAGCAAGGGAACAAAAGAATTTAGAGACGTCGACTTGGTATATACAACCTCAATGTCAAGGCCCAACTCCTCCTCCTCCTTATGAGCCTTATTCAAACTATTGGGATGACTATGAGCCACCTCCCTATTCCTCCAACTGGGATAATTATGAGCCACCACATCTTTATAGGCAAGAGGAGGAGATACAAGATACCAATGATGTATTGGCAAAGTTTATGCAGCAGACAAATGAAAACTTTGGAATCCTGAAGGGTCAAATCTCAAGTCTCATTGCTTTGTTATCTCAAGAGGCCCAAGAAACTCCTTCACAAACTAAGTCTACCCAAAATGAAGAAGGTGAGCAATACAAAGAAAGTATTCCAACGAGAGATGAAAGTGTCTCCATGGAATATAATCTGGAGGAAGAAGCTCTTAAGAAAGATGAGGAGACTCCTACTGAAGGGAGTCAAATCAAAATAGTAGCTCCTACTGAAGGGAGTCATATTGAAACAAAAGATCCTACTAAATGGAGCATTTGTGAGGACAGTGAGAAAGATCCCATGGTTCTGGATTTGGAGAAAGAGGAGAAAGTGCCCATTTTTGGGCAAATTATTTTAACCATTGGAGATGCTGTGATTGAGGTTCATCGGGGAAAGGTAACTTTAAGGAGTGGTAAAGAAGATGATGTTATTAAAGCTTTAAATTCCAATGAAATTTTCTCTTCTTTAACTTCTCCTTATTTTGATGATGTGGTTGAAACTAACATTTTTTGTGAATTAAAGATGCAGGACCTTTTGGAAAAAAATCTTATTTTGCAGGATCCTAGCATAGTGGTGGATGGAGATAAAATAAAAATTTCACCATCCTTTGAAGTTCATCCACCACGTGGAAAAAGAAAGAACAATGTGAACCACATGGTTAGAAAGTTAAGAAGGTGTACTGCGTTAGATGTAAAATTTGCTCTTGGAGAGCCCCCAGATTGAGCACCAACTATCGTCAGGCTCATGACGTTAAACAAGCGCTTCGCAGGAGGCAACCTGTGTTTTATTTTCAGTTATTTTCATTTTCTTTTTGTTTTGTTTTGTTTTTAGGAATAAGCTCAGACTACAAGTTCTCTCAGGGAAGTCACTCTTACTCTCTAATTTATTTATTGTTGTGCCAATTTGATATTTTGCATTGAGGACCATGTTTTATGCTAGTGTGGGGGAGGAGAGTTTAACTTTGTCAATTCATCTCTATTAATGCATATACCCACTACATATGTTGATAGCATTTTTTCTGGCTAGTTTTGGATATAGAAACTGAAAAAATAGAGATTTTGCCTTTAGGGGATCCCATAATCAATTTACTTGACAAACTTGTGCTTAATTGTAACTGTGAGGATGTCCTTAGGAAGCTGATAATTAGCAATTGTCCCTATTGAGTACTTTTTGTGAACTAGCTTCTAAATGTGAGATTTGAGCCTTCATAAGGGGATTGATACTAAATCAAAAAAATTTACCCTTTTTCTTTCTATGAGTGTGTTTCCCAATTTGCTACATTCTAGAATTTGTCTTTTGACCATTTCAAGGCGAAAATTGATTTGCATCATGTAAAAAGACTTGGGGAATTTAGGTATTTTTCTGGCTTCAGAGTTGTTTGTTGAATTTATCCATTAGTTGCCCCATTTGAGTCTATTTGTTATATTTTTTCTTTGGTACCCAGATATAATTTTTTATTTTTTTTTGGGTAACCATTTGAAATTAAATTTGGAGCAACTATTGAAAGTTACAATTTTGTCCTGTATTTCAAGTGTCTATCTCATCGGGACATAAAAACAAAATAGGAGTGGCTAATGTGGTTACAAGTACCTTTTCCTCCTAAGAAAAATATAGAAAAATGAAAAGTTGGAAAGAAAAAAAAAAGAAGAAAGAAAGCAAGAAGGAGGAAAAGGCACATCAAAAGAATGAAAGAGCCAAAGGGCAAATCCAAAAAAAAAATAAAATGAAAGGGCCTACTCAAGAAAAAAGGCAAATCAAAAAGAGTCTACTCAATAGAAAAAGAGTGAAGAAGGAAATGGAATTAACTTGGAGTTTGGGCAAAAAATTGTAAAATAGATAGGAGCTCCATATTTAATTTCAAATATTACTATTCATTTCTTGTTTTTAGCCTCTTGATTATCCCTTCTTTCTTATTTCCTACCCTACATGAATTCACCCTGGCCCCATTACAACCCTTAACACCCAATCTTTTGCATGCATGTGAACTATTTAGTGGAGATTTGGTCAAATTACAAACATATGGTAATGTGCATTTTGTTGAAACTTGAGTGTATATTTTCCCTAGTCCCTAAACACTAAGAGAGATTGTGAGTGAGTGCCTTTGTTCACAAAAAATGTATTCTTCAGGGACATGAGCCTCTAATTGGGCAACCTTTTGACACATCATATGTGCTATGTTGTCTATTGCCTGTCATTGTGCTTCTAATTTTGGGTCCCTCATTTGCCTGTCTCTATTATTCATTTGAAAATTTTATTGAGCCAGGAAATTTGCTTGAGGACAAGCAAAGGTTAAGTGTGGGGGAGTTGATAAACTCTAATTTAGTGTGTTTTTAGAGATATTTTTAGGTTACTTTTAGAGCAATTATATATTAATTATATAAATCATTAACTTAATTTGCTATTTATTTTGCAGGAAGAAAGAAAATATGAAAGAGATGCAAAAGCCCATTTTAAAGCTACTTATATATATATATATATATATATATATATATATATATATATATATATATAAGAGATGAGAGAAGAGAAGAAAAGGGCTTAAAGCCCATGAAATAAGAAAAGGCGTTTGCTTTTCCCACACCCCCTCCTACTCAAAACACACCCCATAAGGGTGTGAAATGACCAAAAGGCCAGGCCAAACCTCTTTTTTTTCACGAATTTTCACCTGTTCGAACACGGGCCTTCGAACAGGTTCGCACGAGGCCATTCGCGTGTGTTAAATATGGGGACACACCCTCTTGGGTGTTTTTCACCTGTTCGAATGGGGTCATGCGAACAGGTTCGAATGTGGTCATGCGAACAGGTGTTTGAATGGGGTCATGCGAACAGGTGTTCAACGGATAGAATTTAAACGGCTCAGATTTGTGATCTAAAAATGAAATCAACGGCTGACATTTCACCATGCCTATTATAAAAGGGGATTCACATCCTCAGACCTTCTTCACCAAACCCTAATCTGCTTCTTCACCAAAACCTACTCTCCCTCTTGACAGCTACAACCAAGCTGAAATGGAATGGCAATTGTGTCCAACCCAATACTCAAACGAAAAATTCCTAACGGCCCTTCATCACCATGGGACTGTCACCACCGACGAACATGGTGTTGTGTTTCGTTGTCCTAACCATGTATTCTGCAGGATGAGTAAGGACATCACCTTCGCCCAACTGAAGGAAAAGGCTGAGAGGAAGATTCGTCCAGAGGGAGCGTGGCGTAAAGACGTGGAGCGTATACGTTACCGAAAGTAAAATTGGGTGCACCATCCCTACACAGCCATTTCTTCGCCCGTGGCATACTCTCAACATATTCTGGGTGCACCACCCAAGATGTAAAATTGGCACTCTGGAAGTGCTCAAAAATCCAACCCTGTAATGAACATATCATTGGTTGATTATAAATCTGAAAGTAAACCTAAAGCAAACTTATAAAAAAAAGAGTAAGTTTTATACCTATAGTAGAGCCATATGACCAGCCATCTTCTTCGTCTTCTTTCTTGAAGCATCCTTCAGCTGATCATAAAGATGGGAAAGGGCCATTGCCCCCCAGCAGTAGTCTCCAACATTGTTCAAATCAAGAAGCATACCTAGGTAGCCAAGCTTAACCTTGCTTCCTGACTTGTCTGCGAACAATGTGCAGCCCAAAAGATAGAGCAAATAGGCCCTAGCAGCATGATGCCACCTCTGCTCAGCTATGGCTGGGTGGTAGACATAATCCCTCAGCCATACAAGACCAACTGACAACCCTCGCGCAGAAGTCTGTTCAGTGGCATCTTGGGGGGTGGCCCCCAAATAGTCAATCAGCAGCTGCTCTCCCTGCCACGAAGTCCAGTCAGGCATGTCATAGAACTGGCCCGTGATGGGGATGTGTAGCAGCTGGGATACATCATCAAGGGTGATAGACATCTCACCCACAGGAAGGTGGAATGATGATGTATCCGGCTGCCAACGCTCTATGAATGCGTTCAGCAGCCCCTTGTGAGTGAGGGGAAAACCAAGTCCTATGAGAGGGAACAACCCCGATAGGATAAGAGTCTCCCTGATCCTAGCATGGACCACAAGGTTAACCGGTCCATGTGGAATCGTAGTTATGTCCGGCCGAACCTGCATTGACAAATGACACAGGCACAATAAGCCAATATGTTCAACAAAATAAGAAACAAAATTGACAACACGCTATTATATAACAATAACTTACCCGGCCAGCATAGAACTCAGTCAAAATATGAGACCCGTATGTGGGCAAGACAGAACCATCAACAGGTCCACCAGGGAATGGGAATGTAGCCCTAGGAGCAGCAGCAGGCTCCTAAGGCTCAACATCCTCCTCATGTTGAGCACCAACCTCCTCATGTTGAGCACCAACCTCCTCATGTGCATGACCAGAAGGGCCGGCCAGCTCATATGCCGGAAATTGAGCATCACGCTCAATATCCCGGCCAATATCATCAACCTCCGGTGGGGGAGGAGGGACGTCTAATCTGTCCCTACGCCTACCCCTCCGGGAAGGTTCAGCTCCATCTTGCCTCCGTTTCCGTTCGGAAGCCGTCGGGGGTGGCCTACGCTCCGGCTGTTGCGAACTACCGCCACGATGCCTCACCATATCTGAAACAACAACCATTAAACCAATTAAGCAACATAACCAGCAAAATAACAGAAACAATACTGTCACACCTGTTCGAACAGCATCATTCGCACTTGTTCGAACAGAATCATTCGCACCTGTTCGAACAACCCCATTCGAACAGGTGTTCGCATGGCCTCATTCGAACGGTGTTCGCATGACCTCATTCGAACACCTTCGTTTTCACGTGTTCGCATGAGGTCATGCGAACACAGCAGATGCGCAGAAAAAAAACCAAATGTACAGAAGGGAGAGAGGGTTACCTGAATGAAAATGGAACGATTAGAGAGAGTGAGAGGAGGCGAACAAAACCCAGGTGGTCTTGAGGGTGTTTGTGGAGAAGATTGAGTGGGAGATTGGGTGAGATTGAGTGAGTTGTGAGAAGTTGAGTGAGAGGGAGAGTGAAAGATAGGGTTCGAATGAGAGGGAGAGTGAAAGGGAAAGTGAGAGGAGTGAGGGGTGTGAGGGTGTGAGTGTGTGTGTTTTTTTTTTAAGTTGAGGGTATTTTAGGGTTTTTAGAAGTTAGGGGGCGTGAAAGAGTAGGAGGGGGTGTGGGGAAAGTAATGGCCATAAGAAAAAGGCTACACGGCCTAGTATGAGAAAGAGAGGAAGTCCAGGAAGAATAAGGGGTGCAAACAATTCAATCACAAAAAAACCCTAAGCTTCTATTATAAAAGGGTACAGCAAATTTGATTGAGAGGAGGAGCCATACGTACATAATATAATAACAGGTGTACATAATATAATAACAGGTGCCGCACAAGATAGAAAAGGAGAGGAATTTGACGCACAGTAGATACGAAGCAACAGTACACACGGCAAGGCTCCCCCGGAGTTTTGGTACCCGTTTTTGACACTGTGAGAGAGCTCTGAAGCAGAAAAAGGAGACTAAATTTTCAGGATCAGAAATTTCTCTATTCCGGTTATTTTTATCTCTGATTTATGACTCCTAATTTTATTTTATTGTTCTCGAACACTACGGATAGCTAAATCCTCTTCTAGGGTCTTGGTGATCTTGCTTGATTAAAGACCTTTTTATGTTCTAATTTCTGGTTTGAATTTCTGTTTTTATTTTAATTAATATTGTCCTATTGTTTTTATCACATGATTAGGATTAGCTACCCTTTGCATGTTTATAATCAATTAGTTGATCAGCGACCGTACTGCAATTAGTTGGTGGACCTATAGGATAATTGGGGCTATAATTAGGGCATGACCAAACCATAATTTAGTCTTCCAATCATTCAACCTTTTTGCTCTTTATGCTTTTCCTGAATTTAAATTCTTGCATGACCAAACGAGGGTTAATTTAGGAAAAAGAATATTAATCGCGAATGACCAAACGGATTAATAGTTTTAGTAAAGGGATTGGTAATTAAGTAAAATAAGGGAATTTAGGTAGGATTAGACATAGGGGGAATCGAAGCTTGCAAGTGAAACCGTGATCCTAGGCCTCTCTCCATTGAATTAATTCTTGCATTTTATCATTTTTATTTATTTCATTTTTTTATTTGTTCCATTACAATTCAAATATTTGTTCGTCTAATTAATAAATAATCTCGATTAGTTTGGTACTTGTTAATTAATCCCTGTGGACACGATAATCTTTTATACTACTTCTGCGGTAGAGTACACTTGCTCTAAGTGTGTTTTTAACGCAACAGTCGCTGCAAATGATGCTAAGTTTGCAACTACTAACCATAAGTATAAGCTCAACTTCATGGGAATTACAACTTGCATCCTTGTGGAAGCACCTTCTATACCTTCCAATCACTTTGAATTCATGACCTTCTCTGAGATTGCTTTAACTGAAAAGGAAGATGTCCTTATTAGTGTGTGCTTTATTATTTTTCTTTGTGTGTTGGTCTTGTGCTTTGCATTTCATGTGTACCTAATTACTATTCATGTTGCTTTTAGATGTCATTGGGCATGTTGTCCAGAAGGATACACTAAAAGATTATGAACGTAATGGGAATACAACTAGCATGTTACGTTTTGTGCTGCAGGATCTCAAGTGTGTTTTTTTGTTGTGTCCTCCTAAATTTTAGTTTGTCTTACAGTTTTTTTATGCTTTACCACTTTATGTCTTCTTCTTATCAATGTTTATAGGCTTGGCACAGTTCAATGTACATTTTGCGGTCATTATGCTGAAACAATGCATGAGAAATTGGAACGCCATGGAACTTCAACTCCTCCTGTCATTATCATACAATTTTGTAGGCTCAAAAAATTTCAGGGTATTCTTCTTTTGTTATTTCCTCTATCTTTTTGCTTTATCTGTTTTTGTATTGATCGTTTTCCTTATCATTGTCTTTAGGGGGCACTGGGGTTTCTAACACCTTTCATGGAACACGAGTGTTTTTTGAGACTGAGATTCCTGAGATTCTTGCTTACCAATCAGAGTATTTAGTTCTTCTTTTTTGTTGATAATTTCCTTTCGTTTACTTAAACATTAATTCCTATGTACATTGATGATGAGTTGTTTTTCATGCTAATCAGTATGGCTACTTCTTCCACTATGCCAACTCAAACTATTACTCAAGTTAGTGCACCTGCTCCTATGTCTCTCCTTGATGATCTTCTCCAAACTCCTCGGATGACCATATCTGATCTCTTGGAGGCAACTAACATATTTATCTTTACTTCCTTAGTGTCTTCACATAGTGGTTGTTTACCTTATCCATTAGTTTCCACTCTTTATCACCATTTCTTTTTTTCACTTTTACTTTTTGTGTAGGTTTGCCTTGCAACTGTCCTTGCGCAGATTATTGAAATTGATACAGAATATGGTTGGTACTATGACTCCTGTAACAAGTGTCTGAGGAAAGTTCGCAAGCAGGGATCCAGATACTTTTGCAGGAAATGTAATAGGGTTGTCACTGCTATTCCTAGGTTGTCATGCTTTCTTCTTTTATATTCTTCTATTCTAATCTACAATTTACGTTTTCTTTGTCATTTTTCCTTCTACTTTAACTTACTTATACTTCATTTATTTGTTTTCCTATCTTAGGTTCAAGATAGAGGCTAAGGTGATGGACTCTACTGGCTCAACAAACTTTGTCCTATTTGATCGTGTTGTCACACGATTTTTGGGCAGGACTCCTCAACAGCTTCTTGAGCCTCAATGTGATCCCGCTGAGTTGCCTGCTGATTTTCAGGAGTTTTTGAATAAGAACTTGCTTTTTAAGGTTGAGGTTGTGGAGGGAAATGTGACTCAGCATTGGCAGCATTTTGCTGTTAAGCGTATCACTTCTGATGAGACCACTATTGGTCCTTTCCTTGAAAAGTATAAGGATTTGGTCTGTATCTTTGTATTTATCATGTCCTTTGCTTTTATTTCTTGGATTATGTCTTTTGATAAGGTTTTTTTAATAACATTTGCTGTTTCTAAAGGCTGGTCCCGGGAATGCTGGGGAAGATTTGGAATTTACTGATACCCTCATTGACTATGTTCCTACAAGCCCTTTGGTGTGTTTCTGCTCATTTATTTTTCTAGGTTTCTTTTCCTGAATACATTGCTTATTTTGTTATTTGTATTTTTTCTAGGTTTCTTCTGAACATGTTGGTTCAATAATGAATAACCATTATGGTACTACTTCTGATGCTGATGTTACACCAACTAGCAAGGTTATTTCCATTGATGGTGAGGGGTCCTCTGTCATAATTCCCGCATGCAAACGTGCTTTGGATGTTAATAATCAAGATTGTCCTCCTTCAAGGGTTCGTGTGTTAGCTCCAACTGCTGAGGGTGGTCCTTCTGGTGGTTCTTCCAACAAGTATCCAATATTTGTCTCTGACTCTGAGGTTTCTACTTTCCTGCCTTTTGACAAAAAAACAACTGTCCCACCTGCATCTCAAGATGTTGATGTGGTACCAGATTCCCAAGCTGAACCTATTGCACACTACAAAAAAATTGTCCATTAGCGACGGAAATTAGCGAGGGACTAATGTTCCCTCGCAAAAACTGGAATTAGCGACGGAATTTGCGAGGGAATAGGGGCTGTCGTATTTTTGAGAATTAGCGACGGAATTTTGAAATTAGTGACGGAAATTTTGAAAATTAGCGACGGAATTTCAGTCCCTCGCTAATTCCCTCGCTAATTTTTGACAGTTTTCAGATGATGGGACTCAGTGCAGGTATTTAGCGACGGAATTTCAGTCCCTCGTTAATTCCCTCGCTAATTTCTGACAGCTTTCAGATGATGGGACACAGTGCAGGGGTTGGTAAATGTGCAGAAATTAGCGACGGACAGTTCCGTCGCTAATTCCCTCCCAAATTTTTTTACTTTTTTTTCTTTAAATCCATTTACACCCTCACTCTTCTTTCTCACTCACAACACCCTCACTCTTCTTTTCTCCTCTTCACCCTTCCTCTTCCTCTACTCTCCACCACCACACAACCACCACCACCACCACCACCACCACCATCACCACCATACAACCAACCTACGGCCTACTCTCCCCTTCCTCTTCCTATACTCTCTCTCTCTCTCTCACCTACAAACCCTAACCCACCACCGCCACCACCACCACCGGAGCTACTCTCCCCTTTCCCTCTTCTTCTCTCCACCGTCTTCCACCACACCACCACCACACAACCACCACCACCACCACCACCGGAGCTCCTCATCCTCTCCCTCTCTCTCTCTCTCTCTTATGATTTCCCCTTTCCCTCTTCTTCTCTCCACCTTCTTCCACCACACCACCACCACAAAACCACCACCACCGCCGCCACCACCCACGAAACCACCACCATGAACTCCTCTCTCCACCTACGAATTCCTCTTCTCTCACCTATACGAATTTCTTTCCAACTTTCACCACCACCACCACCACCACCACCCCCACCACCACAACCACCACAACCACAAAATTAATAATATAATAATTTTTTAACAGTATTAATAATAAATATATATAAAAAACAAGCCATTCAGCACAGGACACGTGTCAGTTTTTTTCTTGAAAATTGTAGTCATTAGCGAGGGAAAATTCCCTCGCTAATTAGCGAGGGATTCAATTCCCTCGCTAATCCCAGTAGCGAGGAGGGAATTAGCGAGGGAACCAGTCCGTCGCTAATTCCCTCGCAAATGACCATTAACGACGGATTTTGGTCATTTTGCGAGGGAAATTTCCGTCGCTAATAACAAATTTTTTTGTATCTTTACCACATTTTGCTGTGAAGGATAATGTGGAGCCCAAATCTGGTGGTAGTGGTCCTTCTGTGTCTGCTATCGAGGATGTCGTGGACCTCAAAGATGTTGGGGGTGATTTGGTCCCTAAGAAGGCTGCCTCTCCAAACTGAAACTACCTTGCAACTGTCTTCTGGTCCCTACCAAAAGATGCACTAACTCCAAAATGTTCTTTGTCTTTTGTTTTAAAGTTCTCCTTTGCCTTTGGCTTTCTTTTTTTAGCTAGCTTTTGGCCACGTGTTGTTGGTACTTTGTGTTGTTGTATTGAATAAGGCCCTTCCTTTGTGTCTTTGTGTGACCTTCACTTTCAAGTACTATATGTAACTGTGTACTTTGTGTACTATGAAGTATATTTATGAATCTAGAAGCTTTGTTTTCTTTTCTTTTGATATGTTGTCCTCTTTAACATATGGAGCAGTCCAAATGCATGCTATCTATTACATGCCCAACTCTTCCACTATGTACAATAATAATGGCCCTTTGCTATTGGCTTCTTACATCCGTTTATTTACTAAATGATACAAGCTGGGCTACAATTAAAACTTACCTAATCTTCATAACTAAATAGATTATAATAATGTTTTTATAGTGGAATTCCTTAAAATTGACTCATTATTGAATTCCCCTAAGTTTTCATTCAGCTACTTTGTGGTCCTGCATTAGTGTGCAGGAGAAAACAAAACCATATTCCTCCATTTCTTTGTCTCTAGGACTACCACGATAACCTAATGCATTCGTATAAATCTAACAACCACTATTCTATCTTATGTATTTGACTTTTCTCATGTATACAACCTTACACAATTTAGTATTCATCTATATATATTACCACTTATTCCATTACTTCCTTAGTTATTCTTTCACGTGTACCATATGTTTTATCTTAAATGCTGCTAACATGTTTTTAGTTGTATTACCTTTTATTCCAATTGTAATCTTTACCATCCATTTGTGGCTGACATGTGACCCTGCATTTCTTACTAAAGCTCTATCTTTCAATCTTTCCACACTTACTCTCCCTTTTTCCACTTCACATTACTTAAGTAGCCTTATTGTATATTTCTTTCCTTAGCAGGTACAATGACTTCTAATAGGCTTACTCTAACAGGAAGTGTACCCAACGGTTCTCATATCAATCCTGATGGTAATATCTTTAACTTCCATCTACTTGCTTCTTCCTTTCTTTGTCATTTATATATTTTACCTTACATTCACCTACAGGTTTTCAACCATTTGCTACAAGTTCTACTTCTAATGTTTGTTGTTCTCCAATAAAAGCAAGACTTGGTTCTGGGAAACATGTTCTTTGTTCTAAATCAAGCCAACCATGTATGTCTCTATTTGTTATATTGTATTGCTATTCTACATATTAAACTTATTTTTTCCTCTTTATTCTACATATTAATCTTTTACTGTTTTTTTTCCTTTGGTTTAGTGGCTTCATATTCTATGCCTGTTTATTTATAAGTGCATGCAGGGTCATAATATTTTCCTACCTTCTCTGGTCCTTTTCATGCAGCTATACCCCATTCATCTTCAAGTAGTGGAAATGCAACTTCTTCCACGTGTGTTACCTTTTCACCTCCTCCTCCTATCCTTCGCAAGGGCCTTCCTTCTGGAAAATACATTCTTAGATCAACATCAACTCTAACATGTATGTGATTTTGCATGTTGTCTTATTACTTTCTATTTTAAGATTGATTCTCTATATATTCATTCTCTTTTTTCTTTTCTTTAAACAGCTCCAACTCATGCAACTTTGCAAACAAATGATGTTTTCCATCATGATCCTTCTTCCTCCAATGTTGATTTTGTTGCTACAGATGTTGGTAAATGTTTCTTGCCATGTTTATGCTGACATTTTTATTTATTTTATGATGCTTTTAGTTTGATATCTTTTTTACAGACTCTAACAACTGCATGTTGTCCTATCACTTACTATAGTGAACTTCACTATATATTTATTCATTTTCTTATTACTTTTTTATAAGCAGTACCAACCCATGCATCTTTGCAACAAGTTGATGTTTTATATGGTGATCCTTCTTCCTCCAACGTTGACTTTGTTGATACTAATATAGGTAAGTATTTCTTACAACTTTTACAATGAGGTCTTTAGTTATTCTTCTCCACTTTGAATTTCTTTTCATTTTCTAGATCCTCCTTTGACTTATTGGGATATTGGAGAGCCAAAATCTACTTGCCAATGTTGTGGTGCCCTTATGTGGTATGAGAACGACTCGAGAAACATTTTAGGGCACGCACCCCAAAATTTTCTTTGTGTTGTTCAGAGGGAAGAATTGTTGTTCCTCCATATCAAGATCCTCCACAGTTATTTGATAATCTCTTTCATAATAAAGATTCTCGGAGTAAATATTTTCTTGATGATATTAGATCTTTCAATAGCATGTTTGCATTTACATCCATGGGTGGAAAAGTTGATCGAACAATGAATAATGGTCGTGCTCCTCCTATATTTGTTCTCAGTGGTGAGAACTATCATCAAATTGGTGGGTTGCTTCCTCTTCCAGGCGATATACCTAAATTTGCACAGTAGTATATCTATGATACTAACAATGAGGTTCATAATAGAATGTCTGTTGTCGGGTAAGTTGCTTTGATGCTTATATTAAAATTGAAAATTACTAGCATTTTAATATGGTTGATTTCTTACCTTTTATTTTTTCATAGGATGGACAACGATGCTTCTTCTATAAGATCGGATTTGGTGTTGGCCATTAAACAAGTTCTTGATGAATGCAATCCTTTTGCAAAGAACTTCAGAATGTTACATCACCATTTGGCTTCTAACCCATTGCCTAATGTAAAATTGCATATCCTTGGTAAAAGAGGCCGTAATGGGCGGCGTTATAATCTACCTACTACATCTGAGGTTGCCGTCCTTATTGTTGGTGATTTTGACACTACTGGTGATGACAGAGATATTGTCGTTCAGACACAAACTGGTTTGTTGCAACGTGTTCCTCTTTTGAGTGCTTCCTATTTGCCAATGCAATATCCAATATTTTTTCCTCGAGGTGAAGATGGTTTTGTTGAAAATATTAAATTTAGCTCTTCTTCTAATGCTCAAAAGATCAAACGAGGAAATGTGACACTTAGGGAATGGTTTGCTTATAGAATACAGCACCAACTTTCTGAAAATTCACTCCTGTTGTATGGAAGACGTTTGTCCCAACAATTTGTAGTTGATGGCTACAACATGATTGAGGCAACTCGATTGCAATGGGTTAGGTTTCATCAAAAGGATATCAGAGCTCATCTTTATAGCGGTCTAACTGACGCAATTTTAAGGGGGGAATCTGACTCAGCTTCAACTGGAAAATGTATAATACTCCCTTCTACTTTTGTAGGAGGATATATGTTTCAAAATTACCAAGATGCTATGACAATATGTTCTTGGGCTGGATATCCTGATCTTTTTATTACATTTACTTACAACCATAAATGGCCTGAGTTATCTTCTTATTTTGAGACTTATGGATTTGTTTCACAAGATAGGCCTGATATGGTTTGTAGGCTTTTTAAGATAAAGCTTGATCAGTTGATAAAGGATATCAAAAAAGGTGATATCTTTGGCAAGGTTAAATCAGATAATTGACCCTACTTCCTATTTAAAATTTTTATTTCCTTTGTCATTCTAATTTACTTAATCTTTTTATGTATCTTATTTTGCAGTCATCTACACAATTGAGTTCCAAAAAAGGGGATTGCCTCACGCTCATATTTTAATCTTCCTTTCTCCTGAGGCTAAATATCATAATGCAGAGGATATAGATCGTTTTATATCTGTTGAGATTCCTGATAGTGTTACTGAACCTGATTTGTTTAGGGTTGTCAGCTCTTGCATGATTCATGGTCCGTGTGATCCTGATAATCCGAGTTCATCCTGTATGCAGCAGAATAAGTGCACAAAGTACTTTCCAAAAAAATTTGTGGATTCTACAACAATTGATAAGGATGGTTATCCAATTTATCGAAGGCGTGAAAATGGAGTCTTTGTTGAGAAAGGCAATTGTTTTACTGACAATAGATTTGTTGTTCCCTACAACAAAACTTTGCTTCTTAAGTATAATGCCCATATCAATGTTGAATGGTGTAACAAATCTCGAGCTATCAAGTATCTCTTCAATTTTATTAACAAAGGCCATGACCGTGTTACCGCTAGCTTTTATGGTAAATCAACTGAAGCCGGTGTACGTGAAGATGAAATCAATATGTATTACGATTGTAGATATTTGTCTGCATGTGAAGCTGCATGGTGTATTTTTAGTTTTGATATTCATCATCGGGAACCTTCTATTGAGCGCCTTACCTTCCATCTTCCTAATGAACAGTTTGTTGTATCTTCTTCTAACAGTGGCATTGAAGATGTTTTGAATAGGAAAAATATTCATAACACCAAGTTTTTAGCATGGATGGATGCTAATAAGACATATGAAGAAGCCAAAATTCTTGCATACTCCCAATTTCCATTGAAGTTTGTTTGGAAGGATACCCAGCATCGATGGTGTCCACGGAAGACTGGTTTTTCAATTGGAAGACTTCACTATGTTCCTCCTGGTTTTGGTGAGCTTTATTATATAAGGATTCTTCCCGGTTGCTTAAAGGGTCCTATTTCCTATGAAGATATTAGGACTGTTAATAATGTTGTGCATGAAACTTTCAAAAGTACCTGTTATCATTTAGGATTGTTGAACGATGACAAGGAATATATCGATGGTATTAAAGAAGCGAGTTTTTGGGGAACTGGTCATTATTTGAGGCGTCTTTTCTCTTGCTTATTGCTCTCTAATCAGTTAGCCAAACCTGAATATGTTTGGGAAGAAACTTGGAAATATTTGACAGATGATATTTTGCATCGACAGCGAGCTCTTCTTTGTTTTCCAGGTAGAGTTTGTTCCTCATAAAATATTGTTGCATCTTGCCTTTTTAATTTTTTTAATTTTTAGTGCTTTCTTCCTCAGATCTTTATTTGTCTCTCGAGGAGTTGCAAGCTTTTGCCTAAGCAACAATAAAAGTCTAGCTGATTTTGTTGGAATGCCACAGGTTGATGATAGCTTGCTTCAAGCTAATCAAAATCGACTTATACATGATGAGTTGAATTATGATAGGCATCAATTGGCTTCTGAACATGTTCAACTATTGTCTTCAATGAATCCTCAACAACGTGTGGTGTACGATACTGTCATGAAAAGAGTCATTGATTGTAAGCCGGGCCTTTTTTTCGTTAATGGATATGGACGCACTGGTAAAACCTATGTTTGGAGAGCTTTATCTGCTGCATTGCGGTCAAAAGGAGAGATTGTTCTCACAGTTTCTTAAAGTGGTATTGCTGCTCTTCTAATTCCAGGTGGTCGTACAGCTCATTCGCGCTTTGCTATTCCTCTTAATGTAACTGAGGATTCTACTTGCAACATCAATCAGGGTAGTCCTCTTGCTGAGCTTATATTGAGGTGTAATCTCATTATTTGGGATGAGGCTCCAATGACTCATAGACATGCTTTTGAAGCACTTGACAGAACACTTAGAGATATACTTAGGTTTGTGAATAATGGACGCCTCGATATTCCTTTTGGTGGGAAAGTTGTTGTCTTGGGTGGTGATTTCCGTCAGATTCTACATGTTATCCCTAAAGGTATTAGACAGGAAATTGTTCACTCATGCATTAACTCTTCTTATCTTTGGAATTTCTGTGAAGTCCTTAATCTCACAACTAATATGCGGCTTTTGTATGGTTGTTCACCTCTTGATGTTGACCATTTGTGGTCTTTCTCTAATTGGGTATTGCAGATAGGTGATGGTGACATTGGTGAGACTAATGGATTTGATGATGCAATCGTTAATATTCCGGGGGATCTCCTTATTCATCCTACTACTACTTCTCTTCAGAATATAGTTGATGTTGTTTATCCAAACTTTGTTTTCAATATTACTGATTCATCATTCTTCAGAGATCGAACTATACTAGCTCCCAAAAATGATTTGGTTGACCAGTTAAACGAGTATATGTTGTCTTTGCTGCCAGGGGATGAGAAGATTTACTTAAGTTTTGATACCCCGTGTTCAATAACTTCTGAGATAGATTCTCCTGACGATATTCATACTCCAGAATTTTTGAATACTATTGTTGCATCTGGTATTCCTAACCATGTTCTCAAACTCAAGGTTGGTGTCCCTGTTATCACTACAAAAAAATTGGTTATTAGCGACGGAAATTTCCCTCGCAAAATGTCCACTTTCCGTCGCTAATGACCGTTAGCGAGGGAATTAGCGAGGGACCTGTTGCGTCGCTAAATTGCTCCTTGCTAATGGGATTAGCGAGGGAATCTGAGTCATCTAACCTAGGGTTCATGAAAACAACAATTAATTTATTTTGGAAACTAACCGTTATGAGATTGAGGTCCGGTGCGGTACGTGGTTCGGTGACGGTGCGCACTCCGGTGCGGTTGTGAGACTTCAAACACCAACAATTTCAATCCTAAACCATTTCAACTTCAATTTCAATAACTAACTTCAATTTCAACTATTAATTTCAACAACAACTTCAATATCAACTTCAATTTCAACTATTAATTTCAATTTCAAGCAAAAAACATAAATCAATTCACTATTAATTTCAATTTCAATAAAACAACTTCTTCAATTTCAACAAACAATTTTCAATTTCAACTTCAAATTTTTATCCTACACAATTTCTATAAATTCTAAACTTAATCCTAAAACTAAAACACAATTTCAATTTCTACCCAATTTCAATTTCTAATCCTAAACACAATTTCACTAAAACAATATCAAAAATTAATTTTACAATATCACAAAACTAAATTCACTAAAACTACCAAACAACAATATCACAAAATTAATTTTACAAATCCTAACAAAACAATATCAAACAAAATCAGTTGGTAAAAAAAAATCAAAATCAGTAAAAAAAACCTCCAAAGGTTGAGCTCCGGTGGTGAGGAGGGCGAGCTCCGGTGGTGGTGAGGAGGGTGAGCTCCGGTGGTGGCGAAAAGGGACAGCTCCGGTGAGAGAGAGGTTCGCGTAGGAGAGAGGGAGGAGAGAGAGCGACGTCGCGTAGGAGAGTGAGAGAGGAGCGACGGCGACAGTTGGTTGTGGTGGTGTGGTGGCGGTGGTGTGGTGGTCATGGTGTGGTGGTGCTGGAAATGGTGTGGTGGGGTTGGGGTTCGTGAGAGAAGAGTGAGGGAGTGAGAGAGAAGAGGAAACAGAGAAGAGGAAACAGAGAGAGGAAAATGGGATCTGATTCTATTTAATTGGGGTTAGCGACGGAATTTGCGAGGAACTATTTTGTCGCTAATCCCTTCACGCTAACCAATGTGGAACGGTCAAAAACATTAGCGAGGGACCAGTATTTCCATCGCTAATCACTTCGGTTTCCATGCTGTTCTGATTTCAGTTTCCCTCCAAACAATTAGCGACGGACTGTTCCGTCGCTAATGCACTAATTTCCGTCGCTAATTTTCAAAAAAACGAAGACCCTTATTCCCTCGCAAATTCCGTCGCTAATGTCAGTTTTAGCGAGGGAATCGTATTCTGTCGCTAATGTCTGTCGCAAATAACGTTTTTTTTGTAGTGTATGTTGTTAAGGAATATGGATCGGTCATTGGGTCTATGTAATGGAACACGTCTAATAATTACCAAAATGGGTAAATTTGTTGTTGAAGGTAAGGTTATTTCAGGGAACAATATTGGTGATAAGGTTTATATTCCAAGATTGTCACTTACACCTTCTGATCCTAGGATTCCTTTCAAGTTTGAGGGAAGACAGTTCCCTTTAGCACTTTCTTTTGCAATGACTATCAATAAAAGTCACGGTCAATCTTTGAAAGATGTTGGTATTTATCTACCTAAGCCTGTGTTCTCCCATGGTCAATTGTATGTTGGTGTTTCACGAGTAACCTCTAGACAAGGTTTGAAGTTGCTTATTACTAATGATGATCAAGAATACATGAATACAACATCTAATGTTGTCTATAAGGAGGTTTTTCAGAATTTAAACTAGGTAACCACATCTTTTTTTCCTTCTCTTTTTTGGTCCATATTCGGCCCATTTCTGATTTTTGTACCTGTTTACCACAATTGTTGTCTTTGCGCTATTGTGTGACTAGCTAGACTGAAGTGGCCCGTGTTTTTTTTGTTTGAAGTACCCTTTGCAATTCTCTGCTTCTTTCTTCTTAATTCTCGCGGGAAATCCTACGTGGAGACTATCTTCCCTTAGCTTCCTTCATCATAGTTGCGCGCCAATCTACATGGACATGTCTTGCCTTCCATTCACTTCCGTTGGTCTTGCCTTCCATCTACCTCTTCTTTCTTTCTCTTACTCCACGATCTCTCCTTCTCAGGTACTCTCTTTTCCTTACTCGCTCTTTTCCTTTCTCGCACCTATTGTTGTTTCCATTGTTCTTTCATTTTCTTTGATTGTTTTCCCTTTACTTCATCATCAAATATTTGCATTTCTAATATGTTGTTTTCCCTATTTATTTTGGCCGTTACTAGGGCTCCCCGTCCATCCATCCGACGGGCATTGGGACTAGTTGATGATAACTTGGAAGAAGGTGGAAAGGCAATTCAATTATGTGGCTGATCTGCTTGCTTGGATAAGTCATAATGATAGTGGTGTTTTTGTAATTCATGACAGTATTTCACACTTTTTGTTTTCAGCTCTCAACCGTGATGGTTGTGGGCCTGCTGCTGTGTAGTTTGTTGTTCTGTTTGGGCCTTTGAGCCCTTTTTCTCATAAAAAAACTGATTATAGTAACCCAAATCAATGACTTGTTCTAAAACAATAGCCAAGTCAAAAAAAGGAATAAAACAAAGGAAAAATGGTGGTAATAGAAGTGATAATAGAGTTAGCTAACCAACACCATTAAAAAAAGTTAGCAAACCAACCAGCTGACCAACATGATGTAGACAAGTAATAGATATTTCAGTTTTTTATTTATTTGGTCTTAGGTTTGATCTATGTCAGTCGAGGATACTTGTTTAAAAAAAAGAGTTAGCTAGCCAGATGATGATTCTGACACGGCACAATTTAATGGCATAAATTATCTAGGAATATGTCACTCATGAAAAAACCTTAATAAAGAATACTACTAACGTTGGAAAATGTCTACATCAGCAGGCAGCAACATGCTATTGACCTTGACAACGCCCACCAAAATCATAACGGTTACCTTTCAAACCATCCAACTACTTGGAAACCAGCCTCATAAGGGGGTTACCTTACCTACGCCCAAAGAGAGGCAGTGATTAAGTCATCAAAACTCCAATTAAAAAGTGCTCCCCGAATACACTTTCAACGCTTATATTTTGAAAAAATAAAAACTTAACACTTGTTTCAGTCAATGTTCAAGTTCCATGATTTTGATGCCGGTTTATATTTGCAGCTGAACTACAACGTATTCATGCAAATCCTATTGAAAAATCGGTTCTGGAGACTATTAGTAGAATAGTAGGTCATGCTTAATAATTCAAAGAGAAAGTTATTGAAGGGAGATTTTTTATATCTTAATTAATTTTCTCAAATTTTTGGACACACATTCTTACTTTTTTTAATTTTACCATCTATTTTGGTAGATTGGCGAAAGGGATATTTATAAGGAGTTACATTTTTATTTGACTATCATATAAATTATATAAATACTAGTTTTAGATAAAGAAATGAGTAAATTTAATGGTGATGCATTTTGGATGTAAATTAATTTACATAGACATCCAATAAGCACTTTAAAAATAACATTAAATACTCTATTGTCATTGGACGCCGTGTAAAACTAGTTTACATTGCCATGCATGTCCCATTTTCTCTAAAATTATTTGGATTTAATTTATATACACAATGGGTGTATACATGTTTTGCACTATTTATTAATTACAGATTGATACATCATTAAAAAGAAATTTGGTCAATTGGTAACCACCAAATAGTCAATTAGTAACCAACCACTCCATGAATTGTAATTTGTGGTAGTTGTAAAAGTCTATACACCATATGTGTGTATAAATTAAACTCAAAAAATTAGGGTTTAATTAGTATACACATGTTTTGTAAAACTTATTACATTATCCACCAATACCAATACATGGTAGGGATGACTTATCAGGTGGTTACTAATTGAATAACTTCTTTTTAATATTGTGTCAACCTATAGTTAGTAGATAGTGTAAAACATGTATACACATATTGTGTATATAAATTAAACTCAAATACTTATTTTAAATATAATACTTATGTATTAACCTAAAATGTTAAAAATAATTAAGGAAAAATATGTTATTTTCTTAGACTCTGTTTGTAAGCGCAAGTTAAATTTTAGCTGATATCTTATAAACTAGTTTATAATCGAAAAGAAACGTATAACTTTTAAATGAAAAACTAACCACTTAGAATTGAAGTATTTTATAATTTTAACTCTTGAACTAAATGAAAATTTTTGAAATAACATAAAATTACATAGTGTTTTTGACTTTTATCTAAATGTATTAATATAAATTATTTATTCTATTATAATTATTATTTTGAATATTTTAATATTTTCAAATAATTTATATATCATTTTTAAAACTATAATATTATTTTTAAATATTTATTTATTTATAGTTGAAATAAATAATGTAAAAAATGACACATGTATAATTTTTAATCTTGTTTGTCAAAAAATAATTTTTAATCTAAATAATATTTTTGTAACATAAATAAAAAATATTCCATATTAGGAAGGGAAAAAATGAACAAAACCAAAATAATAAGGATTGTGTAAAAAAAAGATAAATATGAGAGAAAAAAATAATAAAGTACAAGTTTAAACACTATTTGAAATAAGTTTTAAAAAAAAAATCTACATACTGCTAAAATAAACTTATTTACCAAATACTTCTATTTTACTCAAATAAACTTATAATCTTGTCGAATAAGATTAATAGCTTATTAGCCTTACTATACAAAGCCTTACAATAATTCAAAATCTTTTTTTAATTCTAGAAGATAAGAAGAGGTGGCGATAATGAATAATATGCCAATGGTAAAATGTCAAGCTTTTGGGAATGACACATCCCTTCATAAAAATAGAAAATCGTATACAGTTTTCACAAAACAAAGAATAAGTCCAGCACTGTTGTTTTCTAATTCCAAATTCCAAAATTCTAGTAAGAATATAGTCAAACTTCAAAGAACGTTTTAACATTAATACCATTTTACTACCCCTAAACTAAATTAAATTCTCTATAATTAACTAATAAAAATAATACACCCAAATAAAAATTAATCAAAAAATTCCCCTTTCCTTTTTTGAGTTTTGACCCTCCCTCACAAACACACATTCTTTCCTTTATATACCAAAAAAACAGAAACAACAAACACACATAACACAAAAAGAAGAACAAATTCCGATTCCAACGTTTGCATTACAACAACGACAACAATGTCTTGTTCCGTCGCGGTTTCGAGCTCCCCTGTTTTCTCGCTCTTCTACAGCAAAACCTCTTTAATCTCTTCTTCACCGGAACCGTTAACACTAGCGCTTCCAATTATCAATTCTCCTTTAACGACGTCGTCTTGTTCTTCACCTTCTTCACGATCATCGCCTGTGTTGAAGAGAAAAAGACCTACTAAGCTTGATATACCTGTTGCTTCTCTCACTTTTGGGGTTCCTCCGCCGGTAACGTCTCCGTCGCCGGCGAATGATGTTGTTGAGGTTGAGGGATGTGGGTTTTCTGTGTATTGTAAGAGAGGTAGGAGGAAACATATGGAGGATCGTTATTCTGCTTCTGTTTATCTTCGTGGTGAACCAAATCAGGTAATTTTGAAGGAAAAAAAAAGTTATATGAGGTTGTTTGTTATTGATTTTGTTCAATTATGGTTATTTGGCATGTCTAGGATATGAGGTTGTGAAATTTTGAATAATTGAATGGTTGTTTGGCATGTCTATGATTTGCTGCATTTGTTATGTATATTGGTGCATGTGAATTTTTAATCTGCATTTAGCAATTGGGACATTTTAGCTAGTTTTTTGGTTTCCATGTTAATGGCTGCGCAGAATGCACCAGCTACGTGTACTTCTCCTCTCTCGATAGAGTTTTTGCCCAAGACTCGAATTTGAGACTTTGAGGTGGGATCCGAACTCAGTTACCGCTCGGACCAACCGTTGTTGGTGACATTTTAGCTAGTTTATGCCTGAGATTGGAGTCAATATTTTTGCTAAAAAATTAGTTTCTACAGATTTCCAATTTGGCTAGAAAAACAGTTTTCTCAAGGTTTTAACTGATAGGTACCGGATTTCCTATCATTAACACAACTGTTGGTGGCCGCGATTGTTGCAGAAATATCAAGGTTTTTGATGTCTCCCCGCCGTGAATTGTGGCTGCATTAGCTGTATTTGACTGTAATTTTTCGCGATAATGATTTAAAACTTTGGTAAAATCTTTAGGTTCAATTGGAGAGATCATATTAGGAATAAGGTTAACTGGGGTTTGCAAAATGGATGCAAGTGCAATGGCCAATGAATTCTAACAAGCAATTTCCTTTTTTGTGACTACCACAGGCTTTTTTTGGCATATTTGATGGGCATGGTGGTACAAATGCTTCGGAATTCGCTGCACATAACTTGGAAAGAAATGTCATGAATGAAGTGATGAGAAGAGATGAGAGGGATGTTGAGGAGGCAGTGAAGCATGGTTACCTTAACACAGATTCTGATTTCTTGAAAGAGGATCTTAAAGGTGGTTCTTGCTGTGTAACAGCATTGATTAGGAATGGTAACCTTGTTGTGTCCAATGCTGGCGATTGTCGCGCTGTCATTAGTAGAGGAGGTGTTGCTCAGGCCCTAACATCTGATCACAGACCTTCAAGGGAAGATGAAAAGGACAGAATTGAGACTCAGGTAATGGTGATAGAACGATAGCAATTAATTTGAGTCGATCACCAAAACCGTCCTTAAATTTGTAGGGTGCCATGAAATTGCAGATTCTCAATAACACCGGTCCTTTTGAATAGGTCAATTTAGTCTCTGAAATTGTCCTACTAGTGTGATCGAGAATTTTCAATTTCAAAGAGCATTTTAGAATATCATTAGTTTTAGAGATTAAATTTTCCGACCCCTACAAGTTCATGAACTAAATTGGTGATTCACTCGAAATTTTGTATTTGGTAATCAATAACACATGTTGTTGGAGTCGACTCACTCTAGGGTTACTAACTTGAAATTTGTTTTGTAGGGTGGCTATGTTGATAAGTGTCGCAGTGTTTGGAGGATCCAAGGATCTCTTGCTGTATCTAGGAGCATTGGTGATAGACACCTGAAAAAATGGGTGATAGCAGAACCTGAGACCAAAGTTCTCAGAATTGAACCTCAACATGACTTGTTAATCTTAGCTTCAGATGGATTATGGGAAAAGGTATCCTACTTAAGCAATTAATTTCAATATTCATTGACTAGTTATTTTCTCTTGAAACCCTTTCTTGAAATCATTGTTCAACTATTAACTGATTTAGTTTATGTTATCAATCTTGTTCAGGTTAGTAATCAGGAAGCAGTAGATATTGCCCGTACTTTCTGTATAGGGAGCAATAGACATCGATCCTCGCAGGCTTGTAAGAAGCTAGTAGATTTATCGGTATCACGAGGCTCTATCGATGATGTAAGCGTTTTGATCATCGAATTGCAGAACTATAATTGAAGTCTTATTGATACAAGAGAAAGGTTAATTTGGAGGGTGTCATAAGATAATGAATGTGATTATGGTTAAAGGAAGAAATTCTGGTGCCCTGAAATAAAGAGTACCTATATTTTAATCTGTATATAGATACGATGATTTGGGGAAATTTTGTTACCTATAGGCAGCTGAGGGGAGAATAGGAGATATGGAAGTAAATTTTTTGTAGAATGATCTTAATGTTATGAGCATTTTCTTAGTACCAAGATATTACAGAGGTTTCAACCTATCACCTTATGTAAATTAACTAACCATTTTATTATTAATCAATTCCAGGGTCTAACTTTCTACGTTACCAACATAAGTGTTGGAACTAGGTGGTGACCTCTGTAGCAGTTGAAATTCTTCGTATCGTGACAAACAGACCAAACTTAAAAACTTCTCTCTTTAAGAAAAAAGTTCTGAACTAATAAATTACTTTAGCCTTCACCCACTTAAAAAGAATTTTGGGCAGACCTCTTGGTTTCTAGCGCTTTATACTCTTGATGTTTATTCTCTATGATGTATTTTGCAAAATGTAGGGTATCTCTTATATGCTATTGTAATTTGCTAGAACCATAATGACTACCTTTAGAGCCACGAAATCCATACTTGATGTCCAGTTATAATCTATTAATTTTGTTTCCTTGGTTACAAATAAGTCCTGCAAATTGATGAACAAATCCATGAATTTTTTTTAGTTGAGGAAGGGAAAGAAACAACAAAAAGAAACAACAGAGACTAGGGACGCAAAAACTCTATCCTCCTAGCATTTGCCTGCAAAGGAAGAAGGAGGTCAAGACTCTCAAGAGAGAGGGGACTCAAGCATACGCAAAGGTTGAACAATTGAATATCCCATCTTTGCCAAAATATCAGCACACATGTTTCCTTCACGAAGAGTATGAACCAAAGAAAATTGCCAAGACCGCTTCATCAAGTCTTGAATCGTAGCTATGATAGACGATGCATAGGCATGCCACTGGTTAAGAGGAGAAGTCACAAGCTGGATAGCATGGAGAGAGTCTGAGTAGCAAACTTTGTGACGGTGGCCATCCTCCCAAGCAAGTTGAATTCCATGCAATAGAGCTAAGAGCTCAGCATGTAAGTTATCTGTGATACCAATATAACCTGTGAAGCCTTTGATCCAGGAGCCATCTAAATGACAGAGGAGGCCCCCAAAACCAGAAGGACCTGGGTTACCCAAACTACTACCATTCGTATTAAGAACGATACAATCCTCCCAATTAGAATGCCAAGTAACCCAGTGAGGGACGCTGACATTACTAATGCCAACTGACTTACAAATACTCACCAAAGATGCAAAATTACAAGTCCTGTATTGCAAAGTAGTAATGGAGAAGTCTTCCTTCGCAATAACCATAGTGTTGCGAGCCCTCCACAACCACCAAACCGCCGAGATGAACAAGGAAAGGATCCTCCTGAGAGAAACCTTTATTGAGCCAAGTATGAATGTTCGATTCGTTGAAGAAATTAGTATCTTGCACACCAAGATGATGCCAAAGTTGGGCCGAAAGGTTATAGTCACGCAGACAATGAAGAATATCTTCAACCGGATGTTGGCAACAAGGACATTGAAGCAGCAAACATGCCTCATCTATGAAGCATGGCATGAGCAGCAAACATGCCTCATCTATGAAGCATGCCTCATCTATGCCTCACCTTTATTCGCATAATTAATTTTCTTAGGTGCATAAAACTTCCAAATCCAATTCCAATCCAAAGTAGTATTTCGCCTTTGCAAGAGCCCCTTTTACCCTTTATTAGTTGTGTATATGTCGTTTGTATGTCCTTTCCAAACAAGACTATCTGAGACCTCATCATTTGTACTCAAAGGGAGAGCGAGAATACGCTCAATGATGTGAGGAGGGAGCGCCGTGTATAACAAACTCACCTGCCAACCCTCATTCTGATTAATATCTCGAATACAAAGATGAGCATCATGAATATCAATATAGGGGACAAAGTTGTTAAGAGTTCCAAGACCGATCCAATTAGTGTACCAAAGAGGAGAATTACCATTACCCAGCCGAAACCTGTAGCCATCATGAAGGACCAGCTTCGCCTTTTGAATAGAATTTTAGGAAAAGGACCATTGCTTCTTCTTTACACCCATGAAAGGTGTTGTACCACAGTATTTACTTCTGACCACTTCTACCCAAAGTTTGTCGGAATTTTCATGTAATTGCCACACCAACACTTTGAGGAATAAAGTCGTTGAAGCCTTGGGATAAGTGGGAAGTGGTGCATCCCAAAAAATCCGGTTCGGACTTCTCATTGTACAACGTGGAAAAGGTATGGAGCCGCCACCAATATTTTAATTTTAAGACCAAAACATTGAAAAAAGGTCTTTTAGACAAGGCGGATGGTCTTTCGAAAACTAGAGATATGGGTTCGGGGGTCGGTTAGGCATAGGGAAGGTTTTAGCACCCCACGCCTCCTTTCTACCGAAAGGGAACCTTTAATTAAATGTGTGGTTTGAAGTGTTGATTTGAAAATGCTTTTATTTTGCCTCTTTATTGAAAAGGGAGTGAGAAGACTTAATGAAAATTTTTATTTTGGGCGCTTGACGAGAGTTGGCCTCTCGCTCCTACGTATCTCCTGGTGCGATGGAGAATTCAAAGCTACGTAGTTCTTGGTTGTCCTAAAAAGGTTTTTGTTTTTTAGTCTGTTTAGATGAGTTTTCGCAGTAGGAGTGAGGATTCGCGATGACCAAACAACAACGGTTTAGAGTGGCCGCGCTACTAACTCTTTTGAAAATGAAATTATCATTAACAACCAAACGGCAACGGCGCGAGTGATCATTAACGATAATCGGTTTTGCTTTTGATTCGGGTGTTCGCGACGACCAAACAACAACGGTTTAGAGTGGCCGCGCTACTAACTCTTTTGAAAATGAAATTATCATTAACAACCAAACGGCAACGGCGCGAGTGATCATTAATGATAATCGGTTTTTATTTTAGATGATCAAAAAAGGCTTTCGCAATCGAATTAATTTTGGTTTGTTGTGCTTGACGAGGACGTGACTCGCTCCTACGTATCCCAAATGGGAATCAAAGCGACGTAGTTATAGCTCTTTGGTTTTGAAAAGGTTTTCGAAGTAGGACGAGCATTAGCGAATGATTAAACTAACTAAGGTTATGGGTAATCATCGCTAAGTACTCATGCGAAATTGAAGACCGTTCATAGAGATCAAACTAACAAAGGTTATGGGTGACCTCCACTACTTGCTTATTTTTGTTTATTGAAAATGCTTCGAAAATTAATGGGTTTGGAAAAGAGTTTTTAGAAAATAAATAAATCATTTTCAATCGAATTCTATGTCCAAAACCAAATGCAAAATGAATGAATGAAGTTCAAACATATTCAACTAATCAAGCAATCATGAACATGTTGACCATCAACTAAGATTAAGCATGCCGATATAATCAAGAGATTTAATTGTCAAAGATGCGAGACAAAGTTCTCAAAACAATTGTGTTTGTGTGTGAAGGGGAATTGCTACACAAGTTGGGAGCAATCTCAAGAGGGGCACATATATCTCTATGCTACACATGTTGGTAGTCTTATAAGGGCACATGATTGTGCAAAAGGGTTTGTGCACAATTAAGTCAAGACATTCAAATGGCATCAAGAACAAAGAAATACAATTAATCATAGGCATAGAGTATTCTAGGTTAGGTGAATGAACATGTGAGCAATGATGCATGATTAGGCGAGCATGTGAACGCATGAGCATACAAGAATGCATGAGCATTTAAATAGGATTACGTTTATTATGCAAGGCATAGATATTTGAGGATGCATGAGAGTGTTGCAATAAAATAGGGATGAATGAAGATGCATGCGAGTGAAAATGTTTTGGTAAAAGGTTTAGGTAAGAAAGTGGTAAAATGTTTTTGGGTTTTGGTGTTTTGGAAATGAGATGAAATGTTTTCGGTCTTGAAAGTGGTAAAAGTATTTTGGGGTTTATTTTATAAAGTTGAAAAAGTTTGAAATGCAAATGAGAAAATGTTTTGGGGTTTTTATGCAAAGATGCAAGTGGTGAAAACTTTTAGTAAAAAGTTAGTGAAATGGTAAATTTATTTTACTTGGAGTAGAAAGTAATTTTTGAAAATTAGTAAAGGTAAAAAGTGAAAAGTAACTTATTAATGAAATGGTATATGTGAAATGGTAAAAGTGAAAAGTTAATGAAATGGTAAAAAGTTAAAAAACACAATGACACAACTTGCATTTACTCAACCACAATCAAAATGACACATTTCATGCAATCAAAGGGGTAAAAACCCTAGTCATGGCCGAATGCATACAAGCATGGAATCATCAACTTATTTCATGCAAAAATTGACAAAATAACACACAAAACAACACAAAAGAAGAGGACCTAATCTATCATGCAAGTTCCTAAAACAAACACTAGCCAAATCATGCATTTATTCATTCAAAATTAAAGAAAACAAAACAAGCAACATGAACCCTATTTTTCTTGCCCAAACCCAAAGCTATGTATAGTCCAAGATCAACAATTATTTAAACCCAAATCATAAAATGAACAAGAACCCTAGAATAGAGTTCATGGGCGAATGCACATGGAGTATGAGAATGAGTTTTCATTTGATGAAAATTAGGCAACTAGATTCAAAATACAAGCAAATGCAAGAAAACACAAGAACAACTCCTTCAAAGCCAAGGAGCCACCTCAAACACCCAAGCCTCCCTAAGTGCTTGTCAATAGTGTTTGAGATGGCTCCTCAAAGCAACAACAACAATATATGAAGGAGTTGAGATGAGGAGAAGAGAGATTATGCAAAAATGAAGAAAATACAAGAGTTTTGAAGTTTTACCTTGAATCCAAGCTATGAAGGGAGTGATATGAAGAACAAGACCACAAATCAACTAAATCCTCCACAAACCTCCATGAAACTTGCGCCCCTTGCCTTGATCCTTAGCTTTGAGTTGGTGATGATGCTTGAACTTTGAATGAGAAATGGAGGGAGTATGTCAAAGAGGGATGCAAAATGAGGTGAGTGGTTTGTTAGGGTTTTTTGGTGTAGGAGAAAAAATGGGAAGGTTTTTTTGAGATGAAAGAAAACAAGATGAAAAATGATAGAGGAAGGGGGGCTACGGCCTTGTCTCCTTTTTGGAGAGGAGTGAGTTGCCAAAGATCTAATGGGTTAAGGGTTGTGTGAGGGAAGTAAAGAAATTAGTGTGTATTTAGTGGTGTAGAGAGAAGGAAGGTAAAAACATGTTGTGTATTCAAAGGTGTGCTTGATGAAAGGCTTGATGTGGACTTGATGTGGGCTGAAGTGAGGGGAGGCGTGGAGCTTGAGGGTGGAGTGAGGGAGATGGTTTGCTTGTGAAATTGGTACTTACTTTGGCCAAAAATGGATAAAAGCAAAAAGCACCTAAAAGGAATTAGCCCTAATTCTAAAAATACAATAAACATCCAATATTATTTTATTATTCATTTTTCATTTTTGATTTCAGATTTCATATTTTTAATTATATATATTTTTTGAGCCTTTTTGAAAAAAACCGTAACAATTGACCAAAATACCCTTTTTGACGCTAAAACCCTAATTTGCCCGAAAAATGCGTTTCCACTTCAAAAATGAATCTATAACCCTAGAAATGACCTCTAGAATCTTAGAATGCATGCTCAATGACCTTCATGAGGAATTATCATTTTTATTGTGAAATGACCAAAATACCCTTTTGGACTCAAAAAAACCTGATTTACCCAAAAAGTGCATTTCAATTCTAAAAATGATTTTAGAAACTTTGGAATGACTTTTAGGACTCAAAATGCAATTCATGATGCTTCTCACTCCTCAACTTATTTATTTTTGTGGAAAATTAGGGTTTTGATCTAAGCTGGACAAAATTGGGGTATGGCAGGAAGTACCACATTTGTTTCAAAGGAACTTCTCTAACCTTACCATTTCTTACAACACTTTGATAACGATCTGCACCGCATGTTCTACAATTACGAAGATCTTTATCATTAGGACGATAATAAATCATGCATCCACTTGGACAACAATGAATCTTCAGCCGACCTAAACCAAGATTTTCCACTGATTTCTTAGCATGATAAAAGTTTTTAGGCATTCGGTTATCATCAGGTAATGCTTTTCCAATGAAATCTACCCATCGATTAAAGCAAGTCTCAGAAATATTGAAATCTGACTTGATACCTAATGCTTCTACTGCGGCAGATAGTTCAGAGTAACTTTCACAACCAGGATACAAAGGGGCTTGCGCAGCTGATAGCATATCAAAAAACTTTTTGGCTTCTGGGTTAGGATCTTCCCTCATATGTTCCCCAAAGCAAAGTCCTTGTTGCTCAAGATATGTGCCACGAGATGGTCCAGCAGCATCCCTTACCATTTGCTCATAGCCACCTAAGTCTTCTCGAGCCCCAGTACTTCCATAATAGGAGTTGGTTGAAACCATTGGTGGAATAGGAGGCCTTTCTTCACCATGGTTAGTCCAGTAATAGTAACCATCCATAAACCCCTTCATACAAAGGTGTGTCATGACATCGGGAACTAAGTGTTGTTTTCTACACTTGCATTTTTTACATGGGCATCTCAACTTTCCTTTTTTTTGGTATGTTTCTTGTGCACAAGCAAGCTCAACAAACTCGACAACTCCCGCCATATATTCATCTGTAACTCTTCTTTTATCAAGACCGACCCTTTTAACCATCCATGTTCGGTGTACATGAATTTCCATTTTTCTATATTAAATAACATGTATGAATTTAGAATCATTACCTCTACTAAACATAGACATGCATATTAAATTAAAGACACCTTCAAAATGTAAAGCAAATCTTGTAAATAAAAGGAAAATGAACATTTAGCAAATTCATCAAGGCATGATGTAAGGGAAATGACTGAATAGAAAGGCAATATGTTTGTGTCTATTCATGCGCTTTAAAAGACAATGCATGTAAGAAAATTTAAATGTAGCAATCATGTGACATGTAATACATAAAACACATTTTAATTTTAAAATTTGGTTGGCATTGTTTTAAATTAGACAGCATGCATAATTAATAAGCATATGCTTGTTGTTTAAAAATACTATTAAAATTTATAGCATCTTATGCTTACCTTTAGATGTTAGAAGATGTGGCAGTGTTACTTGAATGGAATTTTTGTGGAGCACACCTTTTGCACATCAGTAACTGCAACAAGAAGCAATTTTTATATTGAGACATTCATTTTGAAAATAATTCTCAAATAACATTGTTATTTAAGATGCTAAAATAATTGCCACAGTTAATTATATTATTCTACATAGGTTAACCTGGCTATTTAAGGCTCTAACTGACAAATCATCTTTTTAGATTCAATAGGGTGCCAAAAAGTTCAAGTACTAGGCAAGTTCACCACCAAAAAATTAGATACATCCATGAAACTACACCAAATTTTATACCACTACCCCAAATAATGCAGAAGAAACCGTACAAAACAATAGTCAAAACAATAGTTGAAACAATAGTTGAAACACAGTGAAACAAGTGAAATTATGTTGTAATAAATAAAGTGTTTGACATAACCAACAGAAACAAAAAAAAGTGTTTGACAAAATTAACTGAAACAAATAAAGTGTTTGACATAACCAACAGAAACAAGTGAAATTATGTTGTAATAAATGATGTACATGTTGGTTTTCATTCTAAAGAATAATATCTTTGAGGTTGGCTTTAAGGCCAATCTCAATGGTTACAGTTTAGGCCTATCAAACATGTTAAGTATATAAACATTGTTTTCAAGTTTATAAGCATATTCAAATATAAGTTTCTTAATATAAATATCAGCTTTGATTTTATCTAAACTAACTCTAACTTTTGGAGGAGGATTCTGAATATAGTGAGAGAGATGCAATGATACGGTATAGTTAATAATGTTGATAAAGGAATACTAAAAGTACCCGTGAGCTTCTCAAGTTTGGAGGTGAACACAAGCAATTAGAAAATAAAATTGGCAAGAAAAAATTGAAAGCAATATCACATCCAACTTAATTAAGCACCTATCTTTACCACAACAGAGACAACTACTATACTACACACAAACCACATAGACTTCAAATCAACTTTGAAGAGATTAGTCTGTAATCCACTAACGCAGTAAAGAATTGTGAAGCAGGTATTAATGGAAGTGATTTCGCAAGACTAGTATCCATGGAAATTTGACACATTATACCAAAGGCTAATCCTATTGGGATTGCTAATGTGAACACAAATACCTATAATTACTGCCTTTCTTTTTGTTCTCAACAATGTGGCTGAATCCATTTTCACACCTAGTATGAACAAGAAAAACATTACTCCAAAAACATCACAATGAACTAGCTAACAATATAACAACTTATCAATATGCAAATTAACATTCTCTACCAGCAATCTTTCATAAGCAGCTTCCATCCTCTGCTTAACAACATAAACTTTAGCAAGTGCGTTATAGATTCAGCAGATGATCTCTCTACCTATAAAGAAAATAACAACAAAATTGAGAATGAAAAAGGTAAATGCAAATTAACAGGTCCCAACGCACATTTAGATCTCAACATACATTTTAGAATCTCACTACATTCATTCACTAGCATATGGCATGGTTTATAATAATGTTTCATAAGTTATCAAACTCTACTTTCTACGGAAACCTATAACACATCATAATCAATAATAAAAGCAAGCAATGCAATGAGAGAGAGAATTTCAAGATCCAAATTGTAATAAACTGAAAGATGAAATCAAAAAACCTACAGTGATCCAAGATTTCTGCACAGATTAAGCTACAAATCGATGACAGTTATAAAATAGAAGCATGAATCTGAATCACTTAGATATGAAACCAACCAATTTTCACCTAAATAATTGATGCTTTCAGTCACTCATAACCCTATCAAAACTGATTTGGACTAACATTAGAGAAGACTAAAACTTTTTGTTTCACAACATTATGATCTAATTTAAGATTTTCTATTGTCTATATAGTTTCATCAAAATGCACAAAAGGCATTTGTCAACAAAAAGAATGCTACAGGGCAGAAAGATAATAATATGATACTTAGGAAAAGGTGAAGTACATCATTACAGAACATAATCACTCATCATCCTTATATGGGTACTCTTCTGGAACTTGCTTGAGAAGTTTTACTTGCAACTCAAACAGATCATCACCTCGAAGAACATCACGTAACCAGATAGACGATTGGCAAATAAATCATCACCTCGAAGAACAAAACAACGACAGGAACAAACGATTATCTTTTTAGACTCAAACAGATGATCACCTCGAAGAACAAAACAAATGCCACACAAAGATGAAAATAGCAAAAGAAAGAAACCAACGACAGGAACAAACTCGAAGCAAATGGCAAATAACAAATTCTAAACAGTTAACTTAAAAGAAAAAGACAATATTTCATACATGCAAAGAGAGGAGGAAGGAGGAAGGAGGCAGGAGGAAGAAAGATGTACCAGATAGACGATTGGGAAGGAGCGCCGTCGCCTAAGAAGCGGACAGAGACGAGATGCAGGAGCGCCGTGAGCGGAGAGAACGAGAAGCAGCAACGTCGTGAGCGGAGAGAACGAGAAGCACCAGCGTTGTGAGCGGAGAGAACGGCGTCGTGAGCGGAGAGAACGAGAACGATAAGGGAGCGGCGGAGAGAATGAGAACTGTTAGGGTCAGGAACGGTTCTATTTTTATTTTTTCTTACTTTACTCTCTTTTTTGTTTATTCTTTTTTTTTTGTTTATCCAGCTAACCCTGGAAAAAAAAAGAAATTGAAATTGAGTGGGAAAAGAATTTATGAGAGGGAAAATGAAACTTTTGAGTTTGACTTTGACTAATCGATTAGAGACGGAATTAGAGACCGAATAAACTAGAGACGGATTTGTCTTCCGTCTCTAACGATATTTTGACTTTGACTAATCATTTAGAGACGGAATTAGAGACGGATTATGTTTGCTACGGATAATTCCGTCTCTATATTCCGTCTATAAATGAAGGTTTAAGTTATAATAATTTATAACTAGTCGGTGGAGACGGACTTAGAGACAGAATAGTTAGCGACAGACATATTCCGTCTCTAATGTTTGTCTCAAATTCGTAAAATTCTAATTTTGTCTATAACCAAAAAAATCCGTCTCTAAGGGCGTCTCTATTAGAGACGGAAAAAATTCCGTCTCTAAGTTCCGTCGGTATTTGAGACTTTTCTAGTAGTGACTTGTTCACTTTGAGCTGAGTTGCGCAGAGAGGGGAGGCGAGAACTTTAATTTCAATGTATGGTGTAATTGACCAAATAAATGTTTATGGTAATTGTAAAAGGGGTGACGTACCCTTGTACCTCTTTAATTGAATTTGACTTATGAAAAAAAAAAGTTGTTCTCATAAAAATAAATGATCCAAATTCTATAAATCATATGTCAATAATGTGGTCAACATTATGCATCATAATGGTGCAAAACAAATAATTTTAGAATGTATTTTTAGAGATCTATGCGGAAAATATTAACAATCAAATAACATTTTAAAAATTCATCAATTATATGGTTACTGAAAAGATAAAGTCCCACAAAAATCCATAAATTGATATCTTCTAATATCCTAAAAAAACAAATTGGTCCGTAAATTCCCAGACAGCAACGCTAACAACTACTACGAATATTTTGCCTAACCATTCATTTTTAAACATAAATATAATGATGAATGATGAATCTAGAAAACACCTACGAATGATAAAGAATATTAGACAATTACCCTTATATTGCATACACGGTGAATACAATATATCAGCAGTGGCGGACCAGGACCCTAGAGTTGGGGTGTCAAATTTTTTAAGGCTGCTGTCAAATGAGTATAAAACTTGGTCAGTTAGTACAATTTAAAATTTTTAAGGGGGTCAAAATTAAAATTTCAAGAAATTTAAGCTATTTATATGAAGTGTTTAGTGAAAAAAAAAAATTCCGCTGGATTCAACTAACCCCCTTGCATGCTAGGTCCGCCACCCTATATTAGACAAAAAAATTACTAATATAGAGAACGTGGAATGTCCCCAACCATCCAATTACATAAAAAGTAACCAACTTAAGCAATTAATTGAATATCTTTGAATGGTGCACAAATAGGATGCGTCACCAATAGAGCATAGAGAGAGAAATAACCAAGGCACTGCAAATTTATGGATACCCATCAATCACCATAACTACAATACAATATGAACCATGGAAATTAATCCACACAAGTGATGAAAAAATGAAAACGAGTCATATGCACAGTACACCTCCATGCTAAATTATTACTCCTAATCTAGATACTCTAAATAGAAGGGATCAAATCTAACGGCCAAATCATAACCATAACCTTGTTTGTTCAAAGAACCGGCGGAGCGAGACATAGTCACCCATCTTCTCACCAATGGTTTCTTCAGTGACCGTATCACCACAGTTCTTCATCTGGTTTGTAACAGTGACTACGCGCGAGACATAGTCACCTATCTTCTCACCATTCTTCATCTGAAGCAGTTCGTATTGTTTACGCAGTGACTGAAGCTTCACCTTCTTTACCTTCGCATCACCGCCATAACAACGCACAAGAATATCCCAGGCAGCCTTCGAGGTCGTCGATTCAGCGATCTTCTCAAAAAAAATTGCATCTACACACTGATGAATGTAGAATAGGGCTTTCTGATCCTTCTTTCTTCTTTCAAGATGTGCATTCCGTTGCACCTCCGTAGCGTTCTCCGCAAGCTCTGTCACACCGTCGTTCACCTGATCGAGCACGTCCTGCGCTCCGAACAGCACTCGCATCTGGATCGACCACCGATTCCAATTTGTTCCATCAAACACTGGAAGGTGTGTGTTAAAACCTCTGTTACCTCCGTTCGTCGTCGATCTGTGTGCTACTCTCTCAAGAACCTCACAATCGCTCGTGTTTACCCAACCCTAGGAATCAGAGGTTGATTCCTTTCGATTTCGTGCTTCAAATCGATACGATTTGAAGAGACGAAATCACACTTATCGATTTGAAGAGACGAAATCACACTCGCACTCACCGCCACTCGTGTTTCCCAAGCTCGCTCACAATGAAGCTCTAGATACCATGTTGAATCGCAGCACTTGCATCAGGTTTCACACACACACACACAGTTCTGAAGATACGGTACAGAGGAGAAGAAAAATGGGGAGGGATATCACACACACAAAGGGAGAGTAACACGGAGGGAATACACAGAGAGAGTGAAAAGTAATTGTGTATTATTCACTGTTGTGTAATTGAATAGTTACAAATGTGACTATATCCAAAACCAACTTAGTTATAAATTCAACTGATTGAATGAAATTAATCCCAAATGAAACTTAAATGTAATTGTAGCTGCATTACAGTAATGCCCCTAATACAGAGACTAAAGCAATAAATGGTAAAACAGATTATTTACTGAACATGGATTAAAGTACATCAAAATGGAGAACAAAATAGATAAACAAACCCAACCCAACCATTATTATTAGGGATTTTTTTTTGTACCCCCATCATCTCCCAGCTACCCCCACCGACCCTGCGAAAAGACGCAATTGCCCTTAACAAAATTTAAAAATCCCGAACGTATCCTGATTTCATTTTTTTTTTTTGGAAATCGGATTTAGGTAAATCCGATTTCCACTAAAAATTTTAAAAAATTTAAATCGGATTTAGGTAAATCCGATTTCCACTAAAAATTTTAAAAAATTTAAATCGGATTTATTTAAGATGGGTAGATCCGCTTTTAAAAATAACAAATCGGATTTACCTTAAGTGGGGGTAAATCCGATTTGTTATTTTTAAAAGCGGATCTACCCCATCATATAAGGTAAATCCGCTTTTAAAAATAACCAAAGCAGATTTACCTTATGTGGGGGTAAATCCGCTTTGTTAACCCAATTAATAAATAAATAAATCAGTTAAAATTTTAAAAACAAATTTCGACCATCTTTTGGTTCTGTTTAGTGTGTAGTTCGTTAACACGTGACGATATTGTACGTCGGGAGAATAATTTAGGCTAAAAAATCAGTTTTCGGGCAACCTACTCAAATTGTAATGAAACCACATTCTTTAAATCCGAAAAATATCAAGGATCAATACTCCTCAAGAAGTGACTTCTTTCAGGACTGGGGACCTCAAAATCCCAAATTCCATCGTTTACTATTTTTTATTAATTTTTTAAATTTTTCATAATCTCCAAAAAATCTGAAAAAATTTGCATAACTTTATTTTGGTTTTATTAGATTTTTAGTGGTGTTTTCATAATTTTTGGATTAGTTTTGGCTGTTTAACGGATTTTTAGTAGTATTTTATAACCTTTTTTAAAAAATTAAATAAAAAACAATTTTTTTAATAACAAAATCGGATTTACCTTAGGTGGGATAAATTCGATTTCCTTTTTTTAGGGAAATCGGATTTACCTTAGGTGGGATAAATCCGATTTTCTCTTTTTTTAGGGAAATCGGATTTATGTACCCACTAGGTAAATCCGATTTCCAAAATAACAAAGCGGATTTACCTCTAGCTAAGGTAAATCCGCTTTGTTATTTTTGAAATCGGATTTACCTATTGGGCACCCCCATATGAGGTAAATCCGACTTTAAAAATAACAAAGCGGATTTACCTCAAATGGAGGTAAATCCGAGCGAATTAAAAATTGGGCAGGGGTATTTTCGGGTTTCACTTTTATGTGGGGGTAAATAGGGAGATGATGGGGGTACATAAAAAAAAAACCCTTATTATTAAACAGCAACTACCCAAAACAGCCCACCACCCAAACACAAAATCCCAATACGTTAATACATTAGCCACGGACAAGATACAACACATCTGATCTTGGTCCACCAACACCAAAGACAAGCACATCTCCTATAAGGGATTTTTTTTTTTACCCCCATCATCTCCCTAGCTACCCCCACCGACCCTGCGAAAAGACGCAATTGTCCTTAACAAAATTTAAAAATCCCGAACGTATCCTGAGTTCATTTTTTTTTTGGAAATCAGATTTAGGTAAATCCGATTTCCACTAAAAATTTTAAAAAATTTAAATCGGATTTATTTAAGATTGGTAGATCCGCTTTTAAAAATAACAAATCGGATTTACCTTAAGTGGGGGTAAATCCGATTTGTTATTTTTTAAAAGCGGATCTACCCCATCATATAAGGTAAATCCGCTTTTAAAAATAACCAAAGCGGATTTACCTTATGTGGGGGTAAATCCGCTTTGTTAGAAACAAATTCCGACCATCTTTTGGTTCTGTTTAGTGTGTAGTTCGTTAACACGTGACGATATTGTACGTCGGGAGAATAATTTAGGCTAAAAAATCAGTTTTCGGGCAACCTACTCAAATTGTAATGAAACCACATTCTTTAAATCGTAAAAACATCAAGGATCAATACTCCTCAAGAAGGGACTTCTTTTTAGGATTGGGGACCTCAAAATCCCAAATTCCATCGTTTACTATTTTTTATTAATTTTTTTAATTTTTCATAATCTCCAAAAAATCTGAAAAAATTTGCATAACTTTATTTTGGTTTTATTAGATTTTTAGTGGTGTTTTCATAATTTTTGGATTAGTTTTGGCTGTTTAACGGATTTTTAGTAGTATTTTATAAACTTTTTTAAAAAATTAAATAAAAAACAATTTTTTTTAATAACAAAATCGGATTTACCTTATAGGTGGGATAAATCCGATTTTTTTTTTTAGGGAAATCGGATTTATCTTAGGTGGGATAAATCTGATTTTCTCTTTTTTTAGGGAAATCGGATTTATGTACCCACTAGGTAAATCCGATTTCCAAAATAACAAAGCGGATTTACCTCCAGCTAAGGTAAATCCGCTTTGTTATTTTTGAAATCGGATTTACCTATTGGGCACCCCCATATGAGGTAAATCCGACTTTAAAAATAACAAAGCGGATTTACCTCAAATGGAGGTAAATTCGAGCGAATTAAAAATTGGACAGGGGTATTTTCGGGTTTCACTTTTATGTGGGGGTAGATTGGGAGATGATGGGGGTAAAAAAAAAAAACCCTCCTATAATGATCCTGCTAGCCCGACGAAGGCCAACCCAACTACCCGTCAAACGATACTAACGTGCATCCGAAGTATCTGGGGTTAACCCACAAACCCAAAAGCAACCATCTTCATTGGCCAAACTGATGGGTGTAGTCACAGGTCTGAAGGCACGACGACAGAAATAAGCTGGCAACACCTGAAATTTATAAACGCAAACATAAATTCACAAATATGAAAAACTTGCCCACAAATAATAACATAAAAAAATACACATTATATACCCACCACATGATCCGCAATCATGTCAGAAAATGTGACGGTTCTCACAACCGTATGTGCAAATACAATATCAATGGAAGGAACCACACAAAGTCATCATTAGCTACTCCACCCAACTCACCATCTTGGCCAGGTACGGGAACCTCTTGGTCAGCAGCCAAACCCTCTGGAAGAGGAGATAGAGGATACACCACTCGATCACCAAAATTTGTTAAAACTTCAATGAGAAATGAGCCTAATGACAAATACACTAACTTCACCCACCCACCAAAATGAAGTTCATAAAATCGACCTAGCTCACTCCACCCCTCACCGAAAGACAACCTCCTGTTAGCCTTTACCACCACTATATCATGTTTTGTGCCCACAGGATCACGAAGCTCCGCTCGGTCAGGGATTTCATCATAAAAACGACGGGTGACGCACTTGCGACCGCAATTTCACCTACGGATCTCGTTCCGTCTCCAATTCCGTCTCTAAAATGCTTGGAGACGAAATTTACAAACATCAAAACAACACTACTAGAAAAATCGGAAATAGAGACGGACGGATTCGGTCTCTAAAAGTGGGAAATTCCGTCTCCAAGCATTTTAGAGACGGAATTGGAGACGGAACGAGATCCGTAGCTGAAATTGCGGTCGCAAATGCGTCAGAGACGGAATATTGCATGCCGTCGCTAACCAGAGACGGCCTATTTCCATCTCTAACATTAAATAATTCGTCGCTAACTTTCAACTCATATAATTTATGTTGACCAAAAATCCGTCTCTGTAGAGACGGAAGATATCCGTCTCTAGTAGAGACGAAATTATTATTCCGTCGCCAAAATCGACATTTTACTTAGAGACGGATTTCTAATTCCGTCTCTAATGACTGTTTTTTTCTGGATTTTGTGTTTTTCCAAAACTAAATCTATTTTCCAGCCTAAAATATCAAAATAATTCAGATTTCAATAGACATTTCAAACAGTAAATTTATTAATAGTACTAAAGTGTTAAAATAACTATATTGCAAAAAGTTACACCCAATACTAACTAAAACATTGTCCAAAAGTTACACTTAATCAAACTAAAACCTTGTCCAAAAGATAAAAAGAAAACTAACATTAAATTTAGCAAAAGCATATATGTTGCTAAATCTAATCAAAATTCATCCATTCTAGCTTCAGCTATCTCCTCATTGTAATAGCCATCCTCTTCTTCAGGTGCATCAAGTAAAGCTTTTAAATTTTTATTACGCATAAGCCTCTCAAACATCTGCTCATATCGGTCTACTTTTCTCTTTATATTTTCTTGTTCAATATTCTTCTCTCGAAGCTCTTGAAGCTCAACTGTTAATGTTTGAAACATTATCTTTCAATATAGAAACCTCTTCTGACGATGTTGCATCTTTATACCTCGAATCCTTCAAAGATTCTTTAACATCAGACGCATGAGATCCTACTCCAAGAATACGTCCCTTTTTGCTTATACCACCAACAACTTGCAAGAATACATCATTATCACACTTTTGTGCGGATTGCTCGCCCGTAACATCACCACTTTGAAGTTGTCTCTCAGTTAATTGTGATTGAAACATTTCCTGAAATTAGAGTTATTAGTCTATATTTACATTTAAAAAACCTAACTTTCAGAATTACAAATAGTAGACACATACAGCTATTTTTTCTTGTTTCTCATTCAACCACTCATTCGGTTTTCCCTTCGGCCTATGGAGTCGCTCGTAAAGCTCATACATCGTTGGATCTCTATTAAGTTCTACCTTCTACAAGAATAACAAGGAAACGATAAATTAAAACAAATTTAATTAAATAGTCTTGCTTTCAATAAAAAACACTAACCATTTTCTTTGCATGCTCCCTTGCAGATATGGAACTTCCAGAGTGCACATTATGTCCTTCTTGGGCCTGCCTATTTTGCTTATTAGTTTCAGAAATTCTTTGCCAATTGTCATCTTTCCATAGAAGTTTCAATTGACAGCTAAAATGAAATCATCTTGACAATAGTATTTAATAACATTTACTTAAGTGTATTTAATAGCAATCTCAAGGAGAGTGAAACAAAGTTGTTGTGGGTTGGAAAGCATAGCCATACCTTAAAGTCATCAAACCATGCATCTCTCATAATTTCGTCCACATTACTCCAAGAAGTCCACACCCCATCAAACTTTACCTTGAAGATTTTTGTTATAGCACCTCTCACTCTAGATTCTGGCTCAAAGCTGAAAGTATCAAAAAAAATTGAGTAAGATGAAACTTCAAATTAAAACTTGTATGTCATAAATTTTGTATATAAGTAAAAAAACAATTTCAATCAAACTTTGTATATAAGTACTTATTTCCAGGAGCCGGTCTGATCCAAATACGTCCATCTACATCCTTTGACCCCCACTTGATGTTCTCTGGCATCAAAGATGATGTCCCTGTATGCATATTTTCATGTGAACCAAGGGAAAGGATCGTGTGATGCACCTACATATGTCCCAATTTGTGATAGGATTGGTGTAGGCCTAGTTTGTGAATTTGGAGATGGGGATGGTGTAGGAGTAGTTCTAGGGGCATTGTGTGGTGCAGGCCTTGTTTGTGAATTTGGAGATGGAGATGGTGTAGGAGAAGTTCTCGGGGTATTGTGTAAATGTTGTGATAGTATTGGTGTAGGCCTAGTTTGAGAATTCGGAGATGAGGATGGTGTAGGAGAAGTTCTAGGAGCATGGTGTAAATTTTGTGATATGATTGGTGTAGGCCTAGTATGGGAATTAAGTGATGAGGATGATGTAGTGACAACTCTATGGGAAGCTCTAGGGGCTGTTTGTAAATTTCCCAATATAATAGGTGTAGGTCTAGTTTGTAAATTTGGAGAAGAGGATGATGTAGGGGGAGCTATAGGGATTGGTAGTTGAGATGTCTGAGAGGTAACTCTTCCTCTACCTCTACCTCCACCTCTTCCTCTACCTCTACCTCTTCCTTCACTTGTCATCTAATCAAATAAATAGTGTTAGTAATGGAATGTTAATTACTTAATTGAAGTAACATAATAAATGGAACCATAAAGAGCAACATATATAGTAAAACAAGAATACAAATGGTTTAATGGTTCCATAGAAAAAGAAATACAAATGGTTCAATGGTTCCATAGAAAAAAGAAATAAAATCTAGATGATAACATAGCAAAACAAGAATACAAATGGTTCAATGGTTCCATAGAAAAAAGAAATAAAGTCTATTTTTTTCTAGTCAGAGTATGTTTCTTCATTGTCATCATCCTCTTTTTCTCCTTCTCCTTCTTCATCTTCTTCACTTTCTTCTACTTCAAATCATCCCCCTCTTCAAAGCTAAGCTCCATCAAGGCATGAGCAAATACCTCCTCACCTTCTCCAGCTGTATCAACAAGATTTTCTTCAAGATTGTCATTTTCAATTATTACAGGTGATTGTGTAATTGAATCATCTTGGTATGGAGCCTCTTTCTCCGGCTTACTAGTCTCTAAAATTTGAATTGTACTTCGTGACTTGGTCTTCATCACAACCAACCAACCATTTTGTCCTTCGGGATACTGTGTATAGTATACTTGCTTTGCTTGTTGAGCAAATATAAATGGGTGATAATTTTTATATCTCCTAGATGCTTTGACTTCAACAATTCCGTAGTTATCTATCTTTGTCCCTTGATTTGAAGTAGGATCAAACCAATCACATTTGAACAAAACCAGCGTCTTTATTGGCCATCCTGTATAATTTACTTCAACAATATCAGTCAAGCCCCCATAGTAATCATTGTCTATGGACTCATTCTCTCCACCTTGAACATATACACCACAATTTGTTTTGCCCATCCCATGACCATGACCTTTTGTATTAAACTTGTATCCGTTTATATAATACATTGGCCATTTGATGACTTTTTCTTGGGACCCCATGCTAAACTTTTCAAGAAGGCATCTTCAACATTATTTTCTAATACCTATTTGAAAATTGCTAAAATTAGTTTCACCGAACATACATATTCTTTAAACCAAGCAGGAAATGATGTGGAGATTTCTTTCTCAATTTCTGAGTCACTAACACCAAGTTCTTGTAGCATATCTGCATATATGCTGCATTATGTTCACATGTAAGTCACTTCACAATTTGTCAAGGATAGAGGTAACTAGAAGAATAGCTTATACACTTACGTCAAAAACTACTCTACTTCAGGACAATTTAGAAGAACATATAGATGTCACTAGTGCAAAAATAAGATTAGAATTAGACATTTAAAGTCAGACGCTCAGATGCCTGACTACATAAGTAGACACGGTGGCAAACCTGTAATTAATAGGCAAAACTTGCGAGTTTTAAAGTCAAGCGGATACACGCCTGACTTCTAAAGTGAAAAAATAGGAAAAAAGTTAGACTTTAGAAGTCAGGCGTGTATTCGCCTGACTACATAAGTAGACACGGTGGCAAACTTGTAATTTAGGGTGAAATTATTTTTTTCTATTTTAGTACTTTAGAAGTCAGGCGTGTATTTGCTTGACCTCTAAAGTACCAAAATAGAAAAAAATAATTTCACTTTACGCGTACCCTAGCTCTCCACTCTCAGCGATTCCACAAGTGCCATTTCGATTCTCTCTCGCCAATAGCTTCGCATCTCACTCTCAGGGAAGCTTCTCAATTTCGACACGGTTGGAAGCTTGTTTCCAGGTAAGCAAACTGCGTTGCCGACTGCCTTGCCAGGGACGGTTTATCTCTTCAATCGCCGCTCCAGATCTACCGTGTGTCACCGCCTCATCTCCTTCCGTTGCTCAGAATCGACGAAGAGAGCGTGAGGTGTTCTAATCCTAGCCCCTTTTGTTTCACCAAAAAAAAAGATCTCCACTCTCAGAACCCTTCACTCTCAGAATCTCACTCTCAGATCGAACACGAAGCCTAACTCTCAGATCGAACACGAAGCCTCTCACTCTCAGATCGAACACGGAGCCTCTCACTCTCAGATCGAACACGGAGCCTCTCATTCTCAGATCGAACACGAAGCCTCTCACTCTCAGATCGAACACGAAGCCTTCTCATTCTCAGAACACGAACCCTAGCATCTCTCACGCCGTTCTCACGCCTCGCCGTGCACTTCGTCGCTGTTTGTCTTCTCTGCCAGGTAAATCACCTTCCCTTTTCTCTTAGACCTATAAATCTTCTAGTTTCTGCATTTTAGGGATTCAAGTCAAGATTTTAGGGTTTTCTCTCTCTCTCTCTCTAATTGAAATGTTGAAGCTGTGTGTCCAATTTTAGGATTTTAGGGTTTTACTGTCCGAGAGACTAGAAGATTTTAGGGTCTTCTAGTTCGCTGTGTGTCCAATTTTGAAGCTGATAGAGGGTTGTAACAGAAAACTCTGAGTTTATGTTCATGAAAAATTTGTCCACAATGTCTCCAAGTGGTTTTTTTTAGCTGAGTATATTATTACTGGTTTTGTGATTTTGTCCGTGTTCTGCTGCAGAGTTTTCACATACTCATGCTTCTGCACTTGTCTATTTTAGTGTGCCCCAATACAGAAGCTCAAGGACAATTCTGTCATTCCACTAGTCTTGTAGGGTCACACACCCTAAAAGGATTTCCTAAATTCCAAATAGACCCTGGATTCTTGCTGCTAATTAATTGCCATTCTTAATTGCACTATGAAAGGCCTATTAGATAGAGTGATATGACTTTTATATAGTTTTTGGTTAGTGAGCTGAACTTTGTCATTACTTTTCTCTTCATTTTATCAAGAACATGATTACAGGAACCTCACAGGCTGACGGTGTTGTCCTCATCATTGATTCCACCACTGGTGGTTTTGAAGCTAGTATTTCCAAAGATGGACAGACTCGTGAGCACGCTCTTCTTGCTTTTACTCTTGGAGTCAAGCAGATGATTTGTTGCTGTAACAAGGTATAATTCTACTCTAGGTTTACATACGTTTTCTACCAGTTATTTAAATTGATTTATTTAGTTCCATACATTTTACTATTTCCTAGATTATTCAAAACTTATTTCACTGTTCATATAACCATCAGCTTTTGCTATTGATGCTATTGTTGTGTTAACATCATTTATGACATTGTAAATTATGTTTTGGATGTTCCTGTCGAGTACTTGCAGTAAAACTATTGCTATTATTGCAATTATTATATGAAATACTTTTATGAGGTTCTAAATTTTGTTTGGAATGTTGCTGTGAAGATCCTCAATGCATAAATTTGTCGTTGTAAATGCAGGATAAAATGGCACGAAGAGAAGGCTGTTGTTGCACGACATGAGGCTGGTCATGTTGTAGTAGGTACTGCAGTTGCAAAGCTTCTTCCTGGACAACCACGTGTCGAGGTAAAGCCCTAAAGGTGCTCTATTAGTAGCTACTCCAAGGTTGCCACTGCCATTACTGATATACAGATTGAGCTTGTATTACATGTATACTTGGTTTGTTGGAATTAACTTGCTACAAACTGTATTTATGTTCAAAATTACCTATGATGATTTTTTATTTCTAGTTCATAATATTGCCTATGCTCTGGGATTCTTAACTTGTTGTCTTGTGACAAAAGAATGTTTTCTTTCTCTTTTTGGGGCTGGGGATGAAGGACATGAGGTGCATGTGTTAACTTTCATATTCGTTTTTGCATCATTAGTGTTGAGAAATTATAGCAGGGTTGATGAATTATGTGTAAATGTCTTATTTGAAATATTCAATAATAAGAAAACAATTTGAAAGTCTCAGATAGGAGGCTTCTTCAAGAAAACCATCTTATAGAAGTTTCATCCCTTCCTAAAAGCTGACCTTGGCACCTTGTTTCATTTGGTCATGCTCATGCCTGCTTAAAAATGCTATCAATTAGCTGATAAGTCAATTCTTTCCCCTTCTGTCATTTGAATTGTTTGACATTTTAAAACTTTATGGTAATTTCTGAAGCATGTTCCCTGTCAGCAATTGAAGTGTTTTTGCATGATTTTTTATTGTAGCTGCTCCTATAGCTGAATGTTTAAAATATGGTGATTTAATTTAGTTCAGTCATTGTATTTACTTACATAGCACTGGTAAAACTGGGCAGATTGGAGTGGAGAAAATGCACAAAGACAGCAAATATGTATTGTTTTTGGATGATGATGTTAGGCTACATCCTGGATCAATTGGAGCACTCACTCGTGAGATGGAAAAGAATCCTGAGGCATGTCTTAAAATTGGGTATATGTTAATGGCAATAGTTATGGTTCCATATGGCCAATTTGTTTGAATAATGCTTCAAATTAGTTATGAATGGGATTCAGTCAAAACATGGTAATAGTAATACTACTTATAAGTAATTTTTCACATTTAGAATTCATATATGTTCATCTATGTTAAATGAAATTGGGATGCTCTTAATCTCTTTAATTGTTTATATTCTTTATTTCACTTCTTGGTGTTTTCTTAACTTCTTTTATACTTTCTTTTCATGCTTTTGAAGACTTTCTTTTCATTATTTAGAAGACTGCCAACTATGGACAAATCTTGGATTGCTAAGCCAAGAAATTCACGTGAATACTTAAATGGCATAAGTCAAGTGAATACACAAAACTATAATTTGTATTCAAATATTCTTCTATTCTCGGCTAGGTTTTCAATTGTTTGCTTTGATTTTTGCAGAAATCAAAACTGAAACTGCAGCAATGGAGCTACAATTGAAACACCAAACAGGTATTAATCAAAACCCTCCTTTGTTTTGATTCTTTAATTTCTGATTTTGTGAAGCTGCGAATCTTATCTTTTGTTTTTCTGACTTGTATGAAAGAAACTGATGAGGAAAGTTCAATGATCTCTCAAGCGAAACTATGGACAGCAACTTACGAAAGGTAAAATCACTATGGTTACATCTATTATTGGTGCTTATTCATTATTTTCATAGTTTATACACGGTTACCTGAGAACTTGATTTGTTGCCATAATCTCACTTGTTCATGTTACTGCTGCTTGTTAATGCATCCCTTAAGAACTCGAGATTTAACTTTATTTTCTAAACTATTGTTTGCCACTCATTACATTTTGTATGCTAAATAATTCATATTTTGGTGTTTTGGTTTTGTAGGGGTGTCAGCTTGGTAAAAGGTCTATGATGGCTGCTACTGACTTGTTAGCTGCAGTAAGCATTTCTTTCTCAATGCCTTAAGCAATTTCTATTGTTCATTTAAGTTGAAAGACCATAACAACACTGAACTTGCTAGCTTTCTTTGAAGATTTCTTATTATTCTTATTCATTATTCTTAATCAAGAAGACTTATAACATTCTCATGTTCTATTATTAAAGTATGCATACTGGTTTCAGTTACTATTGTCCCTGTATGTTAGGTTTCTTTTTCTGTGAATTGATGATTATGGCTCAGGTGAATTTTCTGTTATTCTGTATGATGATATTCTGAGATCAGTTTGCATTATTATTAGAAGTTGTATGATGGCATATTAGAAGCTGTATGGTGGCATATTAGAAGCTGTTAAGTATTTTCCATAACAACTCCTTAAGTTTGCATTATTCTGAGATCTGTATGATGGCATATTAGAAGTTGTATGATGGCATATTAGAAGCTGTTAAGTTTGCATTATTCTGAGATCCGTATGATGGCATATTAGAAGCTGTATGATGGCATATTAGAAGCTGTTATGTTTGCATTATTCGATGGCATATTAGAAGCTGTTAAGTTTGCATTATTCTGAGATCTGTATGATGGCAGTTTGCATTATTCTGAGATCTGTATGATGGCATATTAGAAGCTGTTAAGTATTTTCCATAACAACTCCTTAATCTTATTGAATTTGTATCATCAATATCATTGCCATTGTTGCATGCTTTTCTGTTTTTCCTTTACTGTTTTATCTAATTTAAATTGTTTTTGTAGATGTTTAATTCGAGTTGTTCGTTCACGCATGAAGACTTGACACACGTTAGACAAGTTTGGGCAGAGTTTTTTATAAAGTTGTATGCAGAGCTTAAACCCACTTCAAAGGAAGAACGAAGGAAACTACTTAAGTGACGTTTATGTAGAATGTAAGTAAGTGACTGTGTTGTTCTGTAGAATGTATTTTTTTTGTACTTAAACTGATGAATCATGTGACTGGAATATTCTGTAGAATGTATTTTGTACTTAAGTGATGTATACTTAAACTGATTCCATATTGACTGTGTTGTTCTGTATTTTGTACAATGGGATAGAATGTGATGAATCTGATGAATTATAGTAGAATGCTTGGTATAACCAGGGTGTATAGAATGTGATGAATTATAGTAGAATGTGATGAATTTCGTATAACCAGGGTGTATAGATTAAACCAAAATTTGAAAAAAAAAAACTTTTAAGGTCAGGCGCAATAATGCTTGACTTTAAATCATACTTACGAAGTCAGGCAAGAATAAATGCTTGACTTTAAATCATACTTATGAAGTCAGGCAAGAATAAATGCTTAACTTTAAATCATACTTATGAAGTCAGGCAAAAATAAATGCTTGACTTTAAATCATACTTACGAAGTCGGGCGAAATAAATGCTTGACTTTAAATCATACTTACGAAGTCAGGCGAAATAAATGCTTGACTTTAAAACTGACTTACGAAGTCAGGCGAAATAAATGCTTGACTTTAAATCAGACTTACGAAGTCAGGCTATCGCTTGACTTTAAAACTCCTGACATACAAAGTCGACTTAATAAAAGTCAAGCGGGCGCCTGACTTTAAATCCCCTTTTCGCCTGACTTTAAATCCCTTTTTTGCACTAGTGTGTGCAGCTTTCAATTCCTTTTCATCTAAGAAACAAGAGGTGCATCTTCCAGAGGGATGCCCAGGATAATTAAAAACAGATAAAGGCGGTCCAATTTCACCACCATCATCATTTCGTGGCACTCTAGTCCTTCTACATGGAAAATTTGGTGGATAATAGTAAGATGCAAATGTAGTGGTCTCCTCCCCCAAATATGCTTCACAAATAGAACCCTCAACAGCAGCTGTGTTTGTGACCTTGTCTTTCAAGGTTCGAATAAACCTAATACAATTAACTGAAAACATTACTACAACAAATACCCTCTCCTAATTGTTTGTAATAAAAGATAGAAGACCCAACCTTTCAAAGGGATACATCCATCGATATTGTACTGGACCACCAACTCTAGCTTCATAAGGAAAATGAATTGGAAGATGCTCCATAGAGTCAAAAAAGCTTGGAGAAAATATTTGTTCAAGTTTACACAAAATGATTGGAATGTTTTTTCCATTGCACGTAAATTATCCTCTTTTAATAAAGGTGACGTAAGCTCTCGAAAGAATTGACTAAACTCAGTAAGTGTGTTCCAAATAGGCTTTGGTAAAGCTTTAAAAGCAATCGGGAGAAAACGTTGCATGAACACATGGCAGTCATGACTTTTCATTCCTATTAACCTTGCTTCCCGCATGTCAACACACCTCGACAAGGAAGAGGCATACCCATTCAGCAACTTTTGTTTTTTAACCCATTCACACACAGATAATCTTTGCTGCTTAGTTAATGTGTATTTTGCTTTGGGTTTTTTTAGCTTTCCACCTCCACCATCTTGTAGCTCTAGCTCTTTTCGTCTACAAATCTCTGCTAAATCTAGTCTGGCATTAAAATGGTCTTTTGTCTTGCCCTTTGTATCCATAACTGTGTACAAGACATTGAGAAGCACATTTCTCTCTATATGCATGACATCAAGATTATGCTGGAGAATATTTGTCTTCCAATATGGCAGCTCCCAAAAGATGGTTTGTTTGGTCCAATTGTGAAAAACTCCATACCCCAACAAAGTGTCATATGCAGGTCCAGTTATGCTTGGTAAATCTTTTACCCTTTCCCACATTTCTTCACCAGTCAACCTCTGTGGGGTAGTGATGTCTCTTCATGTCTCTTCCTAAAATCATTCTTGTTTCTTCTATAGCAATGATCAAGGGGCAAGAATTGGCGATGACAATCAAAAAATGATGTTTTGCGACTATGTTGAAGGGTGAATGCTTTAGAAAACTCCATACAAATTGGACATGAGAGTTTTCCCATTGTCATCCAACCTGACAACATTCCATACGCAGGAAAGTCGTTAGGAAGCAAGTACACATCAATTTTGTTTTTTGGATTGGAAGGGCCAGGAATTATTATGAATAAGAATAAGAACTCTCTTCTCATGCACATCCAAGGTGGAAGGTTGTAAGGAGTGAGGATCACAGGCCAACATGAATATGTCCTACCAGTTTTATCAAATGGTGCAAACCCATCAGTGCACAACCCTAACCTCACATTACGAGGATCCATTGCAAACTCGGGATGTTTTTCATCAAAATGCTTCCAAGCCTCTCCATCGGAAGGATGAGATAAATAGCCAGGCTCCCTCACGTTCTCACGATGCTATCTCATTTGACTTGCTGTTTGCATTGAGGAATAAAGTCGTTGAAGCCTTGGGATAAGTGGGAAGTACCACATTTGTTTCAAAGGAGCTTCTTTAACCTTACCATTTCTTACAACACTTTGATAACGATCTGCACCGCATGTTCTACAATTACGAAGATCTTTATCATTAGGAAGATAATAAATCATGCATCCACTTAGACAACAATGAATCTTCAGCCGACCTAAACCAAGATTTTCCACTGATTTCTTAGCATGATAAAAGTTTTTAAGCATTCGGTTATCATCAGGTAATCCTTTTCCAATGAAATCTACCCATCGATTAAAGCAAGTCTCAGAAATATTGAAATCTTACTTGATACCTAATGCTTCTACTGTGGCAGATAGTTCAGAGTAACTTTCACAACTAGCATACAAAGGGGCTTGCGCAGCTGATAGCATATCAAAAACCTTTTTGGCTTCTGGGTTAGGATCTTCCCTCATATGTTCCCCAAAGCAAAGTCCTTGTTGCTCAAGATATGTGCCACGAGATGGTCCAACAGCATCCATTACCATCTGCTCATAGCCACCTAAGTCTTCTCGAGCCCCAGTACTTCCATAATAGGAGTTGGTTGAAACCATTGGTGGAATAGGAGGCCTTTCTTCACCATGGTTAGTCTAGTAATAGTAACCATCCATAAACCCCTTCATACAAAGGTGTGTCATGACATCGGGAACTAAGTGTTGTTTTCTAGACTTGCAGTTTTTACATGGGCATCTCAACTTTCCTTTTTTTTGGTATGTTTCTTGTGCACAAGCAAGCTCAACAAACTCGACAACTCCCGCCATATATTCATCTGTAACTCTTCTTTTATCAAGACCGGCCCTTTTAACCATCCATGTACGGTGTACAGGAATTTCCATTTTTCTATATTAAATAACATGTATGAATTTAGAATCATTACTTCTATTAAACATAGACATGCATATTAAATTAAAGACACATTCAAAATGTAAAACAGATCTTGTAAATAAAAGGAAAATGAACATTTAGCAAATTCATCAAGGCATGATGTAAGGGAAATGACTGAATAGAAAGGCAATATGTTTGTGTCTATTCATGCACTTTAAAAGACTATGCATGTAAGAAAATTTAAATGTAGCAATCATGTGACATGTAATACATAAAACAAATTTTAATTTTAAAAATTGGTTGGCATTGTTTTAAATTAGACAACATGCATAATTAATAAGCTTATGCTTGTTGCGTAAAAATACTATTAAAATTTATAGCATCTTATGCTTACCTTTAGATATTAGAAGTTGTGGCAATCTTACTTGAATGGAATTTTTGTGGAGCACACCTTTTGCAGATCAGTAACTGCAACAAGAAGCAATTTTTATATTGAGAGACATTCATTTTGAAAATCATTCTCAAATAGCATTGTTATTTAAGATGCTAAAATAATTGCCACATTTAATTATATTATTCTACATAGGTTAACCTGGCTATTTAAGGATCTAACTGACAAATCATCTTTTTAGATTCAATAGGGTGCCAAAAAGTTCAAGTACTAGGCAAGTTCACCACCAAAAAATTAGATACATCCATGAAACTACACCAAATTTTATACCACTACCCCAAATAATGCAGAAGAAACCGTACAAAACAATAGTTGAAAGCAATATCACATCCAACTTAATTAAGCACCTATCTTTACCACAACAGAGACAACTACTATACTACACACAAACCACATAGACTTCAAATCAACTTTGAAGAGATTAGTCTGTAATCCACTAATAGCAAGATATTGAGAGGTTTTCCACTACTAACTCTCTTGGAGATCCATAATATTACTGGCCTCATACCAAATAATGAGAACAATGAGTGAAACTACAGATAAAATGATTCATAGTAGTGAAACAAAGTTACCACCTTCATTTTGCACTATTGCAAATATAAGTGCTGTTAAGGTAAAGCCTACAATATCAGTAAACCTTGTTGCTGACATAGCTAATATTAGTGTTTAGAATTTTAAGCTCTGAGAGGAGAATAGCTATGGCAACAAACGCAGTAAAGAATTGTGAAGCAGGTATTAATGGAAGTGATTTTGCAAGACTAGTATCCATGGAAATTTGACACATTATACCAAAGGCTAATCCTATTGGGATTGCTAATGTGAACACAAATACCTATAATTACTGCCTTTCTTTTTGTTCTCAACAATGTGGCTGAATCCATTTTCACACCTAGTATGAACAAGAAAAACATTACTCCAAAAACATCACAATGCACTAGCTAACAATATAAAAACTTATCAATATGCAAATTAACATTCTTTACCTGCAATCTTTCATAAGCAGCTTCCATCCTCTACTTAACAACATAAACTTTCGCAAGTGCGTTATAGATTCAGCACATGGCAACACACATTTAGATCTCAACATACATTTTAGAATCTCACTACATTCATTCACTAGCATATGTCATGGTTTATAATAATGTTTCACAAGTTATCAAACTCTACTTTCTATGGAAACCTATAACACATCATAATCAATAACAAAAGCAAGCAATGCAATGAGAGAGAGAATTTCAAGAAACAAATTGTAATAAACTGAAAGATGAAAACAAAAAACCACTACAAGAAAAACCTGTTTTAGCTACCAACATTTGCGACGGAGCTTAATCCGTCAGTAATTTGCCACGGATTTGCGACGGCGTGTATAAAAAGTAAGAAGCGGGAAATTTCCCGCTGACGTTTGCGACGGATTAGAAAACGGTCGCAAATTTGCGATGGAGATCCCGTCGCAAATGATCTTCACAAAACCCCAATCACGCGTTCATACTTCATATCATCAGTTTGTTCTCCTCCCTCACGCGTTCTTTCTTAAACTCCCTCTCCCTCTTCGTGTGCCCACATTCTTCTCCCAAACCCTCACTTCTCTCGAACCCTCTCACACACCCACACTCTCTTCTCCCTCAACCTCCGCCTTCTTCCATCCTCCTCCACCTCCTCCGCCGTCTTCTACGCTCCTCCACCCTTCACCTACGACCTCCTCTTCTCTGCTCCCTCTTTCTCTTCCTCTCCCACCACTTTTCCTTCCTAAAATCGGCCACCACCACCACAAAAATAGTAAAGATCTTCTTCTTCTTCCTCAAGGGTAAGTTTTCTCTTCTATTCTACTTCTACTATACTTCTATTTAACACAAAAGCCCTATTTTTTTATTAACACAAAACCCTAATTCTGTTGCATTTCATCTTCTCATCTTCGTTGCTGGCAAGCCTTAACGTCACCCTAATTCTGTTGCATTTCATCTTCTCCACCGTCATCTTCGCCGCATGCACGCCATAGTGTGGTGAGTGCTCACGTTCCTTCCATTCTTCACATCGACGATTTCGAGGTTCGTTTCTAGATTTCATAGTTTCATTTCTTCATTTCATTTTCGAAATTAAAATGAAATCAAATCAAACTCTATTGTTGTTGTTCGGAAGCCCTAAATTAGAGGATTTGGAATCGTAACCGAAGGTGACTCTATGTGATGCCAATAAATTCTTGCAGATGCTTTCAAATTAGAGGTTGAAAAGCTCTTGTCTTTGTTCGCAACCTCTTGCAAGGATTTGCTTGAGCTCCGTATACAGGTTTCCTATTTGTTTTTCTCACACAATTATTAGTGATCTAGATTATTACTTTTTTTTCAAATTTAATTTGGAATTTTAGGTTAAGGTCTCAATTAATTGTGTTATTGTTACTGTTGTGCTTTGGATTGAAGATTGATTGGGTTGCTGAATACGCTCGCCAAGTTCATTTCTCTAATCTGTTATTCAATAGACCACTCATTCATAACAATTGTTTTTGTAACGCCCAGATATTTAATTATTGATTTCAATTAAATATTTAGGTATGTTATTGGTGTAGTCGTACTAAAATATTAAAATGGTGTTTTAATTAACTTAGGGCGTGTTGATTAGGAATTGGGCTAAGCTGTGGAGAAAAGCCCGTGATCCAAAAGCCCACTAGCTAGGCGCATAGGTGAAGCGCCTAGGCTAGGGTTTTGCCTCATTTTGCGCTTTTGTTTGAGGAAAAGAGAGAGAGAAGTCGCGAATAGAAGAGAGGAGAGGAGAAGAGGATTCGGCGCACATCCAAGAGAGAAGAAGAGGAGGATTTCGCGAGTTCAAGGAGAAGAAAGAAGCTGTGTTGCTGAGGTTATTGTTGGTGACGTGATCAAGAGGATTAGTGTTCTCCTACTATAAGGTAAGGGTGGGGTTCTTCCTTATAATAGGGTTTTATGATGGGGTTATGTGGGAATAGGTCCTATGATGCCTCTTGCTTGATTTTGATGTTTGGTTTGATGATAGTTGCATCATGACTATGTTGATTGAAATATTGGCTTGTTGGTGATTGTTGTAACTCTAAAAATTGGTGTTCATTGTTGTTATCACGAATTGCATGCTAAGTATTCGATTAATTGTTGTTGGTGTTGTGATTGACAATTCATGATAATTGACATTGGTGGTTAAGAATTGATGAACTAAATTGGTGATATGATTGCATATGTGGTGTTTTGATGAATTTGGTGAGATGCTGTTTTTGGGGCCATGGTGCTGGGCGCCATTTTTGGGTGTTGTAGTGCTGTTTCTAGCGCCCTGTGTGTGGGCGCCGTGTGCCAGTGTGCGTGTGTGCGTTGCTGTGTCTTGGCGCAGGGGCGCCATGGGCGCCTGTTTCTGGGTTGTGTTGCGCGCTGTTGGCGCAGGGGCACCATGGGCGCCATGGGCGCTGTTCGCGTGTGTGCGTGGGTGTCTCTGGGGCGCCAAGGGCGCTGTCCCCTGCGTTGCCCCTAGGCGCCCTGCTCCTGTGCGCCATTTCCAGGATGTGTCTCAGTTTTTCCCCTGTTTTGTTTTCAAAATATCGTTTGACTCGGGAGTCCGATTGAGACGTTTCAAAATGTTTTGGAAAGCTTATTCGGAGGCCTAGTTGAATATTCTAATTTGAGGCAAAGTGATCTATTTTTCTGGAAATTGTTAACCGTTGGCTTAGCCGTTAAATGTTGCTGTTTTGGAAAAAAAATTGTCGGGTCTCAAATATTTTGGAAAAATGGTCGTCGTCCCAAATATTTTGGAAAATTGTCGTTGTCTCCGGTGTTGGGAAAAATCATTGCGTCCCAAATGTTTTGGAAAATTGTTGTCATCTCGGTGTCTTGGTGCTGTTTGAGCTAAGTGTGAAGGCTCAAACCCTGGTGTTGTTGGAGCTAGGTGTGAAGGAGCTCCAAATCTTGGTGTTCCGTTGTTTCGGGTAGTTTGGTGCTTCGGTGTCGTTGGGCTAGGTGTGAAAGCTCAATTTTGGTGATATTCGGTGATTGATTTTTGGTGTGTCACATTGTGACTAATTTTTGATGATTGTCTGTGTGCATTCATGGTGTCGCATACAACATACACATTTATTTCGGTGAAGGCCTTTGGTCTTGGATCTGGGTCTGAAAGCTCAATTTTTTCTAAAACTAGTGAGCCGGGTGTGAAAGCTCAATTTTTCTAAATTGGTGAGCCGGGTGTGAAAGCTCTCAATTTTGGTGACGCCTCTATTTACAGGCAAAACTTTCGGTGATTTGGTACCACATGCATATGCCCGTCGGTGTGGGTTGCATTCATGCATTATCATGACATTTGGTGACTGATTGTGGTGTTTACAATTTGACGTGTGTTTATAATTCAATGTGTGTAGTGGAGTGGTAGATATAGTTGTCATATTCTAGCATATTTCCTATCATTTACGCTATTATATTGAAGATATCTCACCCCTTCTGTTTGAATGTTACCCCTATGCGGTAACGTGCAGGTGATCGCGAGTGAAGGCTTAGCTACCTTCGCTAGTCTGAGTCGGTGTCCTTTGCTTTGATATGTAACACTCAAGGGGGGGATAAACGCTAGACTTTGGCTGTTGCATTTTATTTGTTTGGAGTCCATTCAAGATGTTATGATTTTATGTTTTGAAACTTATTTCTATTCCGCTGCGTGGTGATGTATTTTTGGCGATGTGGTTAACTAAACCGGTGTTTTGGGCTTCGTCCCTTTTTGACAAAGTGTTATATATCGTATGTGACGTTTTGGTTATCGATGAATGTGTGACATCTCTTTTTGAAGTATGGAATAATGAATTTTTTTGTAACTCTGATTTTATAATTACCGGGTAGAAAAAGGGTGTTACAGTTTTCGTCTTCTCTGATGCAGATTTGATTGCAATTCTCTAATTTGTTGGCTATAATGCTTTGTCAGGTGTGTTGGTGTTACCAAATGCCAATTGGCCATTTCATTGTACTTGGTGATTACGCATGAGTTTCAGGGTATTATAGATTTGCAGCTTACCTTTTTGTGTTGCGGTTCTTAGGAAGGAGTAGTGGATTTCAAGTGGCATCAACACATCGGCTATGTACCAAAGGGTTTTGACTGTGAAGTACACCTTTCAAATTGCAATTTCAATTAAAGGAAAGCCAATCCCCGATTCCTAGTCTACAATTTCGCTTTTCGCATTCAAGCTTCACTGTGAAACTTTTTTCAGGTTTGTGAAAAAGTCGTATCTGTCAATTTTTATCTATTACTTAGTCCATTGATTTTATTTTTGTGATATTTGTATAAGATGATAATTTATGCAAAGATACACAGAAGTGTCCAGCTCCAGACTCATGCCCTTATCAACCAGTAGGATTCAAAGATAACTTAGTTTGATTCAAGGAGAAATTATTAACAAAGATTAAGTTTGGTTTCAGAAACTTCAATTGAGGATAAAGAAGGATTGCGAAGTTCCTTAACAAACAACTTTTGTCGATGATGATGGTAATATTTTCGGTGAACAAACAACTACTGTCTGCTTTCTAATTAGAACCATTTTCTATTTCATTTTCATGATTTTTGTCATTTTCATTTTTCTCTTTCTTGATGTATGAATTAAAGAAGTGGAGGGCTTCAAATCAAAGAGAAAGGAAGAGATTCTGGTCTGTTTAATTATTATATCAGGTAACACATCTCATTTTCTCACTGATTTTTTTTTTTTTTTGTTTAAAGTTTTTTGATTGATTTCTGGTTAGTTTGTGATTTCTGGGTTTGATTGATTCTGCTTTGAATTATTCATTGATTTGGTAATCTTCACATCTTGTTGTTTTGCTGTTTGCTTGGGTTAATTGCTGGAATGTTATGGGTTCATTGTTTATTTCTTTGATTCTTCCAGCTACTATAGCTACTGTTCATTGCTGATATAAAAAATTCCTTGTTAGCAAAAATGTAGCTGGCAGTTGTATTCAGATCAATTATGTGATATACCTATTGGATAATTTTTTTATTTGTTTGTACCGAAATGGAATGAGTATGCATACCCTTATTCTAGTCTATTCTTTCTTTCTTTTTTGATACATGCCATGTTTGTTGAATACGCTTTCGGATTCTGTCCAGTTTGGTTTACTTATCATTAAACATTGTTAATCAGGTGCTATATGTCAAATTTAATGTTGTTACTTTGCTCATTCCTTAATGTTTCTGATTTAAGGTACTGGTTTGACAATCAAGTTTAATATGCTCAATTTTTTTTAGCTCATACTACTAGGGAGTTGTTAAAATTTTACTTGGATGAATTGAAAACTATGCTACTGATTTAGTAAGGCCAAGTTCTTACTCCAAATACATATCAGATTTCTAAATTTTTATCCTTATTGATGAACAAATTGTGAATTGGATTGCATGTCAATAAAACGTGAATAGACCAGGCCTTTAGATGATTATGCTTGAGTTATCGTTAAGATGTATCTTGCTTTATTTACATTCATTTTATCATCCAATATTCCAATTGTCATGAATTTTATGGATACTATATATGTGTACCACTGAAGGTACATTGTGCAGGGCTACACTAAGTTATGCAGGAGCCCGTGCCCAAATGAAGAAGGAGCGTGGAAACTTACTAAAAGCTCTTGGCACACAGGTATATGTTTGTGTCATTGTGTGTTGTGACTTGTTATATTTGTGATTGTTTGATCATCTATTTATGATGTGGCTTGTGTGTTCCAATCCATTCAGTTGCCAGGTAGAGATGCTCTGAAATTTACCCTGGTATGTGATTGACTTAAAATTGATTAAAAGAATTCAATATTTAAACTTCTTGTTTTATGTCTTTCAGGTCCAGGGGTAGATGGACTGATTGTTGATGCTCTTCAAGCATCTGGAAAAGCCTTGAAGGTTCCCCTTTCTTTGTTCCAATGTTTTATAGCATGTTTGGAATTTAGTATGCAACTCATGGCTAGTCCAATCCAAGTGCTGATTGTATTCGATTGTTGTATACAGTTAATGCCGGAACAAACAAAACTACTGCTGAAGTACATCATAGAATACTAAGAGGCTGGATGAGGATACAGAGAATCTAGCTTGTGAGTATGCATGTTAAAGGCATAAAGTTGCATCATAGAATACTAAGAGGCTGGATGAGGATACAGAGAATCTAGCTTAATTACCATTCCTTAATAACTTCTTCATTTTCTTTTGATTTTCTAACTTGTTAAAGGCATAAAGTTGCATATTCTCTTCTGTTGATAATTTGTTTATTTACCTCATGTCTGGGCTATTTTTCTTCTTTTGCAGCAAATCTGCCATCGAGACTTGAAGCTGGAGAACACTTTATTAGATGGCAGCCCTGCTCCACGGCTCAAAATTTGTGATTTTGGTTCAGTGACGGAGTGATTTCAATACCAAATGCTTTGAATAAATTATTAAGGTCATACTCCATTGAGCTTTCGCAACCTTGAGAGTTTGACTTACTGTACGTTCTAGCCAAGAAGGATTTATATTTGTTTTATTGTTATTATCGTGGTATATTTCTTACTTGTTTAGTAACATGAGATAATATGTTTGATCTCCAGAAATCTCTTACTTGTTTAGTTCCTAGGAAAGTTGGTTTATAATGGAAAATGCAAAAGGTGGTGATACTATTGTTATGGTCAACAAGGAGGGCAGTAAAAGTGCTACTGTCATGGGCTTATGCATGTGATACAGCTTCTGTTAGTTGGTGATACAATGGCCTAGGGTGTATAGGGAAGCATCATGGTGGTCTTTTAAGCCATCTTGTGATGGTTTGCATGTGTTACAACTTCTGTTAGTTTTTTGGGAGTTGCTATAAATGCATTTAGCTTATTATTATGCAAAAGTAAACCTTCTGTCCTGTTTACACCTAAGCACAAGTTTTATTCTGCATGACTCAATTTTAATCTGCATAACAGATTTGTTCAAATCAGCAAGTAATTCCATTCTCTATAAAGGAGTGTAAGAGCTTATGGAGTGTTTGAAAATTGTTAAATCTTACCTGTTTGTTGCATGCTCTATAAAGGAGTGCAAGAGCTTATGGAATCCTTTTCAATTTGAGTTTAGATATTCATGAGCCAGTTAGTTTTTTCTTGGTCTGTTATAATGTAAAATATTTTCATAATTGGGTTTTCAGAGCAAGGTTTCTTTGACTCTTCACTCTTTTTAAAAAATGTTCAATGTGATAGGCTTATATGTTTTGTTCATGTTTTACTTTTAACTCTTTTCTTTGGTTTTATGAACACAATGCAGCCAAAACTAGACCATTAGTTTTTCTCAAGAATGGCTAGGATGTCTTTCCCAGTTCCAAGGTTAGTATAGATTTGTTACTATTTGTCTTTCCTGGTGATGGATAGTATTAGTGACAATACAACATCCTTTCTTCAATATAGTTGTGCTTTCTTGCTATGGCTTAATTAACTAATCTTGTGCTGCCTTATGGAGGTGTAGCGACCGAAAAATCCGGAGGAGGGATTCTTCGACATTCTTGAATGAAGCCGCCACCAAAGTTTTAGTTTAAGGGCAAACATTGGAAAATCCCTATTGAGTGGATAAATGGGTCTTGCGGACCAGATTTAGGCTCGGGAGTCGTTTATGCGTAGGGAAGGTATTAGCACCCTACGACATCCTTCCTAAGAAAGGTTACCTTTTAACTAAATGTGTAAGCGTTTATTAATTCAAAAATAATGTTTTTACCCTTATAATAATAATAATAAAAGACTCGCTAAACGGTTAGTTATTTTTGTACTTTTTGAGAAATGGATAAAAAGAAGAGAAAAAAAAAAGGTTTTTTATTAATGCAATTGACAGAGGTCGGCCGCCCTCTGGTCCTACGTATCTCCTGGTAGAGAATCAAATCACACGTAGTTCTTGGATAGAAAATGTTTGTGTGTTAGTATTTTTTAGGTATTTTGAAATTGGGATAAACGTTCGTAATAACCAAACAAGTAGGACTCAGAGTGGTCATTATTCGTAGCCCGTTTAAAAATCAAAATTGTTACTAACGATCAAACAAGCCGGACTCAGAGTGACCATTAGTAACAACCCTTTTTGTGAGTTTAGTTGTTCGAAAAATAATGGTTTGGAAGCATTGTGATGTAATAATAAAACACAAAATCAGTTGTAATAAAAAGAAATATAATTAACCGGGGTGTTGTATTACTAAAAAGGAAGTGTGAATAGCAATAGATGTTGTATATTTAAAAAAAGGGAGGGTGTAGATAGTGAGCCCAACTGGTTTTTTTTTTGTAGACTAGGCTGCGTTTTCTTTCTAAAAAAGGGGTGTGGGCCGCATGGAGATACGTATGTAATAACACAGGGGGTGCAAAGATTAATTTGAGAAGTAGAGGGAAGGGGTGCACGACGGAAAGCAGGGGGTGCGCTTACTAAAAAAAGGGTAACAGTGAAATGAATGAATGGGCCATACAGGGGGGGTTAATTCATGAAAAGAAAGGGGTGTGGATAGTATACTGAGATAAAAAATGAATTGCAGCAGAAATACATAAGCAAAAAGAGTACAGAGAAGAAATCGATTTGAAAGAAAACCTATCCTCTCCAAACCCTAAGCGCCGCACCAGAGGGAGTTGGAGGAGAGAGAAAATGAGAGAGAGAGGGAGCGTGGAAGAGACACGAACGGGGAGGGGATGCGAAGGACAACCACGCCGGAGGGAAGACCGCGGTGGCGGTGCCGGTGATGGCGACGGAGAGGGAGAGAGGGATTTCGTCCAGGGGAGAGAGGGAGTGTTTTTCGGAGAGAGAAAATGAGAGAGAGAGGGGGTGGTGGTTATTGGTGGAGGTACGGCGGCGAGGGAGTAAGAGGCGGTATAGTGGGTTAGTGGCTTCGAACAAACCAACAAGATAGGCTTCAGCGGCTTCTTGAAGAGCGGAAACAGCGCTGCTTTGGAATCGGAGATCAGTCTTGAAACCCTGCGCAATTTCCCTCACAAGTCTCTGGAACGGAAGCTTCCTGATGAGAAGTTCGGTACTCTTCTGGTACTTCCTGATCTCTCTCAACGCAAGTGTCCCTGGACGGAATCTGTGTGGCTTCTTCACTCCTCTGGTAGCCGGAGCAGATTTTCGAGCGGTCTTTGTTGCGAGTTGCTTCTTTGGGGCCTTGCCTCCGGTGGACTTGCGAGCAGTTTGCTTGGTACGAGCCATGTGGATCTGAGAGAAGAGAGAAAAAGAGGGTTTGTGTTCGTTTACTTTCTTGAGCGGGTGACGGAAATTGGGAGCGATGGGAGAGAGAACGATGGAGATGGTGGTTTTGTGGATGGAGTTCACGGTGGAGGGAAGAGAAGAGAGGGGTTCGGCTGATATGTTGTTGGGGTGGCGGTTTTTGGTGGTCACGGTGGTGGCTGTTAGTTTGGTGTTGGTGGTTTGGCCATGAGGGGGTGGCACCACGTGGAGGCAGGAGCTTCAGACTCCTTTTTTCTTTGCCTTTCTTTGCTTAATTTTTTTGGTTTTGATTTCCCTTTTCTCAGAATATTTTTTGTTTCCTTTTTTTTTTGGTAATATCATCACTGTCTGTGTATTTTTCTCTGCATGTGTGTGTGGGCTATTTTTCGGTGCCCCCTTACTGTTCATTGTTCTTTTGTTTTTATAGGTGAATTGGTGTGATGGAGGTGAGGAATCAAAAAGGACGGTCAGCAAAAAGGACAGCATTTGAGAAAGAATCAAAAGGACAGCGATTGGATAAGGATCAAGGACAAAAGCTAGCTGGCCATATGTGGCACAAAAGGACCGTCATTGAGGGGAAAAACCCTAGCTAGGGCAGCCAGCCCTCCCTTTTCTTCACTTTTTTTGTATTTTTTTTTGTGTTTTTAATTTTTGTACTATTTCTTTTTCTTGGTTTTGTATTTAAAAAAAAAACCTTGATTATATATTAAAAAAATTGACTATTCAAATTAATTGTTTATTTTGCTTTCAATTATGTTTTTGTATTCTTTTTCGTACCAATAAGGATAGCTAACTAAATAACAAAAGCGAAACAAAACGAGAATCAAACAAATCGTTGCACGAGAGTGTCAGAGACAAGCGCTTAAAACGATACGTGATACAATGAGAATAAAAACTTTTTTTGATTTTTTTCGATTAGCCGGACAAAATTAGGGTATGACAGCTGCCCCTCTTTATTTATATTTTAATAGGAAACACGAAGGGTTTCCAAGTTTCTCAACTAAAATAGAAATAAAGATAAAAAACACAAATTTTGTCAAGACTATGTTGATTTTTTTTTTACAAAATTCTGGAAAGATTGGACTGACATAGAGCAAAAGTAAATAAGGATCACAGGGGATCTGAAGGAGCACTTGGGCTCAGATGGTCTAATTCGCAGTCGATGCTTGGCGCATTGTCTGGAGTTAGACTGAAGGACCGACGAGGTCTGAAGGGCATGCCTAAGCCTGATGGACCAATGGGTCTGATGGAGCGCAAACTAGCAATGGTACTAGTAAAACGGTCTGCTTGGGGGGTGGCCTTTTTCGAGCGGCCATGGGGGCAAGGTCAGGTCGTTGACCTGACTTGCGCACCTCGAAGGACGTGCACTGTGTTTTTTAGGCGGACACAGCTAGTCTGAAGGGCCTGGGGCCGGATGATCCGTCGGTTGCTCGATAACGCGACGTGCGATCTAGACTGAAGGACCATTGTTGGTCTGAAGGAGCGCTTGGGCTCTGAGGGACCGCTGGGGGTCTGGAGGGGTACTGAGATTCTGAAATGTGATATGAGACCAGCATTTGGAGTGCTGACTTTGGGGGAACAAAATATTAGGATTGACAGATGGCGTACTTGCCTAGAACACACCTAATGAATGCATTTACCTGAGAAGGGAAAAGCTATCTATATTTGGTATGTTTAACAAAGCAATGAATGATGTATGCGTGCAATATAGGTATGTGAAATGGTAAGTGTTCGATGGGGTGAATGAAATGTGGCAGATGCTGTGAGTTGAAGTTGATGGGACCTGGAGGTTGACGAACGTGTGTGAATGCAGATAAAGTAGGAATGTGGTCGTGCTGATTGGTTTTGGTGGAATGATGAATGTAATGGAATGAGCAATTTTTCTCTTTTTGCTTTCTTGCTTTTTTCTTAGTATATAAATGGTGTATGAAATGCAAAGTGCGAATGTGATGCAAATGTAATGCTTTGATAAGAATGCCATGGTGAATAAAGGAAAACACGTGAACGCGAATGCATGGTACAATGATATGATTAGTAATGTAAAAACCTTTTTCTTTGGGCAACGATTAGACCGGCATTCAGCACATCTATCGAAGCAAACAATGTTATGCATGTGACGAACGTGCAATGATTGACATCTGGTGGGGATGATGAATGAAATGGGTATGTCATTGGTGTTGAACCTGAAGGAACGAGAAAGTTGACAAACGATGTACGAGATGTGAATGTGACTGTAGTGATTAGTGTGTGATGATGAATGTAATGGGTGGATTTTTCTTTTGCTTTTTCTTATTTATTTTGCTTCTTTTCCTGATGCATGCAATGCGAATGTGAATATGATGCGAATGTAATACTTTGATGCAAATGCTATGGTGAATAAAGGAAACAAATGATATGATTGGTGATGTAGAGAGCTTTGGCTACGATGAGACCGGTACTAGGCACGTCTATCGAAGCAAAAAAGTGTTATAGGTATGCAATGTGATGAATGTGCAATGCGAAAGTAAATGGACTACAAAAAGGCCGTGAATTGTGGGTGCTGGAGTTGGTCGGGAACAAAAACCGATGAGTTGTGTATGCGCATGCCGATAACATGTGAATGCAAATGTACTGTTGATTGCATGATGGAATGATCTATGCTTTGGTGGGAGTAACGGGTGCAATGTGGATGATTTTTGCCTTTTTGGTTTTCTCTTGTTTTGCCCCTTTTCATGAATAAATGAATGAATGAATGAATGAGTGAATGAATGAATGAATAAATGAATGAATGAACGTGCACACGTAATGCTTAGATGAAGGATTGTGGTAGTCGCATGAGTTGATGTTGTATGATGCAATGATTGGATGTTTGTTGGGATGTGGGAGGTTTTTTTTTCTTTTTTTTTTTTGTCTTTTCGCTTTATTGTCTTTTTGGTATTTGATGAATGCATGAAATGAGAATGCGAATATGATAGGTATGCAATATTGTGATGCAAACGCCATGGTGAATAAAAGGAAGTGCATGAATGCATGGTGCGATGCTATGATATGATTGATTGGGATGCAGACAGACTTTGGGTAATAATGAGACCGACATTCGGCTTTTTATTGAAGCAATACGTGTTATGTACGGGTATGCATGTACGGATACGCAATGCGTAATGCGAAAGAAGCCAAATTGTGTAGGCAAAAACAAGTCGAATGTGAATGCATGTACAATACTTGCATGGGAGAGTGGTGATGAGTATGATCAGAGGCAGGGTTTAATTCCAGAATAATGAGGACATGTCTAATGCATGATTTGTTGGTAACAACATTTTTTGTAAGGATGCAAAAATGTTTGATGAGAAACAAAACTTTTGATGCTGGAAACAGAGAGCTGAACCTTTTGAATTGATCGTTCCTTGGAAGAAAGATTCTTGTTGGCTTGGACTTGAACTCTGGTAAGCTCAAGGTTGTCACCTTGAAAAGTGTGGCTTGCGGCAATGTATTAGTGCCACTTCTAGAGATCGAGATGTGTATTTGCAGATGGGTTCTCATTTGGTTATGATGACCCATGATGGCTAAGCTTTCAAGTCTAAGATGTTAACTTAGAGGGATTGTCATTATTGTGTGTCCCTCTCTTTGAAGCATTTGTTTAATAAATATGAAAAACGATGTGAATGCAAATGAATGTGCCAGTTGACTCAGGGTTCAAGAAATGTAGGGTATGTGACACGTGAGTGGGGTGAAGGATGAGGTTTATTAGCTCAAGCCTATGAGAGATAAGCTTGCCCCAAGGTAAGAAATGTTTGACTGCCCCAATTTTGACTTCAAATAGTGGGGAGTGAAACAGTCTGTCTTTGTCTAGGGAGGACAATGACAACTAAGGATATAGACTGATTGAGGGATTGGGAAATATGCTGGTATTGAGAGTGACAAGTGGCTAGGAATGAATGGAATGGGAGGCAAAAGGATTCTTTCGGCCCAAGGCATATGATGCCCCGGTCTATAAGAGGACAAGGTTACCCCAATCCATGAAAGATGCAAATTGCCCCATCTCGAGTGGGGTTGTGACAGGGTGCAAAGTTAGAATAATGGTTTGGAAATTGGTCTGGTATGGCTATATGGGTGTAGTATATGAACGAGATAAAAGATGAGGGTATTTTGGGGATGCTAAAAATCTCCCTGAGTTTGAGTGGAATGGAGGGTGGGGTATTGCCCCATTTTGATATGATAAGTCAAGTAACTGCCTTAGTAGGGATTTGTGGTTTTCCTTGGGAAGAATTCCACAAACTAAGACAGTCGAGAGTTTTTGGTTCGAAGAAAATTCACTTTGTTGATGATCACTGTTATCTTCTCTTCGAGCGTGCAAGCCCTTTTAAGTTTTTTTTTCTTTTTTTCCTTATTTTTTTGTAATAATATTTTTCTCTTTGTTTTTTTGAGCAAATAAATTATTCTGATTATTTTGTCCTAGAGTACAAGCTTTGAGAGAAATGGAAGCAACCAATCACTGATCAGAATAGGCCTTAGGATTGTAATATGGCCAATGGTTAATGATTCATGAATGAAACAATTACTTTGCTCCTGAGAGTGTTCGGGGTTGGTTGAGACAAAGAATCTTTTATATGCTTCATGGTAGAATGAACCTGTTTTAGGGTTGTGGCGCATTTGAGGATTTATGGAGGATTGGATGCTTAGGCCAAAGGAAGTGTTTGAGGCTTTATTTCAGACGAGGATCTTTTTATATGCTCGATGGTGTGAAGTATCAGCTCACAATTTCTACCGCTTTGGTTTTCAGGATTTTTCAATCCCCTTTTTTTTTTTATTTCACTTTTCTTATGATTTTTCTTTTTTCTTTCGCGCTGAGCGAGCTGTTAGATCTGGGATTGATCCTTGTCTAAGGTGTTTGAAAGATTTTTGATTTTTGATTTTTGGCTCGAAGTGGGTGGCAAAGGGTATTTCTCTTTTTAGGATGTGGGAAAGTTGCCAAACTTCACTTCAAAACATCATTGCTTGTTTTCTTGAAATTTCAAGTATAGGACAAAACTTCATTTTAACATATTTGCTTTTTTTCTTTTTTTCTTTTTTTTATGCCCTAATTTTTGCTTGGGTTGCTCTTATGAGTTTTCAACCTAACGGGCTTTTTCTTTTTTGGATTTCTTTTGATTTTTTTACTCAAAGGGCTTGCACGAGTGTTTAGAATGCTAGCAGAGAATCTTAGTGATCATTACTCTTCCCCAGTATGGAGCATACAAAGTGCTATTCGTGAAGTGAAATATTCTTGTGGGGACTGGGCCTTCTATGGATGGTTGGATCTAGTTTTGAAAATGAAGAAAGATGGGGATAGTACAACTGACTCAAACAAGAGTAAACACACATGTCGTGTTAGTTCATTTTGCAAATGCTTCATGGAGAGCTAACACCGCATAAGATAGAACAATTGTAATTACTAAGACCACACAAGTTAACAAAATAGACATTTAAGCTTCTTACCACGGGTGTGAGACATATGTTGGCTGATGCCCTTGGTGGGGCACACAGTGGCTAAGGTTCAAGCCTAGGGGAACAAGGGTTTGAAGATGATACGGTCAATATTGTAATGACCATGATGGTGAATGAGTCATCGGTGAATTCCATTGAAAGGTTAAGTGGATGGATGGTTTCCATAAATGTGGTAGGTATGAGTAGGATGTATATGGGGTGAAGGGTGAAGAACTTAATGTCGGTGAATCAAGTTAGGGTATGACAACATTTTCCAAGGAGGAGGAATCAATTAAAATATATTTTCAAGAAGGCATCGTCTCTCATCAAACAGTGTCAAAAAAAATCTTATGAGTTTCATTTTTTATTTTTTGGAAAAATTATTTGAATAAAGCAGAATGCATGAACATATGGATGTTGTTGTACACAGACAATGATGCAGGTGAATGAAATGCATAATGATACCTTAAGCAAGTGTGTGATTTTTTTATATTTTTATTTTTTAAAGTTCAACTAGAGTGAGAGGCTAACAAAACAACAACAAAAAACTATTGGATGATGAACGATGCAAGAATAGAAGAAAATGAAGCAAATCCTAATTTTGTCTTAATGCATGTGAGAGGATTAATGCCCTTGAGATGGATATGAAAGGAATAAATGACTTTCGTTTTTGTTGTTTTTTTTATGACGCATGAAGGAGATTACAGTATCTGAGATGCATGGGGATGAAGGACTTTTGTTTTTGTTTCTTTATGATGCATGAAGAGGAGTAATGAACGAATGTAATTTTTTATAATACCAATGTGATATTTATTATTTTTGGTGTATGGATATGCAAGATGATGCCCTTTGGATGAGATGAATGATATTTTTGTTGCATGGTAGGGGAATGATAATGAAATGCTTAAGGAAGAATCATTTTCGTATGAATGCATGGTGATTTTTTTATATGTTTCCTTTGAATAAAGTATAATGCATGGACATATGAATGTTTGTTGTACATGAGCGACAACAGCGATGAAATGCGTCATGATTTTTGAATGTGACAGAAGGATACCTTAAATTGGTATGGATGATGAATGATGCAATAATGGAGAAGTTTCTGATTTCTATTTTGATGCATGTAAGAGGAAAAAGAAAAAATTTATGATGCATGGGAGTAATTCCTTTAAAGTGGATGTGAAAGAAATAAATGGTTTCCCTTTTTCATATAATGCATGAAGAGGGAATGAAATGATGAATGAATATATAATACCACAGTGATATTTTTTCTAGTGTGGGTATGCAAGAGATGAAAGTTGGACAAATACGTAGCGTCTTTGATTTTTTTTGAAGGATGATATGCATGTTAGTACCATGAGAACGAGATGTATATGAAAACAAGTGACTCGTTCTATGTTGATTTTTTATTTTCCAGCAAAATATAATGCCCATGATGACAGATATGTATGAAAAATGCGAATGCATGAAGAAATAAATGTTTGATCCTAATGCAATTATTTTTATTTTTTCAAGAAGCAGTGCAACATGCATGGAGACTCTTATTTTGATTTATTGGATGACAAATGACACAATTATAATAAAATGATTTTTTTGTTTTATTTGGGAAATGACACATGAATATGGAATTGTTGCATTTAAACTAGGATGACCACATGAGGGAAATGATGTATGAATGATACGTTTTTTTTTTAAAATGTAATTCATGACTTTACAGATGATGTGATGCCTATGCTATTTGATCAAGATTTTGAATGATTATGAATGAATGCCGGTGCATGTTAAATATGATGCTGGTTTTTTTGATCAAATGATATGCTAACGTTATGTGGGTAAAAATTGTTTTTTTTTGTGTGCGATGAAACAAAATGCATGACACTCGCAGCGACATTTTTTAATGCGTGGAAAGGAGTAATGAACATAACCTTTATATAATATGGGGGTAATATTTTTTGGTGTGCGGATATGCAAGATAAATGAAATTTTGAAAAAAATGATACCTTCGCGATGCATGATAGTGCAATACCAATGAAATGCTTATGGAAGAACGATTTTGGTGATTTTTTTTTATGTGTTTTCTTTGAATAAAGTATAATGCATGAACATATGAATGTTTGTTGTACATGAGCAACAATGGAGATGAATGAAATGCGTGATGGTTTATCCCCTTTTTTATGCTTCAACTAAAATAAAAAGCTAACAAAATGCTATTGGGTGATGAATGATGCAATAATGAAGAAATTTATAATTTTTGTTTTGACGCATGTTGATGCATTTGAGATGGATAGGAATAAATGACTTTTGTCCTTGTTTTTTATGATGCATGAAGATGATGCATTTAAAAATAAATTTTTATAATAGCAATGCGATGTATGAGTATGAGAGATGATGCAACTCGGATAAAATGGACAAATAAAAAAATGACGTTTTTGTTGTTTTAAATATGATGAGATGTATGGTAGTGCAATGATAATGGGATACATAAGAATGATTTTATTTATATGAATGCATGGTGACTTTTGTATGATGGATGGAAGGAGTGATGTCGTCTCATGTGCAGGCAAATGAAGGAAACATGAAATTTTTTTTGAGTGATTTTATTTTGTAGAAATGCTAACCTAGATTAATAGAGAGAGTAAGTATAATGCCCCTGTGTCCTAGGTGGGTCATGTCTAAATTGGAATTTTCAACATGGTCTAGGGTTGCTTATGTGATCAATCTCTCAGGTGGCTCTATTCACTTCCTCACAAAGGTCTCCAGAGCTAAAATCCCCTTCCTGATATGATCCACAACGATAGCGAGCTACCTGGTGTGGGATACCATGAAAGAGCGTACTCTGGTTGAGACTTTCATGAGAGTCAGACAGATAAAATCCAGAATGACTGTCACTAATAATCTCCACTCGTCCTAGGTTATTTGCAGACTCGCGGGTATAGGTCCCCACTCAAAGGTGTGCAAAAGTGTAAGTGAGGTGTGTGATGAGGGCAAAATACTTAAACTAACTAAACTGGAAAAGATATACAACAACAATAACAAAAAAGTCGTCTACCCTAAGGTTCAATAATATAAAGAAATACCTACAAATAAATAAAATAAGCATAAGGGCAAAAACAAAACATAAAATTAATAAAAACTTACACACTTAGTTAACTAGGCTTGACTCTCTTAATTTGTCCCCAGTGAAGTCGCCAGCTGTAGCGACCGAAAAATCCGGAGGAGGGATTCTTCGACATTCTTGAATGAAGCCGCCACCAAAGTTTTAGTTTAAGGGCAAACATTGGAAAATCCCTATTGAGTGGATAAATGGGTCTTGCGGACCAGATTTAGGCTCGGGAGTCGTTTATGCGTAGGGAAGGTATTAGCACCCTACGACATCCTTCCTAAGAAAGGTTACCTTTTAACTAAATGTGTAAGCGTTTATTAATTCAAAAATAATGTTTTTACCCTTATAATAATAATAATAAAAGACTCGCTAAACGGTTAGTTATTTTTGTACTTTTTGAGAAATGGATAAAAAGAAGAGAAAAAAAAAGGTTTTTTATTAATGCAATTGACCCAGGTCGGCCGCCCTCTGGTCCTACGTATCTCCTGGTAGAGAATCAAATCACACGTAGTTCTTGGATAGAAAATGTTTGTGTGTTAGTATTTTTTAGGTATTTTGAAATTGGGATAAACGTTCGTAATAACCAAACAAGTAGGACTCAGAGTGGTCATTATTCGTAGCCCGTTTAAAAATCAAAATTGTTACTAACGATCAAACAAGCCGGACTCAGAGTGACCATTAGTAACAACCCTTTTTGTGAGTTTAGTTGTTCGAAAAATAATGGTTTGGAAGCATTGTGATGTAATAATAAAACACAAAATTAGTTGTAATAAAAAGAAATATAATTAACAGGGGTGTTGTATTACTAAAAAGGAAGTGTGAATAGCAATAGATGTTGTATATTTAAAAAAAGGGAGGGTGTAGATAGTGAGCCCAACTGGTTTTTTTTTGTAGACTAGGCTGCGTTTTCTTTCTAAAAAAGGGGTGTGGGCCGCATGGAGATACGTATGTAATAACACAGGGGGTGCAAAGATTAATTTGAGAAGTAGAGGGAAGGGGTGCACGACGGAAAGCAGGGGGTGCGCTTACTAAAAAAGGGGTAACAGTGAAATGAATGAATGGGCCATACAGGGGGGGTTAATTCATGAAAAGAAAGGGGTGTGGATAGTATACTGAGATAAAAAATGAATTGCAGCAGAAATACATAAGCAAAAAGAGTGCAGAGAAGAAATCGATTTGAAAGAAAACCTTTCCTCTCCAAACCCTAAGCGCCGCACCAGAAGGAGTTGGAGGAGAGAGAAAATGAGAGAGAGAGGGAGCGTGGAAGAGACACGAACGGGGAGGGGATGCGAAGGACAACCACGCCGGAGGGAAGACCGCGGTGGCGGTGCCGGTGATGGCGACGGAAAGGGAGAGAGGGATTTCGTCCAGGGGAGAGAGGGGGTGTTTTTCGGAGAGAGAAAATGAGAGAGAGAGAGGGGGTGGTGGTTATTGGTGGAGGTACGGCGGCGAGGGAGTAAGAGGCGGTATAGTGGGTTAGTGGCTTCGAACAAACCAATAAGATAGGCTTCAGCGGCTTCTTGAAGAGCGGAAACAGCGCTGCTTTGGAATCGGAGATCAGTCTTGAAACCCTGCGCAATTTCCCTCACAAGTCTCTGGAACGGAAGCTTCCTGATGAGAAGTTCGGTACTCTTCTGGTACTTCCTGATCTCTCTCAACGCAAGTGTCCCTGGACGGAATCTGTGTGGCTTCTTCACTCCTCTGGTAGCCGGAGCAGATTTTCGAGCGGTCTTTGTTGCGAGTTGCTTTGTAATATCCTCAAAATAATTAATTGGATTATTTGGTTGTTTTTAGAATCGCTAGTCAAGTTACACCGAAATAAAGGGTTAAGGGGCAATATGGTCATTTGGCCATATTACCACTTAAGTGTGTGTGTGTGTGTGACTTAAGAAATAAAAAGGAAAAGAAAAGGATTAAAGAAAGAAAGAAAGAAAGAAGGGAACGTGGAGCAGCAGAGGAGAAAGAAAAGAAGGAAAGAAAGAAGAAAAAGGAAAAGAGAGAAGAAGGGGAATCACCACACAGCATCCCACCCTCTCAAATTTCATCACCATCATCCTCTCATCCTCCTCTACAAAACCCTATAACTTGGTAAGATTCTCTTCAATTTTCCCCCCTTCTCATGACCTACGAATTTCTAGGGGTTTTTGGAATTGATTAGTTGAAATCTCAAGTTGTGGGCTGGAATTAATGATTGATTCATGGTTAGGATCGAAGCCAAGAGCGGTGGAACGCGTTTGGGAGTTCGAAACGAAGTTAGGAGCGGTTCGGCGTAGTTTGGGTTCGATTCGGTGATTGTTCGTGTCTCGGTGATTTCGGCTCGGCAACGACTCTCGCTTCGAGGGTGAGTTTTACTCACGCTTAGGATGTTTTTATGTTTCGAGTATTTTTACGTCAATTGATGTCGAGAGACCTTGAGTCAAAACCGCTATTTGGAAAATATGTCGTTTTGGATAAAAACCGTTTTGATTGAGACATTGATTGATTTGAATGATTGTGTGATATTGGTTGAATCTGTTTTTCTGTTTGTTTGGACTGTTTTCAATCGGAACGAGAATCGGAATTAAGCGGAATCGCGGTTTTCGCGCGAAACCGCCAAATTCTGCACTTGACAGACCCCCCTTACTGTCAGTCCACGCGCCACTTGCGCGTCGCGCGCCACTCGCGCGCCACTTGACAGAACCTACTGTCAGCTCGCGCGCCACTTGCGCGCCACGCGCCACTCGCGCGCCACTTTGCAGATTTTCAGCAACCAAACACTGTTTTTCGTTTCGTGATAACTTTTGATCCGGGAACCCGATTGAGGTGTTCTAAGATGCGTTGGAAAGCTTATTCAGAGGCCTAACTGAATATTCTATTTTTAAGGCAAAATGAACTGTTTTTGATATTGAAAATTGTGTCGAAAAATGGTCAACTAGATTGCGAGTGTGAACTTGGATTTTATAAAATGTGGATTAAAGTGTTTCATTGATTGTCTGATTTGGTGGACCGTGGGTTCATAGTATTGTAGATATATGTATGAAGTATATCGAGTTGGGTGACGACCCATTATTTAACATACTAGGGGGAGGCAGTCATGATCCTTTTACCTAGGCTCCATGCCAATAGGAGAAGGTACTATTGGTAGGGGGTTCACCGCCTTGCAGCGTTCGCGTCAGCGGTGTTATGTTGTTTGTAGTACGTTTACCGGGTTCTTCGTTCGCGTCAGCGGTATCGTACTAAATTAATAGGTTACCGGGTTCTTCGTTCGCGTCAGCGGTAATCTGTTAAAATGTTTTATGCGGTCCATCAGGGGTAGCGTTCGCGCAGCCGATGCCGTATTGAATTAATACCGGATTTCATAATTGAGTCGAGAGTGTTAGTAGGGGTCTCGGTAGAACTCACTGAGATTGTATCTCACTGTTTAAATGTTGTTGTTTTACAGATAAACAGGGACAGAAGAAACCTCAGAGGCACGAGTAGGTGGCCCCCGGGAAATGGATAATGATTTATCTCTATGTTTAGTTTATTTTCCTTCTGTTGTCCATGTATCGCAGCACTAAGACATTAGTGTCATGTTTGTCTTTCATTCCGCTTTCTTGTATGATTCTGATTACCACAGTTGCTGACGGTTTACGGTCTGAGAACCGTATGGTCTTAAGTGTGTATAAGACAGTTATGTTATATTTCAACAAAAATTTTATAGTGGTAATCAGTATCTGAGCAGGAAATATTATCTCTGATGTATGTTTAATGTGCACTTGGGTGTTTTTAACAAATAAAAATATCAGGGTGTTACAGTTGGTATCAGAGCGGTTCGACCTAGTCGGACTTAGCTTATAGGGTCTTTGCTTTTTCCAGTCGTGATTTTCTTAGTATGCTATTAGACATTGAGCTTGATCAACTTAATACTTTGTGCATATTTCGCAGAATCATGGCCAGAAGAGGTAGAGGCGTTCCTCCTCCTGTTGATCCGAATTTTGAGTGGATGCAGAATGTCATTGAGAACCAGCAGAAAATGATGCAAGACATGATGCTTATGCATCAGCAGCAACAAATCCAACAGCAAAATGCTCAGCAGCATCAAGCTCCGGAGCCACAAGTGAACCCAAGGAGAATTTTCACAGAGTTCCTGAAAATGAAACCCTCCGAGTTTAGAGGTGGGCCGGATGTCATGAGAGCACAACATTGGCTGGATGACATTGAAAAGATCTTTGTAACAATGCAAGTGACCGATGAAGATAAGTTGAGGTTGGCATCCCATATGTTGAAGGGAGAGGCCAATAACTGGTGGGCAAATGCTAGGGCCATGATGGAGACAATGGGAACTCCCCCGACTTGGGAAAATTTCCGAACATCATTTCTGGAACAATTCTTCCCCACGGCTATGAGGTTTGATAAGGAAAATGAGTTCTTAGCTCTCACACAAGGAGGCTTGACCGTGGGCCAATACACGGCTAAATTTGAAGAGTTGTATCATTTCTTCGGTTTAGCTGGATATGCCCCCAATGACCGATGGAAAACTGACAGGTATAAATATGGGTTGAGAGAGGATATTGCTCAAAGTCTAAGTTCTTTTCCGAAGACCAACTATGCAGCCATGGTTCAACAAGCTTATATTGCTGAAAGTGATTTGGCCAGATTGTATGCAAGTAGGAAGGCGTTCCATCAGAGTAAGAGGAACACTGGGTCATCTAGTTCTCAGATGGGTCCCAAGCATGACTCAGGCAAGGGTGGTAATTATAAAGGGAAGCAGGTGCAAACAGCCGACCAAATGAAGTTTAGGAATTGTTCCAAGTGCGGAAGGCATCACCGTGGCGAGTGTCCGTCAAGACCTGATCGGTGCTATGTTTGTAATGAGGAGGGCCATTATGCAAATAAGTGCCCAACAAGGAAGAGCTTCCAAGGGGCACCAAATGCCTCTGGACAAGGAAGGATCAACACCTTGGATGCTCGGACCATCACACCGAATGATAATCTTCTGAGGGGTACGGGATCTCTTTTTAATAATTCAGTCAATATTTTATATGATTCTGGTGCAACTCACTGTTTTATCTCGCAAGCATGTGTGGATCGGTTGGGACTAGCATTGTCTGAGCTATCCGAACCGATAACTATTTTAACTGCTGCCAAGGGTCGTGTCCAGACCCAATCATTATGTGAAAATTGCCTACTTGTTATAGGCGACAGACAGTTTGTTGTGAAATTTATTTGCTCGCCTATGAGAAGCATGGACATTGTTCTGGGTATGAATTGGATGGCTGAAAATCATGTAACAATCAACTGTGCCGATCGAACTATTAGCTTCGCCTCCGAATCCATAGGATTGACACAGGCAGATTCTGAAGCGACGATCTCTTACACCGAAGCAAGCCGGTCATTATTCCAAGGTGCGGAAGCTATTCTTATTATGTTGTCTGCATCTACTGAAACGGGTTTAGATTTGTCATCTGTGCAAGTGGTAAATGTAGGGATGTCAAAACGGGCTTGGCCCGCCGGGCCGGCCCGTTGGCCCGCCAAAAAAAGGCGGGCAGGGCTAAGGTTTTGATGCCCGCCAGCCCGCGTTGCCCGGCCCGCTTCGCCCGCCAGCCCGCGGGCTAAATACTGTGGCGGGCCAAACGGCCCGTTTGCGTTTTTTTTTTTTTTTTTTTAAATTCAGTGTTAATTGACGGGCCAGCCCGCCAGCCCGCTGGCCCGCCAGCCCGCTGGCCCGCCAGCCCGCCACTTCGCGGGCAGGGCATGAATTTTTAGCCCGCATGCTGTAAACGGGCCGGGCCGGGCCGCCCATTTTTTCGCGGGCATTCGTCTTAACGGGCCGGGCCGGGCCGGGCCGCCCGTTTTGACATCCCTAGGTAAATGAATTTCTAGATGTCTTTCCAGAAGAAGTTTCATCCTTACCTCCTGACCGAGAGGTAGAGTTCTCAATAGAATTGATTCCTGGTACAGGATCAATCTCTATTGCTCCTTATAGAATGTCTCCCTTAGAATTAAAGGAATTGAAGTCTCAACTTGAAGAGTTGATCTCAAAGAGGTTCATTCGACCGAGCGCTTCTCCATGGGGTGCTCCGGTGTTGCTAGTCAAAAAGAAGCATGGTAGCATGAGGTTGTGCATAGATTATCGGCAACTGAATAAAGTGACGATCAAGAATAAATATCCCTTGCCAAGGATAGACGATTTGCTTGACCAACTTCGAGGTGCCGTGGTATTTTCAAAAATTGATCTGAGATCAGGCTATCATCAAATAAAGGTACGGGCCTTAGATATTCCGACGACAGCTTTCCGTACTAGGTATGGACATTACGAGTTCGTAGTGATGCCCTTCGGTTTGACTAATGCTCCAGCGGTATTCATGGATTACATGAACCGAGTGTTTCACACGTACCTTGATCAGTTTGTGGTAGTTTTTATTGATGATATCTTGGTGTACTCTAAGACCATTGAGGACCATGTTCAACATCTCCGCATTGTTCTGAACGTACTCCGAGAAAAGAAATTGTATGCCAAGCCGTCGAAGTGTGACTTCTGGATGCCGGAAGTGAAGTTTTTGGGACACGTGATTTCCCAATCGGGAGTTGCGGTGGATCCCAGTAAAGTAGAAGCGGTGCTGAACTGGGAACGACCAACATCTGTCACCGAAATAAGAAGTTTCTTGGGTCTAGCTGGTTACTACAGGAGGTTTATTCAAGGTTTTTCTCAATTGGTTCTTCCACTTACTCGGTTGACTCGTAAGGCCCAGCCGTTTATATGGAATGCCGATTGTGAGGAATGTTTTCAAGAGTTGAAGGTTAGGTTGACTTCTGCTCCAATCCTAATTCTTCCAGATCCGTCTTTGGATTTTCAAATTTACAGCGATGCTTCGGGAAAGGGTTTGGGGTGTGTTCTCATGCAGAACCAACAAGTTGTAGCTTATGCCTCCAGACAGTTGAAGACTCATTAAGAGAATTATCCGACTCATGATTTGGAGTTGGCAGCTATTGTGTACGCACTGAAGATTTGGAGACATTACCTGTATGGGTCTCGTTTCGAAGTCTTTAGTGATCATAAAAGCTTGAAATATTTGTTTGACCAGAAGGAGTTAAATAACAGGCAGAGAAGATGGGTGGAGTTTCTGAAGGATTATGACTTCGAATTGAAGTATCATCCGGGAAAGGCTAATGTTGTAGCTGATGCACTAAGTAGGAAATCCATCCACATAGCAGAGTTTATGATGCATGAAATGAGATTGTTGGAGTCCTATAGAGACCTAAACTTGAATGCAAGATCAAGAAAAGACAGGTTAGTGTTGAGCCATATGAGGATCTCTAGTTTCTTAAGAGAGTCGATTCGCGTAGCACAGGAAGTTGACGTGAAGCTACAATCACAAAAAGTGTTGCCAGATTTTACCGAAGATAGTGATGGAGTTATTTGTTTCAACGGTAGGATCTGTGTGCCCGATGATGAAAATATTAAAAAGCAAGTGCTTGAGGAAGCACACCGAATTTTATTTTCTGTACATCCTGGATCCACCAAGATGTATAGAGATTTAAAGCAGATGTATTGGTGGCATGGAATGAAGTTAGAGATTGCTGAATTCGTATCAAAATGCTTAACTTGCCAAAGAGTTAAGATAGAACACCAGAAGCCTGCTGGTCTGCTACGGCCACTAGACGTGCCAGTCTGGAAATGGGAAGACATTTCTATGGATTTTGTAATGGCGTTGCCAAGGTCTCAAGCCGGTAACGACTCCATTTGGGTAGTTGTGGATCGGTTAACTAAATCAGCTCATTTTATTCCAGTTCGTTCGAGCAGTAAAGTATCCAAGTTAGCTGAGGTGTATTTGAAGAACATAGTAAGGTTACATGGGGTTCCTACCAGCATAGTTTCGGATCGAGATCCGAAATTCACTTCTCGATTTTGGAAAGCTCTAAATGAAGCATTGGGAACTAAAGTACTTCTTAGTACCGCTTATCACTCGCAGACAGATGGTCAGACCGAGAGAACTATCCAGACATTGGAAGATATGCTTAGGGCTTCGGTACTTGATAACGGAAAGAAATGGGAGGATCATCTTCCATTGGTGGAATTCTCATATAACAACAGTTATCATTCCAGTATCGGAATGGCACCTTTTGAAGCCTTATATGGTAGGAAATGTAGAACTCCATTGTGTTGGTGGGAAGTAGGTGAGAACCGATTGTTAGGACCCGAGATGATTCATGACACTACTGAAAAGATCCGCCAGATAAGGGAAAGAATGAAAGCTGCTCAAAGTAGGCAAAAGAGCTATGCTGATAAAAGGAGAAGGCCGTTAGAGTTTGAATCGGGTGATCATGTGTTTTTGAAATTGTCACCGACAATTGGCACAGGTAGGGCATTACGGGTGAAGAAACTCAGTCCTCGGTATATTGGGCCCTTCCAAATTATCGAGCGAGTCGGGCCTCTTGCATACCGTATTGCTTTACCTCCGCCATTGTCAAATCTGCATGATGTATTCCATGTGTCTCAGTTGCGGAAGTACATTCCTGATCCAACTCAACCGTTAGATTTTGAAACGATTGACCTTCGACCGGACTTGTCCTTCCAACCTCATCCAAATTACATCCTGGAACGTGGCGAGAGGACGCTACGGACGAAGTCAATTCCCATTGTCAAGGTAGTTTGGGATGGTTTTTCCGTCGAAGAAGCTACTTGGGAGTTGGAGGACGATATGCGGACTCAGTATCCGTATTTGTTTTCTTGAGGTACGTTGTGTTTAATTTTGAGGACAAAATTCTTTTAAGTAGGGGAGAATGTAACATCCTCAAAATAATTAATTGGATTATTTGGTTGTTTTTAGAATCGCTAGTCAAGTTACACCGAAATAAAGGATTAAGGGGCAATATGGTCATTTGGCCATATTACCACTTAAGTGTGTGTGTGTGTGACTTAAGAAATAAAAAGGAAAAGAAAAGGATTAAAGAAAGAAAGAAAGAAGGGAACGTGGAGCAGCAGAGGAGAAAGAAAAGAAGGAAAGAAAGAAGAAAAAGGAAAAGAGAGAAGAAGGAAGAAGAAGAAGGGGAATCACCACACAGCATCCCACCCTCTCAAATTTCATCACCATCATCCTCTCATCCTCCTCTACAAAACCCTATAACTTGGTAAGATTCTCTTCAATTTTCCCCCATTCTCATGACCTACGAATTTCTAGGGGTTTTTGGAATTGATTAGTTGAAATCTCAAGTTGTGGGCTGGAATTAATGATTGATTCATGGTTAGGATCGAAGCCAAGAGCGGTGGAACGCGTTTGGGAGTTCGAAACGAAGTTAGGAGCGGTTCGGCGTAGTTTGGGTTCGATTCGGTGATTGTTCGTGTCTCGGTGATTTCGGCTCGGCAACGACTCTCGCTTCGAGGGTGAGTTTTACTCACGCTTAGGATGTTTTTATGTTTCGAGTATTTTTACGTCAATTGATGTCGAGAGACCTTGAGTCAAAACCGCTATTTGGAAAATATGTCGTTTTTGATAAAAACCGTTTTGATTGAGACATTGATTGATTTGAATGATTGTGTGATATTGGTTGAATCTGTTTTTCTGTTTGTTTGGACTGTTTTCAATCGGAACGAGAATCGGAATTAAGCGGAATCGCGGTTTTCGCGCGAAACCGCCAAATTCTGCACTTGACAGACCCCCCCTTACTGTCAGTCCACGCGCCACTTGCGCGCCGCGCGCCACTCGCGCGCCACTTGACAGAACCTACTGTCAGCTCGCGCGCCACGCGCCACTCGCGCGCCACTTTGCAGATTTTCAGCAACCAAACATTGTTTTTCGTTTCGCGATAACTTTTGATCCGGGAACCCGATTGAGGTGTTCTAAGATGCGTTGGAAAGCTTATTCAGAGGCCTAACTGAATATTCTATTTTTAAGGCAAAATGAACTGTTTTTGATATTGAAAATTGTGTCGAAAAGTGGTCAACTAGATTGCGAGTGTGAACTTGGATTTTATAAAATGTGGATTAAAGTGTTTCATTGATTGTCTGATTTGGTGGACCGTGGGTTCATAGTATTGTAGATATACGTATGAAGTATATCGAGTTGGGTGACGACCCATTATTTAACATACTAGGGGGAGGCAGTCATGATCCTTTTACCTAGGCTCCATGCCAATAGGAGAAGGTACTATTGGTAGGGGGTTCACCGCCTTGCAGCGTTCGCGTCAGCGGTGTTATGTTGTTTGTAGTACGTTTACCGGGTTCTTCGTTCGCGTCAGCGGTATCGTACTAAATTAATAGGTTACCGGGTTCTTCGTTCGCGTCAGCGGTAATCTGTTAAAATGTTTTATTCGGTCCATCGGGGGTAGCGTTCGCGCAGCCGATGCCGTATTGAATTAATACCGGATTTCATAATTGAGTCGAGAGTGTTAGTAGGGGTCTCGGTAGAACTCACTGAGATTGTATCTCACTGTTTAAATGTTGTTGTTTTACAGATAAACAGAGACAGAAGAAACCTCAAAGGCACGAGTAGGTGGCCCCCGGGAAATGGATAATGATTTATCTCTATGTTTAGTTTATTTTCCTTCTGTTGTCCATGTATCGCAGCACTAAGACATTAGTGTCATGTTTGTCTTTCATTCCGCTTTCTTGTATGATTCTGACTACCACAGTTGCTGACGGTTTACGGTCTGAGAACCGTATGGTCTTAAGTGTGTATAAGACAGTTATGTTATATTTCAGCAAAAATTTTATAGTGGTAATCAGTATCTGAGCAGGAAATATTATCTCTGATGTATGTTTAATGTGCACTTGGGTGTTTTTAACAAATAAAAATATCTGGGTGTTACATGCTTCTTTGGGGCCTTGCCTCCGGTGGACTTGCGAGCAGTTTTCTTGGTACGAGCCATGTGGATCTGAGAGAAGAGAGAAAAAGAGGGTTTGTGTTCGTTTACTTTCTTGAGCGGGTGACGGAAATTGGGAGCGATGGGAGAGAGAACGATGGAGATGGTGGTTTTGTGGATGGAGTTCACGGTGGAGGGAAGAGAAGAGAGGGGTTCGGCTGATATGTTGTTGGGGTGGCGGTTTTTGGTGGTCACGGTGGTGGCTGTTAGTTTGGTGTTGGTGGTTTGGCCATGAGGGGGTGGCACCACGTGGAGGCAGGAGCTTCAGACTCCTTTTTTCTTTGCCTTTCTTTGCTTAATTTTTTTGGTTTTGATTTCCCTTTTCTCAGAATATTTTTTGTTTCCTTTTTTTTTTTTGGTAATATCATCACTGTCTGTGTATTTTTCTCTGCATGTGTGCGTGGGCTATTTTTCGGTGCCCCCTTACTGTTCATTGTTCTTTTGTTTTTATAGGTTAATTGGTGTGATGGAGGTGAGGAATCAAAAAGGACGGTCAGCAAAAAGGACAGCATTTGAGAAAGAATCAAAAGGACAGCGATTGGATAAGGATCAAGGACAAAAGCTAGCTGGCCATATGTGGCACAAAAGGACCGTCATTGAGGGGAAAAACCCTAGCTAGGGCAGCCAGCCCTCCCTTTTCTTCACTTTTTTTGTATTTTTTTTTGTGTTTTTAATTTTTGTACTATTTCTTTTTCTTGGTTTTGTATTTAAAAAAAAAAACCTTGACTATATATTAAAAAAAATTGACTATTCAAATTAATTGTTTATTTTGCTTTCAATTATGTTTTTGTATTCTTTTTCGTACCAATAAGGATAGCTAACTAAATAACAAAAGCGAAACAAAACGAGAATCAAACAAATCGTTGCACGAGAGTGTCAGAGACAAGCGCTTAAAACGATACGTGATACAATGAGAATAAAAACTTTTTTTGATTTTTTTCGATTAGCCGGACAAAATTAGGGTATGACAGGAGGGTTTGATCATTTTATAGGCTTATTGGTTTCAATTTTATATTCAAATTAAACTGAATTTAAGAAGGCAATTGATCCATTTCTATTAAGTTACATATAATTGTAAAAACATTTAAAAAATGATTCTTTGTAGAGAACACGTTTTGACTTGTTGAGAGGCTTTAAGACTATTATTTTCTCTTATTGTTGATTCAAAAAAATGTGTCTTTGTCTTGACTTGCTCTTTTGTTTAGGCTTAGTAATTAATAGAAACTGACCATGTGCAGCAATAAGCTCCAAGTCAGTTGAGCTTCAATTCACACGAGCTTGAAACGGCTCAATCATGTAGCTGATTTATTAATAGATTCACTAGATTGTTCAATTAGTTTATTTAGAGTCAGTTAGACCCTCCTGGATATGTGCCTCCTTCTCGCCCAACTGAATTTTTGATCTATGTGTGCAGATATGCCAAAGCCATGTTGGATTAAGAATTTTCGCAAAATAATCAACAGAAGCTCGTCAGTCATCACATCAAGAACCATCTTCCACATACTTGTGGTGCTAAACTTTAGCAAAAAGGAATGAATTGGTAGTTTAAAATTACCCATGTCATGTTGCTCTTGTTGGTCTCAATGATTAGCTGTAGTATAGGTTTTATTTTCATAGAACATTTTCTTTTCACTGGAATCATATATCTTTTATGTCATCAGAACAATATCTACATAGACTTGCAAACTAAGGTGAAGATTTGTTCTCTTTGATATGTACCATTTTCTTCTCTTTGCAATGTCAATAGAAGACTTGCTCTGTTTGATATGTTTGAAGACTTGCAATGTCACCTATATAATTAATTAGATATAACTATTAAATAGTATTTTGGAGGTATAATTTAATTTTTTTTTATTTTTTTTAAAAAATTTCCGACGGATTTGCGACGGCTTTGCGACGAAAAGTTGTCAGAGTTTGCGACGACTTTGCCACGGAAATATGCGACGGATTTGCGACGACTTTGAGACGGATTATTTGCGACGGGGAGTTTCGTCGCAAACGCTTTGCGACGAGCTGTTTTGCCACGACTCTTCGTCCGTCGCAACTTCCGTCGCAAATTCACATTTGCCACGGAAAAAGATCCATTTGCGACGGAAATTGCCGTTGCAAATGAGCGATTTTCTTGTAGTGAACCTACAGTGATCCAAGATTTCTGCACAGATTAAGCTACAAATCGATGACAGTTATAAAATAGAAGCATGAATCTGAATCACTTAGATATAAAACCAACCAATTTTCACCTTAATAATTGATGCTTTCAGTCACTCATAAGCCATTACCAATTTTCCACTTAAACCAAGTAAACAACACAGAAAATAGAGCTTGAAGAGATTGAATGAATCACCTTGATAATAACGTTTGACTTTAAAATTAGAGCTGCAGAAAGTCTCTCCCAAATAAATTGCTCTGCATCGCGCAAACTGCAAACTCAATAATAATACTAATTTTTTTTAAATAAAACAGATACAAATAGAGAGGAGAGGGGGAAAAAAGGGACAACTGTTACTAAAATATGAAATCAAGTAACACTAACATCTCCAAATTGGTTATCGAAACTACTCAACTCTAGCAAAATATGAAATCAAGTAACCCTTTCAAAACTGATTTGGACTAACAAGACGTGATTCCAGCCAGAGAAGAAACGACTGGGAAGGAGGAAGGAGGCAGGAGGAAGAAAGATGTACCAGATAGACGATTGGGAAGGAGCGCCGTCGCCTAAGAAGCAGACAGAGACGAGATGCAGGAGCGTCGTGAGCGGAGAGAACGAGAAGCAGCAGCGTCGTGAGCGAGGAGAACGAGAAGTAGCAGCGTCGTGAGCGGAAAGAACGGCGTCGTGAGCAGAGAGAACGAGAAGGGAGCGGAGAGAACAGCGAAGAGAACCAGAAGGGAGCGGAGAGAACGAAAATGTTAGGGTCAGGAACATAACTGTTTTTATTTTTTCTTTCCGTCTCTAATGTTTGTCTCAAATTCGTAAAATCCTAATTTCGTCTCTAACCAAAACAATCCGTCTCTAAAGGCGTCTCTATTAGAGACGGAAAAAATTTCATCTCTAAATTCCGTCGGTATTTGAGACTTTTCTAGTAGTGCAAACCAAACAGCTACCATAATGGACAAAAACATAACAACACAAGTAAATAAAAAACCATAAGAACATTATTAGAAAATAACTCACAACACCCGGAGCCCATTCAACAAAGTAGACCTCCTTTCCAAATACACTAATACTCATCTGAAAGGAAAAAAAACCTTTTAACGATAACAAAAATAAATTTACATTTACATTACAATTAAGACACATTACAATTAAGACCAACATGTACGAAAAAATAGGCACAAGCCATCCAAAAAAGGACTTAATTGTGCCTATTTTATAGAACAACACGTGTCTTAATTGTGCCTATTTTTCCCTTCGTATAGACTCTCCTGCAAATGGAAATAAAACCGGAGTGAGGATAGATGAAACCATGCATTGCCATTTATAGAACAACCGGTGAAGCAATAAAGGGGTAGGTTTGGATCAAAGGGAAAAATTAACTGCTGATTGCACGCAGCAGCCAATGGATGCAGCGTCGCAGCATATTAATGGTGGATGCACCATTTTTATTTTGAAATAATAATAATAATAATAATAATAATAATAGGGAAGAAATAATAATGGGGAAGAAAAGTTACAAAGCGAATATAGTGGAAAAAGAGTAGAAGGAATTAAGTAGTAATGCAGTAACTGGAAGATATCTCACTGATGCAAATCTTGATGCATTAAATGAAGTATATAGGAGACGGAAGCAAAGAAATATGTTGGAATAAAAGGTGACACACCAACCACCTTCATCACCACGCATTTGGTGGTTGGGAATTTAAAAGAAAGTACCATGGGAAAGGCTATTGGAATCGAATACAAAATACACTCCATATACGTATACACCAACTCACAAAACAACCCAAAAGGCCTAAAATAGAACCAATTTCATGTGCAAATACGGCTAAAATATGGGAACTTTGCTTACACACTAGTAGAAAAACGGGATTCAAAGTTCGGATATATTGTACATTCAAAGTCGGATGCAGGTCCGACTTCTATTAGGGCGACTTAGAAAGCCTGGAATTTTAAAGTCGGATAATGGTCCGACTTTAAAAATGGGTTTTTAAGTCAGATAAACAGCGTCCGACTTTAATTATCATTTGTTTTGACTCTGTGGAACACGTTTAAAGTCGGATTAGACAGATATCCGATTTTAAAGGTTAATTTTGTAACGTCAAATAACAAGAATATCCGACTTTAAAAGTGTTTATTTTTTTTTTGCCTTTTTTTCTTCACCCCGCATATAATATAAGTACTACAATTAATATATAGAGTTAAACTCTTACATTTCATACCAACATATAAGTTAATGGACTACAGTTTTGTATAATTAAATGTGGTTTTAACAAAAAAAATAAAATGCTTCCATACACACTGCCCTTTTGTATAATAATAGTGAATTTGAGATTATAGGCACTTGGAACAAGTTGAGCCAACGCCAAATTATTAGTAAAACAGGATCATTTTGGAAAAAAGTTACAGAGTTACAACCATATGTAGGACTAAATCAACAATACATCCAAGGCCTAATAGGGAGGCTATTCCAGCTAATAAAATAGCAATACACCATCAGAACTCCATTTCTTGATACTGGTAGTTGCTGAATATGCCACCGCGCCCACCTTTTAAGTCGGATAATCTGGGATCCAACTTAAAAATGCCAATTGTTTTCCAATTTTTACACTAGTGACATCACAAGACTTAGGTTTTAAGATAAAGATGGGGTGGGAAGCTTTCAAAGAATCCCAGCAAGGAGAGCCAAATCTTCAAGCCAGAACGGCTGACTTTCTCTTTATGGAAAAATTAGTTGACCTTTCTCCTCCTAGTTAAGCGCCTGCATGTAGGATTTGATAAAAATATTCTGTGATGTGATGGAGATGGACTATAATAATTTTCAAAAAAAAAAGATGGACTCTAATATATTTTTAAAAAATTATAATAAGAACACTTTGTTACCGTTAATAAACTGATTGAATTCCAGTGCCAACCAAAAAAGAAAATACCAGTGCCAAATTTGATTATAGTAACTCAAAATAATGACTTGTTCTAAAACAATATAGCCAAGTCAAAAAAGGAATAAAACAAAGGAAAAAGGTGGTAATAGAAGTGATAATAGAGTTAGCTAGCCAGATGATGATTTTGACATTGCACAATTTAATGACATAAATTAGGTAGGAATATGTCATTGCAAAAACCTTAATTAATTACAGTTTTGGTCTACTTATTTTCACCAACTCACGATTTTAGTCCTTTAAGAATTATTTTCACAAATTTAGTCCCCATATTTTCACTAACTCGCGATTTTAGTCCCCCAAGAATTTTTTTCGCAAATTTAGTCCCCCTATTTTCCCAATTTGTAAAATCAAAGCCCCCCCTCTAATTTTGTCAAAATTGGCGTTGAGTTGTCAGTCACTTATCCTACGTGGCTGACACACTAGCTTGCCTTGTTGGAATTTAAACATAAAAATAATTATTATTATTATTACAAAAAATTTTTCTTAATTATTATATTTAATAAGTAAAAATTTCACCTTCTTTATTCGATACTTCCTCTCCCTTCGTGAACCCAAACCCAGCAAACTCAACATCGTTCATTCAAAAGCAAACCATATTAATATCAGTATTGCCTCTAGCAATGTTTGATTATAGTTTCTAAAAATAGTTGTGTTTTTGTCCAAAAAATAATATTTTTGGGTTTATAAAAGTTGATAACGTTCTGTCAAAAAAAAAGTTAATGAAGAACAATATTCTTGGGAATTTGGAGTTCAAATTTTCTTCATTAGATACACTTTATTGTCGAAGTGAGTTTTGAATCTTTCATAAAGGCATTTTCATACACATGATAGGATCAAATCCACGACAACGTGCTTAAGAAACTAATCTATCTGCTCGTGATTATTTATACCTACCGTTCACAAATTTTACAAACTAGGAAAATAGGGGGATTAAATTCGTCAAAAATAATTTTGGGGGACTAAAATCGTGAGTTGGTGAAAATATGGAGACTAAATTCGTGAAAAAAATTCTTAAGAGACTAAAATCGTGAGTTGGTAAAAATAGGGAGACCAAAAGTGTAATTAAGCCTAAAGAATACTACTAACGTTGGAAAAATGTCTACATCAGCAGCCAGCAACATGCAATTGACCTTGACAACGCCCACCAAACTCATAACGGTTACCTTACCTACGCCCAAAGAGAGGCAGTGATTAAGTCATCAAAACTCCAATTAAAAAGTGCTCCCCGAATACACTTTCAACGCTTTTATTTTGAAAATATAAAAACTAAACACTTGTTTCAGTCAATGTTCAAGTTCCATGATTTTGATGCCGGTTTACATTTGCAGCTCAACTACAACTTATTCATGCAAATCTTATTGAAAAATTCGGTTCTGGAGATTATTAGTAGAATAGTAGGTCATGCTTAATAATTCAAAGAGAACGTTATTGAAGGGAGATTTTTCATATCTTAGTTAATTTTCTCAAACTTTTGGATACACATTCTTACTTTCTTTAATTTTACCATCTCTTTAAGTAGATTGGCGAAAGGGCTATTTATAAGAAGTTTTATGCGGGAGAATATTGGTTCGATCCTCATTCCCCATCCGCTTTAATTACTAACACCTAACTTGCGAACCATTAGACATAATTTGGATCCTCATAAATACTTACGGAACAAGTTATGAGAGAGAGTGACGCAAACAAAAAAATACTAACATTTATTAAACTGCACTAAACTAAACTTGTAAAAAAAAGATGCACAATACTTTGACTTTTTATTTATCTTAAAATAACTAATGATATTTTAAAAATCTAAAGTATAATTGTTTTTTAAGTTACATTTTTATTTGACTATCATATAAATACTTATTTTAAATAAAGAAATGAATAAATTTAACGGTGATGCATTGTCGATGTAAATTAATTTTACAATGACATCTAATAAGAACTTATAAGTCCACTTTTAACCATATTTTAAAAATAATATTAAATACTCTATTGTCATTGGATGTCTGTGTAAAACTGGTTTACATTACCATGCATGTCCCCTTTTCTCTAAAAATATTTACGGTTTAATTAGTACTAATTAAACCCATATTTATTTTAAATATAATACTTATATATTAACCTAAAATGTTAAAAATAACTAGAACCGACTTCATGAATAGTGACTTCCTTCACTGGTTTTCCTTATTTGCAAAGGACTCAAGCTCTCTTTTCATTATTACTTGTTGGAACATCTCGAAATCCAGAAATGATGAAGTTTTTAATGATGCGAAATGTCATCTTTGGCAACTTGGGAATAAGATTAATGTTGAGCACCAGGTAATTAAAGGTATTTTCAAGAACCATATTTCTTCAACCAAGCATCGCATAGTTACTTGGTCTCCTCCTCCTCATGGCTTTGTGAAGCTTAATGTTGATGGCAGAAATTTTGGCAATCCGGGTAGATTTGGGTTTGGGGGTACTATCTGTAATGAGCATGTAGGTTAGCTTTTGCGTTTCTCCGGCAGTTGTGGGACTTCAACCAATATCTTTGCTGAGTTGTTGGCTATTGCTAAGAGTTTATTTCTGACTTGGAACCAGGGGTATCGAGCTATCATTTGTGAATCTGATTGTTTAGCAGCTCTTAACCTTATCAACAACGATGGCATTCACTGCACTCATCCTCATGCTCCCCATAACGACCACATTAGGGACTTCAGGAATCGTAATTGGTCTCTTTCCTTCAAGCACACTCTTCGGGAAGGCAATAGATGTGTCGATTGGCTCGCTAAGAATGGAGCCACCTCTTCTCATGACTTTCTCCTCTGCGACCAAAAAAAATCCCTCGGAAATATATGGTAGGTAAATCAACACATTCTTGTAGTGATCGTTGTCCTCCAGCCGTTTCTGTGAACCTTGCAGTTGATGTCACGAGGGTCGCTCGGATTAGAGATTGGCGTTTTTTCTTTTGCTTTCTGTAACATCCCCAAAGTGGTTAATCCCAAATCGTGTGAATAGTAGATGCCTTTGATTAATTGTTGTTTGAGATGAGGAGCGATGATTTAATTTGTTTAATTGATTTCCTAAAAAATAAAATTTGTGTGCATTGGGGTGAAATGTAACACCCCAAAATAGTTATTTTAATTACTTTTGAGTATTAAGTCATTATAATATTTTTTATGATTGAGTGATTGTTCTAATTAATTTGATTAGTGAATAATTTTATGTATTAGTTATTAAGTGAGTTAGGTAAATGTTGTTTGAATTAAGATCTAATGAACTGTTTGGCTAAAACATGATACTTAAATACTTGTTTACTTGTTTAATAGTGGGATTAGAGGGATAAGTAATGTGAGGGGTGCAAAGAGTAAACAGATTTTCTTTCATGAGACTCAAAAGCCCAAAGTGAGGAAGCCCAACTTAACTAAAATGAAAATTCAGCTGAATAAAGCGGGAAAAGCCTCACCTCACTTCAGCATATTTTTAAAAAGGAGAGAGAGAGAGAGAGAGAGAGAGAGAGAGAGAGAGAGAGAGAGAGAGAGAGAGAGAGAGAGAGAGAGAGAGAGAGAGAGAGAGAGAGAGAGAGAGAGAGGGGGGGAGAGAGGGGGGAGAGAGAGAGGGAGGGGGAGGGAGAGAGAGAGAGAGAGAGAGTTTGATGGTGAGGGTGAAGAAGGAGAGAAAACCTTTGTAAGCTTCAACTCAAAGGAAAATCTTACCATTCTTCAACATTACTAGCCCCTAAACTTCCATCTTCCACTCTCTACCATTCTTAAACATTGCATCACCACAAAAATCAGAATTTCTATTGACACATCTACACCCTTTTCTTCCCAAAAACTTTTAAATTTGCATGCGAGATAAGGAGTTGGATTTAGAGTTTTTGAGTGTTGCATGTCAGTTTGGGAGTTCTCTAGTGGCATTCTACCACCTACATTGTTATCTTAGAGTGCCAAGAAGAGGATAGGAGTTGAGTTCGAGTTGGGGGTCTTAGGAGATTGTAGGTGCTCAAAGTTTCGATTTCTAGTGTGATTGTTGTTATGCCATGCCACTACTTACAAGGTGAGTTCCTCACTTTGTTTGTTGCTTATTCGAAATTGCATGTTGATGTTATGTGGTTGGTTCTGAAATACTCATTTGAATGTCTAATTGTGCTCCTTGTATTACTATGAGAATGCCATGATTGTGAATATAAGATAAATGCCCCAAAATTGTGAAGAGTTAGTCTCAAATTGATTGTTGGAACCAAGTGTTTTTAATCTTAATTGATTGTGAGAAACAATGTGTTTTAATAAGTGTTTTATACCGGATAAATGTTGGATTTTGGTGTTGGTCTGATTGGGGTCGAGTTAGGGTGAATTGAGTGAGTAAGATTTGGTTTAAAATCACTTCCAGCAGCCAAAAGCGCCCAAGCGCTTCTGTTGTCGAAATTGCTGATATGGCTGCAGTCGAATTATGCTGACTACAGTCGAAGTGCAGAAGTAAAATTTCGACTGATGCTGATGAGTGGCAAGGACTGCTGCGAACCAAGTGTGCAGAAACAGAAGCTGTTTAAGTCGAAGTAGCTGCTGTCGAATTGTACTGATGCTGTCGAAAATGAACCTGCAAACACAGAAATGTTAGATAAACAACCGGAGGCGTCTTGCGACTGCCCTGAAGAATTTATCCGCCTCTACAGCGCAAATTCCCCGAGGTACAACCGGGTCTTCTCAATCGCAGTAGCGAAAGAGGTATCAGAACTAGCAAGAATAGATTGTGAAACAGGAGAGCAACCCAGAGCTCTTTTTTTCAAGAAGGGAGGAAAATGAGTTTTCTGATATATCTATTTCAAGTGCAACCCGAACTTGTTTATATAAGCTTTAAGAAAAATAGCTGTTAGAGACATAGGCTCTAGCAATCAATAGCCAGTCAAAACCGTTTCGAAAATCAATTGTAATCAAAAGGTTTTAACTCTGCGGTTACGGAATAAATGGGTTTAAAAGTCGTTGGAAGAAACTGACAGTTACAAAATAAAGGGAATTAAGGTTCAGTTTTCGACCAAATCTTTTCGCCAGTCAGTTCGACCAACTTTCAGTTTTCGACCAGATTGTATTGCCAATTGGTTCGACCAATCTTGCAGTTTTCGACCTGAGCTTTCCGTTACAAATTATTTCATAAAACATTTCGACCCATGATTGGGCGTATACGGAAAGGCTGATAAAAGTAATATTTCATTTAATAAAATTAGTACAAAGCCAGTCGAGCGCGCAGGGGGGGGGAATCGAAAGATTCGCACTGAACCAAGCCATGTTGGTCCCTGCTTGTGCGCGCGAGGGAGTCCCTTTTAGTTGCTTGTTTACTAGCTCTCATTAAGCTTTAGTATATGAAGACTTTGGTGAATCCAAAGCCAAGCAATGTGGGACTTCTCACTTTTGAAATATCCTTTTATTTTCAATAAAATACAACAATCCCCCACATATTTCAAAAGTTGAAAAATAAATTTATAAAAGAGGTTTTCTGGGTTAACATCGTAGATGTAATGTTTCGGAGCTGTATAGCAAGCTATGGAACCAGTCCTAGATAGATAAAACATAACATACTGTGAATTGGTATAGCAAGCTATGGAACCCAAGACGCATATTATATGTTAGAGGTTTCATTATCACATTACACCCCCACAATTCTTGCTGTTTTCGCGGTGTTGCGCTACTAGGCCCTGCGCGTGCTCGGTATTCATGAGTGCTCTAGAGACCTCGCCAAGATCTCATGCAAGCGGCCTCACTTGACACTCATATAGGTGATTTCATCAAGTGTATGCTGCAAGTCATACACCACCCATAAGGGCTATGAAAATCATTAAAAGCTTTGAGCTTATCCTTTTAACCCTGCAGTCTAGCACTATCACAATATCACCATAGGAAGGGACAATTAATGAAATTAATTACTTGAATTAATTTCCGGTGCTAGCACTATCAAGAAGTAACTTGTTTTTACCACATTGAACCTTATTCATGGGATCCCCAATCACAAAGGTTGGGTTACCATCACTTCTTAATATCAATTGGCTTTAGTCCCATTCCCCTCGGTGTATCACAAGCCCATTTCTTCCCTAGGGATTTTTCAGAAGATTGATAAAATTCACTTCTGATTTTGCATAAATTAAGGATGTAATCCTTCTCATTTCTGTAGCTACTTTGCACAACTATGGAAGACACTATTTCTTCCATAAATGAATATTGACCAAGACGTCTCTTAGTCAAGCTTTGAGTAATAACCTTAATTTCAATAAGGTAATTTATGCAGGTCTACTTAGAAAATCTCTAAGTGACAACCATAGTATAGCTCTACTTAGAAAATTTCTAAGTGACAACCATTCATAAATAAATCCACTTTTAGATTTATTTTCTTGTGAATCAAACATGGCTATCATCATAGTATCATTGAAATACAATGGGTATTCACTATATATAGTGACATAGCCTATGATGCCTCAATAGATAATTATCAAACATGGCTATCATCATAGTGTCATCGAAATACAATGGATACTGTATGTAGTGACATAGCCTATGATGCCTCAATAGATAATTATCAAACATGCTTTAGTAATTTCTAAGCTACATCACTTTCATAACATACTTATACATACAGGTCTGCTTAGTTGAATTTTAAGCGACAACATTTCCATAAACTATTTATGGATTTTCACAAGTATGTTATTGATGTCTCATATATTCAAATATCAGTAAATGGTCTCAAAAGTATGTATATTACATATATCTAAAAGAGATTCCTATAACTGATAATTATCCATGTCTTTTATTTAATCTAAAAGACTTGTTATAGTCTGCATTTGACCATGTCAAAAGGTGATTCTAAAATATTTCAATTTTAGCATTAACGGTTTGAACCTTTTCACACCTGCTACATGTCTCTAATGCATTTTCTCATGAAACTTAATAATATGGTTATCAGGCATAGCATAACAAGAGGACACTTGAAAATTCATTTTCACATGAAACACGAATCCAATATCAACCCCCCCACAATGCCTCACACAACATAACATTCCAAAAAATACTATATCACATATTAATAAAGTGAAAATATTACTTGTAAATTGAGGCTCTATATAAGACAATTCGCATTTTATTAAGTTTAAATCGTTAGCAGATTTGTGTGCATATGATTCCTTTAATAGGATCAACTTCAATTTCTCAGTTTCACATTATTGTACCAATATGATATAAAGGACAATATAGCAATTGCGAATAGTTCACATTTCATAATACTCACAACATGCTTACATTAGACTCAATAAACAAAAATCTTTCAATAAAATTGGTATACATTCTCAGATAATGTAGTAGGTTTGTTTCTATTTCCTTTTGACTAATTGTTAGTCATAAAGGATATTTAATTTCAAGGTATCTAAACTTCTAAGGTATATCAAAATAAGTTTTTGGTGATAGAGTTATACAACCATACTTCCTTATGGTCTGGTATCGCAAATTACACTTATTCATAGTGTGACTTTCACATCAAAGTTTAGAAAAATTATTTAATATGAATAATTACTTCATTGATATATACATTGACACATTAGCAATGAGAAATTATCAATGAAATATCAATTATTTAAATTTGACAAATGCAATTATGCTCAGTAAGAAGGTGCAATATCTAATTACTTCCTACTAACAGTAGGTATCTGTTTTGAGCTCTATACATCACAAAAGTGCACAATATCTCTTATCAAGTTTTAGCATATTGTGGTCGAAGGTTCTATCATAGGGGTCGAAGGTTCTATCTTCATGCTATGCATATATAAATTCCAGTAATGATAAACAGAACTATCAAGTCATATAAGAAATTGTATATCTATAACTCTCTCTAAATAAATTCTTCATGGCACACAATGAAGCTATTTCAATAAAAGGAAAAATTGACACACCAAAGTGGTATTGTCGAAAACTGATGCAAAGATAGATTCTGTCGAAACTGCTAAAACAGATGTAATCGAATATACAATTGTTGTCGTATATTCAAATACAGATACTGTCGAATTTCACAGAGACAGCAGTAGCCAAAATTGTAAGTGCAGCAGTAGTCGAATAATGCAAAGGTTGCTGAAGTAGTCGAAGGTGTGAGGACTGTAGCAGTCGAAAGTGCCAGGTAAAGGTGTAGTCGAACTCTATATGTCATACAACCATAATGCATAAGATGAATTCAAAGGCACTATCAGGTGCTTCAGTCTAGAGTGTTGATAAGGAAAATTTCGACTAATAACCTATAAGTCACCAAAACCAAGACATTGTACTTGGTGGACAAGGACATCACAATAAAATTTATGCACTAGAGCCAATCAATTAATCAATCATTTCAATCAAAATAAGAAACCTTTTAAGTAAGTATCAGTCGAACTCTTATGAACAAGTGCAAATATTTAATTTCACAATTAATTTTCTTAGCTCCTAATGTAAAGTCATGGTGCCACTTTTGACCGTAAACATTGCCAAACAAAAGTGCAAAGAAAGAACATGAAGAAAGATGAGAACCTGGTGTCGTCATCGACGTTTGATACCTTAAAGACGAAGAATTCACCCCGTCATCATCATTCTTCTCGTTCATTCTCTTTGTAACTTTTCTCTTTAAAGTCTGGTGTCGTCATCGACGTTTGATACCTTAAAGACGAAGAATTCACCCCGTCATCATCATTCTTCTCGTTCATTCTCTTTGTAAATTTTTCTCTTTAAAGTCTGCTATAAAAATTGGCACGGATTTTGGGGAGCACAACAAAGTCAGAAAAATTAATGAAATGCTTAGAACAATATTTTGGGAATCATTTCATTTGAACCATATACGATATAGCAATCATAATAAACTCAGATTTTGGAACCGAAGAAAGCAAACAATGATAAATGGGTAATATATGAATTCTAATATACTTTAGTATAAGAATGAAGCAATAATTCTGCAAGCAACAGTATTTATCTGTGGTGCCTTTCGAAGAAAATTAAATAAATGGTTTTGTTCCACTCTACAACAGAATTGTACTTCGTTCCAAAAAATATTCGAAGTGAATTAGAAACCCTTTTAATTGATTGCAAGATATATTGAGTTTTTTCAGATGGAAATCACACACTGATGATAACAACAATATAACTAGATATTCAGAATATATTGTTTTAGTAGTGTCCAATCGACTCATATGACCAAGAACTTATCAAGAATTGAAAACAACACAACAAGCATAGCTAAGGAGACTTATCTTCCACGAAAGACCTTGCAGTCACGGTACTTCAGACAAAACTAGCAGAGGTAAATTCTTCAGATTGTTGTCGAAATTGCTGATATGGCTGCAGTCGAATTATGCTGACTACAGTCGAAGTGCAGAAGTAAAATTTCGACTGATGCTGATGAGTGGCAAGGACTGCTGCGAACCAAGTGTGCAGAAACAGAAGTTGTTTAAGTCGAAGTAGCTGCTGTCGAATTGTACTGATGCTGTCGAAAATGAACCTGCAAACACAGAAATGTTAGATAAACAACCGGAGGCGTCTTGCGACTGCCCTGAAGAATTTATCCGCCTCTACAGCGCAAATTCCCCGAGGTACAACCGGGTCTTCTCAATCGCAGTAGCGAAAGAGGTATCAGAACTAGCAAGAATAGATTGTGAAACAGGAGAGCAACCCAGAGCTCTTTTTTTCAAGAAGGGAGGAAAATGAGTTTTCTGATATATCTATTTCAAGTGCAACCCGAACTTGTTTATATAAGCTTTAAGAAAAATAGCTGTTAGAGACATAGGCTCCAGCAATCAATAGCCAGTCAAAACCGTTTCGAAAATCAATTGTAATCAAAAGGTTTTAACTCTGCGGTTACGGAATAAATGGGTTTAAAAGTCGTTGGAAGAAACTGACAGTTACAAAATAAAGGGAATTAAGGTTCAGTTTTCGACCAAATCTTTTCGCCAGTCAGTTCGACCAACTTTCAGTTTTCGACCAGATTGTATTGCCAATTGGTTCGACCAATCTTGCAGTTTTCGACCTGAGCTTTCCATTACAAATTATTTCATAAAACATTTCGACCCATGATTGGGCGTATACGGAAAGGCTGATAAAAGTAATATTTCATTTAATAAAATTAGTACAAAGCCAGTCGAGCGCGCAGGGGGGGGGGGAATCGAAAGATTCGCACTGAACCAAGCCATGTTGGTCCCTGCTTGTGCGCGCGAGGGAGTCCCTTTTAGTTGCTTGTTTACTAGCTCTCATTAAGCTTTAGTATATGAAGACTTTGGTGAATCCAAAGCCAAGCAATGTGAGACTTCTCACTTTTGAAATATCCTTTTATTTTCAATAAAATACAACAGCTTCTCTGTGCGCCCAAGCGCTTCTCTGTGCGCCCAAGCAAGTGCACGACAAAGAAAACCAAAATTAGCGAAAAGCGCCCCAAGCGCTTCACTGTGCGCCCAAGCGCATGACGGACAGAAACAAAAACTGCCAAAAGCGCCCAAGCTTCTCTGTGCGCCCAAGCGCACGGCAAACAGAAACAGGTGTTGCTCATACGCCCCAAGCGCACCACTGTGCGCCCAAGTGCAGATTCATCCATTTATACTTTTTCTTTCTTTGTTTGGCCCTCAAGTACCACATACGCCTATCTTAATTTAATTACCATGATTCATGATGAATATTGATATTGCTCAAACTATGATTTCATTGGTTTTGACACGGTTTATACTTTTTATCGAATGAGTAAATTGAGCGATAACAAAGCTATGAAATATACTAATTAATTGCCTATAAATGAGGAAACTTAAATTTAAGTATGAATTGCATAATACACCATGGGGATGACGATCCCAAAACCATTGTAGCACACCTAGTGGAGGGAAGTCATGATCCCGAAGCTAGGGCTCTGGCATTATTCGGCAGTGATTGTCGGATTTGGGTTTCCGTTGAAACTGAGTGATTTGGTTTCTCGGATTGTGCTAAGCCACAGAAATAAAACACAGACAAGGAAAACATTAAGGGAGGAACTGTGAGGGGTTGTGAAGGAACTCATTGAGATTTGTAATCTCACTATTTTTATGTGGTGTTTTCAGATGTACAAGGTAAAGCGAAGCAGACTGAGGAGAAGTAGCAGATGCTTTAGCTACTTAGTTGGACGGGAGATCCTTTTGAGATATTTATGTTATATCCGCTTTATTTCCCTTTTCATGTATTTTGGACCTAAATCCTTGAATTATTGTCAAGGTCATGTAGTTCTTATAAACCTTGTCTTGTTGTTTGACCATATCTATGTTTATTATATCGGATTTGTACCTATATATTAAGTACTTAATTCGGATTTGTATTTGAGAAATTTTATCTTAAGGCTATGTTAAGTGGTTTTAATCCGCTTTAATTTTAACTTGTTCCAACTTTATGAGCAGATTTATACTCTGATTTGTTATACTTTCTATTGCTGTTTTCTTTCCCATTGATCAAAAAAAGACTTTTTTTGGTGAACACAAGTTAAAATCTAGCTGATATCTTATAAACTAGTTTATAATTGAAAAGTTAACTTATAACTTTTAAATGAAAAACTATCCACTTAGAATTGAAGTATTTTATACATTTAACTGTTGAATTAATTGAAAGTTCTGAAATAACATAAAATGACATATTTTTTTTGACTTTTATCTAAATATATTAATATGAATCATTTATTCTATTATAATTATTATTTTGAATATTTTAATATTTTCAAATAATTTAAATATCATTTATAAAACTATAACAGTATTTTTGAATATTTATTTATTTATAGTTGAAATAAAAAATGTAAAAAATGACACATGTATAATTTTTATTCTAAATAATATTTTTGTAACATAAATAAAAAACATTCCATATTAGGAAGGGAAAGAAGAAACAAAACCAAAATAATAAGGATGTGTAAAAAAAGATAAATATGAAAGAAAAAAATAATAAACTAAAAGTTAAAACACTATTTGAAGTAACTTTAAAAAAAATATCTATATACTGCTAAAATAAACTTATTTACCAATTACTTCTATTTTACTCAAATAAATTTGGATTTAAGTTATATATACAATATGTGTATAGGTTATTTTACATTATCTACGAATTAAAGGCTGACACATCATCAAAAAGAAATCGGTCAATTAGTAACCACCAATTAGTCAATTGGTAACCAATCACTCTATATATTGTGATTGGTGAGGATTGTAAAAGCCAACGATACGTGTATAGAAATTAAACTCAATAAACTTATAATCTTGTCAAATAAGATTAATACTAGCTTATTAGCCATACCATACAAAGCCCTACAATAATTCAATTTTTTTTTTTTAATTGTAGAAGACAAGAGGTGACAATACATATGCCAAAATGGTAAAATGTCAAGCTTTTCATAATAAAAATAGAAAATCGTATACGGTTTTCACAAAACAAAGAATGGTCCAGCACTGTTGTTTTCTAATTCCAAAATTCTAGAAAGTAGAAACCGGCCAAACAAACAATATGGCTCATCTTACTCTATCCGCAAGAAAAGCCCAAAAAAGATGCAGTCAAACTTCAAAGAACGTTTTAAGTTTTAACATTAATACTAGTATATTTGACTACCTTGTGTCAAAAAAGGTATATTTGACTACCCCTAAACTAAATTAAACCCTCTATAATTAACTCTAATAAAAATAATACACACAAATAAAAATTGATCAAAAAATTCTCCTTTCCTTTTTAAATTTTGACCCACCGTCACAAACACACATTCCTTCCTTTATATACCAAAAAAACAGAAACAACAACACACATAACACAAAAAGAAGAACAAATTCCGATTCCAACGTTTGCATTACAACAACAACAATGTCTTGTTCCGTCGTGGTTTCGAGTTCCCCTGTTTTCTCGCTCTTCTACAGCAAAACCTCTTTAATCTCTTCTTCACCGGAACCGTTAACACTAGCGCTTCCAATTATCAATTCTCCTTTAACGACGTCGTCATGTTCTTCACCTTCTTCACGATCATCGCCTGTGTTGAAGAGAAAAAGACCTACTAAGCTTGATATACCTGTTGCTTCTCTCACTTTTGGGGTTCCTCCGCCGGTAACGTCTCCGTCGCCGGCGAATGATGTTGTTGAGGTTGAGGGACGTGGGTTTTCTGTGTATTGTAAGAGAGGTAGGAGGAAGCATATGGAGGATCGTTATTCTGCTTCTGTTGATCTTCATGGTGAACCAAATCAGGTAATTTTGAAGGAAAAAAAGTTATATTTGGGGAACTTTGTTATTGATTTTGTTCAATGATATGAGGTTGTGAAAAAGTTATAAGATTTTGAATAATTGAATGGTTGTGGATTTCCTGCATATGCTATGTATATTGGTGCACGTGAATTTTTAATCTGCATTTAGAAATTGGGACATTTTAGCTAGTTTTTTTTTTTGGTTTTCGTGTTAATATATGGTTGCGCTGTATGCACCGGCTCGGAACCTAGCTGGCTACAGGTACTGGTTTTGCTGGTACATGTACCGGTTTTGCTGGTACATGTTGCCACATCCAAGACTCGAATTTGAAACCTTGAGGTGGGATCCAAACTCAGTTACCGCTCAGACCAAATGTTGTTGGTGGCATTTTAGCTAGTTTATGCCCGAGATTGGAGTCATTTTTTTTGCTAAAAAATTGGTTTCTGCAGATTTCCATTTTTGCTAGAAAAGCGGTTTTCTCAAGGTTTTAAAACAACTGTTGGTGGCCGCGATTGTTGCAGAAATATCAAGGTTTTTGATGTCTCCGCATCGTGAATTATGACTGCATTAGCTGTATTTGACTGTAATTTTTCGCGATCGTGATTTTGAGCTTTGTTAAAAACCTTTAGGTTCAGTTGGATAGAGCATATTGGGAATAAGGTTAATTGGGGTTTGCAAAATGGATGCAAGGGCAATGTCCAATGAATTCTAACAAGCAATTTCCTTTTTTGTGACTACCACAGGCTTTTTTTGGCATATTTGATGGGCATGGGGGAATGAATGCTTCAGAATTCGCTGCACATAACTTGGAAAGAAATGTCATGAATGAAGTCCTCAGAGGAGATGAGAGTGATGTTGAGGAGGCAGTGAAACATGGCTACCTCAACACAGATTCTGATTTCTTGAAAGAGGATCTTAAAGGTGGTTCTTGCTGTGTAACAGCATTGATTAGGAATGGTAACCTTGTTGTGTCCAATGCTGGCGATTGTCGCGCTGTCATTAGTAGAGGAGGTGTTGCTCAGGCCCTAACATCTGATCACAGACCTTCAAGGGAAGATGAAAAGGACAGAATTGAGACTCAGGTAATGGCGATAGAATGATAGCAATTAATCTGAGTCGACGACCAAAACCGTCCTTAAATTTGTGGGTTGCTCTGAAATTGCATGTTCTCAATAACACCAGTCCTTTTGAATAGGTCAATTTAATCTCTGAAATTGTCCTATTGTTACTAATGTGATCGAAAAATTTCAATTTCCGAGAGCATTTTAGAATTTCATTAAATTTTTGTACCCCTACAAATTCATGAACTAAATTGGTGATTCACTCGAAATTTTGTCTTTGGTAATCGATAGCGCATGTTGTTGGAGTTGACTCACTCTAGGGTTACTAATTTGAAATCTGTTTTGTAGGGTGGCTATGTTGATAAGTGTCGCGGTGTTTGGAGGATCCAAGGATCTCTTGCAATATCTAGGAGCATTGGTGATAGACACCTGAAAAAATGGGTGATAGCAGAACCTGAGACCAAAATTCTCAGAATTGAACCTCAACATGACTTGTTAATCTTAGCTTCAGATGGATTATGGGAAAAGGTATACTACTTAAGCAATTAATTTAAATGATCATTGACTAGTTCTTTGTCTCTTTGACATCATTACTCATTGCTCAACTATTAACTGATTTAAGTTTCTGTTTTCAATCTTTGTTCAGGTTAGTAATCAGGAAGCCGTAGATATTGCTCGTACTTTCTGTGTAGGGAGCAATAGACATCGATTCTCGCAGGCTTGTAAGAAGCTAGTAGATTTATCGGTATCGCGAGGCTCTATCGATGATGTAAGCGTTTTGATCATCGAATTGCAGAACTATATTTAAAGTCTCGTTGATACAAGAGAAGGAAGGTTAATTTGGAGGTCATAAGATGATGAATGTGATTATGGTTAAAGGAAGGAATTCTGGTGCCCTGAAATGAAGAGTACCTAAATTTTAATCTGTATATAGATACGATGATTTGGGGAAATTTTGTTACAGGTGTGACTATGGAGGAGGCGGGGCTGGAGTGTCAGCTTCATCTGACCCATATTACAGTTTTGAGTGGCTGCAGGAGATTGTTAGTAGAGGGTCCATAGAGAATGACATGCGTCCTGCTGCCAGGGCCTTTATCCTTCTGATCCTGAGCTGGTCCATCTTCACAGTCAAGACCGGCGACAAGGCTGGGGCTAAGTGGCTGCTGCTACTTGAGGATGTCAGTGCAGCTGGTGTGGGATCATATGCATGGGGGGCAACAACACCTGCTTTCATGTATGACCAGCTGAACTACTCCTGCTTGGACCAGACGCATCAGTTAGACATTTAGGCATTTTTATCTAAGTCTAGACATAGAATGGATAATAGTTCATAGGACATTGCTGTGGGTACTTAAAATACAGGAGTAGGCCTACTTAGAACCTAGACATAGGAATTCTAGTACTTGAAGCTCTGACGTTTTGTGACTGAAAAGCACAGCTCTTTTGCAACAGCGTTCAAACGTTATAACGTCTATACAACATAGCAGTTGTACGTGTTAACGTGTAAACGTTATAACGTCTGACTAGAGGAGATTTACTTGCATGCAGCAATCCAACTCATACTCTTCCATATTCACAACCACTTCTCATTTACTTGCTTTATTTATGTTCTTAGTCTTAATACCAACTTTTAGTGCCGATTTGTTACTTGTTTCATTTGTGTTTTAAAGACTTGAGCTTTGGAGCTGAGGGGAGAATAGGAGATATGGAAGTAAATTTTTTGTAGAATGATCTTAATGTTATGAGCATTTTTTTTAGTACAAAGATATTACAGAGGTTTCAACCTATCACCTTATGTAAATTAACTAACCATTTTATTACTAATCAATTCCCAGGGTCTAGCTTTCTGCTCTACCAAGGTCCCGTTTGGATAAACAACTTAATTAAGTGTTTATGGCATAAGTGCTTATCATATAAGTGCTTATACATAAGTTGTTTATATAATAAATGACAAAATAATGTTAAACTATTTTTTTATAAGTCATAAGTTGTTTTCATAAACTATCTCGGGGAGCTAATGGAAATTTGCTGGAAACAGCTTATGAACATGTCATAAGCTGCTTTCATTAGCTCTCCAAAACAGTTTTGCAAGTGTTTATGCCAATAAATAAGCCCAAATAAGCCAAAACAAATGGGCCCTAAGTGTATACTTATTTTATTTTATATTTTATGTTGGAATTCATATATTTTTTGAATTAATTATATTTTTCTATTGGACTTGAATGCCAAGTTGAAAACAATGAATACTCTTCCACACACGCAGCTGTAGCTTTTTGAGCCTTAATTTGTTACCTAGCTAGTTGCTTGTTTCTTCCAAGTTCAACCCTTGGTCCCTGAATTAGGGCCAAATTACCCATGGGCCATGATTAATGTCCATCTAGTACTTATTATGTATTAAAAGAAGATTTTATTGACAACTTGAGGTTGGGAAAAGTCAAACAATAGTTAATTTTTTTTTTTGACAAAGGAAAACAATAGTTATTTTAACTCATATATTATTATTTTATTGTAACTTTGTAACTTGATTTGAAGTTTCGTGTGGCACGAGATGTGCGTCTGTGTTTATACATCTTTTTCTCTCTTTTTTGCAGTGTGTGACAGATTTTTATCTCTCTTTTTTTTAATGTGTGATTGCTGACTATGAATAGTGAAATGGAGCTAGCAGGTTCAGATTGGTATGGGTTAGCAATCATGTCACCAATTCCGCCCATTTTAACCCTCTCCAAACCGGGTTTTGACACCCGCCCACCCGTCCACCGAACTAACCCGCCCGTTCCAACTTATTCACCTCGGTTTTCTCGTATTTTCGGGCGGGTCTTTATTTTTGTCCAGCCCTAATGTATACCAATGTTAAATTCCTTTCGATGATTGTCTTTTAGAAATTTGTGCAAATGCTTTGAATTCTGCAGAACAATTTCCTAAAAAGCATCTACAATTATTAAATTCAGCAAATTATTCAAATTCTACAGACCAATTCTTTTTGATCAAAAAATTCTACAGACCAATTTGCAAGATAGATAAGTTGGCTAGACCTTTCTTTTCAAGGCTTAAATATATTCGTCCCTACAAATATAGTCATAATCTATTTAAGCCCTTATAAAAAAAGTTTTAAAATGACCCATTGCAAATATTAAGCGTTTACAATTAAGCCCATCTGTTAACTTTCCATCCAAAAAAACTGACGTGGCTAATGGAGATGACATCAGCATGACATCATCAATGATTAATAGAGAAAGATTATCGTTTTTGAATCGTGTCAATTTTCTCTGTTAATTATTCCATTTTTTTGGAACATCCTGAAGTGGAACAGAATCATTTCGCTTTAGTTGTGATCATTTCGCTTCCCATTGCAATCTCTAATAACAATCATTGTTATTGAGGATTGTATTTAATATTTATATCATCTTTTAAAATTTGGTCAATTAAAATTTTGTCAATATAATTGTCTGCCACATTGCATTTATTGCCGAACCACCCTGTACAATTTCCAATGCAAGATTTAATTGTGAGCCTTTCGCTTCCCATTGCAATCTTTAATTTTCGAACCACTCTATACAATTTCCAATGCAATCTTTAATTGTGATCCTTTCGCATGAAAATCGAAACATTGAGCATTGAACCGTTGGGAAGATTAAGAGGTGTTTAGGGCGAATGGAAAAGGGATCCATTGAGTTCCAATTGAGTGGAAGATTAAGAGGCGTGGGGAATTGAGTTCGAATTTAATGGTTTAATCATGATTGTAGTGGGAATTGAAATGTGATATCATTGATTAATTTATGAACTTAAAGCATTGAACTCAAAGGAAGGTTAAAAGGCACGGGGTCAAGGGAGGGGGTTGGAATTTGAATTTCAATGAGTCATGTGGGGAATCGAATTCGAAATTATTTCAGTAATCATGATTGTAGGGTTGAGATTCGAGTTTCAATGAGTCACCGGAAGATGAAGAGGCAACGAAGGTGGAGGGTAAAGGGCAGAAGCATTGTTATAAATACTAAGGTACTATGCGACCAAACCCACATGCAATTCCACACGAGCATCTGGTGCAAGTACCGTCTCTTGATTTAACCATACTTCATAGAGTTCACATAAATGGCTTCAAGATAACTCTAATTTCTAACATGCAGAAATTTGGCATTTTCGGCGGAAAAAATTGTATTTCCGGCGAATTTGTTTTTCGTCACTACATTTCCGACGGATTTTTGAAAAAAAATTAAAAAAACCAAATCCGTCGGAAATGTTAAAAATCCGCCGGAAATGTCGTCAGCGGCATTTCCAGCAGATTGTTTTACATTTCCGGTGGATTTTAAGAAAAAAATTATTTTTTTTATAAAAACCGCCGGAAATATGTCGCCGGCGACATTTCTAGCGGGTTTTTTGAATTTCCTGCAGATTTTGTTATAAAGAAACAATAAAAATTTTAAAAAAATCCGCCGGAATCGTTTGAAATTGCCTATAAATAAAACTTTCTTCTACACTCTTTTCATTCTCTCATTTCACTCTTTATTTCATTCTCATTTCTCTTCTACATTTTCTCTATCTTATCTTTCTTCTTCTTTCTCATACTCTTCAATCTCCATAAATTTCTCTACATATCTCTCATCTACATTTCCCTTTTCTTCTTTCTCATTCATTCTCACTTCTTCATTCTTATTTCTTCTTATTTCTTCTTTCTCATACTCTTCAATCTCAATAAATTTCTCTACATATCTCTCTTCTATATTTCCCCTTTCTTATTCCTTCTCATTCATTCTCACTTCTTCTTATTTCTTCATTCTTATTCCTTCTCACTTCTTCATTCTTCTCAATAAATTTCTCTACATATCTCTCTTCTATATTTTCCGAAAATTCAAAAAATCTGTCGGAAATGTTTCGGGGAATTTTTTGAATTTCCGGCGGATTTTTAAAAAAAAAATTAAAAATCCGCCGGAAATGGTCATTACCAACGGAAAAAATCTACCGGAAATATGTGTTTCCGACGGATTTTTCAAAATTTTTTATTTTTTTTAAAAAAATCCGCCGAAAATTACCGGCTGAAAAATCAGCCGGAAATTACCGGCGGAAATTCCGCCGGAAATTACCGGCGGAAATTCCGCCGGAAATTACCGGTGGAAATTCCGCTGGAAAACATTACCTACGAGCATTTTATAAGTGGATTTTTTTCCGCTGGAAACGTTACTTTTCCGGTGGATTTGGTGCATTTCCGGTGGAATTTTTCCGTCGGAAAAACGCGTTTTTCTTGTAGTGACATGGAGGGTTCCTAAATTCAAAAATCCAAGTGTGATATCCAGTATTGACATGTTATTGCTTGATGGGAATGTACTGTCAATACATTTGTTTTTCAAATAGTATAGTATGTTGATACATACTCTAACTTTTTAAAGTTGTCATGTTTTATTTCAGTGGGAACATGATTGTATGTACTCTGAAGGAAAGGTTTGCAGAGGGGATGAATCAATATCTTATAGATAATGGTGCTGAGAGTTCCGTCATTCTAATTCTGCAACTTTTTAGAAGTCATTCCTGAAATGGTATATTTTTTATAACAATATTTGGTTTAGATGTGTGCATATTTGATTGTCCTTTGTTTAATGTATCAACTTATTTTTTTTGAATTGACTGATAGAACAATTGGGAATAACAAGTGTCTACAATGGAACTAAACTTTTTATCAATGCTGACTTACTTGAAGTTCTTGAATACAAGGATCAGTAAGCATCTAACTTGATATATTTCATAAGGGCCCCATGGAGGGAAAAGTTTCCCTATAGGGACTGAACGAGGGAGGAAATCCTTTGCGGTCACTTCAGATATGGAGACAATGACCATGTCCCCGTGTGAAGAGGAGCAGCGAAGGAAAACTTCTCATGACGGAATCAGGGGCGGAGAAAAGTTTGGGGGACTGGGACGAGACCTACCATACCCCTGAGAGGACAAAGGCGAGGGGGGGGGGGGGCATTTCCCATAATGAGAATCAGGGAGTGCGGACAAAAAAAAGTTTGTGGGATGGGGATAAGAGACGAAGAAAAGTTTTGAGTGATACTCCCTGCCGTTAATATATGCGAAACAACTTTTTAACGTATAACTATATGTGAATCATTGTTAGCTATATCAATTGTTATTTATTTTATACACTTGTATCTTATGTAAAAATAAAACACACAACAATGATATATTTTTGTAGTCTTTTGAGATTGTTGAGTAATTCTCCTATAATTATTGCCGATGAAGTACCAATTCTTTTGACAAACATCATATAATTTTTTTAAAAAAGAACAACTTTATTGTCCATAACTTTTTATCCGTGCCTCACATGAGCGATGTGCTGGTTTGAATTGAATTTCCATTCATATCAGACTTAAATTTGGCTTGGTTACTAGAATTATTTATTCGATATTTTAATGAGCCTATAGGCCTCCATCCTCCTTTTTCTGACTGAAGCAGTAGCGTGCTCTTCACGTGAACGAGGATAATAAAATCCTCCACCCCTAGTCTTAGCCATTCCTGCAACAAATTAGACTATCAGTTAGTTGGCCAACACAAATCACCATTTTAAAAAAACATTTTTTTACAACTATCATGTACCTACCCGTTAGATTATCAGAGTCGAATACTTGCTTCATTGAATCGCCAAACATGGCTTTATTACAAGAGAGTTTGTTAATTCTATTTACATCTACTAATTGTCATTAGTAGAAGATTAACAACACAAATGGACTGGTCCAGGTCATATACAAAAACGCCCAATACAACTAAGACAATTACTATTGCAAAGCCTAAACATTTCCTTCCTTAAACTAGGTGTTGTCGGCACCTATGTTTACTTCATCACAAGACAGACTCCAAGCCATTTCCTCGGCTGCAAGAAGTCCTTCAATTTCAGTGGTTTGGTCATAATATCTGATACTTGGTACTCAGATTTGCAGAACTCCAAATGTATGACATTCTCCTTCACAAGGTCACACATGAAGTGAAATCTAACATCTATATGTTTACACCTACCATGAAGGACATGATTCTTTAAGAGTTTAATTGTGGATCTATTATCACACATTATGGCGGTGCTCCTTTTCTGTGTCTGTCCCATCTTTTCTAGTATTCTTCCAAGCCAAACAGCTTAGCTTGCACACATTGTAGCAGCTTAGCTTGCACACATTGTAGCATAAATAAATTTACCAAGCAAGAAAACATACCCTCTAGTACTTTTCCTGTCATCAAGGACATTTCAAAGCATTCACCGCAAGAAAACTCCACTTTATTATACCAGACCCTTGGAGCTTGTTTTAGGCCATAAAGAGCCTTCTTCAACTTGAGAACCTTGTCTTCTTCTCCTTTTGCATCTAATTGATACACTTTCTAGCCATTCACCGCTGCTAGAGCAAGGATTATCCTAATGGTGTCCCATCTAGCCACAAGAGCATTAACTTCCTTGTAATCTAGGCCTTCCTTCTGTGAGTATCCTTTAGCCACCAACCCAGCTTTATGTTTTTCAACTTCACCCCTTTCATTGTACTTTGTTTTGAAGATCCATTTTACTCCTATGGTCTTAGAACCATTTGGTAGAGTGGTCAATTCCCAAATGTGGTTCCTCTCTATAACATCAAGTTCCACCTTCATTGCATTCCTCCACTTTTCTTCCTTCACAACTTCCTCATAGTATACAGGATCTTCTGATTAACAAAACATAGTCAGATTGATTTCTTCAAGAGTTTCATGATCAACTACATAGTCATCAAGGTAGGAGGGTGGTATTCTTATCCTCCCTGAAACTGGTCCTACAGACCCTCTGTTATCTTCATTCGAGCTTATAACATCATCAGATCCACCATGATTTTCTAGTCCTCCCTCCTCAGATTCAGCAGTGTTTCCCACATCTCTGTCTTGCTTTGTGATTTGTGTATTCTCACAATCCCTATCACCTTCATCTGTCAAAGGAGCATTACCCTCTTCTTTCTCATCAGACCAGATCCATTTCTCTTCTTCAATAAAGACAATATCTCTGCTAATTAGTACTTTGTTTGCTATAGGATCATAAAGCCTATAGGCCTTTAATTCTTCACTTACACCAAGGAGAACACATTTAATACTCTTGTTATCTAATTTCTTTCTTTGAGAGTCAGGAACATGCGCATAGCCTATGCTTCCAAACAATCTAAAGAAATAAACAGAGGGTTTAGAGCTACTCCATGCCTCTTCTGGAGTTACATTTTTAACTGCAATTGTGGGGCTTCTGTTTTGAATATACACTGACCAGTTTACTGCCTCTGGCCAGAAATTCCTTGGCACATCTTTCTGCGACAACATGCTCCTTACCATGTCCATAATTGTCATGTTCTTTCTCTCAGCTACCCAATTCTGTTGGGTTGTATAGGCTGCTGTCAACTGTCTCCCTATACCATTACTCTTGCAAAAACTATCAAATTCATGAAAGGTGAACTCACCTCCTTTGTTAGTTCTTAAAGCCTTTATGACAGTCCCACTCTCCTTCTCAACCTTGGCTTTAAATTGTTTAAAACATTCTAGTGCTATGGATTTCTCATACAACAAGTAAACCCAAGCTTTCCTACTATAATCACCAATGAAGGTAAGAAAATACCTCTTGTGGTTGTTGGATTCAGGCTTGATGGGTCCACATATGTCTGTATGGATCAATTCCATCCTTTGGCTCGCCCTCCATGGACTCTTCTAAGGAAAGGAGTCTCTGTGTTGTTTACCAATTATGCAATCATCACAAACCTTTGTAGGTTCTTCCACCCTTGGTAGGCCCTTAACCATGTCCTTCTGACTAAACAATTTTTGCCCCTTGAAGTTCAAATGCCCATACCTATTGTGCCACAATAAAGTTGTCTCTTCACTTGTGGATGCCTTAAAGCAGGTTGGAGCAACAACTTCTGGTTCAGTTTTAAACATTCTTTTAGAGAGCATCTTAGATTGAGCAATTAGTCCTCTATCAGGATGGTAAATCTTGCAAACATTATCCTTAAATAGTATAGTTAACCCTTTCTCTTGTAGTTGGTGGTTGGCCTATACTAAGAAGGTTGTTCCTTGAATTTGGAATATATTATACATCAGCGGCCGTTCCAAACAATTTAGAGGCCTATTTAAATCTTCAAAAATGGGCCCTACATATTATTCTATTTTTTAAGATAAATTGAAAGTCACATAAGAAATTTTCAACAAATTATCTTCTTGTAAAAAAAATGATATGTTTTTTATCTAAGTACTTATTATTTATGCATTGAATAAAAAAATTATTACTATTACATTAAAAATATTATTGTACCAAATACATAATATTATATATTGTTTTGTTGTAACTCAATAAACACAAATTCTTTGTAGTCGAGTGGTAAATTTTGAGTGGCGTAAATAAGATGTCATAGGTTTGATTTCCACAAATCCTTCATTTTTGTAAAATTTCATTTAATTAAGTCAAGCAAAATTCAAAACCTCCCCTTGTATGATTCGAACACGGTATAAAAGGGACGCAACGCTCCCTTAAAACCATCATACCACACTAAATTTTATGCTATTTTTCCTAAGTCTCAGAGGTATATATGTATTTCTACTAAATATCTCTAATAATTTTTGGGCCCTAAAAAAATGGCATTGGGCTGGGCCCTTGTGCGGTAGCACGGCCCACACAAGCCCAGGACCGGCCCTGTACATCAGTTATAATCTGTGTTGTTCCATTCACTTTCAACTTAACATTTCCTTTACCAATTACTTGAAATTTAGAATCATTTCCCAATCTAATAGAGATCCTAAATTCTTCATTTAACTCAGCAAACCAGTCCTTACTACCACACATATGATTATTGCATCTTGGGTCAAGGTACATTGTAATTGTTGGAGTTCTTTGAGCCTTCACTGTTAGTGCCTGCCATTTGCAGCATTACTTCCAAATCCGTCGCTAATTCAATTTTTCGTCGCTAATGTTCCGTCGCAACTCATCTGACATGACCGTTGACCAGACCTTGGAATGCGTGAAATCGCAAATCCGTCGCTAGTTACTGGATCCGTCGCTACGGTTCCTCGCCAAAGTCACTTAATTTTTTAAAACCGAAACCCTCTTCTTCTTCTTTTTATTTTCTTTTCGCTTCTCTCACTCATTTCTCTCCTCCTCCCTCACGAAACCACCGCCACCACCACCAATACCTCTGCATTTTCACCACCACCATCATCATTCCCCTTTTCTCTCACTCACGAACATGAACCATTGAATAGGTCTCTCTCTCTAACCCTCTAACCGTCAATACCTCTCCATTTTCTCTCCGTTTTCACCACAATATGGGGTAAGTTTTTGTTCTGAGTTGTTCCCATGCTCATTGTACTCATTGTAATTATTTTTTGTTCTGTTTGCACTTAGGACTTTTTGGGAGTGACCGAACGCATTCTGATTTACTGGAGCTGTTTCTCTTGCTGGAGCTGTTTTTGGTATAGTAATTTAGATTTTTGAGCTGCAAATTTGGTGGAAAAGCAGGTATTTCAGTTGCCAAACTTTTAATTATTAGGAATAGGAGTTGAATTGTTGTTGCTTGTCATGATTTTTTGTTGTTTATTTGTTTTTGTTCTTCAAAATTAATGGGAAAAACATTGAATTTTTATTCTTAAGGGTAAATTTTTGGATGAATTTTATATTGTTAGGCTTGAATAAATTCTGAATAAGTGTTAGTTTTCAAAATTGGAAATGTATATTATTTGGGGGTAAATTTTTGCACAGCTCATTTGTGTATTGTTGTTTTGATGTTTGATTAACTCTAGGTTAGACGACTACATTGGAAGTTGTTATTGTGTGTTGTGGATGGAAAGGGTGAGGTGCTGTCCCTCACCCCCATATTTTGCTCGAAATCATCTCCATTGAGATAATTGCGAGACTATACTAACAATTTTAAGGTTGGGAGTTAGAAATAACCTCTTTCACTACTTATATGGAAAAGGGTTTTTCAAAAAGAAACTCTAAAAAAATTCTTTCTCTCTTTGAAAACCCTAGTTTTTTTTTCAGAAGATTTTTCCCCTTTTTTTTTCTAAGAGAAAATCCGTCCCCCTTTTCCTTAAATGGGGAACCCTATTTATACAAAAAAGCAAAACCCAAGCTTCTTCCATCTTCTGCTCCACTTCAACCACTCTTGGATAGTGATGATGATTTTTTGATATGATGGAGGTTTGGTGAAGGGGAAAATAAAAGATGAAAACATGTGAGATGTGGGGGAGGTGATGGCCGAATTTGTGTGAGGGGGGGAGTGCCAAGTGTGAGTGGGGGAGTGATGAGAAAGATGAAGTGTGATGATGATTTTTTTGATATGATGGAGGTTTGGGGGGAGTTGTTGAAGGGGAAAGAAAAGAAAATGAATTTGTGAGAGGAGGGGAGAGGAGAGAGCCGTGGGGTGAGGGAGAGAAAGAGAGGATGAAGTGAAGGTTGAGTGTGGTGTTGTTTTGTGATGGAGAAAGAAAGAGAAAACTTAGGGTTGAGTGAGAGAGAGAGAGAGAGAGAGAAAGAAAAAAAATAAAATAAAATGTGGGTGTGAGAGAGGGAGAGTGATGGAGCCGTAGGAAATTGGGAATGAGAGAGAGAGAGGAGTAGGCGTGGAGTGGGGAGAGAAGAGAGAGGGAAGTGTATTGGGAAGGGAAAAATGGGGAAGTGGGAAGTGTGGGGAAGTGGATTTGAGAGAAAAGAGGAGAGGTGGAGTGTGGAAGGGAGAAAGGTGGGGTTTGACCATGGGATAATAGAGGGAGTGGGTCGAATAAGGAGGGAAAAAAATGGGGAGTGAATTTGGCCACAATTTAGGGCTAGGGGGGAATTGGATGTGGATGGTTTTTAGGGTAAAGGGGGGGTGGTCGAATTAGGGTTAGGAGAGGTGGGAAATTAGGGTTTTGGTGAGTTGGGTTGAGTTATGGGTTGGATATGGGTCATGGGTTGGGTGGAGGAGTGTGAGGGTGAACTGGGCTAGGGTTTAGGAATTGGGTTGGGTTTTAGATGGCCCAATCCAATTGCACCTCCATTCTCTTTTTTAACAAACCCCCCTTATTTCCTCCTTGGCTTATTTTTTGTTTCTTTACTTCTAAATAATATTTTTTTTTGATGATTAAAACTCATAGCAATTAAAACAAGACAATAATACATGACATAAAAAAAAATTATTATTTTTAATAAATAAAATCTCTCAATTATGATCGGACAAAATTAGGGTATTACAGCTGCCCCTCTTTATTTATATTTGCTAGGAAGTCGGAGGGGTTCCGAGTTTCTCGAGGAAAATAGAAATAAAGATAACAAGACGCTAATTTTGTCCAGACTGAGACTTTTGGTTTTTTTTTTGTTTTGAAAATTATGAAAGCAGGGTTGATCTAGACAGAAAGTAAATAGGGAGCACCGGGGCTCTGGGGGATCGCTGGGGATCTGAAGGAGCACTGGGGCTCTGAAGGGACCGCTGGGGATCTGAAGGTCTAGCTCAAAGTCAATGCTTGGTGCATCGACCTGAGTTCGACTGAGGGACCGTCGGGGTCTGAGGGGCATGCCTAAGCCTGAAGGACCAATGGGTCTGAAGGAGCGCTTCTAGCTATGGTACTAGAGATACGGTCTGGGGGTGGCCTTTTTCGAGCGGCCATTAGGGTTAATCAGGTCCGGAACAGATATAACCACGAAGGACGTGCACTGTGTTTTTTAGGCGGACACAGCTAGTCTGAAGGGCCTGGGGCCGGATGATCCGTCGGTTGCTCGATTAACGCGACGTGCGATCTGGATTGAAGGACCATTGTTGGTCTGGAGCGCCTGGGCTCTGAAGGACCGCTGGGGGTCCGAAGAATTGGTGCTAACGACACAAAATAAAATTATCTTAACAGACACTTGCAATGAATGATGCATGCGTGCATGTAGTTAAGTAATTGATGACATGATGAATGAAATGTGGAATCATTTTGTTTTTGGCTTTGGCCTTTTTTTTTTATTTTCTTTTCTTGCTCTTTTGCTCTTTTTGCTCTTTAGCTCTTTAGTGACTTTGCTGGCATCATCAAACTTGCATGACTCTTGACGTGGGATACGAGGGTTGCCTCAAGCAGTGGTGCCAAAGTGTGGGTTATTTAAGATTTGCTGAAGTGATTATGCGTTTGTCCTTTTTGCAACTTTATGAGAGATCATCTCCTTTTTTTTGTGATTTTTAGAAATTTCGCAATGAATATAATGCTTGTGATCATGCACATGTTTCACAATTCAGTATTGTTTACCATGAACGTTATTTTTGCGATAATAGGGAGATAAGAGAATAAAGGAAGTGTTTAATATTCAAATGAAAACAAATGCGCAGAAAATCGCACTGTCTGAAAATTACAATAGGAGTTTAAACTACAAAAAGAAAGAGAAGAAAAAGATACAAGGAAAGCAGATCTTTTGATTGTTTGTGTCTTTGAAGTAATAACGCTAATCGCCCATTAACACAACTTTGAGCCTTCATCGTCCAACTTTTGGAGTTGTTGATTGCCTTTGTAGCTTAAAGTCCAACTTCTGACCCTAATTTTTGCCTGGACCGCTCTTTAGAGTTTTCAGTCCACCGGGTCGCTCTAGCTTTTGCCTAGGTCGCCCTTTCGGGTTTTCGACCTAGCGAGCTTATTTTTGCTTGGCTCATCTTTCTCTTTTTTCCATATATTTCTTTAGGCATAGTACTTCTTGACTGCGTCCGAGTTCACTGGGAGTGGGAGGTCTCCACCGTCCATTTTTGTGAGAATCAATGCTCCTCCAGAGAATGCCTTCTTTACCACATAGGGTCCTTCATAGTTAGGGGTCCATTTTCCACGGGAATCCTTTTGGATAGGCAACATCTTCTTGAGCACGAGGTCTCCTTCTTGAAACTGGCGGGGGCGCACTTTTTTATCATAAGCCCTTTTCATTCTTTGTTGGTACAACTGCCCATGACACAAAGCAACTACCCTCTTTTCTTCTATGAGGTTCAACTGATCCAGACGAGCTTGAACCCATTCTGCTTCCTCCAATTTTGTTTCCATTAGCACTCGCAGGGAGGGTATTTCCACCTCGATGGGAAGAACTGCTTCCATCCCATATACTAGTGAGAATGGTGTTGCCCCTGTTGATGTGCGGATAGAGGTCCGATACCCGTGCAAAGCGAAGGGCAACATTTCATGCCAGTCCTTGAAGGTCACTACCATCTTTTGCACGATCTTCTTTATGTTCTTATTTGCTGCCTCAACTGCCCCATTCATCTTTGGACGGTATGGGGAGGAATTATGATGCTGGATTTTGAAGTCGTCGCACAACTCTTTCATCATCTTATTGTTCAGGTTTGTCCCATTGTCCGTGATGATCTTATTTGGAAGACCGTAGCGGCAAATTAAATCTCTCTTTATGAACCTGACAACCACTGATTTTGTTATACTGGCGTAAGAAGCGGCCTCGACCCATTTGGTGAAATAATCAATAGCGACAAGAATGAAACGATGTCCGTTTGATGCCTTGGGTTCGATGGGACCGATGACATCCATTCCCCACATTGAGAATGGCCATGGTGCTGTTAGGACATTCAGAGAGGCAGGTGGTACATGGATATTGTCGGCATAGATTTGACATTTGTGGCATTTTCTGACGTAGTTGAAGCAGTCAGTCTCCATTGACAACCAGTAGTAGCCAGCCCTTAGGATTTTTCTTGCCATGGTGTGCCCATTAGAATGGGTGCCGAACGAGCCTTCATGGACATCCTTCATAATTCTTTCTGCTTCTTCTTCTGCTACACATCTGAGGAGGACCATATCGTGATTTCTCTTGTAAAGCACCTCCCCATTTAAGAAGAAACCCATCGACAGCCTCCTAAGTGTCCTCTTATCATTCTCGGTGGCACCAGGAGGATATTCTCTGTTTGTAATATAGTGCTTGATATCGTAATACCAAGGTTTACTGTCAGGCTCTTCTTCGATTGCCACACAATGATGTGCCGGTAGGTCTCGATGTTGGATTCGGATGAATATCAGACTCTTGTCGTTATTGATGTTGAACATTGATGACAAAGTCGCCAAAGCATCGGCCAACTGATTTTCTTCGCGAGGGAGATGATGGAAAGTGATCTCTTCAAATTGTTCAACCATCTTTTGGATGTGATCATGATAAGGAATTAATTTGGAATCCCTGGTTTCCCAGTCACCTTTTGTCTGGTGGATGACTAAAGCTGAGTCCCCATATACATCGAGTCTTTTGACTTTCCATTCAAGGGCTGCTTTGATGCCTAGGACGCACGCTTCATATTCTGCAATGTTGTTGGTGCAGTAGAAACTCAGTCTAGCGGTAAACGGTATGAAGCGGTTATCAGGAGAGATCAGTACAGCTCCGACCCCGTGCCCGTATAAATTAGAAGCGCCGTCGAATAACATTCTCCACCTTTCGTTGTCCGGAGGATTCCCTTCTACGAATAGAGCCATTATATCTTCGTCTGGGAAATCGCACTGCATTGATTGGTAATTTTCGATGGGCTGGTGTGCCAAGTATTCAGCCAATGCACTACCCTTGATTGCTTTTTGGGTGACATATAAAAGGTCGTATTCAGATAGCAGCATTTGCCAGCGAGCGATCCTCCCTGTGAGAGCGGGTTTTTCAAAAATATACTTGACTGGGTCCATTTTAGATACCAACCAAGTCGTGTGGCTCATCATATACTGCCTCAAACGACGTGCAGCCCAGGCCAGAGCACAACACGTTCTTTCCAACAATGAGTATCTTGTCTCGCACTCGGTGAATTTCTTGCTTAGATAGTAGATGGCATGTTCCTTCTTTCCGGATTCATCATGTTGCCCCAGTACACAACCCATTGATTTGTCTAGCACTGTTAGATACAGGATGAGAGGTCTACCCTGCACAGGCGGCATCAAAATTGGTGGATTTTGGAGGTACCTCTTGATCTTTTCAAAGGCTTCTTGGCAATTATCATTCCACTTTGCTTCTTGGTTTTTGCACAAAAGCTTGAAGATAGGCTCGCATGTAGATGTTAGCTGCGATATGAACCTAGAGATGTAGTTCAATCTTCCCAGGAAACCACGAACTTCTTTTTCAGTACTCGGTGCCGGCATTTCTAGTATTGCTCGCACTTTGGCTGGATCTACTTCTATTCCCCTCTGACTGACTATGAAACCCAACAGCTTTCCCGATCTTACACCGAAAGTGCATTTGGCAGGGTTTAATCTGAGTTTGAACTTCCTGAGACGTTCGAAGAGTTTTTGCAGATTGACGATATGCTCTTCTTCAGTCTTGGATTTTGCAATTATGTCATCCACGTAGACCTCTATTTCTTTGTGCATCATGTCGTGGAACAATGCGACCATCGCCCTCTGGTACGTTGCCCCGGCATTCTTCAAACCGAATGGCATTACTTTGTAACAGAAGGTTCCCCAGAGAGTGATGAAGGTGGTTTTCTCCATGTCTTCAGGGGCCATCTTAATTTGGTTGTATCCGGAATATCCATCCATGAAGGAGAACAGAGAGTGTTGTGCTGTGCTATCTACCAGGACATCAATGTGAGGCAAAGGGAAGTCATCCTTGGGGCTGGCTCTGTTCAAGTCTCGATAATCAACGCACATCCGAACCTTACCGTCTTTCTTTGGGACCGGTACAATATTGGCTACCCATTGAGGGTATTTTGCTACTGCTAAAAACCCAGCATCGAACTGCTTCTTAACCTCATCTCGGATTTTCAATGACATCTCTGGTTTCATCCTTCTTAACTTTTGTTTTACCGGCGGGCATTCTGATTTTACCGGTAACTTATGCTCGACTATGTTGGGGTCCAGTCCAGGCATGTCTTGGTATGTCCATGCGAAGACGTCAACATAGTCAAACAACAACTTAACCAATTTCTCTCGCTCGCTGTCTTTCAATGTGGTGCCAATGTTAACTTCTTTTTTGTCTTCCTCCGTGCCTAAGTTGATCGTTTCAGTTGATTCCTCGTGGGGTTCGATTATTTTTTCCTCTTGTTCCATCATTCTCATTAACTCTGGAGGGGTTTCCCAATTATCCTCAACATCTTCCTCAGTTTGATTGATAGGGTGATCAAAGTTACAATATGGATTATTGGCGTTGTTATTTTCAAAGACATTTTTTTCGGATCTGCATTAGCGTAAATTAACGGAATAAAAACGAAAGAAAGAAAATAAGAAGCGAATGTAACAAGAAAAGAAAAACGAGAGTTTATTGGGAACTGAAATAACGTTGCATTGATATTAATACTGAAAGGGAAACATGCGTGCCCGAATGAAATATCCTAAGGCCTTGGGCAGAGCCAGAGGATTACATTATAGAAACATTACTTTGAACTAAAAACCACAGGAAAATCAATGATCTCCCAATTCTTGAGTCTTTTGTTTGCAGGACAAGGGCGTACAAGACTGACGATGCCTTCTTCAGTGCTTAGATCGTCCTCAACTGCGGCGATCTAATTGGGGTTCAACATTCCCGCACTCCGAAAGCTTTCCTTGATGTCGCAGATGGTGATTCTCTTCGTATTTGGCACTCTGTCCTCGAGCCTGGCTATCCTCCGCTCCTTCTTTTCCTCCACAATCCTTCCGAGTGGATCCATGGCCTCCCCAAGAGACAACTGTAGGATGGGGCAATGTCCATTATCTGGAAGGTCACCACGAAGTGCTCCGGACCTACTTGCACAGGTAAGTCCATTTCTCCGATGACTTCCCTTTTTGATCCGTCAAAGGCCCTGACTAGTATGGAGCTTGGTTTCATGTATGAACAGTCCACATCTAATTTCTCCATGGTTGATCTGGGTAATACATTCAAAGATGAACCATTGTCAATGAGTACCCGAGCAAGAGAGTAATCTCCACACTTCACTGATATGTGTAGGGCCTTGTTGTGCCCCCTTCCTTCAGTTGGAATCTCATCATCAGTAAAGGTGAGATAATTACTTGCAACAAGGTTTCCGACGATCCCATCAAATTGGCCGACCGAGATATCATGAGCGACATGGGCCTCATTCAATACTTTTGTCAATGCTGCACGATGGGCATCGGAACTGAGCAATAATGACAACAGGGATATCTTTGCGGGAGTTTGGTTCAGTTGATCAACCACCTTATACTCACTTTGTCTCATAAGCTTCAGAAATTCACTGGCTTCTTGCTCGGATAACGTCTTCTTTCCTGCATTCTTATCGACAGGTTCCTGTTCTGTGTTTTTGCCCTTACGGGCTCTTTCCTCTCCTTCCTTTGTTTTGTCCTCACTAGGCCCTCCAGGGGTATAGAAACGTCCACTTCGAGTCATCCCACCGGTCCCTGAGATGTTAACGACATCTGGATTGGTCTGAACCTTCACATCGTAACTCCACGGGACTGCATTGGTGCTTTTAAAGGGAAAAGGGACTGGCACTTGAATAGTGATTGGTTTAGGTACAGCGGTGGTTAGCTTTGTGTCCTTTTTGTAGTGGATTTCCAGAGGTTTCCGGATACTCTTGCTCTGGTCACTGCTTGACTGGAGAGTCAACACGCCTTCCTCTTTCTTTTGAAGACCTATTTGTATCATGTGTCGGTCTAATAAGTCTTGCAGAACTGGCTTGAATGCTTCACAGGCCCCGACACAAAGGGGATCAGCACACGAGCCCTTTCTGGTACATCCTTTCATAATGATTCCGAAGTGACACAAATTAGCATGGATGAGGTCCAGGGGTGTGACAATGTCCTCCACCTTTCTGACCAATAATTGCCCCTCAACATTCTCAATGGCATTGACGGAGGGTTTCCCGTGCCCCGGCAGAGGGTTAGTGGCAACATTTGGACCGTCTTCTGCGAAGCTTAACCATTTAGATTCAATTAAGTCTTGTACTACATATTTCAATGCTTTGAAATTTTCTGTTGAATGGCCAACTGCCCCTGCGTGGAATCCACAGCTGGCCTCTGGGTCATAGCTCCTAGGGAAAGGAGGTTGAAGGGGTCTCATTGGACGGGGAGTGATCAAGTTGTGACTGATGAGGTGATTGAATAGGTCTGTGTATGACATGGGTATTGGGTCGAAATTGGCGGGCTTTCTTTCTTGGTAGTTTTGTGGTCTATAGCCTGAGTTGACTTGGTGAGGTGGGGCTTGTGGTGTTTGAGTAGGTATTTGTAAAGTCTGTCGGGGGTTATTGTAGGGAGGCTTTCCTGATCCAGAGATGGCATTGGTTTCACCGTCTTTCTTTTTAGGGAAACCTGGGAAGGGCCTTTTCTGATTGCTGGTTCCAGCGGAGCTATATGCATTCTTCCCGTTTCTCCATCCATTCTCTAATCTTTCTCCGATGACGATCATATCTGAAAAGTTTGAAGACACGCTCCCAATCAACCTGTCGTAGAAAGGTGATTGAAGAGTATCCATGAACATTGATACCATCTCTTTTTCTAACAACGGTGGTACCACCTGTGCAGCCAAACCTCTCCAGCGTTGGGCATATTCTTTGAAGGACTCGTTGTCTCTCTTTGTCATGCTCTGCAGCTGTGTTCTATCGGGAGCCATGTCAATGTTATATTTGTATTGCCTCAAAAATGCATCGGCTAGGTCTTTCCAGCATCTGATATGTGCACGTTCTAATTGCATGTACCAGCTCGAAGCTGCCCCAGACAGACTATCTTGGAAGTAGTGGATGAGCAATTTGTCGTCGTGAGCAAACGCCGCCATCCTCCTGCAGTACATGGTTAAGTGGCTTACAGGGCAAGTCGACCCTCTGTATTTGTCAAAGTCTGGCACCTTAAATTTTGGAGGGATGACTACGTTAGGGACGAGGCACAAGTCATAAGCATCTCTCGCACCAACATTGGATCCCTCGACTGCTCTCAACCTTTCCTCAAGCATTTGTAGTTTGTCTTGGGCTTGAGGGTTCTCCATAGAGTGATTGTGAGGGAGCCCACTCATACCATAGTAAGGATGGATCATCGGAACTATGGCTGGGTTCACATTTGGGGTATGTGAATGAGTGGGATTCCTGAGGTTGGAACCCTGAGCCTGGGCGCCAACTATCGGCGGTGGAGGGCAGCCAAGTGGGAGTATTTGTGGTATGACGATGGGGGTCGGGTTTTGTACTTGTGGTGCCCCCGGATTACCATCGTGACCCGTTGGTGTAAGCTGTTGTTGGCCCGCGACTCCAGAGGGACCGTCTTCTGGACTAGCATTGACTGTTGGAGGTGTGTAACCTTGTGGAAGTCCGTAAGGAGGCCATATGTAACCCTGGTCATTAGTCCCAGTGGGGGGCACAGTATGCGGGATCCCGAGTCCATTGGGAGGAGGAGGGTTGGTAACTTGATTTTCCGTGTTCCCAGCGGAGACATCTTCACTTGTGTCTTTGTCCCTCAAAGCTTGTAAGACCTTTAAGATTTCAGCCATCTGTTCTTTCATCCCATCTATTTCTGCCCTAAGCTCTTGATTGCCTAGGTCTTGGGGTGGATTGCCTTGATCCGGGATATCTTGAGGCGGATTGTCCTGATTTTCTTCCATGTTTCTGGCCTGAGAACGAGTCCAATAGCGATGTTGACGCACCAGCTTGTCTTTTACTCTCTGTTGGTGGGACACATGTTATGAGTATATGTATGAGTATATGAATGGATGAAAATGCGAATGATGCATGTGTGCATGAATCTTATTGTTTTAGGTCGGGAATTGCAAGCGCATTCTGATTTGTCATAAGTACACAGATTAAAGTTCCACAATATTTTCAAGATAAAGGATCAGCATGTGAGACAAACAAACTTCATTGATGGAGGAAAGTACAACATTTTGGAAATACAACTTCGAAAAGAAAAGTACAGTGTTCTTTGAATTTCACTCAAATACATATGGCTTTCATTTTTCCACTCCTCCCCCTTTTTCTACTAGTAGTGCTGCCAGCCTTCTCCCGGAGTTCGGCAATCAGAACCTCGCAAAACTCCATGAATTTGGAAACTTGGACCGGGGTGTTAAACGGGTGCATTGCCGCGTTAGCCTCCTTTAGACGTTTGGGGATTCCTATGATAGCTTGATCGGCTAGACATGCCAACTTTGAGAATCTGTCTTTCCAGTATAAGCTTTCATTCTTCAACTCTATGAAGGCTTCATGGTTTTCTATCCTGCTGACCAACTCCACAAAGCGGTTCTCCCAATAGATGCTTTCTTCCTTCAGCTGGTGGTAAACCTCCTCTTGATATCTGATATGGTCGTTCAGCTCATCGGACTTTTCATGCTCCCTTCTCAAGGCTTGTTGGTATTCTCGGAGTATCTCTTCAATGGTATCTTTATCCTGCTTGATACTTTTCACTTGCTCTTCAAACTCGGCTGCCATCATCCGGGACTCTCTCTTTGATACCATTAGTAGGCTCTGTGCGGTCTTTTCAGCCATCATTGATTCTTCCCATAACTTTTTCCATTTGTATGTATCATCGATGGCTTGGTCCATTTTCAGGTTGCAACGTTTTATTTCCTCTTTCGCTCCTCTTAGGTACCTTTGAACCTCTAGTTTGTCCTTTTGTTCAATCTTGAGCTGCTTGCGGCTGTCTTCCATGGCCACTGACTTACTTGCGTTCTCCTCCTTCAACTTCTGGTTTTTTAGGAGCACTTTCTCTAACTCTGCCTGCAAGCCCTTCTTTTCTTCCTCGGCTTTTGACAATGCCATTTTAAGCTTATCTAAATCTTCGACAGTGGGAAGGGTAGGTTCAAGTATTTCTTCCTCCACCCGTAGTGCACTTTGGTAAGGCAATCGGGTGTCTTGGATCCTCTTTTGGAGCCATTGACGAAAGGTGGTTTCCTTATCGCCACTCTTCTTAGTAAGCTCTTGTCCCTTGCGGACGACCATATCCCACGCTTGAGAAATCTTCCGGAGCATGTCAACCTCTTTTGGGCTTCCTTCATGGAGGTAAAACGGGATTAACATGTCTTCGGTGGGCGGATTTCGCATGGGGTACCCCAACTGTCTTAGAGTTAGAGAAGGATTGTAATTTATGCATCCTCTTGTCCCCATGAGCGGGACGTTTGGAAAGTTTCCGCATTGAAAAACTACTGTGGGCTTCTCTTTCCACCATGATGGGTGCCAACGAACCTTATATTCATGAAGGCCCCCCAGCACTTGCAACCATTCACCAGTGTTCATTGTCTTCACATCACACCCTCTGGCGTCTTCAATTGGGCCCTCTACTCTGACTTTGTTAACGAAAGCATGGGTGAGAAGCCAAACATACAAGGCGTGCAGGCAGCAAGATATCCTTTTTCCCCTTAGCTCACTATAATGAGTGAAAGTACAGTAAGTATCTGCAAGCATGGCTGGAATCGGATCCTTGAAGGATAAGAAGACGCCAATAGCTGTTGTGTCCACATATCTTTCAAGGCGTGGAAATAGGACAATGCCAAAGATAGTCAAAGCTAACACCTGCTTAAAAGGACCCCAATTTCTAGCGTCGGCGAAGGAATTCATTTGGCTTTCCAAATACTCTTGTGGGAATCCTGCAATGCCGTTCCGGTTTTTCTTCCGGAGCTTCAAGTTCTCTTTGCTGGTTTGTAACATTGAGGCGAGTTTCTCATCTGTGTAGTATTGTCCCTGATACTGGTAGGGTCCATTGTCTTGTTGAGGAAAGCCGAAGATCTGCGTATATTCTTCCAGGGTAGGTGCCATCTGGAAATTTTTGAAGGTGAAGCATCTTAATGAAGAGTCGTAGAACTGGCTCAAAGCGGCAATGGCATCCGTTTGCACGTCCAATTGTAGTAACATAATAATCTTCCCATACACTCTATCAAAAGACCTGCGCTCGATGGGCGGCAATCGACCAGCACATTCCCTTAGACTTGTCAGATTAGGCTGCTTCACTATAGGGTAGTTCAGAGTTTGGATTGCTTCACAGTTTGATCCCATATTGCCTTGCTTATGACAAAACCTTCAAACCTCTTACAATTCCCGGCAAACCTAAATGAGATGAATAGCATGCATGTGAGGATTTTTGTATTTTCGTGAAATAATGATGATGTATGATGAATTAAAGAAAGACGTTTCATGCGTTAATAAAAGCATATTTTGGTGATTCAAATTTTGAGGAACATTAACCATGTCACATAAAATATACGTAAAGGAAAAAAAAGAGTAAATGGTTTTCATTATTTGATTTTTTTTTTTTTGAAAGATAAAAGTTTTTGCGATGATGCAACAGGTAGGTGAATTGCTTTTGTGTCCTAAACAGGTTATGTCTTACATATAGGTCACGGTCTAGGGTCACTTATGTGATCACCCTCTCAGGTAGTTCTATTCACTTCCTCACAAAGGTTTCCAGAGCTAAAATCCCTTTCACGATATGACCCACAACGATAGCGAGCTACCTGGTGTGGGATGCCGCGAAAGAGCATACTCTGGTTGAGATTTTCATGAGAGTCAGACAGATAAATCCAGAATGACTGTCACTAATCATCTCCGCTCGTCCTAAGTTATTTTTCAGACCCGGGTATAGGGCCCCACTCAGAAGTGTGTGAATAAATAGGTGTAGGAGATGTGTGTGATATAAGCAACCTAAACTACCCAGACTGCAAAAGAGCAAACAGATAGCAATATAAAAGTCTTCTACCCTAAGGTTTATTATGCGAATAAACAGATAAATGAAATAGACGTGCTAATAAAAAGACTAAGGGTAAACAAAGGTACTAAACTAACAAATATCCACACATTTAACTAAATTAGGCTTGACCCTCTAAAAAAGTATCCCCAGTGAAGTCGCCAGCTGTAGCGACCGAAGAATCCGGAGGAAGGATCCTTCCTTGCTTTTGAACAATGGAGCCTACCTCAGAGTGATCACCGCTACTAATCCACTGTGAAAAAAGGAAGGTTAGTCCTAACGGTCAAACAAGCAAGACTCAGAGTGACCACTAGTAACAACCTATTTTTTTTACGCGAATTCGATTATTCAAAAAAGAAAGAAAAAAACGGTTTGGAAGCACCACGTTGTGAATAAAAGCGGAATGGGTGATAAAAGGGGGGTGCAATTAATGAAGGAGTTGTATTAAAAAAAAGGAGGTGCGAATAGCGTTTTGACGCTAGAAACAGCCGTTGAGGGTGCGAGTAGCGTTTTGACGCTAAAAAAAAAACGGTTGATTGATTTTTTTTGCTATTCTACCCTAGAACACGTGATTCTTGAAGCGCTTTTTTTTTCTTAAAAAACAGAACCTAGACTAAACAAGCCTGGTGTTTTGAAAACGGATTATGGAGAATAATTCTTTTGTTTTTTTTTTGTTGTCATAGTTATTATTTAATAAAAGGGGGCCTATTTACCCCTTTTTTTTTGAAAAAAAGATTTTTGTTATTATATATTTTTTTTTTTTAAAAAAAAGGGTAGTGACATTAGTAACCATTTCCTTTAAGAAAATATTTTTTATATATTTTTTTTTTACAAAGGTTTATTTTTAATCCGAAAATTAGTAACCATTTTTTAAAAAAAAACAACATTTTTTTTATCACTTCTTTAATCCGAAAATTAGTAACCATTTTTTAAAAAAAACAACATTTTTTATCACTTTTTTAATCCGAAAATTAGTAACCATTTTTTTAAAAAAAAACAACATATTTTTTTTATTACTTTTTTAATCCGAAAATTAGTAACCATTTTTTAAAAAAAACAACATTTTTTTTGTCACTTTTTTAATCCGAAAATTAGTAACCATTTTTTAAAAAAACAACATATTTTTTTTATCACTTTTTTAATCCGAAAATTAGTAACCATTTTTTTTAAAAAAAACAACATTTTTTTTTGTCACTTTTTTAATCCGAAAATGGCAATATCAAAAACATCAATAGTAACAGCAACATATATATCTATAAAAACAGCAACTAAACTAAAAAAAAACAGCAATAATATGTTCAAGGAAAAAAAGCAACCAATATTTATAAAAACATCAACTAACATTTATAAAAAAGTCAACAACTAATATTTACAAAAAAAAACAGCAACTAATATAAAAACGTGACAACAACAAAAATAAAAACAGCAACTAATATTTTTTTAAAAACGTGAACAACAATAATTAAAATAAAATGGCAATGATAATATGAACAAAATTACAATAACTAAAAAATTTACAAAAAAAGCAACAATACTACGAATTATTACATTTTGTACCTTGAACAAATCCAGAAATTGTTGTGGAACAAGCTTTCTTCTTCAGATCTCTCAATACAACAAAATTTTAAACTAAAAAAATCTAAGAAGGAAGAAAAGAAGGGGAAGAAAATTTTTCTAAAAGAAACTCTAAAAAAATTCTTTCTCTTTGAAAACCCTAGTTTTTTTTTCAGAAGATTTTTCCCCTTTTTTTTTCTAAGAGAAAATCCGTCCCCCTTTTCCTTAAATGGGGAACCCTATTTATACAAAAAAGCAAAACCCAAGCTTCTTCCATCTTCTGCTCCACTTCAACCACTCTTGGATAGTGATGATGATTTTTTGATATGATGGAGGTTTGGTGAAGGGGAAAATAAAAGATGAAAACATGTGAGATGTGGGGGAGGTGATGGCTGAATTTGTGTGAGGGGGGGAGTGCCAAGTGTGAGTGGGGGAGTGATGAGAAAGATGAAGTGTGATGATGATTTTTTTGATATGATGGAGGTTTGGGGGGAGTTGTTGAAGGGGAAAGAAAAGAAAATGAATTTGTGAGAGGAGGGGAGAGGAGAGAGCTGTGGGGTGAGGGAGAGAAAGAGAGGATGAAGTGAAGGTTGAGTGTGGTGTTGTTTTGTGATGGAGAAAGAAAGAGAAAACTTAGGGTTGAGTGTGAGAGAGAGAGAGAGAAAAAAAATAAAATAATATGTGGGTGTGAGAGAGGGAGAGTGATGGAGCCGTAGGAAATTGGGAATGAGAGAGAGAGAGGAGTAGGCGTGGAGTGGGGAGAGAAGAGAGAGGGAAGTGTATTGGGAAGGGAAAAATGGGGAAGTGGGAAGTGTGGGGAAGTGGATTTGAGAGAAAAGAGGAGAGGTGGAGTGTGGAAGGGAGAAAGGTGGGGTTTGACCATGGGATAATAGGGGGAGTGGGTCGAATAAGGAGGGAAAAAATGGGGAGTGAATTTGGCCGCAATTTAGGGCTAGGGGGGAATTGGATGTGGATGGTTTTTAGGGTAAAGGGGGGGTGGTCGAATTAGGGTTAGGAGAGGTGGGAAATTAGGGTTTTGGTGAGTTGGGTTGAGTTATGGGTTGGATATGGGTCATGGGTTGGGTGGAGGAGTGTGAGGGTGAATTGGGCTAGGGTTTAGGAATTGGGTTGGGTTTTAGATGGCCCAATCCAATTGCACCTCCATTCTCTTTTTTAACAAACCCCCCTTATTTCCTCCTTGGCTTATTTTTTGTTTCTTTACTTCTAAATAATATTTTTTTTTGATGATTAAAACTCATAGCAATAAAAACAAGACAATAATACATGACATAAAAAAAATTATTATTTTTAATAAATAAAATCTCTCGATTATGATCGGACAAAATTAGGGTATTACATAGAGCTTAACATCTCGCAATTTTTTTTTTATCATGGGTTCATTTATGAAAGAGGGGATGTCCTTCAATAGGCCGCCCCTGTTCGATGGGACTAACTATGACTATTAGAGTAGTCGAATGAAATGTCATGTGCAGGCTATAGATTTTACTTTATGGAGGATCATTGTTGATGGACCACTCATTCCTATGAGAATCAAGATCACTAAACCCGGTGTTGCTGCTGACGGAGATACTACTAAATCTCAAGCTACTGGTAAAGCTGGGGAAGTTCCTATTGAAGATATCTATGCCATTGACTTGAGTGAGCCGAGAAAATCTGAGTTAGAAAAAATATCTCTAAATGCCAAAGCAATGAATATTCTTCACCTATCTTTATGTGAAGAAGAGTATGGAAGGGTAAAGGGTTGTCAGACAGCTAAAGAAATTTGGGACTGTTTGGAAGCGACTCATGTTGGTACAAGTCAAGTGAAGGATACAAAAATTATAATTCTCACTTCTGAGTATGAAGCTTTCAAAATGAAGGAAGGTGAATCTGTTGCTGCTATGCACCAAAGATTAAATTTAATAGTGAATAACTTGAGAGCTCTTGGGAAGAAATATTCAACAAAAGATTTGAATGGGAAGATTCTTGCATCCTTGACTAGTGAATTCTTTCCTAAGACTTGTGTTATCTCTGAAGCCAAAGATATTGGCACTTTACCTCAAGAAGACTTGATTGAGTCACTTCTTGCATTTGAGGTGGTGTTGGCCGCTAAGAAGGCTCAAGAAAAAGAAGTGGTCAAAAAAAGAAAGTCTCTTGCTCTTGCTGCTAAAACACCTAAGGTGGCAAGGAAAGCGGTTGAGTCTGATGAAGAATCTGATGATGAAGACATGGCTATGTTTGCCAAGAAAGTCAAAAAATTCATGAGATTCAACAAGCTTGAGAAGGGTGGCTATTCAAGGAAATCTGGGTACAACAAAGGAGATAGTTATGAGAGAAGAGATGATCAATCAAAATGTTTTGAATGCAACAAACCTGGTCATCTTAAAGTGAATTGTCCAAAGCTAGAATCCAAGTACCCACAGAAGACAGCCATGAAGGCTACATGGGACAATCTTAACACTGATAGTGAAACAGATGAAGAAGAGAAGACTGCCAATGTTGTTTGTCTTATGGCAAATGACACCCCTAAGGTAATCATTAATAACCCCAGTCTTTCTGATTCACTTGAGCATGATGATTTATCTGATGATGTGTGTAGTAGTCAAGATTTGAGTGAGGCTTTTGAAGCTCTTTATTTTGAACATGAAACTCTTTTGGTAAAATCTAAGAAATTGACAAAGAGCAACAAAAGCATGTTCACTCAAATCGAGACTCTTGAGAATGAGGTAGCTAAGTTGAAGAATGAGCTACATAAAACTAAACCTTTCAACCCTGAGCTTCTTGAGCTTAAACAAAATTTTGAAAAAGTCAATGTTAAAAATGAAATTTTGAAAGAATCTTTAAAAATGTTTGAGGTAGGTGAAAAGACCTTAACCAAGATACTTCACTCCCAACATGAATATGTTAATAGGAGAGGTATTGGGTATGAAGGTAATTCAACCTCCTCTGTTTTGAAAAAGAAAGTGATTTTTATAGCTGCCACTTCAAGTAAGACACCTACTGTTTTCTCTTGCACTTATTGTCAAAAAGGGAACTATAGCTCTCATAGATGCCCTATTCGTAGATTGTGTGAGCTTGGTACCCTTATACCTGCTTGTAAGAAACCAAGATGGATTGTGAAAACAAACCCCTTGATGACTAACCCCCAAGGACCCAACAAAATTTGGGTTCCTCGTACTTGTTGTTAAAATTCCTTTTGCAGGTTGGTCGGTCATCCAAGAAGAAAAATGTGTGGATGGTTGATAGTGGATGCTCAAGGCATATGACTGGTGATGCTTCACTATTCTTGAAGTTGAGCAACAAAGCTAGTGGATCTGTAAAGTTTGCCAACAATGAATCTGCTCAAGTAATAGGTAAAGGTTGTGTGGGTAAGGAAAATACAAGCAAAATTAAAAATGCTTTACTAGTAGATGGTGTGAAATTTAACTTGCTAAGTGTTAGCCAATTATGTGATAGTCATTTTGATGTGCATTTTTCTGTTGATAAATGTGTTATTACTCATAGAATTTCTAAACTTTATATTACTGGCTTTCGAGAAAATAATGTATATTATGTTGATTTTGATAATGTGAGTAATGATATTGTATGCATGCCTTCCTTGATTGATGATGTGGATCTGTGGCATAGACGTCTAGGACATGCTAGTATAGAACATTTATCTAAGTTGAGTAAGAATGAGCATGTTAGAGGTCTACCCAAGTTGAAATATGAAAAGGGTCAATTGTGTGATGCATGTCAGCTAGGTAAGTTGCATAGATCTTCTTTCAATCCAAAACCGGTTATTTCCACTAACAATGTGCTTGAATTGCTCCATCTTGATTTATTTGGTGAAATTGATGTTGTAAATCTAGGAGGGTCCAAGAATGTCTCCGTGATTGTAGATGATTATTCTAGGTATACTTGGGTCATTCTACTTGCAAATAAAAGTGATGCTTTTAATGAGTTTGCTAAGTTGTGCAGAAAGTTACAGAATAGTGGGATCGCAATTTAACACAAGATCTGAGGGGTTTCAAAGCACAGCAAAGGGCTTTAATTAGGCATTTTTCAGAATATTGGTCAGTGCATAAACTTTTGGTCTGGTGATCAAACGCTATAGCGCTTAAAAGTCCTTTAGACGCTGTAGCGCTAGATTTTAATGATTAAAACTAGATGCTATCTTCATTACTGAGCTCCTTGTTTGCATTTTCTTTTTATGCTTTTTGGAACAGCTCAGTAATTTATTTAATATATTTTGCAACTTTTTTCAAAACCACATTCATTTTTATTCTTCATTTTGCAAAGACCAATTTATCATCTTTTGTTCCTAGCCTTAACATAACCGATGCACCCCCAAACTTAGCTTCAAAACAACTCTCAATTTTTAATGAAAATTTGACTAACCCTTGGTTATCCAAAACTTAACTTTATCCTTAGATTACTCCTAGCTAACTAGGTTCTTCACTAAGCTTGGATTTTGTGTAAAAGCAGCAATAAGATCATTTCATTGTTTACACAATGCTGCCTTACTCAAAAAATTCTTATTTAAATTTGGCTATATGAATTAGCTTTTTGCTTACTAAGAAATTCAAAACATGCAGCTAATCATACTTTCTATTTAAGCATACAAAATATTCAAAAACATGCAACACATGCAAAACATGGCATAATTATACTAAATATTTAAAAAACATTATTGTACTTAATTTAAAACACTATTAACCATAAGGTCCTCCCCCAGAAATTAAATTTGGCAGTGTCCTCACTGCTTGGTTGACAAGAAAGGGAGAGGCCTTAGAAGAACAACAAAATAAAGTTCAAAGTACATAACCGGCATAAGAAGCCAACAATTCTTGCCTTATTAGGCCTTCTTGAGCCTCTTACTGGCTCTTGAAGGGGCTGGGGCTCCTTTTGTTGCCTTCTTCTTCTTTGGCTGAGGTGGAGTAGTCTTTTCAGCCGCTACAGCGGTTGGTGGCGCTGTAGCGCTTGCTTCCTGTACTTCTGCCGCTGCAGCGTCTGATTCCTGCACTTCTTCTTCCTCTTCTGTTTGCTCTTGCTCCTGCTCTGGCTCTTTTTCTTCCAGCTCTGGCTCTGTTTCATCCTGCATATTCACTAGCTCCTCAGCAGCCTCCTTTTCAGTTTCCTCCTCTGTCAGAATTGCCTCAGGCATTGTGTCACTAGGTACTGCAGACATAGTTGCTGCAGCACCTACTGGCTGAATACCTTCTTCTGGGTACTCAGCAAGTTTGACACCTGGGTTTCTTCTAGGCTTTGTGTATGACTGATAAATTTTCTTGAGCTGCTCAGTGGGTTTTTCTTTTGTTGCTGGTTGTTTTGGTTCAGGCTTCTTTGGTGTTACTTGCTTGGCAGGTGTTTTCTTGGGTGTTACTTTGGTTTGTTCAAGGATGGAGGTGGGGGTTGATGGTGGATTGGCTGTTTTGGCAGGGGGGTTTTTGGTTTCTTTGGGCTTGGGGTTGGGTCACACTGTATTTCTTCTGCTTGCTCCTCTTCTTCACTCTCAGATTCTTCTTCAGTATCACTCTCTTCTCCTGATGATTCTTCATCATCCTGCTTTTCCATCTCTTTCATAACTGCAATTGTTTCTTCTTCATCTTCCTCACTAATGTTTTCAATGTCATCAGAGTCCAAACTTTCCTCCTCTACTACAGCTTTTTGTACTTTCTTGGTTGGGTTAGGCTTTGTTTTCTTTGCTGGGCTAGCCACAGCCTTTTTCTTTTCTGCCCTAACTCCCTTTTTCTCTGGTTTTTTAACTGGCTCTAGCTCCAGTAGCCAATCGGGGAATTGAGGAGGGGGAATGGATGTTTTTCCTTTGGATATCTGGGCATACATTGCTTTTTCCCAGTCAAATTTTTCTTTCACAAATTTGCAGAGGACCTGCTGCTTCAGCTCTAAGCGTTGTAGCGCTGCAGAGTCAGTAGACGCTGCAGCGGCAAGTCTCTGCTTAACTTTGAAAATGCAAGGAAATGCCCCAAGAGGAGATCTTCTTTCTTCTTTCATTTCTACCTCTACATCAGCTTCCAAACACAACTCAGTAATTAAACAAGGAAAATATAAATTACCTCCCTTTTTAACTCTGCACTTCTCTATCTCCCTTGCTATCAATCTTCCTACGTCTATCTTTTCTCCAGCCATTATAGCATCAATGACGATGAGTCTTTCTTTTTCCACAAATGTTGTGTGAGATGTAGGCAGCAGGGAGTGTTTGATGAAACTACACCACAGATTTGCTTCTTCACACAGATATGCCTTTTTAATTTTGTATTCAGCTCCAAATTTATCCCAAGTTGCTCCTTCCACACAAATCCTTCTTCTAACAGCCTCCATCTCTTCATCGCCCCAGTTCAGAACCTTCGTTTCCAGCGCTTTTCCATGATAGCCCAGATGGAAAATATCATTGATTGTTTTGGAGTTGAAGTTTACAGTTTCTCCTCTTACCAGTGAATGGGTTTGAGGTTTTCCCTCCTTAGGCTCTTCAATGCCAGAGTAGAACTCTCGTACCAAAGACGTCATGTAGTCTTTGCGATGCTTAATGAAGTTCTCCCATCCCAACGCTGTGACAGCGGTTGAGAAAGCTTCAGGAGCACTTTCTGTCTTGAATCCCCTTTCAGCTATGAAATCCATCTTCCAAAACCTTTGAGGATCTTGAGTTGCCTTAGCCATGGTGTTTTTGACAGGGTTAGAGGATTCTGGTTTCCTAGTGGCTCCCTTGCCAGATCGTTTTAGGGCAGCTTGCTTTTTAGTCATGGTTGGTTAAAAGCTTGCGTGTTTGTTTTTGGGTTCTGGGAAATGTTGGTGTGTTGGGACGAAGGAAGAAGAAAGAATGAAGGTTATGAGTGGTGGGTTGGTAACGGTTGAGGGGAGTTTCAGAGAGCAAGGAAAGAGAAAGAGAGAGAATGGTAGCGTGGGAAGTTGTGGATATTAAAGTTACGGTTTTGTGAGTGAAGTGGGAGAGAGAAAAAGAAACTGTTGATTTGACAATTGCAGGTGAATAGGTGCACGTGCTGGTCAGGATAGGGATGAGGTCATAGTGCCAGCTCACCCTGAGCAAGATCTTTTTATTTTTTTGTTTGACCACACCCAGCCTTTATTTAACACAACCGCTACAGCGCTCTTGTGATAAGCAACCGCTACAGCGTTTATCCTAATTTCCTGCATAGAAAATAAACATAAAAATTTTGTTAAAATCCTTGGGGCGCCTCCCAAGAGCGCTTGCTTTAAAGTCTGCGGCCAGAATTTCTCTTTCAAATTAAAGGTCTTTAAGTTGAATTGTGGTTTTGTCTCTTACCACATTTTCACCAAAATATTGTTTAACCCTTTGACCATTCACTTTGAAGGTGGTATTGGTTGTTATATCATAGAGGTCCACAGCCCCATGGCTGTATATTTTTATCAATTGAAAGGGGCCTGACCACCTAGATTTTAACTTTCCAGGAAACAATCTTAATCTGGAGTTGTAAAGCAGTACCTGTCCTCCTTCAGTGAGATCTCTTTTTATCAGTTTTTGATCATGCCAATTTTTGGTTTTTTCTTTATAAATTGCTGCATTTTCATAGGCAAAATGCCTAAGTTCTTCCAATTCATTTAGTTGCAGCAATCTAGCATCTCCTGCTTTCTTGTAGTCAAAATTGAGTTTTTTTAGAGCCCAATGGGCCTTGTACTGAAGTTCAATTGGTAGGTGACAGGACTTCCCATAAACCAACCTATAGGGAGACATCCCCAAAGGTGTTTTATAAGCTGTTCTGTAGGCCCATAAAGCATCATCTAGATGTATTGACCATTCTTTCCTTGAAGGCCCTACCATCTTTTCCAACATTCTTTTTATTTCTCTGTTTGACAATTCAGTTTGACCACTAGTTTGTGGATGATAAGCAGTTGCTATTTTATGCTTGACTCCATATTTAGCCAATAGGGTCTCAATTAATTTATTACAAAAATGAGATCCCTCATCACTTATGATGGCTCTAGGAGTTCCAAAACGAGTGAAAATGTTTTTCAATAAAAATTTGCTCACAGACCTTGCATCATTGTTGGGTAAAGCAACAGCTTCAACCCATTTTGAAACATAGTCTACAGCCACTAAAATGTATAGGTTTCCATGAGAAGGAGGAAAATGTCCCATGAAATCCATTCCCCAAACATCAAAGAGTTCAACCTCTAGAATGTTTGTTAAAGGCATTTCATGTTTGTTTGAAATGTTCCCTGTTCTTTGGCACCTATCACATTTTTTTACAAAGTCTTGAGCATCTTTAAAAAGTGAAGGCCAAAAGTAGCCAGATTGTAATACCTTTGCAGCAGTTCTAACACCACAAAAATGCCCTCCAAATGGTGCAGAATGGCAGTGCTGTAGCACTTGAATTTGTTCTTCATCTGCTAGGCATCTCCTCATTAACTGGTCTTGACACTTCTTGTATAGAAAAGGTTCATCCCAATAATATTGCTTCATTGTGTGGAAGAACCTTCTCCTTTGCTGATAAGTCATCTCAGCAGGTACCACCTTGCTAACCAGAAAGTTCACTATGTCAGCATACCAAGGTGTTGCAGACTCAGCCGCTACAGCGTCAAGTGTTTTTACACTGGCCGCTACAGCAGTTGATGATTCAGCATTCATTGTCAGTAGCTGTTCATCTGGAAAGTATTCCTTGATCTCCCCACCTGCTGTACCTGCAATGTCTCTTTCCAATCTAGAGAGATGATCAGCAACTTGGTTCTCCACTCCCTTTTTATCCCTTATTTCTAAATCAAATTCTTGGAGTAGGAGAACCCACCTAATTAGCCTAGGCTTTGCATCTTTCTTTGTTATCAAATATTTAATGGCTGAATGGTCTGTGAAGACAATTACCTTGGTGCCAACCAAATATGATCTAAATTTATCAAATGCAAAGACTATAGCTAATAGTTCTTTTTCAGTGACTGTGTAATTCAATTGAGCTTCTACAAGTGTTTTGCTAGCATAATATATAGAGTGGAAAATTTTATCATACCTTTGCCCAAGCACAGCTCCAATGGCAAAGTCACTAGCATCACACATAAGCTCAAAAGGCTTACTCCAGTCAGGAGCTATAATAACTGGTGCTGTTATTAAAGCTCTCTTCAATTTATCAAAGGCTAACATGCATGGCTCATCAAATATGAAGGGGTTATCATGTTGTAACAGTTGGTACAAAGGTTTGGAGATTTTTGAAAAATCTTTTATGAATCTCTTATAGAATCCAGCATGCCCCAAAAAGCTTCTAATACCTCTGATGTTGGTTGGAGGAGATAGCTTCTCAATGACCTCTATTTTAGCCTTGTCCATTTCCAATCCTTTTTTAGATATCTTATGCCCCAAAACTATACCTTTTTGCACCATAAAATGGCATTTCTCCCAGTTTAGCACAAGGTTAGTCTCTTCACATCTAATCAAGATTTCTTCCAAGTTGGATAGGCATAGATGGAATGTTTCTCCAAACACAGAGAAATCATCCATGAAGACTTCCATGGATCTTTCAATGTAATCAGAGAAAATTGCCATCATACACCTTTGAAAAGTGGCAGGTGCATTACACAGGCCAAATGGCATCCTTCTAAAAGCAAAGGTGCCATATGGACAAGTGAATGTAGTCTTTTGCTGATCTTCAGGCAATATTGCAATCTGGTTATAACCTGAATAACCATCAAGAAAGCAATAAAATTCTTTACCTGCTAGCCTGTCCAGCATCTGGTCAATGAAAGGCAATGGAAAATGGTCCTTTCTTGTTGCCTTATTCAACCTTCTGTAATCCATGCATATTCTCCAGCCTGTTATTTTTCTGGTTGGAAGCAGCTCATTCATCTCATTAGTTATTACCGTTACCCCTCCTTTCTTGGGCACACACTGCACAGGACTGACCCATGCACTGTCAGAAATGGGGTATACAATACCTGCATCCAACCACTTGATGATTTCTTTCTTCACCACCTCTTTCATAATTGGATTCAACCTCCTCTGCCCTTCAATGCAATTTTTAGAGCCTTCTTCTAACACTATTCTGTGCATACAAATGGTTGGGCTGATACCCTTTATATCTGACATTTGCCAACCAATTGCCTTTTTATGCCGCTGTAGCGTCTGAATTAGATCATGTTCCTGCTTTTCAGAAAGGTCAGAAGCAATTATAACAGGTAAAGTACTATTGTTACCTAGATAAGCATATTTGAGGTGTGAAGGCAACTCTTTAAGTTCCAGAGTTGGTGGTTGTTCAGTGGAGGGGAGATCCTTTCTCATATCTTGAATTCTCCTGCTCCAAAGATTCATATTTCTTAGCCCAAATTTCTTTGACTGTATGCTCCTCTTCTTCTGCAGCTTCTGCATCAGAACCTGTATCTTCACTGCTGTCCAGTAATTGCCTCAGATGATCTGTACTTTCTGGAAGTGATCATGAACTACCTTGTCAATAGCAGACACAAAGGAGCACTCTTCAATATTGGGACCTGGAAATTTCATAGCATTCAGGATGTTGAACTTGACTTCTTGGTCATTGACCCTCATGATCAATTCTCCTCTCTGCACATCTATCAAAGTTCTTCCAGTGGCCAAGAATGGCCTTCCCAATATGATGGGTACTTCTTTATCTGCATCAAAGTCCAAGATTACAAAATCAACAGGAAATACAAATTTGTCTACCTTTATTAGAACATCTTCCAAGATTCCTTTTGGATATGCAAGTGTGTTCTATCAGCTAGCTGCAGTGTAAGTGAGGTAGGTCTGGCAGTTCCCACTCCTAGCTGTGTGTATATGGACTTAGGCATAAGATTTATGCTGGCTCCCAAATCACATAGAGCACGACCAGTGTAAAAATTTCCAATTGAGCATGGTATAGTAAAACTGCCAGGATCTTTTGATTTGGGTGGGAGCTTGTTCTGCATCAACATGTTGCATTCCCCAGTCATTGCCACTGTTTCAAACTCTCCTAGTCTCCTCCTCTTAGTAAGCACATCCTTCATAAACTTTGCATAGTTAGGCATTTGTTGTAGAGCTTCCACCAAAGGAACATTAATGTGCAACTGTTTAAGGACTTCTAGGAATTTGTTAAATTGCTTGTCTTCATGAGCCTTTCGAAGTCTTTGAGGATATGGAGGATCTGGGTATGTTGGAATGATTTTGGGTAGTGGTGGTGTTTTCTCAATAACAGGCGCTGCAGCGGTAGGTTCAGGCGCTGTAGCGCTTGTTGTAGGTTCTTTTTGTTTTTCAGTATTTTTGTTTTTTTCATCATCTGAAACAGTTGATGATCCTATCAAATCTCTCTCACTCCTTAAAGTTATAGCTTTTACATGCTCCTTCCCTGTAGTACTTGAAGTTGAAGCTTCTGTAGTGGATGGTAATGATCCACTAATTCTTTGGGAAAGGACATTAGCCAATTGCCCCATTTGTACTTCTAGATTTTTAATGGAAGCTTCATGAGTTTTCAGGGCTGTCTTGCAATCACTCATAAAACCTTTCATCAATCCTTCCAATGAATTATCTATGACAGGGGCATTCTGTCTTTGGTAGTTCTGAGCAGGGAATCCTGGTGGATTTGCTGGAGCACTATAATTAGGTGTTGTTGCATTGTTAGCTCCCCATCTGAAATTGGGATGGTTCTTCCAACCAGGATTATATGTATTTGAATAGGGATTATTGTTTTTATTGAAACCCACAAAGTTCACAGAGACAGGATTACCAGGACATTCTTCATACAAATGCTCTCCTCCACAGTATACACAGCTTACTGACCCTGGAGAGGCTTGCTCAATGACAGCTACTGTAGGTTCATGTACCGCTGCAGCGGTAACCGCTACAGCGTTTGGTGTACTCATAGATTTTATCATGTTAGTAAGAGAGGCAACCTGTGCAGATAGAGCAGAAACTTCACTTATTTCATGCACACCAGCTACCTTCTTCTGCTGAGCTAACCTTTCTGTAGGCCATTGATAGCTATTTATGGCAATGTCATCAATCAGATCACATGCCTCATTATAGGAGGTTTTCAACAACACACCCCCTGAAGAGGCATCTAACATTTGTCTGGTTGTTGGATCTAGTCCATTGTAGAAGGTTTCCATTTGGATAATCACAGGTATACCATGATGAGGGCACTTTCTCAACAGCTCCTTCCATCTCTCCCATGCCTCAAACAGTGTTTCAGCATCTCTTTGTCTGAATGCAGTAACCTCACTCCTCATTCTTGCATTCTTACTTGGAGGAAAGTATTTTGCTAAGAATTTCTCAGCCATTTCATTCCAAGTATGGATAGAGTTAGGCTCTAGAGAAGTTAACCAGGCCTTTGCTCTATCCTTCAAGGAATAAGGAAAAAGTTTTAATCTGAATGCATCATCACTTACCCTTGGAATGATGAAGTTACTGCAGACTTCCAAAAATTGCTTTAAGTGTAAATATGGGTCCTCTTGAGGAGCACCACCAAACTGTCTCACTGTTTGCAACATTTGGAACATCATAGGTTTGAATTCAAACTGAGCTGTGTTGAGAGTAGGTCTTACTATGCTTGTCTCCATGGTTTGTGGATCAAACACAGCATAGTCCCTCATTGGTCTATCTCTGTCATTTACCATTTGAGCAGGTCCTTCATTTATGAATTGATGTCTGTACCAGTCCTCTTGGTCATGTAAGGTTGGAGTGGGTGGCTGCTGATGTCTACCTCTACCCCTTCCACCTGGTTCAGTCCCTCCTCTACCAGAGCTAGTTCTGCCATGTAGAGTGTTAGCTCTACCAGAATTGGTCCTATGACTGTGTTCTGACATGGTAGGTCTGAGCCTGTGAAGATGTCTTAGTTTCCTGAACCTTCTCTCTGGTTCTGAGTATGGTTCAAATTCTGGTGGTTGAGACCTGGGCATACGCTGTAGCGCTTACTGCTGCAGCAACAAGAAACAACACACCAGTGTAAAATAGGCACTAAGTTTACTAAAAACTTAAACAATGAAAATTAAATGCAATCCCCGGCAACGGCGCCACAAACTTGTTGTGCGAAAAGGTGATGTGCAAGTATACACAATCGCAACAAGTAATATATTGATAAGTAAAGTTCGTTCCCACAGGAATTGGAATTAATCTAAGAAGTTTAAGTGATTAGAATCTTAGTGAAAAGAATTAAGTAACAAGTAAAGGTAAAGAGTTGTAAACATCATAAGTTGTGATAAAACAGTATTAAGTTTGAAGTGATTAAAGGTGAGTTGGATAGCTCAGTAGTTGTGTAAATTCCCAAGAGTAATGTTCAGATAATATTAGACGCTGTAGCATTAAGCGCTGTAGCCCTTTAGAATCAGTAGACGCTGTAGCGCCTTGGTGGCGTGCCTTTCAGTCACTTTCGTCAGGGTTATGTTACAAGACTCCTATGTCTAGGCTCTAAATAAGTTTTACCTCTGTATATTAAGCTCTTACAACATTTGCCTTATGAACTATTACTCCCCTATGTCTAGAGTTAAGTAGTGCTTCCTTTAAATGTCTTTAAAGGGTTTTCATTCATATTATTCCTTGAGTTCTCTTTGTGAACCATGTCTGTACCCACAAAGTTACCTTGTTTTAGTTGATCATTCCCAAACCAATATTGAAAGTATTATGACACAAGGAATAAAACACAAACATCATAATATTATACAAAAGTTACTCAAGGTTCATTACATACTAAGAACAATCCAACTACAACAAAGTTAGCTCATCACAAGTTCCATCAACATAATACAACTAGAGAGTATGTATTACCGTATGAAGACAAGAGAAAAGTGGTTGCAAAAGATACACTCCAATGATCCCACGTCGCATACAAGAGATGAAGTTGAGGCGTGAGCAAAACCTTGAATGAAGACTAGAAAAACTATGTTAAGAAAAATAAAAGCTTTAAGGTAGTGTATCAATGGAGAAAATAGCTACTACGTATATTATGTAGTTCTCTTCTCAAAGTACTACTACTTGTCTACGTATGTTACCTCCTAGAGAAGCAATCTTAATTAAACTAATTATTTTACTAAGTCTTAATAGAATAATAATATTACATGATGATCATAAGACTTAGATATTATCTTTAAAGTACTTTACAAAAAGTGCTAATGATGGAATACAACAACTATCACATGGGTTCCATTTAGGAGGCGCCAAGTGTAATTTAGTATCCACTTGAAAGTCAAAATATGTAACATCCCCAAAATAATTAATGGAATTATTTGGATGTTAACCCAATTAAGCTAATTTAGTACTCGACTGGTAAATTTATTGAGTGCCAAAATTATTTATCGGTTGTCATCGAATCGTTAACCGGATAATACGGACCAAGGAAGTTTTGGAATCGAAATAGGAGATTTCGATCAATATGGTAAATTGACCGCGTTACAACAAATATACTAAATAAATATATTTGTGTATACGTGTGTGCATGTGAGAGGAAAGAAAGAAATTAAAAGAAAGAAAGGAATTGAAAGAAAGAAAGAAACTGAGAAACAGAGAGAAGAAAAGAGAGAAAGAAGAGAAAAAGAGAGAGATGGCGTGAGGGAGAAGAGAAGAGGGAGTGAGAGACTTCGCCGAAACGACTTCCGTCCAACACGAAAAATGTTCATCGCTACTTCCTCTTCGTTTTGGTACCAATTTCGTGACGATCAGCTCACTCTCTCTCACTTGGCCATTTTCGTTTTTTTGGAGCTTTTGTGGGAAATCCGATTTTGGGTTGGTTTTGAAGGTTTAGGTTCGGTTAGGAGCGAACCCAAGGATGATGGATCGTTGATTGAGGTTCGATTGAAAGATTGGAAGCGAGTTGGGTGATTTGGGGTTTTGGTGAATAGTGTCATGGAGGTTAGAGGAGGAAGATGATGAATAGTGTCCGTGGAGAATTTCGGGGAAATCGGTATTTCGGTCAAAATGAGGTTTCGCGATCGAGTGGAAAGCTTTGGAAGCGGATTGGATGTCGCCGGAGCGGGGAATGTTCGTGTGGTTACTCGGTGGATTCGGCCGTACGTGGTTCACGCTTCAAGGGTGAGTTTTACTCACGTTTAGGATTTTTGTTTTTCGAATTAATTGATAAACTGTTTTATCGCTTTCGCTGGACTGGAATATTATGTGATACTGTCTGATTCGGGTTAGGAATCGATTGGGGCGAGTCTCGGGTTGCGTCGTGTTAAAAATGGAATTTTTGGTGATTTGATTCGAGGGATTTTGATTTAAAACCGTTATTTGGAAAATATGTCGCATCTTGATAAAATCCGTTTTGAATGAGTTTTTGATTGACTTGAATAATTGTGTGACTTTGATTGGAACTGTTTTTATGGTTGTCAAATCTGTTTTTAATCGGAACAAGAATCGGAATTGAGCGGAATCGCGGTTTTCGTGCGAAATCGTCAAAATCTGCCTTAACAGACCCCCCTTGCTGCCATTTCGCGCTCCACTTGCGCCCCAGGCGCAACTCCAGCGCCATTTGGCAGAACCTGCTGCCAGTTCGCGCGTAACTCGCGCGCCAGCGCGACTCCAGCGCCATTTGGCAGAATTTCAGCAACCAAACACTGTTTTTCGTTTTGCGATAACTTTTGATCCGGGAACCCGATTGAGGTGTTCTAAGATGCGTTGGAAAGCTTATTCAGAGGCCTAACTGAATATTCTATTTTTAAGGCAAAATGAACTGCTTTTGATATTGAAAATTATGTCGAAAAGTGGTCAACTAGAGTGCGAGTGTGAACTTGGTTTTTATAAAAAGAAAATGTGGATTAAGGGTTTCATTGATTGTCTAATTTGATGGACCGTGGGTTCATAGTACTGTAGATATATGTTTATATATCGAGTTGGGTGACGACCCTATGTTGTAACATACTAGGGGGGGGGAGTCATGATCCTCTTACCTAGGCTCCATGCCAATAGGAGAATGTACTATTGGTAGGGGGGTTCACCGGCTTGCAGCGTTCGCGTCAGCGGTGTTATGTTGTTTGTAGTGCGATACCGGCTTGCAGCGTTCGCGTCAGCGGTGTCGTACTGAGTTAACAGGTTACCGGCTTGCAGCGTTCGCGTCAGCGGTAATCTGTTTTTGTGTGATTGTTTTATGCGGTTCATCGGATGGAGCGTTCGCGCGGCCGATGCCGTATTGACTTAAAACCGGATTTTATAATTGAACCGAGAGTGCGAGTAGGGGTCTCGGTAGAACTCACTGAGACAAGTTGTCTCACCCAATCCATTGTTGTTGTTTTACAGAGAAACAGGGAAAGAGGAGATCCACAGAGGCACGAGCAGGTTGCCCTCGGACTGGCTACTGAAGACTTAGCTTTATGTTTAAGTTTATATTTCCCTTTTGTTGTCTGTATACTAAAACATTATGTATTTAATGTATATCTTTCTTCCGCTTTCTTGTATGATACTGAATACTATAGATGCTGATGGTATATGGTCTGAGAACCATATTGTCTTGTTGTAAATAAGACTGTTTGGGTTATATTCAGCGAAAAATTTATAGTGATATTCAGTGTCTAAGCAGGAATTATATCTCTGATGTGTTACTAATGTGCACTTGGGTATTTTTAGTCGATAAAATTACCGGGGTGTTACAGTTGGTATCAGAGCAGTTCGACCTAGTCGGACTTAGCTTAGGGTTGAGTCGATTCCTTGCTAGTCCTTTTGTAATTACACTTGTGATGCTAAGAGACATTGAGCCTGATCAACTTAATACTTAGTGCATCATAAGCGGAATTATGACTGGATGATCAAGATGCAATCCTCGACCACAATCGGAATCTTCAACCGGTGCAGCCTCGGGAAAGGTGACATGACGGTGGAACAATACACCGCTAGGTTTGAGGAGTTGTCTCAGTTTTACCAAGTGGTAAAGTAAGCTTCGGATGACGAACGGAGAATGCAGAAGTATAAGACGGGCATAAGTGCTTTTATGATTTATGGTCTCAGTTCTTATACTGCTACAAATTATGTTGCCTTAATGCAACCAGCCTATGTCGCCGAGGATTATCTCATAGGGAGTATGGGAAAATAAGGAAGGTAGTTGAATTATCAACTTCGAATGCAAAGTCCTAAGATAAGTTCATTAAAGGAAAAGCAGATGCAATTCTTTGATTCTTCAAAGGTCAGAAGATGTTCCAACTGTGGAAAGCCTCACAGCGGTGATTGCAAGCGAAGATCTAATCGGTGCTATTATAGTAATGTAGAGGGTCACTATGGTAAAGCGTACCCCGTAAGGAAAAGTTCCAAGGAGTCACAAGCAGCTCTAAGGCAAGGACGAGTCAACACTCTGGATGTTTAGGCAGTTACAACTGCAGACAATCTACTGAGGGGTATGAGATCAGTTTTCAATAACCTCGTCTGTATATTAAATGATACGGGTGCAACCTATTGTTGTATATCCCGATCGCATGTGAATCGGTTGGGATTAGCCTTATCATCGCTATCCGAGCCGATGACTATCTTAACTGCGGCTAAGGGTCGTGTCCAGACCCAATCCTTGTGTCGGAATTGTCTACTTGTCATAGGAGGCAGAAATTTAGTTGTAGAATTTATTGTTTGCCTATGAGAAGTGTGGACACCATTTTGGGTATGAATTGGATGACTGCAAATCATGTTGCAAACGTCGGTATTAATCAACTATCAGCTTCGCTTCAGAATCAGTTGAATTGTCTAGGACAAATTCTGAAGCGGTTACCTAGTTCACCTTAGACGGTCAATCTTCATTCCAAGGTGCGGGAGCACACGTTAGTATGTTATCTGCATCCGCTGAAACTAGTTTAGATTTGTCGAACGTTCAGGTCGTGAATGACTTTCTGGATGTCTTCACGATGAAGTTTCTTCTGAACCTCCAGAGCGAGAAGTAGAGTTTACTGTAGAATTGATTCCTGGCACGGGATCAATGTCTATTGTTTCTTATTGAATATTCCTTTAGAATTAAAGGAAATGGAGTCTCGACTTGAAGAGTCGATGTTAAAGAAATTCATTCGACCGAGTACTTCGCTAAGGAGTGCTCTGGTGTGGTTAGTCAAAAGGAAAAATGGTAGCATGAGATCGTGCATTGATTATCGACAACTCAACAAAGTGACGATCAGGAATAAATATCCCTTACCAAGGATAGACGATTTGCTTGAGCAATTTGAGGTGCTGCAGTGTTTCTAAAATTGATCTGAGGTCAGGACATCATCAAATAAAAGTTAGAGCCTTAGATATTCCGAAGACAGCCTTCCGTACTTGGTATGGACATTACAAGTTTGCAGTGATGCCCTTCGGTTTGACTAATGCTCCAGCGGTATTCATGGATTACATGAACAGGGTTTCCCACCCTTACTTGGATCGGTTTGTGGTAGTTTTCATTTATGATATCTTGGTGTACTCTAAGACTATTGGGGAGCATGCCCAACATCTCCGCGTTATTCTGAACGTACTCCAAGAGAAGAAATTGTATTCTAAGCCGTCGAAGAGTGACTTCTGGATGTCGGAAGTGAAGTTTTTGGAATGCGTGATTTCCCAATTGGGAGTTGCGGTGGATCCCAGTAAGGAGGGAGCTGTGTTGAACTGGGAACGACCAACGTCAGTCACTGAAATCAGAAGTTTTCTAAGTCTAGCCGGTTACTATAAGAGATTTGTTCAAGGGTTCTCACAGTTAGTTTTCCACTTACACGGTTAACTCGTAAGGGTCAACCGTTTACGCAGGGTGCTGATTGTGAAGAATGTTTTCAAGAATTGAAGGTTTGGTTGACTTCTGCTCCAATCCTGATTCTTCCAGATCCGTCTTTGAGATTCCAAATTTACAGCGATGCTTCTGGGAAGGATTTAGGATGTGTTCTTGTGCAGAATCAACAAGAGGTAGCTTATGCGTCCAGATAATTGAAGACTCATGAAGAGAGTTATCCGACTCATGATTTGTAATTGGCATCGATTGTGTATGCACTGAAGATTTGGAGACGTTACCTGTATGGGTCTCGTTTCGAAGTCTTTAGTGATCACAAAAGTTTAAAGTATCTGTTTGATCAGAGGAACTGAATAGCAGGCAGAGAAGTGTGTAGAATTCTGAAGGATTATGACTTCGGGTTGAAGTATTATCCAGGAAATCCCAATGTTGTAGCTGATGCGAGTAATAGGAAATCCATTCACATAGCAGAGTTGATGCTGCAAGAAATGGGATTGTTAGAGTCTTTTAGATCTAAGTTGGAGTACATCCGTAAGTTTCCACTTTGGTGGCGAGGTATTAGTTTGTTAACCTCTCCTTGGTGAAGGTTGACAACGAGATTGTCTTACGAGATTCCATTTGACAAAATGAACGTGAATACGAATATGTAAGTGAGGTAACTGCTGACTGTTTTCACATTGCGAAAAAGCACCAAAGGATTAATTGATGGATCTGCTGCAAGGGACTGGAATTTCCGAAGTGAAGCTTGGCGTGCGGTGTAATAATTTTGAAAAATCGTTTTTGTGAAAACCCGCATGCTAAAGTTAATTTTTGGAACGAATTAAGAGGCTAATAGAATATGATTGACGAGGAGAAATCCTAGGAGGATTACTTAGGTTGAGGGGAAGCTCTCAACGCCATTGACTAATTCGGAAAGGAGCTCTGAGTTCTGTTTGATAGTTGTTTTGAGAACAACAGAGGTGATTTTCATTGTTTTCAAGTTTATTTGATGTCCCCGCGGTTTACTTCTACGTTTAAGATAAACGTTTCTGGTAAATCCTCATTCCATCTTTTTGAAGAGTTCTATCTCGAAATCCCAAGGGTGAGTCAGGAAGTTTCACAGAGGACCTTTCCGTCACGCTTTTTCTATGTGTGTGGGAACTGTTATGGATTTTTAGAGAATTTGCGGAGAACGTGTTTACACCCTTCGAGAAAAATCATGTTTGTACTTATCTCTACCGTGGAGTACCAATTTGTGGATCTCATCTTCGACCTGTATCTCTATCAAGTGTCTTGTATTAAACCCTTTGATTTAAATTAATCAAAGTTGGGGAGCAAGTGAGGAATGAAGCTTCAGAAGTGTTTTCAAATGCGGTGCCGAGCCGATGTAGGCAAATGATGAGTTTCTCGTGTAGATGGGTGACCAGAGAGTTCGTATCAAGGTAGTAGTGGATCATACTTGGAGATTGATGTGCCAACTTGGGAAGAGTTCCTACGCTCATTTCGTTAGTTCGAAATTGTTTTCCAGCAACTTAAACCTTTCTGAGAATGTCGATTCTCGGGTAGTCGGATGAAAGACTTAGCAAAATTTTGAGGACAAAATTCTTTCAAGTTGGGGAGAATGTAACATCCCCAAAATAATTAATGGAATTATTTGGATGTTAACCCAATTAAGCTAATTTAGTACTCGACTGGTAAATTTATTGAGTGCTAAAATTATTTATCGGTTGTCATCGAATCGTTAACCGGATAATACGGACCAAGGAAGTTTTGGAATCGAAATAGGAGATTTCGATCAATATGGTAAATTGACCGTGTTACAACAAATATACTAAATAAATATATTTGTGTATACGTGTGTGCATGTGAGAGGAAAGAAAGAAATTAAAAGAAAGAAAGGAATTGAAAGAAAGAAAGAAACTGAGAAACAGAGAGAAGAAAAGAGAGAAAGAAGAGAAAAAGAGAGAGATGGCGTGAGGGAGAAGAGAAGAGGGAGTGAGAGACTTCGCCGAAACGACTTCCGTCCAACACGAAAAATGTTCATCGCTACTTCCTCTTCGTTTTGGTACCAATTTCGTGACGATCAGCTCACTCTCTCTCACTTGGCCATTTTCGTTTTTTTGGAGCTTTTGTGGGAAATCCGATTTTGGGTTGGTTTTGAAGGTTTAGGTTCGGTTAGGAGCGAACCCAAGGATGATGGATCGTTGATTGAGGTTCGATTGAAAGATTGGAAGCGAGTTGGGTGATTTGGGGTTTTGGTGAATAGTGTCATGGAGGTTAGAGGAGGAAGATGATGAATAGTGTCCGTGGAGAATTTCGGGGAAATCGGTATTTCGGTCAAAATGAGGTTTCGCGATCGAGTGGAAAGCTTTGGAAGCGGATTGGATGTCGCCGGAGCGGGGAATGTTCGTGTGGTTACTCGGTGGATTCGGCCGTACGTGGTTCACGCTTCAAGGGTGAGTTTTACTCACGTTTAGGATTTTTGTTTTTCGAATTAATTGATAAACTGTTTTATCGCTTTCGCTGGACTGGAATATTATGTGATACTGTCTGATTCGGGTTAGGAATCGATTGGGGCGAGTCTCGGGTTGCGTCGTGTTAAAAATGGAATTTTTGGTGATTTGATTCGAGGGATTTTGATTTAAAACCGTTATTTGGAAAATATGTCGCATCTTGATAAAATCCGTTTTGAATGAGTTTTTGATTGACTTGAATAATTGTGTGACTTTGATTGGAACTGTTTTTATGGTTGTCAAATCTGTTTTTAATCGGAACAAGAATCGGAATTGAGCGGAATCGCGGTTTTCGTGCGAAATCGTCAAAATCTGCCTTAACAGACCCCCCTTGCTGCCATTTCGCGCTCCACTTGCGCCCCAGGCGCAACTCCAGCGCCATTTGGCAGAACCTGCTGCCAGTTCGCGCGTAACTCGCGCGCCAGCGCGACTCCAGCGCCATTTGGCAGAATTTCAGCAACCAAACACTGTTTTTCGTTTTGCGATAACTTTTGATCCGGGAACCCGATTGAGGTGTTCTAAGATGCGTTGGAAAGCTTATTCAGAGGCCTAACTGAATATTCTATTTTTAAGGCAAAATGAACTGTTTTTGATATTGAAAATTATGTCGAAAAGTGGTCAACTAGAGTGCGAGTGTGAACTTGGTTTTTATAAAAAGAAAATGTGGATTAAGGGTTTCATTGATTGTCTAATTTGATGGACCGTGGGTTCATAGTACTGTAGATATATGTTTATATATCGAGTTGGGTGACGACCCTATGTTGTAACATACTAGGGGGAGGGAGTCATGATCCTCTTACCTAGGCTCCATGCCAATAGGAGAATGTACTATTGGTAGGGGGGTTCACCGGCTTGCAGCGTTCGCGTCAGCGGTGTTATGTTGTTTGTAGTGCGATACCGGCTTGCAGCGTTCGCGTCAGCGGTGTCGTACTGAGTTAACAGGTTACCGGCTTGCAGCGTTCGCGTCAGCGGTAATCTGTTTTTGTGTGATTGTTTTATGCGGTTCATCGGATGGAGCGTTCGCGCGGCCGATGCCGTATTGACTTAAAACCGGATTTTATAATTGAACCGAGAGTGCGAGTAGGGGTCTCGGTAGAACTCACTGAGACAAGTTGTCTCACCCAATCCATTGTTGTTGTTTTACAGAGAAACAGGGAAAGAGGAGATCCACAGAGGCACGAGCAGGTTGCCCTCGGACTGGCTACTGAAGACTTAGCTTTATGTTTAAGTTTATATTTCCCTTTTGTTGTCTGTATACTAAAACATTATGTATTTAATGTATATCTTTCTTCCGCTTTCTTGTATGATACTGAATACTATAGATGCTGATGGTATATGGTCTGAGAACCATATTGTCTTGTTGTAAATAAGACTGTTTGGGTTATATTCAGCGAAAAATTTATAGTGATATTCAGTGTCTAAGCAGGAATTATATCTCTGATGTGTTACTAATGTGCACTTGGGTATTTTTAGTCGATAAAATTACCGGGGTGTTACAAAATATCCAGCTGAGAGGAAGAGATAAGGGTGGTGACTCATCATGTCCTCAAGTGGCCACACAAATATCTCAATGGTCAGCCGTCATATAACGCTGTAGCGTCTCCTAGGTAGCATACCGCTGCAGCGCTAAAGCAAAACATCAAACATATTCACAAAGGCATTGACTATGCCCAAGGTTCAGGGAATTAACTTATAACCTATATTTATTCTAATATTCATATATTCACATATTTAAGTACTAGAATTACTTGAGAAGTAAGCTTTGACTTAAGTATTAGGAGCATAAATAACCTATATAAAATAAGGTTATCAATAACAAATTACAATCTGTCTACTAATGGTTACAGTTGAACAAAAGTACTGGACATGAATCAAAGACCAGGATATCTTAAAGTGTAGCGGCTTGGAGGAGAAGCTACTCTAGAGTTCAAGAATTATTTGTTAATCTGCTTTTGATAGGACACCGTGTAAGAACCTATTATTTCAGTTCTATAACTTTTAGTAGTTGAGAGATGATCTGTTTTGTTAAAATAAAATGGAGCTAGCCTTGGAAAAATCTTTTATATAAAACATGCTAATAGGTTAGGCACATGAAGAGTTGTAGTTTTAAAGAAAATAGATTCACGGGTTAGTGTTTTAAAAGAACTTGTTTTTGAAGTAAAGAATTGATTCTTGATTTGGTACTTTAAGCTAGAAATCGATTTCCTCTTGTTTTTAAAGTAACAAATCGATTTCACTCTTGTTTTAACAAGCTAGAAATCGATTTCCATATTAGATTATTTTTAAAATAACTAGTTTTGGAAAGAAAACAATCGATTGATGGCCTTGTTTTTTTAAATGGAAAATTTGATTTCTCTCTCTCTCTCTCTCTCTCTCTCTCTCTCTCTCTCTCTCTCTCTCTCTCTCTCTCTCTCTCTCTCTCTCTCTCTCTCTTTTAAAGCTAGGAATCGATTCCTCACCTGTTTCCCACAGGCAAGAAATCGATTTTTCACTTGCTATGGTGAAGAGCAAAATCGATTTCTTCCTTATCTTTTAAAGCCATAAATCGATTTCAACCTTCCTATTTCTCAAGAAATAAATCGATTTCTATCCACTCCTATTTAAGCACATAATCGATTAATCTCTTTTTAGAAGCTTTCAACGGTCATATTTTGAGTAAATAAATCGATTCACATACACATTGTTTTAAGCAATCAATCGATTTACTACTCATCTATTTTACGTGAAAAATTGCCTCAACGGTCATATTTCTACAAACCTTATAAATAGGCACTTAGGTTTTTCATGAGAAAAAAGAGAACACAGAGAATACAACGCACAACTCACAAATCAGAAAAAGAAGAAAAGAACTTTCACCGTCATATTCTTTCTTCAAGTTCTTCATCGTAAAATCCAAATCACTCATCTCTCTCAACTACTATACTGTTATATTGCTTGAGTGATTGGATCATAGTTTCTCTATTGTATTCATCTACTACTTGGTTGTTGTGAAATTCTGGGAAGTGTTCTTGGGTCGTTCACTCGGGGAGATTGGATTGGTAGCGAAATCCTTAGCGGGGAGCTTGGGTTCTCAATTTGGGAAAATTGAGAGTGGTGTGGTAGCTATAGGGAAGTTGCTTGCTTGTAAAACGTTGAAGAAGTTCTTCTCATATAGTGGTTATTCGCAAGTCCAAAGGTTGCAAAGCCGAAGGTCGAGGACGTAGGGCTTTTATCCCGAACCTCGTAAAAATAACGGTGTATCTCTTTCCCTTCTCTTTACTTTGTTTTTGTTTATATTTGTTTATCGTTATATTTGACTTCATTGCGCTGCGTTCAATATCACAATCTGTTTATCGTTAAATTTGATAATAGTGTGGTTAGTGTAAAATATCACTGTAACTGGTTCTGTCATAGGTATAGCTTGCTTAGGTACTGCATATAGTTTAAATCCTATTTTCCGCATTTGATTTAAACGTGCATCGTTAAATTTTGAAAACAAAAAAGAATTCAATTTTAGCGTATAACCTTATTCACCCTCTCTAAGGTTATCATATAGTCCAACACAAAGCTCTTCTCATCAGCCATGGAAGAATTTTGCGCACTTCTGATTTCGCTTCTTGATTCTTGTTACAACTAACATTTGGTGAATACTGCTGTTTCGTAATTAGGCCCCTGGATGGAGCTCTGATATGCCAGTTGTTAGAACAGAATTATTAGAGTAGAATTACTTGCTTCATTGAATGGCCAAACCATGTTGGTCCGGTACCTTGGTAGCCAAACCGTCTGGTACCTTAGTACCGACTTTGTTATTTCAAAGAACACAAAATATATACACTCGGTACCAAAGTATCGAAATAATTCGGTATTAAGGTATCAGACAATTACCTGTTGCAGAAAAATTAAAATCTAAAACGCGAAAGAGAGAAGAGGGATGAAGAAGACGTACATACTAGAATCATAGAGAGAGTGCGAGAGAGAGAGAGAGCGATGAGAGACAAAAAGAGAGCGAGAGAGTGATGAGGAAGTGCGAGAGAGAAAGGAAAGGGGGAGGTGAGTGAGAGGTCGAAGAAGAGAGGGTAGTGAGAGAGAGAGAGAGAGAGAGAGAGAGAGAGAGAGAGAGAGAGAGAGAGAGAGAGAGAGAGAGAGAGAGAGAGAGAGAGAGAATGTGAAGACTGGGGGTGGGAGTATAGGACGGATAAAGATATGTTGGGGTTTTTGAAAATTTTTGGAGAGTTGTAAAGTAATGGGGGGAGTGGGAAAAGAAAAGCCCAAAGAAATTCACAATACTAAAGGGGCCTCGGACCAAGATCGAAACTAGTCTGCATGCTGTGATGAGTGAGTAAGAGTAATAAAAAATAAAAAAATTAAAAACATTTTTAGAAAGTACCTCTTTCCATTACCACCTTCTTCTATTTTCTCTCATTCCACACACACTCCTTCTTCTTCTCCCTCTCTTTCTCTCTGTCCTCTCGGACATCGCTGCTTCAGATCTCGCAGCGTAACAGAGAATCTCCATCACCTTTCCATATTTCAATTTCCCCTCTCATTCTCTGATCTACCCCTCACCATGGCTGCAAACGCCCCCATCACCATGAGAGAAGCCTTAACGGTTCGTTTCATTTCCATTACCGAATTCCGCTTTTTACGAACTCCATTTTCTCTCTCAGATCCAATGTCGCACAGCATTGTCACCATTCAATTAGATTCCTCACATTTCGATTTTTATTATTTTGATTTCTGATTTTGCGATGCGGTGATTGTTTTTTGCAGTTAGGGAGCGTTGGAATCAATCCGCAATTCATCACGTTCACTCACGTGACGATGGAATCGGAAAGGTTCATTTGCGTTAGGGAAACTTCTCCTCAGAATAGTGTTGTTATGATTGACATGAATATGCCTATGCAACCTTTGAGACGTCCAATCACTGCTGATTCTGCTCTCATGAACCCCAATACCAGAATTCTTGCCCTTAAAGGTAATGGGATTTGCGATTCAATTATTGTGATTGCTAATGAACTATTTGGATCGTATAGTTGCGATAGCTTGCGATTCAACCTTTAGATTTTTGTTTGCCTCATGAATGCGATGTTGTTATTGTCAATGCAGCTCAAGTTCCTGGCTCTACTCAGGATCATTTGCAAGTATTTAACATTGAAACGAAAACAAAGATGAAATCATATCAAATGAACCAACAGGTGCGAATTTGTAAATGATCTTGATTTGATGTTTGTGCCCTTGGAGGAATTTTCTTCTCTGACGATGGGTTGGATAATATGTTGTCATTTCCTTTAGGTTGTATTTTGGAAGTGGATAACCCCAAACACTCTAGGCATAGTTACTCAGACATCTGTGTATCATTGGTCAGTTGAAGGTGAAGCCACATTGTTCTATTGCCTATTTGCTTCTGTAATTCTATCTAAATTTTACTGTGCATCGTCTTGTACTCTAAGTCTACTGTACGGAAACTTTTTGGACTGTGAATTTATTATTTTTGCCATTTCTCATATCCAGGTGATGGTGAGCCAGTGAAGGTGTTTGAACGAACAGCTAATCTGGCAAGTAATCAGATCATCAATTATCGTTGTGATCCTAGTGAAAAGTGGTTGGTTTTGATTGGAATTGCTCCTGGTTCTCCTGAAGTATGTGTTTTATTTCCTATGGAAACTTTCCACGCCTTGCACTTTGACTTATCTGTGATTTCCCTTTCATGCTTGTGCTTGTGTGCCAACTAATAAGTTGCAAAACTTACCTTATATATATATATATATATATATATATATATATATATATATATATCATGGGTTGAATGTTGTCCTTATATGCATGCCTGGGGGAGACACTTTTGCTAGTTCTGGGGCTATAATAAACCTTACCCATCCCTCATTCTCACCACAATATATTATGCACTTGATATTTACTTTGATGAGTGCGGGGATTCATAATGCAAGTTGTCAGTTTGTAACTGATATTATGCCAAAATATATTTAGAACATAGTTGATTAGCCATTTACGAATCACTTACTGAAGCACTCAAGAGAAATGTTAATACTTCCAGTTGTAAATAATTTAATGATTTTGACATTTTACTTTACCTTTATTGTCATTTCTTGTAGTGTATACAATATTAAGGTATAGAACATCAACGTTTTTCTTTTGAAATGAATTTACTTTATCTTGTTTTTCCATTCATTCAATTGATGGTTAAAATCTATATTTTCCTAAGCTTTTACATTTTATTATTATTTTGACTTAACCTTCTTTTCGGTTGAACATTACTTACACTTTTGTATTATTTAGTATGTGTGCTAAAATACAAAGGTTCAAGACTTAGGGGTACACTTGCTTTTCAAGCTGTTTGTTATTCAAATGTAATTCTCCCCAACTTTTTTCAAAACATTATTAATGAAATTATTTTCTTTTATGAGTTAACTGGTTGTATACTGTTATTTTAGAATTCGAAAATGTGAGATTCTTTTTCTGTTTTCTTTTCTCTTTCTAGAAGTCCTGAATATTTCATCTTTTGACATGATACAAATTCGAGAATACCAAATCTTCTGAAATTATTAATTTTTGGAGTGATGTTTTTTTGTCAGAGACCACAACTAGTAAAAGGAAACATGCAACTCTTTGCAGTGGATCAACAACGGAGCCAGGCACTTGAAGCACATGCTGCCTCATTTGCCTCATTTAGAGTACATCCGTCTTCTATGTGATTCATTTATGTGGATTTCAACTGTGTGGCTTGTAGGTTTAATTTTGTTTGGTACTGTAATGTAATGTATGCAACTTACAGGTTGCTGGAAATGAGAAGGATTCGACTCTTATTTGTTTTGCATCCAAGACCATCAATGCTGGACAGGTCACGTCCAAGTTGCATGTCATTGAACTTGGTGCCCAGCCAGGTATAAGGATGGCTAGATTATCAATAATCAACCAAATGGAACATGCCAATATTTAAAGTGGAATTTTTAATATCAATTTAAGTAATGAGTAATATAGGAAATAATGGGATATGAAGTGGCAGAAGTTTAGAATCATCAAATATCATGAATATATAAGTACACAGTTTCAAACGGGGTCAAAATATTTTTTCAAACAGACGAACACAAAAGATATTATAAAAAAACCACGGAGTGTCTATTACTTGTAGTATACGTTCTTACTCCTTCTCATGCTTTCATTGCCATCTTCTGATAAATTCCGGTGTTTGTTATCAGGCAAGCCATCATTTACTAAAAAACAAGCTGATCTGTTCTTTCCACCAGACTTTGCTGATGACTTTCCTGTATCAATGCAGGTATATAAGTGTAAACTTCATATAAGATTCTCTATTCCCAGTAGATATTATGTTAAATATTTAACATGTTTTGATTGTGCAGATTTCAAATAAATATGGCTTGATATATGTTATCACAAAACAAGGGCTTTTATTTGTCTATGATCTGGAGACTGCCACTGCAGTTTACAGAAATCGAATCAGTCCCGATCCTATATTTTTGACCTCAGAAGCATCATCAGTAGGGGGATTTTATGCTATAAATAGACGTGGCCAAGTATTACTTGCTACTGTGAATGAGGCAACGATTGTATCTTTTGTTAGTGGCCAGGTATTTTATGTGTTACACCATGTTTTTGACTAATTTGGAATAACTTTTCTGGTATCTATTTCTTAATTTTTGTTTGGGTATCATGCAGTTGAATAATTTGGAACTTGCTGTTAATCTTGCTAAAAGAGGAAACCTCCCTGGTGCTGAAGAATTGGTAACTTGGACTAGAATATTTTTGGTTCTCTGTCTATTGTCTTAATAGATTGTAGCTGTCATAAAAGCATTCCCGGAGTGTCGTTCAGATTATAATAATTTTTAGCAAAGGGATTATCATAAAAAGTACTAGAAAATGATGAACAATGTATTATTTATTTTGTGGCATCTGCTTTTGTACACGTTTTTTATAGAGAATACCAATATGGACACTTGACAATTTGAAGCTCGTCATTACTTGAGAGAAATTTGATCAAAAGCAAATGCTGAAAAGTATATGAAGTATGTGCACAACAAATGTATCTTTATGCACTTTTAGTATAGATTTCAGTAAACAAATCATTTTAGCATAAAGTTTGCCCATGCCACTGTTTTTTTCTTCCTAGTTTATTTGACCCATGAGAAACATGGCTTTTCTTTTCATGTTTTTTACAATTGTTTGTTATTTTCCCTTAGTGATTGTAAAATTTCTGTCTTTTTCTCAGGTTGTTCAGCGTTTTCAAGAATTATTTGCCCAGACCAAGTATAAGGAAGCTGCCGAGCTTGCTGCAGAATCACCAAGAGGAATACTTCGTACTCCTGACACGGTTGCTAAATTTCAGGTATATGTTGTGTTATACATGTCAGTACATTTATATATTTTTTTTGTAAACTGAATACATTTGGTTTGGGGCGTGCCTAGTGAAATTGTGCCATATTAATATAAAATTTTAATATGCTTTTCATGTCAATTTTTTATTTGCCTGTGGTTTTCTTCAGAGTGTGCCTGTGCAAGCGGGGCAAACACCACCACTGTTGCAATACTTTGGAACTTTGTTAACCAGGGGTAAACTCAATGCTTTTGAGTCGTTGGAGCTGTCACGACTTGTTGTAAATCAGAACAAAAAGAATCTTCTGGAAAATTGGCTAGCAGAGGACAAATTGGAATGCAGTGAGGAGCTTGGTGACCTTGTGAAGGTGCTGAAAGAAATTTATATTGATTTTCTCTTTTTCTTTTGTATTTACTAATTTTACTTTTTGCTGATTTTTTTGTACTTCTTTTCTCCGTCTTCCTAATTTTATAAGGCTTGTCATTAATGCAGACAGTGGATAATGACCTTGCGTTGAAAATCTATATTAAAGCTAGGGCAACGCCAAAAGTTGTTGCAGCTTTTGCGGAGAGGAGGGAATTTGACAAGATCCTGATTTATTCCAAGCAGGTAAGATTTTATTTGGCTTAGTAGAATCAAATACTATAATAAAGGTTTTGTAATTTAATTTTTATATTGTTGTCTCATTTTCTATACAGATATTTTTTGTTTCATAATATATTCCTGATGTATTCTTTTCTTTTTCACTACTAAAGGTTGGATACACGCCAGATTACTTGTTCCTTCTGCAAACAATTTTACGGACAGACCCGCAGGTAAGCAGGATATTTGAGAATAAAATTTTGATTCATCATGCCTTACCTTCTGAACTGCTTCACTTTTGTGAGCCACTGGTTTTTGTTCTCAATTCTAAGCATTCCATAACTTGCTTGAAATAGTAGCATCCCATGAGTGGCATTTAAATAAGTCCAAATGGAAATGGCATGGTTTCATGCTTATGATGTTTTTCATTCTACATTGTATCACTGGTCTACTCTGAGTCGTTTAGGTACATGTTTTTTCTGTGTAGCATAATTCAATACTTGCTTGATTGCAGGGAGCTGTAAATTTTGCTCTCATGATGTCTCAAATGGAAGGAGGTTGCCCTCTTGATTACAACACAATAACCGATCTCTTTCTTCAGGTTTATTTACAATTTACCGTTATTGTTTGAATGATACCCAGTTCACTGTGTTCTCATATAATTTATAAATTAGATGTAATTTTTAAATTGCATTATCATGTGTATAATCTTTTTCCCCTCTCTTTTGTGTTATTTTCATTTGTTTTGATAATTTAGAATGAGAAAATGCTAATAATGATACGAACCATTCCTTTCTATCTTGAAGCTGCCTTTGGTAATGGTTTTTAACCAACATCTAGGCTGGGCTACCATTTTTCTCTAATTCCAAGAACTGAGAATAATTTGTTAAAAGAAGAACCAATTTTATACTTTATTTTTTTATTTTTGTGCGGTGGATATTTCATTTATTATATATTACTTCTTTTGCTTTTTAGAGGAATTTGATCCGTGAGGCAACTGCATTTTTATTGGATGTGCTGAAGCCAGACCTTCCAGAACATGGATATCTTCAAACAAAGGTTCTTATCTTTTACGTGCTGTTATCTTTGTCCCAGAACTCGATGGTGTTATACATATATATTTTTTTTCAAAATAAGTTACAATTTTGGGTATTATTTTTAGGTTCTGGAAATTAATCTTGTGACGTTTCCAAATGTTGCCGATGCTATATTGGCCAATGGCATGTTCAGTCATTATGATCGCCCACGTATTGGACAACTTTGTGAAAAAGCTGGACTTTTCATACGTGCTCTTCAGGTTCTTAGTTTCTCATATTCTGATGCTTAGTAATGTTCTTTTGTCAGAATAAGTTTTTTATTCTTGTTGTCCGTGTTGTTTGCAGCATTATACTGAGTTGCCTGATATCAAACGTGTCATTGTGAATACCCATGCCATTGAGCCACAGGTTTGGATTGCAATTGCTCAAATGGTCCAATCTATCATAAAATTTTGCTTTAGATTCTTACTATATGATGCTTTTCAGGGTTTAGTTGAGTTTTTTGGAACCCTTTCTCGAGAATGGGCACTTGAGTGTATGAAAGATCTTTTACTGGTCAATCTTAGGGGAAATCTTCAGATAATTGTGCAGGTACTGTTTATGGAGAAATGTTGCTGAAAACTTTCCTTTATTCTCCCAGGATTCCATTAGTTGTTATAAGAGAATCTTACATTTGCATGATTTTGTAGACTGCCAAGGAATATTCTGAGCAGCTGGGAGTTGATGCATGCATTAAACTCTTCGAGCAATTCAAATCCTATGAAGGCTTATATTTTTTCTTGGGTTCATACCTGAGCTCCAGGTATTTTTTTCTTATTGGAGAATGAACATGACCTTATGACTGGATAGTCTGCTTTACTTTTCTAGTTTAGTTTGCACCAGTTATTGTAAATTTGATTCTTTCTTCCGTTGTATATAGTGAGGATCCTGATATTCACTTCAAGTACATTGAAGCTGCTGCTAAAACTGGACAAATTAAGGAGGTAGAGCGCGTGACTAGGGAATCAAACTTCTATGATGCTGAGAAGGCAAAAAATTTTCTAATGGAGGCCAAGCTTCCAGATGCACGTCCATTGATTAATGTGTGTGATCGTTTTGGTTTTGTCCCGGATCTCACACATTATCTTTATACTAACAACATGCTTCGCTATATTGAAGGCTATGTCCAAAAGGTAACTTTCTTTTCAGGGTGTTTTAAATCTTCGTAAATTTTTAAATTGAGACCTAATTGTACTTCTTGCTTTTAGGTCAATCCTGGCAATGCTCCTCTAGTTGTAGGGCAGTTGTTAGATGATGAATGCCCCGAAGACTTCATTAAAGGCCTCATACTTTCAGTTCGTTCGCTTCTGCCAGTTGAGCCTTTAGTTGAAGAGTGTGAGAAGAGGTGTGCTAGTTTTCTCGATACCTTCTCCAGTAGCATTGCAATATTCATTTCTCATCTCACTACTTATGCACAGGAATCGTCTCCGCTTGCTGACTCAGTTCTTGGAGCATCTTGTGAGTGAAGGAAGCCAGGATGTACATGTACATAATGCCCTGGGTAAGATCATCATTGACAGCAACAACAATCCTGAACATTTTCTCACAACCAACCCATATTATGATTCTCGTGTTGTTGGTAAATATTGTGAGAAGCGTGATCCTACCCTTGCTGTTGTTGCTTACCGAAGAGGGCAATGTGATGATGAGCTTGTTAATGTTACTAATAAAAATTCCTTGTTCAAACTCCAAGCGAGGTACATATACTGTCTTTCATAAGGAAGATTTCATTGTATTTTATAAAGCCAGTATGAGACACTCACGCTCTTTCCTAATGTTTGTATCAGATATGTTGTGGAAAGGATGGACGGTGACCTATGGGATAAAGTTCTTAATCCCGAGAATGAATATAGAAGACAGTTGATTGATCAAGTAGTGTCCACTGCTTTGCCTGAAAGCAAGAGTCCTGAACAAGTTTCAGCTGCAGTGAAAGCTTTTATGACTGCCGATCTTCCCCACGAGTTAATTGAGCTTCTTGAAAAGATTGTGCTACAAAATTCTGCTTTTAGTGGAAACTTTAATCTGCAAAATTTGCTGATCCTCACTGCAATAAAGGCAGATCCTTCAAGAGTTATGGATTACATAAACAGGTTGGACAACTTTGATGGGCCTGCAGTGGGGGAGGTGGCAGTGGAAGCACAACTATATGAAGAAGCATTTGCTATTTTCAAGAAATTTAACTTGAACGTTCAGGCTGTCAATGTTTTGCTGGATAACCTTCAGACTATTGATCGTGCTGTGGAGTTTGCTTTCCGAGTTGAAGAAGATGCTGTTTGGAGCCAGGTAGCTAAGGCACAACTAAGAGAAGGATTAGTAAGCGATGCAATTGAGTCGTTCATTCGTGCAGAAGATGTATCACATTTCTTAGAGGTTATAAAGGCTTCTGAAGATGCCGATGTATACCATGACCTGGTAAAATACCTTCTCATGGTTAGGCAGAAGACCAAAGAGCCCAAGGTGGACAGTGAGCTCATTTATGCTTATGCTAAGATTGATCGGCTTGGAGAAATTGAAGAGTTTATACTGATGCCAAACGTTGCCAATTTACCACTTGTTGGAGACCGCTTGTATGATGAGGCTCTATATGAGGCTGCAAAAATTATTTTCGCCTTTATCTCTAACTGGGCGAAATTAGCGGTCACATTGGTGAAGCTTCAACAGTTCCAGGGTGCTGTTGATGCGGCTAGGAAAGCAAACAGTTCAAAAACTTGGAAGGAAGTTTGTTTTGCCTGTGTTGATGCTGAGGAATTCCGCTTAGCCCAGATATGTGGTCTCAATGTCATCATTCAGGTGACACTCTTTTCTAGTGTATGATATAACATGCCATTTGAAATTTCTTCTCATTAGGATTGGTTGTCCCCACTTCACTTTGAGAATGTTATATAAATTTTGCACTAATGGATATTTTTTAAATGCAACTTAAGGATGTAACTGGTTGTAGATAGGCAGATAAACTGTTGATTTCTTTGTCTCACTATGTTCTGTTGTCTGATCACTTGCTATACTGTTATGAAGGTGGACGATTTGGAGGAGGTTAGTGAGTATTATCAGAACAGGGGATGCTTCAATGAGCTCATATCTCTAATGGAGAGTGGGCTAGGATTAGAGCGTGCACATATGGGTATCTTTACTGAATTGGGAGTTCTTTATGCAAGATATCGTCCTGAGAAACTAATGGAACATATTAAGTTGTTCTCAAGCCGGCTTAATATTCCAAAAGTTATTCGGGCATGCGATGAACAGCAGCACTGGAAAGAACTTACATACTTGTACATCCAATATGACGAGTTTGATAATGCTGCAACCACTGTAATGAACCACTCTCCTGAAGCATGGGACCACATGCAATTCAAAGATATTATAGTTAAAGTTGCAAGCGTGGAACTCTACTATAAGGCTGTTCACTTCTACTTGCAAGAACATCCCGACGTAATAAATGATCTTCTAAATGTGATTGCTCTTCGTGTGGACCATACTCGTGTAGTAGATATAATGCGGAAGGTTTGCACGTCTAATTCCCTATTGTCAAATGCCTGCAGTTTTAATCTTATTGAGATAACTAATTGGCTTTAAATGTTTGTCTCTAATAATATTTTGTTACTTTTTTGTTTTTTAGGCTGGCCACCTCAAATTAATCAAGCCTTACATGGTTGCAGTCCAAAGCAATAATGTGTCTGCTGTCAATGAAGCTCTAAATGAAATTTATGTTGAGGAAGAGGACTATGACCGACTTCGAGAATCAATAGATCTGCATGACAACTTCGATCAGATAGGTCTTGCGCAGAAGGTGAATCCCACCTATCTTTTGTCATATTTAGGCAATGAGCAAAAATTGAGATCCAAATGTACAAAATTTAACTTTTTATTTATTATTTACTGGCTTCAACAATACAAATGAGCAGATTGAGAAGCATGAACTTCTTGAAATGAGGCGTGTCGCCGCATACATCTACAAAAAAGCAGGAAGATGGAAGCAATCCATTGCTCTGTCAAAGAAAGACAATCTTTACAAGGACTGTATGGAAACATGCTCACAATCTGGTGACCGTGAGCTCTCAGAGGATTTACTTGTCTACTTTATCGAGAAGGTGTTATTTCTTTTTCCTTTACCTTGAAATTATCAAATTCTGGTATTTAGAGATAAGATACTAACTAGGTTAGGCCCTTTTTGCGAAGTTCAGTTTCACTCCTGCTTCACTTTGAAATACTTTTGCTTCGAGCACCAGGGCGTTACTATTAATTTTAACAATGGAATGATATTGATATATTTGCAGGGGAAGAAAGAGTGTTTTGCATCCTGCCTCTTTGTCTGCTATGATATTATACGGCCAGATGTTGCTCTTGAGCTGGCTTGGATGAATAATATGATTGATTTCGCTTTCCCATATATCTTACAAGTGCGTCTTTGTTTGGACTCTTTAAATTAGATTTATTAACTGACGACATTTACTCTTATTTTTTAACTCTGTTTTTCAAAAATGCTTAATAGTTTATTCGAGAGTATACAAGCAAGGTAGATGAGCTTATTAAGGACAGAATTGATGCGCAAAATGAGGAGAAAGCTAAGGAGAAGGAGGAGAAGAACGTAATTGCTCAGCAGGTACCTTTTACAAATTTCCTTTTATATTACAATTGGCTTTATCTTGTTTGATCATTTGATTTGTTTCTGGTGGATATTGTTTGGTTATTAGATTAACACCGTTTTCAATGATCTCCAGAATATGTATGCCCAGTTGCTACCACTTGCTTTGCCAGCACCACCAATGCCAGGAATGGGGGGAGGAGGGTATGGCCCTCCACCCCAACCACCTATGGGTGGAATGGGGATGCCACCAATGCCTCCTTTCGGTATGCCTCCAATGGGTTACTGATCTCCCAATTGACAACAGAGGAGAGAGTTTTGGCATAAATATTACTGGTGAATTTAGATAGTTTAGAATCTTTCATTTTTGCATTCAAAGTGACTTCGTTAGGGTTAAAGAGTTTGGCATGGTAGCACCAAACATCTGCCTTCTGGCCTGATACTACTTTCCAGTGATTGCGACTTTCTTTGCTTATTTCTTTTGGTTTTTCTCTCTTTGCGTTGTTTGATCATTCTTGTGAGAGCCAAGTGGTCACTGATCCTGGTTGTATCTTTTTGAGGCTTGGTTGCGGCGTGTATAGTTGATTTTGCTGATTATTATTATTATTATTTGTTCTTATAGTTGTGTAGTCATCATAAATGTATTCTGATTAGGACTTGAAATATTATTCTTTGTTGGTATATATTAAAAACGGTCTCTTACTATCTGGATGATTTCTTTTCTTTAAATTCAATTATACAAGCTTGGCTTTTTCAATCGTTTCCATAAGTCTTGGGTTTTCCGTATTTCTCATTTTAGTTTCGGCACTAGACAACATTCAGAAAAAAGTTTCGGCACTAGAAATCTGTGATTTCTTTTTTTTTTTGGTAAATTGTGATTTCTTTTCTTTAAGGAGTGGAGTTTGGCGTCATTCAGATGTCGCACTATCCTTAATTTTTTTAATTTGAATTTCAGTAGGTAGGGTCCTTGGGTGTTTGATGGTTTTTTGTCGACTTAGCAAATTTTTTCTACATTTATGGAACCAAGCCTTAAGAATTCTGTTCTTGGTAATAATAATCAGCTAAGAATTGTATCTTTTATTTTTTTTTCGAGATTCTTAATCTTCAAGAATTGTCTCTTCTGTTCTGGGTACCGTAAGCTGAACATGATATCAACATAGAACCTATCATTCCATGGAGAGGTCCTGCGAACTCTTCTTTGCCCACTACGGTTTTGGATTCTCGTTAGAAATCTCCATTCGCTCAAGTCTAGAGAAAGGAAAACTATCCTTTGTGTAAAGAAGGATAGCTTGGCTTGAGGATATCTATATAATCGAAACATATATGGTAGCACATTTACATTTTTATACATCATAAAATTTTGATATTTGTCACAATTTATCTTCTATATAATCATAACATATGTTAGCACATTTACATTTTTAGACATCACAAAATTTTGACATTTGTCATAATTTAGGGAATAAATAGGCAATTCACCACATAAAGACAAAATGCTACAGTATCCCTACAGTACGCTACAGTGACGTTTCTGACACGCCACAGTACCGCTACCAATACAGTTTTTTTAATTCAATTTTTTCTAAAAAAAAAAACTGATTTTTTAAAATAAAATTTTATACACTTTTTTATTTTATTTTTTAAAAATGGTTGTCAATATTTTTAGAAAAACAATTAGTCACTATAAATCAATTTTCACTATTTTTATAATCTACTCAAACTACTAAAATTAATAAAATAATTAGTCACTATAAATCAATTAGCCACTAACCATTATCAAAAAAAGAATTGTAAAAAAACTTTAACCCCTACCAAAAATTACAAAATAACTACTAAAACTAATCAATTTAACTCAAGGTAATCAAAATCGGACCGGACCGGGCGGTTCGACCGGTTGAACCGGGAACTGGACCCCTATCCGGTCCAGTTTGACCCCAGAACCGGATTGCATCAGAAACCGGGTGGAAAATCGGAAAACCGCCCCAGAACCGGGAAAACCGGCAAGAACCGGCGGTTCACCGGTTGACAGCGGTTCTAAAAAAACAATTTTTTAAAATTGTTTGATGTTCCATGTGGGGATGGAACCCCTTCCCTCTCTATACAAGCTTCAAATATTAACCATTAGAGCAACCACGTTATGTTGTCACCTATATGTAATATTATGTATATAACCATTCTTCCTTTTATTTCTAACAAAAGCCATTTTCCCTAATAATTTTATCTATTTACCATTTACTTTTATACTTATATATGTGTTATTATATATTACATATATATCTTAACTATTTAACATCTAATATTTTGTATTACATTCTATAGCCTTTTGATTCTATATATTTATTGATTAGAATATTATTAAATATGAATAATTATTATTTTTTTGAAAATATTGACTTATAATATCATATATTTTTCTATTTCTCATATTATTTTAATATAAAATTTATTCATACCGGATATGTTGTTGTATTATTATGAGTATTATGGTTTTTTATTATTTTTTATCCTTTATATATTTAATAAAAATATTAAATAATATATTTAATTAATTTCGGTTGAACCCCCGATTCAACCTCTTGAACCTAAGAACCTCTGAACCGCTACCTCTTCCGGTTCAATGTCCGATCCGATTTTGATTACCTTGATTTAACTACTTTTGTTAAAATCAATCAATTTAACTACTACAAAAAATTACCAAATAACTATTTTATAATTACTAGAAAAGAGTAAAATGTCAACGGGAATGCCAACGGGAGTGGCAACGAGAGCGCCAATGGGAGTGGCAACGAGAGCGCCAACGGGAGAGGCCATGGGAGTGGCAACGATAGAGGGACAAAAAAGTGAGGGACAAAAAATTGATTGAAAACTGCAATCAGAAGCTGCAACTGACGCAGCAAAAGGACAAAAAACAGCAAATTTTAAAACCAACTTTTTTTTTCAGTTTTTTTTTTCCATTTTTTTCTTCAATTTTTATTTCCATAAAAAATCACTTTTTTGTCAATTTTTTTTACTAAAAACATAATTTTTTTTAACTATTTCTATAATTTACTCAAACTACTAAAATTAATCAATTTAACTACTACCAATTGTCAAAAAAAAAACCATACCTCTAACAATAGTTTCAAAATTATTTATTCCAAAAAAATAAATTATTAAATTAATATCACACTCAATAATTACATAATTTAAAATTTACTACTTACTATAATCTCTCTATTAAAACTACTAAAATCAATCAATTTTTCATGTAATAAATAAAATCAATCAATTTAACCACTAACAATTGTAATATTAAATCATATAGAAAAAGGAGAAAACATGTGGCAACGGGAGCGGCAACGAGAGACTGACAACGAGATCGGCAACGAGAGCGGCAACGGGAGTGCCAACAAGAGAGGGAACGAGAGCGCCAACGAGAGTGCCAATAGGAGTGCCAACAAGAGAGGGAACGAGAGCGACGGGCTGCATATTTTACCTTTTACTCCATTATTAATATTATAAGAAGATACCGATTTTGTTTTAACTTTTTGCAACACAACTATTTTAGTAAATTCACCGCTAAAAGACAAAATTTGCAACACAACGAGAGCGGCAATGCGAGACTGGCAAAGGAATCGACAACGAGAGCGACAACGGGAACATGAGTGGGAACAAGAGAGACAAGGAGAGCGCCAACAGAGCGCCAATGTGGATGCATATTTTAAAAAATCTTATTTTCTTTTTTCTTCATTTTTACTCCATCTAAAATTTATTATTTACTATAATCTATCTATTAAAACTATTAAAATCAATCAATTTAACCACTAAGAATTATAAAAATACAACTTTAGCCACTACCAAACTTTACAAAATAACTTACTTATAATTAAATGAATATATAGAATAATATGAGTTAACATGTGGCAACAGGAGCGACAACGAGAGACTGACAATGGGAGCTGCAACGGGAGTGGCAACGAGAGAGGTAACGAGAGCGCCAACGGGAGTGCCAATGGGAGGGTCAACGAGTATGCAAACGGGAGTGCCAACGGGGATGCATATTTTACCTCTAATGCTTAAATACATTATTATGGATCAATGTAATTCTGATTGTCAATCTCCTTTATTTTCTTCGACTCAATATAATTTTCATTTGTATCTTATATAACATAATACCTATCTCTTTTCATTTTGAATTTCAAATCATACATTTTGAACATTGTTCACAACTTATGATTATCTTCCAAATTACTATTATGGCTTCGTAGCAATACACCAACGGATAAAATACTAGTTTTGGGTTTTAAGGATGACATCCTTCCTTTTGTCTATCATCGCATTCCTTTGTTCAAAGTAAGCCCCAAGACTTGTCATTTCATTCCTTTGGTGGATAGGATCAATTTAAAATTGGCTTCTTGGAAAGGCTCATTGCTATCCATAATGGGAAAAGTTAAGCTTTTTAAAACTTTGATTCATAGTACGCTGCTGCATAGTCTCAGAATTTATACTTTGCCTCATCAGCCTACCAAGACTGTTTTTCTTCAAATCTACAATGGGTCAATCTCATTAATTCTCGTGCCTTCAAAAACCAGAAAATGGTCTCCTACTATACATGTCCTCCTCTATATGGTGTGGTATAAAAGCTCATGTCCCTATTGTTTTAGACAATTCAGCTTGGCAGCTAGGGAATGGGGTATGTATTAATTTTTGGAAAAGTAAATGGTGATCTTCTCTTGTTAAATTGTTCAATATCTCTTCTAAGTTGCATAGTATTTTGCTATCCAAGGTGAGTGGTTTAATTAAAGATGGTCATTGGGTTCAATGCAGGGAAAACCATTGGGCTCTTTGAGCACAAATAACATTTATTTCATCTCAAGAAGACTAATGGGTTGAGACCTCTCAAATACAAATCATGTTGTGCTCCATTAAGCCAACTCCTTTAACCGGTGTTTCAATCCTCATACTACGCTCCGACTTGCAATTGATTGGGATAAATTTTCCTGTATTGCTTAATCTTATGCTTGTTATCAGTTTCGTCGCGATCTAGGGTTTTGCCTCTCTCTACTTTGCTTTTTCTTTTGTAGTCTTTTGGGAGTTTATCTCCATGTGTTAGATTTTTTGGTACTTCCACTAAACCAGTTTACTGCTTTTAGTTGGAGTGGGTTTGTCCTTGGCGCCCTGATTTGGGTTGAGCCCATTAGCATTGTGCTTGTATTGGTTTTGGCATGACCTGTTTTTCTAATGAATCAATACAATTTGACCAAAAATATTAATTACAAATATTCATTTGTCACATTATATTTATAAATTAGTTCAATCATTAATTTTACCAAATATTTTAAATTCAATCTTCGAATTTACCCACAATCAGCTATCCACTATTGGCTCTCCCTAATTTATCCTTATCCACTACTTTTTGTCGAATAGATAGCCGTATTGAAAACTTGTTTTGTATACATGTTTTCTTTTGATTAAATGACTATTTAATGTTGTGTTGTAAACACAAAAAAACAAAGGAAAAGATTTTCCCCAAACAACTAGTACTATACCCGTGCATCCGCACGGGTCGATCGCGTTACGTCATACGATTACCTCAAATAGAAACGTTAGTTTGAAATCTCATTAATCTAAAATCAATTGTAAAATATAGATGATGACTTGCATACGGGCAGGTGCTGTCGTGTTCTTTTTAGGAATGAATTTAGACAGTATTTAAATAGTCTGAACATTACCCCGTGAAAATAAAGAAAAATTTAAAGCAGATAAAAAAGGAGTTTCAAATAAAAAATTGATAAATATTAAAACTAAAAATGTAAAAGTATCATTTAAAAACAATATGTGCATTTATCCCGTGTGTTTTTATATATCAGTGCAGTGTTTTTTTATATATCAGTGGTTGTTATCCCATGTTTTTTTTTTATATATCAGTGCAACTATCCCGTGTTTTTATATATATCATTGCAATTATCCCCGTATTTTTTTATATATCAGTGCAGTTGTCCAGTGTTTTTTTTATGTATCAGTGCAGTTATCTCATAGTTTCAATTGTTTATTTGAGTTGATTAGTAGATTATTGTAGATAGGGAAAGATAGATAGTAGATTATCAATAACAAATATTTATCCCGTGTTTTTTTTATATATCAGTAACAATTATTTGTCCTTTTTTAGGTATTAGTGACAAATATTTGTCGCGTGTGTTTTAAATATTAATCAGTTTAAATAGTCATTAAGCCTTCTTGTTTTTTTAGATAGTAGTTTTCAAAAACTATAATTATCAATGGCAAATATTAATCCCGTGTTTTTTTATATATCACTGCAGTTATCCCCGTGTTTTTTATATATCTGTGCAATTATCTAGTAGTTTCAATTGATTATTTTAGTTGATAGTAGATAGTAAATTTGTTAGATGGTAGATTATCAATAAGAAATAATTGTTTTAAATATTAATTAGTAATTTAAATAGTTATTAAGCCTGCTTATTTTTTAGATAGTAGGTTTGTAGTAGTAGGTTTCAAAAAATTTAATTTTCAATGACAAATATTAATCTCGTGTTTTTTTTATATATCAGTGCAGTTATCTCGTAGTTTTAATTAATTATTTTAGTTGATTAATAGATTATAGTAAATAGTAAAAGAGAGATAGTAGATTATCAATAAGAAATATTTATTTTAAATATTAATCAGTAGTTTAAATAGTCATTAAATATTATTGTTTTTTAGATAGTAGGTTTATAGTAGTCTTCCAAAAATTTAATTATCAATGACAAATATTAATTCTTTGTCTTTTTATATATTTGTGTAGTTATCCCGTGTGTTTTTATATATCATTGCAGTTATCTCATAGTTTCAATTGATTATTTGAGTTGATTAGTAGATTATTGCAGTTATCCCGTATTTTTATATTAGATTGTTTGAGTTGATTAGTAGATTATAGTAGATTATTGCAGTTATCACGTGTTTTTTTAGAGAGTAGTTTTATAGTAGTTTTCCAAAATTATAATTATCAATGGTAAATATTAATTATAAATTGTCAAAAAAAATTATAAATATTAATGGTAAATATTAATCCCGTGTTTTTTTATATATCATTACAGTTATCCCGTGTTTTTTATTTATCAGTGCAGTTATCTCGTAGTTTCAATTGATTATTTTAGTTGATTACTAGATTATAGTAGATAATAAAAGTTAGATATTAGATTATCAATAAGAGATATTTGTTTTAAATATTAATTACTAATTTAAATAGTCATTAAGTCTTCTTATTTTTTAGATAGTAGGTTTATAGTAGTAGTCTTCAAATTTTTTAATTAAAGTAGTGTTTGTATAAATTTAGAAATTTAGTTTTTTAATTAAAGTAGTGTTTGTATAAACTTAGAAATTTAGTTAAAAGAATTAAAGTGAAGTGATAAGAGAAAAAGAGTAATTTTTTATGGGAAAAGTAAAGTAAAAAGAAAAAAAAAGAAGCCTAAATTATAGTTTTGGTCCCCCTATTTTCAAATATTCAGACATTTGGTCCCCCTATTTTAAAACTCAGACATTTGGTCCCCCAATTTTAAAAAATCAAAGACATTTAGTCCCAAGAGGAATTTTCAGGTTTTTATGGCTAATAATCAAATACATTTGGTCCCTCAATTTTAAAAAATCAAAGACATTTGGTCCCCCAATTTTAAAAAATCAAAGACATTTGGTCCCTCTTTGGACTAAATGTATTTGATTTTTTAAAATTGGGGGACCAAATGTCTGAGTTTTAAAATTGGGGGACCAAATGTCTGAATTTTTGAAAATAGGGGGACCAAAACTATAATTTAGCCAAAAAAGAAAGAGAGTGTAAAGTAAAAGTGAAAATGAGGAAAGAGAGTGTAAGAAGAAAGAGAAAAAGGAAGAAAGAGAATGTAAGAGAAAAGTGAAAAGTAAAGATGAGAAAAGACATTATTGTGAAAAATGAAAAAAAAATTAGTTAGTGTTCCATAAAAAGACATTAATATCCTTTGTTGTTGTATTAGAAATGATAGGTGGCAATTAGTGAAGGAGGCTAATAATGGTAGTTTATAGGTAGTGTATTAGTATAAATAGATATTAGATTAGATTATTGCAGTTATCCAGTATTTTTATATTAGATTATTTGAGTTGATTAGTAGATTATTGCAGTTATCACGTGTTTTTTTAGATAGTAGTTTTATAGTAGTTTTCCAAAATTATAATTATCAATGGTAAATATTAATTATAAATTGTCAAAAAAAATTATAAATATCAATGGTAAATATTAATCCCATGTTTTTTTATATATCACTACAGTTATCCCGTGTTTTTTATTTATCAGTGCAGTTATCTCGTAGTTTCAATTGATTATTTTAGTTGATTAGTAGATTATAGTAGATAATAAAAGTTAGATATTAGATTATCAATAAGAGATATTTGTTTTAAATATTAATTACTAATTTAAATAGTCATTAAGTCTTCTTAGTTTTTAGATAGTAGGTTTATAGTAGTAGTCTTCAAATTTTTTAATTAAAGTAGTGTTTGTATAAATTTAGAAATTTTGGCCAAGAACAAATAACATTTATTTCATCTCAAGAGGACTAATGGGCTGAGACCTCTCAAATACAAATCATGTTGTGCTCCATTAAGCCAACTCCTTTAACCAGTGTTTCAATCCTCATACTACGCTCCGACTTGCAATTGATTGGGATAAGTTTTCCTGTATTGCTTAATCTTATGCTTGTTATCAGTTTCGTCGCGATCTAGGGTTTTGCCTCTCTCTACTTTGCTTTTTCTTTTGTAGTCTTTTGGGAGTTTATCTCCATGTGTTAGATTTTTTGGTACTTCCACTAAACTAGTTTACTGCTTTTAGTTGGAGTGGGTTTGTCCTTGGCGCCCTGATTTGGGTTGAGCCCATTAGCATTGTGCTTGTATTGGTTCTGGCATTGCCTGTTTTTCTAATGAATCAATACAATTTGACCAAAAATATTAATTACAAATATTCATTTGTCACATTATATTTATAAATTAGTTCGATCATTAATTTTATCAAATATTTTAAATTCAATCTTCGAATTTACCCACAATCAGCTATCCATTATTCGCTCGCCCTAATTTATCCTTATCCACTACTTTTTGTCCAATAGATAGCCGTATTGAAAACTTGTTTTGTATACATGTTTTCTTTTGATTAAATGACTATTTAATGTTGTGTTGTAAACACAAAAAAACAAAGGAAAAGATTTTCCCCAAACAACCACAGCCGAACAACCACTCAACGTTCCCAAGTGGAGCAAAGTCTGCGCAGCAAAAATTGCCAATAAAATCCAAACATATTCGCACCAGCAAAACATCCACACACACCACATCCATTATCCATATATTCCATATCTACACACTCACACATACATAAACCCTCAACAACAATCACTGAGAGAGAAAGAAAAAAAATGGGAACGGGTTCTTCGAAGGAAGCAGATGAAGGAAGCAAAGAGAGAGTGGAAGATCAAGCAGGTGGACAACTCTATGTCTCACTCAAGATGGAAAATTGTAAACTCACTGGTCAACTTGTTCCTCACGTTTATGGTTCTGTTCCTCTTGTTGGCTCTTGGGATCCTTCCAAAGCTGTAATTTTGATCACTTCCCATTTATCCAATTGTATTTTCTATTTCTGGGTTTGTTTTGCTTTCTTATTTAATTTCAATTTTTTTGATTGTTGCATGTAGCTTTCTATGGAACGGGAATCGGTTTCAATGTGGGAGTTGAGTTTTGTTGTTCCACCTAATCACGGTATTGGTTTTCTTTCTATTGCATTGTTTCTTTTCTTAGTTTTGACTTTTTTGTGTCAGGTTTTTATATTCAAAAGTTGAGTTTTTTTAATAATTTTAGTCTGTTTGGATATACTTATCAGCAACCACATGTGAAAGAAGATATATTAAAAAAATCACAATACCTATGAATTTTTTTATCCTGCTTAATGCTAATGTAGTAATGAGTAATGACTTCTTTTTAGTGAAGAATAACTAAACTTATCTTAACTGGCAACCTAGAAGTTACTCACAAGTTAGAAATTTCGGGTATTTTATCCTGTTTTAATGTTAAGGACTTGTTTATGTAAAGAATAAATTTATATTAACTGAGAACCTCTTATAAACTAGAAGTTACTCATAACTTAGAAGTTCATTCTAAACGGGTCTTTGCTCTTGCTTTAGGCTCAGTTTGGAAGTTAATTAGGAAGGGAGGGCTTTGGAGCGAGAAGAGAGAGAAAGATAGAGAAAATTTTCACCTTATTTGAGAGAATGTATTTGTAGAGAATTGAAAGTGGATGTTTGTGATTAATATATTTTTAATTTTTAGGAGTGTTATAGAAAGATGAAAAAGATCTGAACAAATTTCCAAGCCCTCCAAAACCCTATTTTTCTCTACAATATATCATATTAGAGGGTTTTAGTATTATGAAGAAAAAATAACTTCTCAATCAAAATAAGAGAATATCTCTTCCTACCTTTTCCCAACCCCCCCGCCCCCTAAAACTCACATACAGACCCTTATTGTCATTCACTTTTTCAATGACTTTACAAAAGTACGGTCAGTGAAACAATGGATGATGTCTTAAAGTTCTTTTAGGTAAGGCGGGAGGGGGAGATAATGTGAAGTGTTACTCTGAGCAATAGCTTTGTTGCCTTCTTTGTGGGCCGAGAGTCTGGTATTAAGTTGACTTGGAATTTTTTTTTTTCAAAATGAATGAAGTTTGGCTATAAAACTTGTGTGATCATTGAACTGGTGTTTTGTTTCTGAAACCTGATTGATTTCCTGATGTGGGATTTTCAGAAACTTTGGATTTCAAATTTTTGTTGAAGCCTAAGCACAGCGATGCACCTTGTTTTGTTGAGGAGGGTCCGACACGCCTACTCATTGGGGGAGCATTGGGGGAGGATTCCAGACATGCATTGTTTAGGATTGATAGTGGCGAAGTTCTTGAGTATCAAGTATTTGTTAAAGCAGACAGGGTTTCTCCCTTTGACCTTGCAGCTAGTTGGAGGGCTTATCAGGATAATTTTCGTCCTTCGGCTGTACGTTGGGTCCCTGATGTCACCATAAATTCAGCACCTCAGTCGGGTGGCGAGGTATGGCAAAGCTACTTGTACCTTGTTTGTTCTTTTACCCTTGAAAATCGTGAATGATTTATTAAAATTTCAATGAGGGTATTTTTTCTGTTTCACAATTCATATTATACTTCTGGATTGATTGAATTTCTTGTGTTAGTGTGTACCTATGAAGCACCGACACAGACACAGACACCAAATAGACACTGACACGAACATGTAAACACGGTTAGTAATTTGAACAATGAATGTAATTGAAGTGAGTGTTGGTGTCTAACTGAACACGTGTCGGACACCGGACACGTCTTCACCTGAAATGTCGGTGCTACAAAGGTGTGTACATAATGCTTTGCACTCAAAAGTCAACCACAACTTTTTCTTGTCATGTTTCTCAACTGTTAGTGCAAAAACATTGGTCATTTGATACGTAAGTTAATTTCTCCTTTGGTTCTTCAGCAGTCAGGATCTTTCTTTAATCCCTAGTAACTTTGCTGTCTCCTATATATCGAGCTTTAGTTTGTTACTTTGTTTTGTAGTATATTTCTAATCTGAGAGGAATGTTATGTGAAACAGTTATTGTTAAGGTTCAAGTGATTTAAGTTTACTTCATTTTTTTGTTTAGAATGGTTCTTCTGCAGGTTTGGAACTTGATCTTGAACATTATGTTGTCCCAGCTCCCTCAACCTCTGCCAATTCAGCCCATGTATATGCAGCAAACATGACAGAGAATCCACGGTTACTACTCAGTGGGTCTGGCAGCAACTCACATTCCACCAAGGTTTAACATTTATATTCACATTTTAAAATTATTATTAGTATGATGATAATTATTTCTAGACGGTCTATTAGTTCATTACAGTTTGTTGTTGAGACTTGAGAAGATAATTGACTAATAAACAATCTCGAATCAGTCCAAGGATATATTCTGATCATTTTAGTAAACTTTCTGTGCTTATTTTTACTTCATTTTACTCCATGAACCTTTTTTTTTGTCGACGTCTTCTATGCTCCTTAATTTTGACTAGAAGACAGATGCTGGATATTATAATGTTTTAATTCGGTGCTCTCTCGCATGAAACTTTAATTATTTTTCTTCTGTAGTGGATATGTAACTGTACTCGATTCAAGATTGAAACTTAAATTTATCCTGTTTGTATTTATTTGCGCTAGCAGGGGATGCTTGATCCTATAATGCGCTTTTTTGATCCCCCCATTAAGTTATTTTATCTTTATCTTTATAACTAACAAATAAAAGTCTATATAATGTTTAAAATGCAAATGCCACTTACTGAAACTAAGAGGAAATGCGGAAGAAAGTAAGCTAATAGGTTATATTGACCCACGATACTACAATATATAATATATTACGTCTAATTGGTTATGTTGATGTTCCAACCAGGAGATGGAGGTTATTGTACCAGATCCATCTAAGGTGTTTCAAAGTTCTGGAATGGTTGAATCGAAGTCCGTGGGAACATTTTCACCCATGCAAAGGCAAGAGAGTCAGAGGGGGCTTCTTGTTGATAGAGGTGTTGGATCTCCTAGTCCTAGACTTGTAAAATCCTCAAGTTCAGATGTTTTCACCACTGGTCCCAAGGTTTGTACAAATGATTTCCCTTTCTTGCTTAATATTCAAATTTATTGGAAGTAAACTAACTTATATTATGTCAGGCGAGGTTGTTCTCAAATAATTGCTCCCCTCTTGCTTTTTTATTGATAGAATTCAATGCCAGCTGCTGCTGGAGCTGTTGCAGCTGCAGCTGTTGCTGATCAGATGCTGGGTCTAAAGGAGGATAGACATTTGGCGATTGTCCTGGTATTATTCTAGCATGATAACTTGATAAGCAATTGCTGAATGATTTTTTTAGTTTTTGTAATTCTTTTCAACAATTTAATTTATTTCTTCAATTTGGAGTTCTAGTTGTAAAGTAGTTGAGATTAACCAACACCGTGGGCCCAGTGGCTTGAGCTATCCTGGGACACGGGGGTCGACCTGGTGCTCCCAGGTTCGATTCTCACAGTGAGATCTCGGTTTTGGCTAGTGTGAGATTTGCTTCTAAGCACGAGCGGAGATTAGTCTTTCGTTGAAATCGTTAGACACACACTCTGTGGTTAGTCAGCAATGGTCCGAACCCAAAAAAAGTAGTTGAGATTTGAAATATAAGAATATATATATATTGAAAGCTGGAATTTGGAAATACCTGGTAAAAATGTCATATTTCCATTTATACTTTTACTAATCTAGTAAAATTGAACTTATTAAAATAAATTATCGTAATTTCTAAGTAGTTCCTTTTATGTAGGTGGGTCTGCCAGCTCGAGGTAAAACTTTCACCGCAGCTAAACTTACAAGATATCTTCGTTGGTTAGGTCATGATACCAAACACTTCAATGTTGGGAAGGTTTTTTGCAATCTTAACACTATTCTTCTTTATAATTGATATGCTTGCCCCTAGTGGAAAGATGGAAATATGTCAAAGTATGAAGATTAACACACTTACTTTTGGATGTCGCAGTATCGTCGCCTTAAGCATGGAGCTAATCAGGTAAACTTTGTTACATGAATCTGTGAATTAGTTTATGCCTTCTTATTAAATTGTTTTTTGCATAACTATATTGTATATTCTTTAATGTCACAAAAATTCTCATGAATGCAGAAAGTTGTTGTCTGTAATATATACACATATATAGCGCATTTTTGTTTCTGTTGTTGTTAGTTATCCCTTGTTACACGTTGTACTACACTACTATTTCCTAATGGTCACGCATAAGGTTAGATGTAGTACTCTTTAAACAAAGTTAGTATGAAAGGTAATACTGGTTTGAACTTTGAAATGCTGGGAATTTTGCAGTGCTGAGAAGGTCAACAGTTGTTGATGCTCTTTGGACTTTATGTAAATTTTAGATGGGGGTGCTGCAGTTCCTATCTCTTATATGCCATTGGGAATTGGTTAAATTTATGACCCTGATAGCAAAGCTTTGGGAAATTAATTCTTTTCAGGTGTAAGGTGTTGTCTAATTTTTCCAATCTGTTTTTTTTAAACAACTTTCTGAACTTTCCTCGACAGTAAATAGGCATTGGTTAACTTAGGAGTTCAATTTCTTAATCCATACTGAAATGGCATTCATGTGGACCCACTTCCTATGGAGTCACTTGACTTGAAACTTGAGTGCTTAAGTTATTAAGCTAAGAGACAAAACAAATTTTTTGTAATTACAACTCCAAAACACACCCTTCAAATGAAGTTCCACTGGGCTGCAAATGTAGATTGAGTGTAGAGTTATAGTTTCCTTGTGCTGAATATAAGATATACGGATACAAAAATTTATAAAATATAAATAAGATCAAACATCGGAAATTTGAATTCTCAACAGTCAAAGAAGCTATGATACAGGGGCAAGACCCTAAGACTACATTCTATAGGTAATCCTTTATGATTTAATATAACATCTTGTATTTTGGAGGGTCATAAAAATTTCAATATTACCGCATCATGAGAATGAGAGAATGGACATTTATTTCTATTTTGAAATGTTAGTTTTATTCTTGAAATCATGACATTGCACTAGCCTTTCATATTTCCTTGGGTAATCTTTATTCATACCTGTTGAAGTTGTGAGATTTTAGAGAAAAGGAGGAAAGAAAAGAATAAGAACTTTGAATGTTATTGAAAATAACTTGATACTGACTTGATATTAACTTGATACAAAAGACTAGACACTAACCCTATTTCTAGGGATACTTAGACTTAATCCCAAATAAATAGGTAAATTGGGAAACAAATAATAATAATAATAATAATGATAATAATAATAATAATAATAATAATAATAAGAGATATGGAAATTAATTCTAGGAGATAATCACTAATATTGAAAACTGATCCTCGGAGATAAACTAAGATATTCTAGCATAATATAAGTGTATGTTTGGATGGAGCATTTTTAGGAGGTAATGTAATTTTTGAGGGGAATTCAAATATTTTAGTTCAAAATTTGGAACTAAAATATTTGAATTCCCCTAAAAAATTACATTACCTCCTAAAAATGCTTCATCCAAACATGGGGTAAAGATATTATGAGATATTATTTTACATTCTAAGAATATCATATTCTTCTTTGCAGGCTGCTGATTTCTTTCGAGCTGACAATCCGGAAGGCATGGAGGCTCGTAATGAGGTATATTTGATCTACTACTACTACTACTGCTCCTCCTGCTCCCACTACTACTGATACTTTTATTATTGATTACATTAAGTGAGTTTGCGGCACCCTAACATTTTTAGTTTAGGTCATGATTTTAAATTCTGATGGTGTTGCTTCTATAATTTGTTGAATTTTCTTCCATTGGATGGACTATATTGTTTCTTAAAATTTTGCACATAATAATTATTTGATCATTTAGTCTTTCAATACAACCTTAATAAATATTTTGGTTTTGAATCATGCACAGCTTTATTTCCTGAATATATATATAAATAATAATATAGTTCTAGTTTGAACATTCAATGGGATTCCTAAATCCTAAGTACAACACAGTGCAAAAACTAAATAAGGACGGAATAGAGGACAGTGAGAGACATAGGTCGTCATAGTTTAATTCTTTTGCCTATGGACTAGGGTTGATATTGCATTACAAAATGAATTGGATAACAATTATTATAAGGGAAGATTCTGGTCATGTTGACACCATGTTGATTTCTCCATGTACATAGTTTTAATATATCACGTGCCGCTAGGTAGCAGCACTGGCATTTGAAGATATGATATCTTGGATGCAAGAAGGTGGCCAGGTATGTTCATTCTTGTCAATAGTTTTGTTACTTTTACGCCGTCTTTTGTGTTGCTTTAAGGTTTAACTTCGGTTTAGGTTGGGATATTTGATGCCACAAACAGTGACAGGAAACGAAGAAACATGCTGATGAAAATGGCTGAGGGAAAATGCAAGGTAGTCAAAGATGTGCATAGTTTAGTATATATGATATGAAAATTTAGTATGATATGAAGATGCTATATTTTAGTTTTGAACTCATCTGATCCATCTTGCGTTTTCGTTTCAGATTATCTTTCTGGAAACAATATGCAATGACGTAAACATAATTGAGAGGAATATTCGTCTTAAAATTCAACAAAGTCCTGACTATGCAGAAGAGTAATGTTTTGTTTAAAACCAATGATATCATGTCTTGATTGCTATGTGGATACATATGCAGTTAACTTTCATTTGCAGGCCAGATTTTGAGGCTGGATTGCAAGACTTTAAAAATCGTCTAGCAAATTATGAGAGGGCAAGTCTTTACAGTGTACTTTAAAATTTCGTGATTGTTCTAGATGAGCCTTTTTCTTAAATATTGTTTATTTCACATAAACAGGTTTATGAGACAGTTGAAGAAGGATCTTATATAAAAATGATTGATAAAGTCAGTGGACATGGTGGACAAATACAAGTAAGTTTAAACTGAATTAACATTACCTCTTTACATCGCTCGTATATGGTAACTGAAAAGTGGTAGAATGAAATGTCAAACGAGAAATCCCCAATGAGATTAGTAGAAATGCACAAGATATGTGGACAGTTGGAAGTGGCTTCCAGCCCCCACTGTTTTTTGCCTACAGCACCCCCCATTTTCTTGAACATTCCAGCTCGAGTTGCCGGAAGAAATTTTTTCATCCTACAATTCAGATGCCGGAATGCAAAAAGGGGGTGAAGAGTGCTGTAGGCAAAACCGGGGGGGGGGGGGGGGGGGGTGGGTGCTGGAAGCCACTCCCTTAAATTTTGAGTACATGTGTGTGAATGTGGGTGTGCATCTCCTTGAGTTTTGCTCTACCGTCTTAGTTTCAACTTTCAAATGTGAATTTAATTTGATAATCATTCGCCACTCTATGGTTTAGGTGAACAATATCAGCGGCTACCTTCCTGGACGAATTGTTTTTTTCTTGGTAAGCTTTTGTGAACCAATATTGACAATAATTATTGCATCATATATAGACTATGGTTGGTGTTGTACTTGTACAATGAAATACACAACTGTGCTTTTGTAATGGCCGTTTGGAAAGAAACGGCTGCTAGAACTTCTAGGAAGAAGCAAATTTCACGACTCTATGAACCTCTTCGGGTTGAGAAAATATATTCTATTTTAATTTCTTGTTTCTCTTTTAATTACAAAAATGCCACCTTATTTTCAATTTGTTTCTCGTTTTTGAATTTTTTTTATAGCAAACAATGAAACAAAGTGTTTTCTTTTATGTCATATTCATATGTTTCTAGGAATCTCAATTTATATGCTTTCAGGTAAATACACATCTTACACCTCGCCCAATATTACTTACTCGGCATGGAGAAAGTCTGGATAATGTGAGAGGAAGAATTGGAGGCGATACTGCAATTAGGTAGACTCTTGTTTTTAATATCATGCTGGTTTTTTGTGAATTTCTTTCAATATTTTAGCTGACCAACTAAAAAACTATGCAATGTGTTGTAACAGTGAGGCTGGAGAACTTTATTCAAAGAAACTTGCCAACTTTGTCGGAAAGCGTCTCAAATCAGAACGGGCTGCTTCTGTAAGCTTTTGCAATTGTATAGATTCAGTCTTTGGCTTTTTTCCATGAAACATGTTGACAACCACACTAATCAGAGATATAGCCAAAGCAGTCCTTAGAAGGCTTGGACAATCCTCGACCTTTGAGCTAGCTTAGGCCTAGCCCAATTTATAACAAAGCTCAATACTTGTATGTAGTTGATGCTTGAAAGCCATTACCCTTCTTTGCTTGTAGCTAGGCCTTTATCTTCTAAACTTGCATAAAACATTCATTTTGAATTGTGATCATATAAATAACCACAATTATATATCCCTTAATCATGGTGAATCTGCTAAACGACATTAAGAGATAGTGAAATCTGACAATGACTAGATATATGGCTAAACTAGTCTTTATAAGGGTGAGCAATCCTTACCTTTTGAATTAGCTTTTGGGGTTGAATTATGACATCAAACTCAATCCTAGATATTTTTTTTTTGATAGGAAATGTTAGTGGAGGAGTGCGAAATGTTAGTTTCCCGGGTTTGAACTCGGGCCCTTCTGCTTGCACTCCTTTGGTGCACTCCTTTGGTATCCCTTAGCTCGCCAACTGAGCTATCTACTTGAGATACTCAATCCTAGATATGTTATTATGCCACATGTTTTTGTCCACCCCCTAGATGTCTACTTTTAGGCATGACAGGATGCTAATACTAGGCCGCCTTGCCTTTGTCAAAGTTCTAGATGTCTAGTTCTGGGCCTGGGGTGAGTGTGTTTAGATTTCACATTGACTAGAGTTATGGCATTCATAAAGCTTGGGTAATCCTCACCTCTTGATATGGTTCTTTTGTTGAATTATTCCTTGTACAAATTTTAATAAGAAAAATAGAATGTTTTATGTTAATCATTGACTGACATAACTCTAATAAGGGCAAAAAAAACTGTGAATCAGTTGATAAAACTTAGATCCAAATGACCTCTTGTAAGACCTAGTTTTTGACATATTACAGATATAAAGGTGTTATTTAATCCATATAGTTGATTCCATCTAGTGAAAAAAATGTTTTTGTTGTCATTGTTGGATTCGATATTTGTTTTCGGATGGGAACATTGGATTGAGGTGTAGCGGTCAATGAAGTTAAAACGGAGGGAGTTTTGTATGGTTAATGTGGGAAAGATCTTGTTAAGGCTTCTTGTAAGAATGTTAAACCTCTTGGGCATGAATGAAACTTGAATTTAAACTAAGCTTCTATACAATCTGCTCATCATAAATTTTTCGTGTCTCCCACTGTAACTGCATTCTCTTTACATGTAGGCAAAATTTAATGCTGAATCAGCTGTCATATCAGCGAAGTACAATTTATAAATATTAACAAATATAGAAGTGATGAATGATGTGATTTTTTTAATTGGTGATCTAGATATGGACTAGTACACTGCAGCGAACAATTCTTACAGCAAGTCCAATTGCTGGATTTCCCAAGGTTAGTTATATCCTCCTTTATCTCATGGTTGCATTGCGTGCAGTCATGTTATTCATGTTCGGAAAAATGCGCAGACAAATCTACATGTTATGGTGTTCTTTCCTGCCTTTACTATCTATATTATGTTGTTAGATACAATGGCGAGCACTTGACGAGATAAATGCTGGTGTTTGTGATGGTATGACATACGAAGAAATCAAGAAAAACATGCCAGAGGAGTATGAGTATGTCGCAAACTTATAATTTCTCTCCTTCACTTGCAATTTGAATGCAAGTGGTATATGAATATCAGATAACATTGCAGCACAATGTGGAACTTCTTTTGGGGTTTGGGAAAATGCTATTTAACTACCATGGTTAACTTTCTTCCCTCTTATAGCAGATCTCGCAAGAAGGACAAGCTTAGGTATCGATATCCTCGAGGAGAGTCTTACTTGGATGTTATTCAAAGGTTGACTTAATACATTTTGCCAATAAATAAACATTGTTTAGCTCTTGACTTCAACTTGTTTGATATAAAAAACTTAAGTTTTAATAATAATCATACAGGTTAGAACCTGTAATTATCGAGCTTGAGCGACAACGAGCTCCCGTCGTTGTGATATCTCACCAGGTTGCATGCAATACATTAAGCTAAATCTGTGCTTGTAATGTGTCTTTGGTTGACTGGTTCTGATCCCTTAGATTCTTCCATATTTTTCTTATTGCAGGCAGTTTTGAGAGCATTATATGCTTATTTTGCTGACAGGCCTTTGAAAGAAGTTCCCCATATAGAGGTATTTTGTGGATTCATATCTTTCTAGCTTCTTGGAGATTTTTTAATTGAAAAAGAGTTTGGTTAGTAATATCAAGTAAAAACAAAAAAATTGAGATTTTTTTTGGCCTTAGGCCGACCCTGACAAATAGCTTTTCAAAAGATTGAAATGTAAAAAAGTGAATACTTTTGGTGAATGATGAATATGCAGAAAATATTTAATATGAGATTTGTCATTTTCAGATGCCTCTTCATACTATTATAGAGATACAAATGGGAGTCACAGGTGTTGAAGAGAAAAGGTACAAACTAATGGACTGAAAGTAAAAAATTTTGTTGCTATCCATTCTTCCGACTTCATACTATTGTGGCTTAAAAAACCAACTATCCATTCTTCCGATTTCAATTTATTACCCAAATGTAATATTCCCATAAATGGACTACATTGTAAAAAATTACCATAGCGAAAGGGAGTCATACTCTTCAAATTCAATATTATTTTATTTAATGTGTAAATAACGTCTCATTATATAATTCATAAGTTGGTTCTTCATTGAAAATTGGAATTGATGGCAAGTTTTATAAAGTTGAGTTTAAAGAATACGTACGCAATGTTTGTTTTGAAGTGTGCTGAACTATCAATTTCTAGCATATGTGAACTTTGTAGTACTGCTGCATAAGCTATCTCACATATACTAATAGCTTCAAAATGGATTTGTCAAAAAAATGGAAATCATTCTTCACGCCCATGTTGTACTGTGAAATATACATCCAATTACATTTCACTATGATGCTACTACTTTGTAATATCACTTTACGCAAATAAGAAAAGATTATAAATGGAAGAAAGAGAATAGTGATTTTATCAAATTACTCTTACTATTTATGTATTTTTTCCTAATGTTGAACTTGACAACAAAATTTTAAAAGATAAATAATATTGCAATTGACAATCACATTTTGGGAGTTGGGACGATTTTTCTATAAATGTGATGGTCATTCTGGATGGAGCGAGTATGCTCCCTCCTTTCATAATCTTTGGTATTTCTGGCCATTTATTTTTGTCTCCAAACAATAGTATTTTTAAAAACTCAAGGTATATTTCACCAAACTTTTCAATATATACCTTTTATATTTATTAAATCTTTTAGAGACTCAAGACTGTTATTAGCTCTTTTATTTTGATTTCAATCATTCCAAGACAACTACAAAGAGGGTATTTTAGTATGTAGTTAACACACATTAATTGTACCTTAAATTGTGTGTTACAAGCCAAAAGTACCAAAGATTAGGAACGGATAGAGTACTATACTAAAATTTATATTTAAATTTAAATTTACCTTTTTTGTTGAATCTAAAATACTATTTTCTTACTTGATTAAAGAATGTTAAAATCCAATCAATAGAATTGTAAACTGTCCCCGCATACCAACACGAGTCTTTTCGGCTTGTATTGTCCTAAGGTCACCCATCCCAAAATTGCTCCAAGTCAAGCACATTTAACTATAGAGTTCTTATGTTTAGGGCTCCTAAAAAAATAAAGCATTTGTTGCTATAGGTAGTCCAAATCAATTTTTTTAGTCTTCCTTCAACTGTACAGTCTCATACTTGCGCAACCTCATGATCCCTCTCATTTCGGTGCGCATTTGGTTCATTCACGTGCCCCTTCACCGGAAGCATCAAGGAGTTGCTCTTTGTCCGTGCCAATTTTTGGGCACCGATGATCACTCCCCACCCTCGTCACCCATGAACGTGGCATGTTAATTTTATGTAATTTTGCATACTTGATTGATCATACAAAATATGAAATTAACCACTCAAAAGTCAAAAAAATCTCGTGAAATACACCAAGTCAAAAAATACAAAACAAATGTTCTATTCTCTATCGTATATATCCCTATTTTTCTAATAGGTTAGGGCTTAAATAATTTAGCAGCTACTAGAGTGGCGATATAATTACAAAAGTTTAAGATAGGGTTTTATAAAAGGAAGTACAATAATTCTGAACTGTATTGGAAGAGGTCCTTTTTAGATGAATAGATAGATGATAAATAATAATTATTATTACTATGGTAGCAGTTTGGTTTTCGTCAGAGTTCACGAGCCTATGCTATAAGGCATGCATGCTATGTATGTCCTCTCCAAAATGGAATCAATCCATCGCCGGAAGCATGCATCAAAATATGGGATCTGGTTTTGGTGCAGTCAGAATATGCATCCATTCGCACAGTCAACAGCTCGGAGCCATCCGATCGAAATTGGACGGTTTAGATTGCAAAACCGGAATTTAGTATTAAAAAATCGAAAACTGTTTTTAAAATATGGACTATCCGATCTTGATCAGACGGCCCGAAACACACCGACCGCATTACTGCATGCAGTTTCAACCGCACCCAATTCAAATTCCAAAATATGCACATCTAGCTATGGTTTACTTACACTATAGGATAGTCAATGTGGGGGAAAAGAAGAACAAATTATGAAAGAAAAAATAAGTTCTGATTGTGTCTAGTTCCATTCACATGGGACCCCTTAAGTCTTAATATCCATTTCTGCTTTTTTAAAACAGTAATGGGGTCCCCACATTTACCCCAAAACAAAGAAAAAAATGATTTAAGAATAATAATTGTTCGAATTAAAGTGAATGGTTAGTCATATTTCTACTATTTTGAGTGTGAAGCTAAATTAAGGATGTAATACCACCACGGTTGAGCACAAGTGGTAGATATTTGTGCTCCTTAACTATTTTGTGAATGATTCGATTTCTAGTTAATGCGTAGGGAAAAACATTCGGTGAGAGAGGTCAACAACCCCTTAATTAAATCTCAGTCACTCAAGAGATTAGTCTCTATAGTTGCGCACAAGGTATACCTTGATTAACAAAAAATTAAGGATGTAAAAGAAAATGGTTAGTGTTACGTTGTCTAGGAACCCACTAAATTACAACCTATTTGTGTTAGATGGTTTTTACCGCAAATGCTAATTTATATAGAAATTCATCTTTTCGAGTCGATTCTAAAAAAAAGTTTGTGAGAGCAAGCTTGGGTCAATGCGTTTTCTACCGACGCAAATGCGTGCAGAAAGAGACACTTAGAGCATGTTTGTATTAAATTTTGAGGGTTGAGAATCGATTCAACTAGAAGCAAAGATAGGAGAGCTTTTTAAAAAATTGCATTAGAAAGTACAAATTTGATGGTATTTTGGACTATATATTCTTTTTTTTGGTCATAATTAAGACTATATATTCTTGAGAAAAATAATCACTACCAAACATGGCCTTCGTAGTCTTGTTTATTAACCCGTTATTACTTTGGATGCTTCCGTACTCCCCCAAAAGAAAATTAAGCGAAAAAAATGTGGAAGCAAGCTCCCTTTCCATGCTTTGAATTTGATGAACTTTTTGCAAAAATCTCAAGAATCTTGACTCAGAATGATAGGGCCTTGCCTTGGGATCCCCTCCCCAAAAGTTACTGAATCACAGAAACATTTAATTTAAAATATAAGCAAGGTTACATCTATTAATAAAGTGTCACGACCTTACTTGGACATGTGTTAATAAAGTGTCTAAGAAGAAGGTAATTTAGTTGGCAAACTAAGAATTTTAAGGAATTACAATAAGGAATTCCAAAAGTTCAAATCTTGAAAACTAATATTTCTCTTACCCGCTTAACTAATTACTTATCAAACAAAAAATCATCTATTATTAAAGTCTATTACATTAAAACCAACATTATTGACATAGCCAGTGACTTGAGCTACTCTGAGATACGATGGTGGGTTTTTAGGTTCTATAGTGAGAAATAGATATTGGCCGATGTAAGATTTACTTTAAAGCACAAACAAAAATTAATCTTTCATCAAAAATATCGAAACACTCCATACTGCCAACAAATTGAAAAGAAAAAACTAATATTACTACTCTACAAAACAAATTACTAATGGAAATACAGAAAAGAGTTGAGTATTCCACATGACATGAATCTAATAAAACCCATCATCCAACCAACCAACCACTACCCTCTTCTTCTGCTGCCGTCGCCTTCACGAGTCCTCTCTCTCTCTCTCTCTCTCTCTCTCTCTCTCTCTCCCATGCATATATTACTCCCCCATTTACCTCCTCTCCCCTCCTCGGACACACCAACTTCCTTTGACTTCAACTCCACCCTTCCACTTATTAACTACATTTTGCCTACCTTCACACGCATATGCATCTTATACCACAGGCAAACACACCCTCACACCCCTTTTTTTACTATTATTATCCCCCCTTCCCTCACTTCATACTAACTTCACTTTCACGTTAACACTTCCACATAACACAACAAAAACCCTTCATCAAGTCCAAATCTTTCTTCATAAACCTGATACCCTTTTCACCATTCTTCAAAAATGCAATCACAATCTAATAACTCGCCCATGAAATTCACACTCACTCAAATGTTTCAAAACATTTTCTCAGATAACAGTAACATTATGCTAGCAGCTATTATTTCATTACTATTAGTTATCCTCTTTGTTCTCCTTCTCCATCTTTATGCTAAATGGTTCTTAGCTCAAGCACATTCTCAAGCACAAGCTCGCCGTCGTCGTCGGAGAACCACCGTGACAGTTTCCGATGTACTTGGTCCTGCAAGGTTTCATCATTTTCATAGCTTCAATATAGAAGACTCACCTCTCTCAAGTACTCACACTAAAGGTCTTGATTCTTCTATCATTTCTTCAATCCCTCTCTTCATTTATGCAGAACAAGAGAAAGAGAATGAAGAAGAGGAACATGAACTTGAATGTGTGATTTGTTTGAGTGGTTTTGAAAATGGTGAAATGGGAAGGTGTTTACCAAAATGTGGACATGGTTTTCATGTTGAGTGTATTGATATGTGGTTGAGTTCTCATTCTAATTGTCCTATTTGTAGAGCTCCTATTGTTTGTCTTGTTGAGAATCAAAATGAAAATGATTCTTCTTCTTCATCTGTTGTTGTTGTTGTTGATGATGATGCTTCTGCTTTTCTTGAAATTGTCATTGATGATACACAAAGTTCTGAGATTAGAGAGAGTGGAAATGATAATGGAAGAAGGGTGATTATGAGTGATGATTCTGTTTCAGAAACTTCTTCTTCTTCCTTGTTTGGTTGCTCTTTGAAGACAGTGTTTGGCAGAATTTTCTCATCTTCTTCCAATGTAAATCAATCACATGGACGATTTTAATTGTCACTAGTATTCTATTGTGTATATTATTTGGCATTTAATATTGTACCGTTGTTCCCTCCGTCCGGCCTTTTTTTTTATTTTTACTTCTCTCAAAATATAAATCTCCTTATAATTTTTACTAAATTGCATTGGTATATGAAAAGTTAACATTGAATATTAAGTAATTTAGTAATACTCGTACAAAATCTTAACACAATTGGTATGAGTCCATTCTCTTATCCTTCATTTAGTTTATTTTGAGCGGGTGTGGGACTAACCATTTACAATTGAATACCTAACAATTTCTCTTTTAAGTGTGAGTCGCTCACATCGTTAGCCTTGATCCAAATTAGGATTCATTTCCGGCTCCTCCACCAAACCGAACCATGACTCTGAAACTTGATTACCAGATTGATTGGCAAAAAACACATTTGAGAAATAATCTATTTTGTGATAAACTTTTGTAATTGGATACATTTAAGACTATAGTGTGAAGATAAATAATCGTTTTTCCATATTGAAAAATTGTTTTTGCTATGTTAATTAATGAATCACTTGTTGGGAGAAGGAGGAGTGGGTGACCAATTGGTGCTATACCTGCTCACATGATACATCAGCTGATTATAGCATTGACTAAATCTAAACCAATTCATGAGCATTGATACTCTATCTAAACTCAATTTGTAAGTATTTATATATGTTTAGAATTAGAGCAATGCAAGTAGGTAGTGTAGTAGTAGGTCATGTAAGTAAGGGGTGTTAACAGTAAAAATAGTAGGTGTCAAAACCAAAAGAAAAGACAACCAAGTACTGATACTGCATTGGTCACTCAAATGACATGATACGCTTTTAACGGCAATAGATTGTTCTGAATCTGAAATGTGAAGTGTAGTAGAGATGTGTTGTTTTCTGTCATCATCAACCATGTGTTGTCACTCCCTTCCAGAAATCCAAGGGATGGGATGGGATGGGACCTTTTCATCCATCACAAATATTTCGATAACTCAATTTCAACTTACAATTAAATTAATTATTTATTTTGAATGCCATATCAATAAAATTATTTTGAATCTGATCTCAATAAAATTATTTCTACTGTATTGTTTAAGAGTAGATAAAGAAATAGTAAAACTTTAAATTACAAAATTTTAATGCTTTGAGTGCCCACTTTGACCACAAGTGTTTGCATAAGAATTTGCTTCACTAAGAATGTCAACTTCTCTGCATCAAGCTGACAATATCAGCAACCACTAGTTTATAAATAAAAAATACTTTCAAATTTTTTTATAAATTTTTTATGTAAATGACATATTTAACTTTGAACTAAAATTAATGTATTGCAATAAAAAATATTTTACTTTTTTAATAAGGATTAGTTTTGTAATTTCATACATATACACTTTTTTTTCTTTTTATTTTTCCTCCTATCAAACAATAGAAGTGAAATATCTCATTTTTTATTCTTTTTCTTTTTTTTCCCTTACTTTTCTTTCCTCTCAGTTTCCTTTTGAACCAAACATAGGCTAAAAAAGTACAAGCTAATCGATTTTTTTTTACGAGAAAAAGCTAATCGATTTAAGAGCTATGGTATGGAAATTTTCGAAACAACCAATTGAATTGAAAACAGTATGCACTATAGGGTTCAGATCCTCTCCAGTTACTGCACAGTTCCAATAAAGAGAGATAGACTCATGAAATAAAATAATATTATTTTATTTGATGTGTCTATCTCTCTCCTACTAAAACTATCTGGTAAATTGAGGGATCTCAATCCTGCACTATGCAGCTTTCCATGATTTGTGGTCAATGTTTTGAATGAATTTATAGATAAATGTGCACGGGCCTAGTTCTGCTGTTGTAGGGTGAGGAGGTCAAAGAAATGCATGCTTGCTAGCTAATGAGGCCATTAGCAATGATGTGTGTTCTTCTTCTTCATACACTATTTAATGCACACTTTGGCTTGACCCACATATAACTTTTCTTAGTCAATGCTGCGGCATGCAGAAAACAGGACATGGATAATTAATTTGGGGTGTTAATTATATAAATTGACTATTGGATTCTTATGCCTTCATTGGCCAATTATTGGGTGGTGGTTCTTCGAATACATTATTTCCAATTCTTTATATTCATTATTACTCACGGGCGAATAATTCGATGGACAAAATTTAGGAAATCTTATAATATGATTGTTAGTGTTCTTGTCGGCTACGGCTTGTAGTACTAATCCATTTTTTTTTAAAACATATTGGGAAAGGGGGCAATTTTATTAATCAATGTGGCACTAATGGCCATTTTACAACTGTCCCCGAGGGGATTTGAACTCAGCACCTTGAGGATACAAGGCTAAACTCTTACCACTGAGCTAGCACCTCAAGTGTACTAATCCATTTGATTAGTAATAGTTACTAAATCATTACTAGCCATTGGATTGACAAATTTTCAATGAAATTCAATCTTCTCTTACACTTATCTTCTCTCTCACAATTCCACTATCTTCTCTCTCATAATTTTCTCTTACACTCATCTTTCACGTTCTTCTTCTTCTTCTTCTTCTTCTTCTTCTTCTTCTTCTTCTTCTTCTTCTTCTTCTTCTTCTTCTTCTTCTTCTTCTTCTTCTTCTTCTTCTTCATGATACATATCTCTTTCTTTATTTTTCACGCAAAAAAAGAAGATGCCCACAGGTGTTTAAAAAACAGTCTCCGTTGATCCACGCCATTGAAACACGCTCTTCCTTTACGCCATTGATCATGTCTCGTTATGCTGTTGATGAACATGGGACTAAAATCAGTTTTTCACGGTTACTTGCGCGTAAGTCCTTTCTTCTTCATTTGTAATATGCATGTACTCTCAATCACGCCACTGAAAGCACATTTAGGACCAACTATCCAAACCTGATATATTCTGTGGTTAGTATTCCACTAACCGAAGTCATGTTTTTATTTGGTTAGATGGTACTAACCGAAGTTATCTTATTCCCTGGCTAGAATTGGACTAACCGAAGTTATATTATTCCCTGGCTAGAATTGGACTAACCGAAGTTATGTTATTTCCTGGCTAGAATTGTACTAACCGAAGTTATGTTATTCCCTGGCTAGAATTGTACTAACCGAAGTTATGTTCTTCCCTGGCTAGAAATCCACTAACCAAAGTTATGTTATCCCCTGGCTAGAATTGGCTTAACCGAAGTTATGTTATTCCCTGGCTAGAATTCCACTAACGGAAGTTATGTTATCCCCTGGCTAGAATTGGACTAACCGGAGTTATGCTATTCCCTAGCTAGAATTCCACTAACCGAAGTTATGTTATTCCCTGGTTAATGTCTATTAACAAATGTTCCGTACTTATGTGGTCTTTTTTTGTTTTTGTTGTTGCAGTACAGGGTTGTCAGCGTCAGCATGAAAATCAAACCGACATGATTGTCTTAGATGCACAAAGTATTATTGATTGCTTTTTATTTTATTTGAATAATTTATTTGTATTGTGAGATGTACATCATTTTGTGAGAGATACTCATATGTAAAGTGGCTATATTTTTTTAGGTTCGAATGTGCTTGGTATCAATGAGCTTTCTAGTGATATGTTGCATCCAGGGACAAATGTTGGATTTGGCGACGACGACTTCGATGATGATGTGGATGCAGGTTGCACAATGTTTTTTTTTATTATATAGTTTATTTTTTATGTTTTTGTTCGTTTGATAATGATATTTATTATTTTGTTTGGCAGGAGTTAAGCATCATCCTTCGAATGTTAAATCTTGGAAAGGTATTGTTTTCCGCACAGAGCCGGAAGCATATGATTTTTATAGCACTTACGCCAAGTCCTCGGGTTTCACAATCAAGAAATCAAATGTGTGGCGTGATAGTAAGAATAAAAAGACTGAGATCCCTATCTATTTGAATATGATGTGTCATAAACAAGGTTTCAAGATGGTCCAAAAGGAGGTTCAAATGACTGCTTTGTATAAACGAAAAGATACTAGGACAGGTTGTTGTGCGACAATGAAGCTTAAAATGGATGTTGATAAGGGAGGGTATGTTATTACCATGTGGAACGATCTTCACAATCATCCATTGATAGATGCTGACAAGAGACACTTCTTACCATCCAATAGAACCATCACTGAACAGCAGAAACTTATTATACAAAACCATTTGGCATCTGGAATATTACAAAGGGCTACATACGACTCTATGGCCCGGGCTGCTGGTGGTGTTAAGAAACTTGTTTTCTGCGCAATGACTTGAAGAATCACCTGTTTGTTACCAAAGCAAAGGCATTGCAACCTGGAGAGGCTACTGTGTTGCAAGCGTGGTTCAGGCAGCAGACATTGGGAAGGCCTGGTTTTTACTACGACATTCAAGTCGATGAAGACGAGGCAAAATATCTTCAATATTCTGGGCTGATTCTGTTATGCGTGCTGATTATGCACTTTTTGGCGATTTTGTCAGTTTTGACACAACATACAGAACCAACAAAGACTATAGGCCCCTCGGTATGTTGTTTGGTAACTAGTAACATTTTTACTCTTAGTTTGTTTAATCACTGACTAACCTGTAATGTACTTTGCTGTGGTTATTTAACAATAACCGCTCTCTTTATTATTTTTGGTGTTTCTATCATAACTAATGGTATTGTACAATTCGTTATTTGCATGTATTTTAGGTGTTTTTGTTGGATTTAATCACCATAAAGGTACCTGTGTGTTTGGATGCGCGTTGCTGTATGATGAAACGTCTGCAACATTCAAGTGGTTGTTCGACACTTTTATGAAATGTATGAATGGCAAGAAACCAGAGACCTTTATGACAGACCAAGCGCCTTCAATTGCTGCCGGTGTTCGTGAGGTTTTCCCAGATGTGTTCCATGCTTTATGTTCTTGGTACATTAAGCAAAATGCAACTAAAAAACTTGGTGCAAGGGCCACTGCCAAATTTTTCGATGAATTCAAGCATCTTGTAAAGCATGTTGATAACGATGAACAGTTTGAATACTCATGGAATCATATGATTTTCGAATGTTTCCATAATGGTCACCCTTTTGACATGAATTGGTTAAACTTTATTTACACCAGCAAAAAGCAATGGTCTTCTGCATGGGTAAAGAATACATTCACGGCTGGGAAGAAGACCACGCAGCTAAGCGAACAATTCAATGCCTTTGCTCGCTTTTATCTGAAGACTGAACACTCCATCTCCCAATTGTTGTCTAGGTTTCAGGATCTCCTCGATGATTTGCGTCATAATGAATTGATGTCTGATTTTAATATGCAGCACATTGTTGTTGATAATAGGCATCCCAACAGTGGTTTGATGTGTCATGCAGCTAAGTTGTTCACTCCTGCCATCTTTGAGCTAATTCAAAAGGAGTTTGACGCGTCCAAAGCTTACACAATTTCGGTAATTACTAACCTTTATCTTTTGTTAAATGTTATTGTTAACTTGTCATGATAATATATTGCATTTTGCAGCCTGTTCAGGAGCTGAAACAAGACACGATAGATGTTATACATGTCGAGAGATGGAGTAATCAATTTATGGAGAACGAAGAACTGGTGGAAAATGAGACTGTGAAGCTAGATTCGGTCAATGGTAATGTTACCTGTAGTTGTCGGTTTTTGGAAAACTGGGGCTTAATTTGTCGACACACACTGAGAGTTTTGGATGCTTATGCTGCGTGGCGTCTTCCTTTTTTTCATTGCATCCCTCCCATATATATTAAAAAAAGATGCTGTAGAGATTATAAGAAGTCAGTTGGTTGTATTGCTGATGAGATACATCTGGAAACCAAGTCTCTTTCGAATTTTGGTGAGAGATACCAGTATCTTTCTGATATAATTTGTGGAGCTGGTTCACGTATATGTTATAATGAGGCTGCATATAATGTATTTGCCCGTTATGTTATTGATGGGGTTAAAGAGGCTGAGCAGTTGTTGCATTCGGCATCTGATACCACCGAACCGACGCGTGCATCATGTTCAACTTTGGCAGGTACTTTCTATTTTGATGCTCGTTCCTCTTTTAAATTACCATCCTTGTGCAGACGTTTGCAATTCTTACATATGTTGTGGTTGTTTTGTTGAAAGTAGAATATCAGTAAGGAGTTTTTCCAGCTAAAAAGATAAGGCAACGCCAAAACCCATGCAAGAGCAAGATCAGGTTAATGTCTGATTCAGAGAAAAGACATTTGATTTGGAAACAGAAACGCAAGCGGGCAATTGAACTTCAGAAGTTGTCTGCAAGTTAGGTCGTCTTTGTCAATGTTGACTGAACAATGTTTTTTGTGTTGTTTATTTCGTTATTACAAACCTGGATGAGACAATGATTTGAGCCAAGTTTATCGACCGTTAAACAGATGTGTAAATTTTACTGTTATCCATTTTTTTTTATGAAAAATGTGGGGCAAATCCGTTGAAGCTGGTTTCTAACCACACTATATCAATTTAGTGATTAGTGACATCTAACCATCACATATGTGGTTATATAACCATAGTCATAATCTAAAAATTAGATGACACTATTATCTAGCCATCATATAAACAATCTTTGGTTAGTGTCGTCTAACCACCGTACTACATGATTTTGGTTTTGCAACATCTAACCAATGGTCCGCAAACAAATGGTTAGTTGCAGCTAACAACCGTATAATTTCACTTTGAATTTTATGTACTATTCTTAAAATCAAACAAATGTGTATGTTAACATTCAAATATATACTAATAATATTTCAATATCATTTTTTTGAGGTTCACATGTGGTCTCTCTCTCTCTCTCTCTCTCTCTCTCTCTCTCTCTCTCTCTCTCTCCACATATATATATATATATATATAATCCATTGAAGTTGATTTCTAACCCCACACACACACACACATATATATATATATATATATATATATATATATATATATATATATATATATATATATATATATATATAAAACGTAATAATTTGCTGCTGGAACATGTAACCATATTTGTGCATTAATGATTGTGAATGGAAGTATGGTTATATTCACTTTAAAATTCAGTTGCTGTAAAATGGATAGCAAATATTTAATTTTGTAATCACGAAACCACAACTGTGCAAATCAGTAGTAACTGGCATATAGCAAGTACACGACAGCAGTGAAATTCCGAAATGCTAAAAAACACGTGGAAGTAATTGTACACTTGTGGAAAGAACAGTCAAAATAAACAATACATAACCATTTGTATGTGGGAGTGACTTTACTACTTTGCCTATTTTTTACGCCTTTTTCCACCAGCCTTTTCTCCGCACCCATTGTTCTAAAGCTCATCATGCAGTTGCTGGCAGAAAATGTTTGCCTCGTGCTGGATAGGTCCCTTCAGTAAGTTGGTGCGGTGGTTCATCAGTGCACAACATAAGTCTATTCGGAATCTTTCTGTGGCAAGCTGTCTTTGTTTTTGGGTCCATCTATCCCACATGCCGAACGACACAAGTTCGCTTTTATTGCCATTCCATTCTTTGTGAAACATCATGGTGAAGACACCACAAATTGTGCCATCTGGCTGGTGTGGCATTTTTGGTTCATACCACTCAAACTTCTCCCATTTATATGGGCAAGGCTTTTTCATGATTTTGTATCGTTGCGCAACGAAGCTACGTGCCTCGTTCATCAATCTATCGCCCAGAGCTTCAAATTCCGAAAATGTTCCACTTTTGTTCTTTCTTGTGAAACTGTCAAGGCTTGTAAGGAATTCATATCGGCCCATCTTTAAATTTAGTACGAAAGTCACATAGTGGGATCTAGCAATAGCAGGTATGAGGATCTGCGATATAAGTGAGACAAAAATTTTAAAAAACACCACCCCAATTGATTGTGAATAGAAATAGATGGTAGCTAACATTAAGAAATGGAAACCAAACAAAGCCAATTATAAAGCTAGATTTACAATGCAAGTTATTAAGTAATTAAAAAAGTTCAAATGACAACTTACATATTCAAGTCCTGTAATATTCAGCTTCCTGAATCTCATATAGCTGTTGAATATCCCCAGCTTCTTAGTGAATGTACTGGCCGCCAATTCCTGGTCTCTGTTGTCCACACGGTTATCCCGTGACAGTTCGGCTAAAGTACATATCTGCGTTCCCAAATCCAGAAGAAATTATTTTTCATGCACCAACAAGTACATAATAATTGTAAATGATAATATTGTACCTATAGATTCACTTATTCCATAATAGGTACATAATAAGTTATTAACCAGCAAAACGTTCATAATAATTTCACAATAGTTATAATAAATTATAAGTTGATAACAGTGCATAAATAGAAACATCGTTATTACCGAGGTTCCAACTGTCAATACCAGCCTTTTCATCTTATCTATCCGTTGGCCGAAATTCAACTGGGTTGCCCAGGTATCTATAACAAGGCTATCTACCCATTCATCGTCTTGCAACGTCCTTAATTCCTTTCTTGTGAGGTTGAACCTTCCATCCATTTGGCACTGGTACATAAGTTTTTCACTGCAATCAAAAAATTTGAACTCGTAAATGCAAATGATAAAATAATCAATAAGGGGAACGTTATATTCGTACATAGTTGCATTAACTATTATCTATCAATTAAAATCTGATTCTAACCATTTATATAGAAAACGTTGGTTAAATGAATCTAACTACAGAAACACACAACATTGGTTACTTGTCTGTTAACCACATAATGATATATCTTTGGGTAGCTGACTTCTAACAATAGAACAACTGAACCTTGGTTATTCAGAAAGAAGGGTCAACTAATAATGGTAAATTTGACATGTGCACAATCGTGGGTATTCATTGGGTCATAGGGAAAGAAGGGAGGGACGAAACATAGTAGTCATATGAGTGAAAATGCAATTGCAACTAAAACATCTACTTTGATGGCATTGTTAATCTAACAGGCACTTACTATGGCTGGTCTGGTGACCAAATATATGTGGCAAGGTTCTTTTCAAACAATAACGCGGTGGATCGAGCAACATGGCCATCGAATGGGCTTTGTAAGAATTTCGAGGGCTTATGAATTCTCTTCCTCTTACGAATGTACTTTTCTGGGCTGCTTACATTGTTACTACAGTCGTGAACCTCCATCTGTTGTTTCATTAATGTTGTTGCACTGAAATTTAACAAGTTATATTGTTAGTTTCTACAAATATTGACTTCTAAATTAATGTACAAGTTAATACTATAGTAATATTTATAATTACTCTACTGTTTCGCCCTGCAAATTGATATCAGCAAAAACCTCAAAAAAGTTAAGTTGACAAAACTGTGTCCTTTTGATATATTTTTCTTTTTTCAGCGGAAGCCGTGGTTACCGTATGATCGAATTCGTCAGCCAACTTCCTTCTAACATCCGGAGGAGTTTGGGTGAGTCTGTAGTTTTAGAGGACAGTAGACAATAACAAAATTACATGTGTAATAAACACAAGGCCAACTTGCATACTAAAATCGTTACTGAGACATAAAGTCCACTATACAAAGTAGTAGGAGAAAGTTAAAATTACCAATGTTCACACTTACAGATTAAAACTTGGTGGGCTATACGGTGAATTGACATGTTTGTTCACCTTAACTTCTTGTTCTTTATCCTCCCTAGTGTCATTAAATAATAAAATGACAATCAGGTATGTTTATGTATTGTACTTAATATTGGCTTTCAAATTTAAATATATACCTAGCATTGTTGACAGGTGGCAGAAACTGGACCAACATAAATGGTTAGTTGTGAGCATGTGTTTTCCGTGTGTAACACATCAGGTGTCGACACCTTAAAACCAATGTTGTGAGCATCATTTCTGTGTTTTGACCGAATTTCACGCCTTTCTTCTCTGCTTTCATCACTGTATGTTGCTGAATTCTCTTTGCTTTTTCGCCCCCCTGGGGTTTTATGATCACCCTCATCACCAACTGATTTAACCGAATCATCATCACCCTCATATTTTCCATCGTTGCTTTCATCAGTTGCATCCACACAGTCATCAGCTTCTCTGTCTTCATTTATATTTTCCTTGCCTCTTTCTTTAAAAATATTAACGCATTCCCTGAGTTTCTCAATGTGGTATTCACAAAATTTCAAATGCAAAGGGACTTGCGACATCAAATATACAAGTAAATTTTTAGTATTATGTGGCTAACCCCCTAAAAGCAAAACAATATCCACAGTTTGTGTTTCAGTACTTTTTTTTTGTATACAGAGCTAACCACAGGTAAGCATAAATGTAGTTAGAGGACGCTCACACCATTTACACATATCAGAGGTTAGCTACGTCTAACCAGATCTCTACATCTTTGTTGTTAGTGTGCGATAAAAGCAAACCTTTGAAATTGGGCACTCTTTGGGATCAAATGGAATAAGTGAAATCGGGGTGCTTGGATTCATCATCGGCCTTAGTGCATATCCAGCTGCTATTCCCCGTCCATAGCCACAAAGTTTGTGCACTGCTTCCAAATTCTTCAACTCCTTGGTTGTGTCCCAGTTTTTAAGTGTGGGTGGTGTGCACGAACCCCTAGAAAAGGGACTGTTTGGTCCCATTCTCTCTAAGTAGTGAATCTGAAGTAACCAATAAATATTAAGCATATATGTTAACAACCAATAAGAAATAAGAAACAGGAAATAAGAATTAAACATAGTTTAAGTAAATAACCAAAAAGAAGTGGAAGTCCGATTTTGGATATTTATATCCCTTTGTTCCCTCCCTTAGATGCTCCAGAATATAGTTAGCCCAATGGTATTGTGATACTGTGTTAGGGTCTTTGACTATATCTGCATACTTCAGAGACACACCATCAATGTGATCCGGACATAGAAGACACCTTAACAGATATATTAGTACAGCTTTGCACCAAGCTTCATCGCTTTCAACTTTTAATATGACCTCAGCCAGTTCTTTCTCAGCTACACGGTCGATATCTGGGACATTAACTTTTAGGCCAAGTTCTTTCCGCAACCTAAAAAATGAGTCATCTTTGCATTTGCATTCTAACGGTATTACCGGTTTTCCCTCGTTGGGCAAACTGTAAACTCGTTGCACATCTTCCAACACAATGGGCAGGGCTTCGTATTTGCTTAGCCGTAATTGACTTTGATCAGGTTCAAAGTTCTCAGACACCCATTTCACGAACTCCCCAGGAATCCTGCTCCATTTGCATATGAGTGCAAGGGATCTAAACCCGGATGACTGCAACAATTCTTTCCGAGATCCGTCAATTTTATTCAACATGGTGTGAACCCTCATTGGTTTACATTTATGTCAGTATCTTGAAGGAGGTTTTGGTTCTTTAGCACCTGTAGCTTCCTTTTGGTCTCTTATTGCTAGTATCCCTGGAAAAAAGAAATCAAATACATCTATTAAAAGAGAAGTTGTGGGCAAGTCTTTTAAGATACACGCATTAACTTTGTAAACTGGCTATGAGATTTAAGAAAGCATTAATAACCACAAACTTACAATACTTTGGTTAGTGGTTTCATAACCTGACTATCACACAACATTGGATATATCCTACTCTACTCCAAAATATGTCCTTCCTAATTCTCTCAAAATAAAACAACGCGACTTCCATTAGTTTTTCATTCTTCCACCATGCTCTACTTCAAACACATATAACATATTCAATCACACATGAACACATTCTAATGGATGTCTATCACCGGTTTTTATTTTAGTAGCCAAACTATTCAAAAGTTTGGCTACTAAAATAAAAACCAGTGAAATACTTTACATAGGTTATTATTGTACTAACCAAATTATTGAAAAGTTTGGTGAGTGCATCAATAACCAGAGAATAACTGTACTAGGGTTAGGTCTCCTGCTAGCAAAGAACTACAATAACCAGAGAACTACTGTACTAGGGCTAGCAACGAACTACAATAACCATAACCAGAGAACTACAATAACCAGAGAAGTACCTTTGTTCGCCGAATCCGAGCAGCAACTACCTATCAGTTTGAAGCTAAAGGTGTCAGCGGCAACCAAGGAGTCAACGGAGATGGTAATGGCGGCAACGGCGGCGGCGAAGTCACATAGATGACAACAGTGACAGACACAGAGACAGCAACGGCGACGGCAACGGCGAAGTCACAAAGACGGCAACGGCAAGGTCACATAGACGGCGACGACGAAGTCACAGAGAAGGCGACAGAGAAGTCACAGAGACAGCGACGACGAAGTCACAGACACGACGACGATGAAGTCACTGACACGGCGACGGCGAAGTCACTGACACGGCGACGACGAAGTCACAAACACGGCGACGGCGAAGTCACAAACACAACGAAGTCACAGAGACGGCGACAGATGGAACCAGAGAGATTGACCACATTGGAATGGGGGAATTTTCTACCAGCGTTTTGATCAAAAGATAGACATTTCTAGTGAAAAGTTTGGACACGTGGCGCATTTCTAGTGATGGATTGTTTTTAAATGATGAGAAGTGTCATTGTCACCTTTTTGAAAAGCTACTTTATGAGATTATGATAATATCTAACTATATCCTCTACATCCAATTCATTCAAAGAGAGGAGAAGGGAGTTTTAGAGAGGAAAATATATACTTGAGAGAGAACCTACCTCCATTAATCCTCTACGTTGAAGCTTTTTACTTTTAAATTATTTTCTTACTTTTTCTACGGTGAAGCCACACCATAGCATCATCCAACTGTGTATGACTTGGAATCCACGGAGAGAATCTTTTGTAACCGTTCATTTCTTGTTCATTTACGGTAATATGAGCTTTTTGTCTTGTATTGGGTTTATGATGCTTGTCATGAGCTAAACACTCAGTAGTTGGATTGTTTCTAATTTTGTAATGAACCTTGAGTAGAGTTAATATAATATTATGATGTTTGCGTTTCAATCATTGTATTTTAATACTTTCAAACTTGTTTTGGGATTGGCCAATTGAAACTAGTAGATTCGTGGGTACAGACATGGTCCATGATTCGAACTCAAGGATTGATATGAATGAAAGATTGTTTAAAGACATTTAGACAATTTGTGCTAAACCCTAGACATAGGGAAACAATAGTTCATAAGGTGGAACTGTGGGTTCTTCATTATATAGGGGTGGACTTATTGAGAACCTAGACATAGGAGTCTTATAACAAAATCCTGGCGTCAGTGACTGAAAGACACAATTCTCTACGCTACAGCACTTAGCGCTACATCGTCTAATGTTATAGCGCCTTACCTGAGGGGATTCATATAACAAAATACAATCCAACTCATTTTACAAATTCCTGAACTTTTTACTATTTAACCAATATCTCTCTCATTTTAATGCCCAAAATCATGTTACTTTTATTTTGTCCATTCGACTAATTTGTTAACTACTTGAACTCTTAAATTAACATCAATCCCTGTGGGTACGATCCCTACTTTATCATTATATTACTTGTTGCGATTGTGTACACTTGCACAAACTGCTTTTCGCACAACAATTTTTTCACACCCCCAAACTTAAACCATTGCTTGTCCTCAAGTAATGACACTTGATAAAGATAACAACGTAATAAAAACATAACAACTGAATAACAAGACCAAACTAGTTGCACCTTTAAATCAAACAGATTTTCAAAAATCTCTCATTAGGCCAAACTTTCAGATTCACATCCAACACACACACACGCCATTGCTTTTCACAACATATAGAATTATTACTGCTCAATTGTGAGTGTGTGACTACTAGGCTTAGTTTAGCTCCTAGCTAGTTTCAACATTTCTCATAGCCTTGGAAAGAGTGGCCTTCTTTTGGTTTAGCCAAAGAATTTTTTCAAAAAGAGAGTAGACTAACAACTTCACATAAGACTTGAGGGGCTTCAAAGCACAACAAAGGGCTTGATTAGGCATTTCAGATCTTTGGCCAGTGCACTAACTATTGATTTGGTGATTTCTTAGCGCTATAGTGTTAGATGCTATAGCACTGGTGACTTGATGAACAGATTCAGCTGCAATGCCCTCATTACTGAACTCCTTATTTGCATTTCTATCTTTCTTTATTTTTCTTTTCTTTCTCTTTTTTTATATGCATTTTTGGAACAGTTCAGCATTTGTTTCGGGAAATTGCAGCTAATTACAATATACATGACCAATTGACAATACATTTGTATACTTTGTGAGCCTATTGCACTGACCATCATATAATCTTCATACCTAGCCTTAATATAACCGATGCACCCCCAAACTTAGCTTCAAATGCTACTCTCAATTTTTAGTAAAAACTTGACTAAACCTTATCATTCCTAGCTAACTAGGTTCCTTGCTAAGCCTAGAGTTTGAGTGTAGAAGCAGTAATAAAACCAGCCATTGTTCAAACAAGGCTACTCTACTCAAAACACATAATCATCATTAAATTTAGCCCAACAAGTACAACTTCTATTACTGAAAAATTTAAAAATTGCAACTAATCATACCTTTTTATTCAAACAAAACATAACATTGACATTTATAAGGTCCTCCCCCAACTTTAAGACCTAGCAGTGTCCCCACTGCTCATGCATTCTAAAGGGAGAGTCCTCTGCTTCCTTGTAGGCTTTCATCTTAGCCAATTTTTTCGCTGCTTCTCTCTCCGCAGAATGATCAGGAGTCTTCTCCTCAGATGCAACTTTGTGCAGGTGTAACGCCCCAAATATTTAATTAATTTATTCAATAATTAAGTGTGAGAATTGTTGAAGTTGAGAATTATTAGTATAGTTACTACGTTGACTTTTATTTAATTAATAGGTTAATTAAGTGTGGAAAATAATATTAGAGTAGTAAAAATATTATTATGTTGTATGGGCTTATTTTTATGTTAGAATAAGTAAAAATGAGAGGTGTTAAGGAAAGCCCATGATGTTAAGTCGAATTAAGCTAAGAAAAGCCCATAAGACTAAGTGAGATTATAAGAGGGGAAATTAGGTTAGGGTTTGCTCACTTAGAAGAAAAACAAAAAGGTTTGAGAGACAGCACTAGAGGAGGGTGCGACGGCCAAGAGGGAAAGAGAGAGAGGAACGGCGCAAGAGGAGAGGAATAGGGCAAGGAACTTCGAATCTTTCAAGGCTAAGGTAAGGGTGGGGTTCTAACTCTATAATTGGGTATATAAAGGGCTTTATGTGGGTTCTACGAATTTGCTTCTGTTTTCAGTTTAAAAACATGTGTATCTCTAAATTGGGTTGCCGATGTGTTTGATTATTGAAATTTGATGAATGTTTGATGCCAATTTTGTTGCTAAACTCATTGTTTGGGGTGATCTGGGTATAGGTTCTGTTATACAGTAATTGGGAACAATCTAGTGGTCCAAAAATTATGTGGTTTACCTTTTCAGAAACTAGACTTAATGCTTGTTAATTTGGCACTAGTTTGGTTGCATTTGGAGTTGTATAGCTCGAGTTATAGGTGTCACAAATTAGGTTAAAATTCTAGAAACAATCTGGATATAGGTTCGGTATTTCGTGTATAACCTTTTCGTTTGAACTCCTTTTTGAACGATTCTTGATTCATTGAAAACTACACTCAATTTGTTTCGGTTTACGCTTAAGTCCCATGTCATTTGACTGAGTTTTGATAATTTTAGAGGTGTCACAAGCTAGGTCATGGTGGCTGTCCTATTTTCTGGACCTTGTTGCTTATTTACTGAAACTGTACGAATTGGACCATTATTTTGCAAAATAATAAGTATAGTCAGGAACTAGACATTCTTAGCTTTCCATAGAGGGGTCCTTTGCTAAGTTTCGATACTGTTTGATAGGTTAATTAATTCACCGAAGTAGAGGCATGTTTGTTGGAAATTTTTCTGTTGTTGTTGCTGGGCGCCAAGTGTGGCTGCCCCTGATGTTGCTGGGCGCCATGGGCCCCGTTGCTGTTGTTGCTGGGCACCAGGTGTGGCTGCCCCTGTTGTTCCTGGGCGCCAAGTCTGGCTGCCCGTTGCTTGTGTTGCTGATGTTGCTGGGCGCCATGGGCGCCAAGGGCGCCAAGTCTGGCTGCCCGCTGCTTGTCTTGCTGATGTTGCTGGGCGCACTGGGCGCCAAGGGAGCCAAGTCTGGCTGCCCGTTACTTGTGTTGCTGATGTTGCTGGGCGCCAAGTCTGGCTGCCCGTTGCTTGTGTTGCTGATGTTGCTGGGCGCCATGGGCGCCAAGGGTGCCAAGTCTGGCAGCCCGTTGCTTGTGTTGCTGATGTTGCTGGGTGCCAAGGGCGCCAAGTCTGGCTGCCCGTTGCTTGTGTTGCTGATGTTGCTGGGCGCCATGGGCGCCAAGGGCGCCAAGTCTGGCTGCCCGTTGCTTGTGTTGCTGATGTTGCTGGGTGCACTGGGCGCCAAAGGCGCCAAGTCTGGCTGCCCGTTGCTTGTGTTGCTGATGTTGCTGGGCGCCATGGGCGCCAAGGGCGCCAAGTCTGGCTGCCTGTTTCCTGTTGTCTGATTGTTGCTGGGCGCACTGGGCGCCAAGGGCGCCAAGTCTGGCTGCCTGTTGCCTGTTGTCTGATTGTTGCTGGGCGCACTGGGCTCCAAGTCTGGCTACCTGTTGCCTGTTGTCTGATGTTGCTGGGCGCCATGGGCGCCAAGTCTGGCTGTCTGTTGCCTGTTGTCTGATTGTTGCTGGGCGCACTGGGCGCCAAGGGCGCCAAGTCTGGCTGCCTGTGCTTGTTGTCTGTTGGTTGCTGGGCGCACTAGGCGCCATGTGTGGCTGCCTGTTGCTTGTTGTCTGCTGGTTGCTGGGCGCACTGGGCGCCATGGGCGCCATGTGTGGCTGCCTCGTTCGGTTGCTGGGCACATTTGGGCGCCGTCTTGAGGGTTGTTGGGTACTTTAGGCGCATTAGGCCCACTGTTGGCTAATTGTTGGTTAAGTCGTTAAATTGTTAATCGTTAATTTGTTGAGTTGTTAACTATTGGTTGAGTTGCGAAACTGTTAACTTGTTAAGTTACTAAATTGTTGGCTCAGTTGTTGAATTGTTGATGATGTTGCGCCTAGTTGTGATTACCATTATGTGAAGTTGGCGACGTGTATCTGGTTGGATTGCCTTTATTTATTGGCAAGATATTATGTTGTAGGCCTATGGCCAATGTTGAATTCCGTTGTTGGTGTGTGTTGCTCTGTAATCATTGATGATTGTTTGTGCATTCACATCGCGTCGCATACATAGCATTTTTATGTTGGAGCTATGCTCAAAACACGTTGGCCTGGACTGGCAAATTATGTTGAAGGCTTATGCCTTGTTGATGCCACTATTTACTGGCAGATTTTTACGACGACGACGGGAGTTCTGCTCCAATGGTACCGCATGCATGTGCATAGTATTGAGTCGTATTCATAGTGCATACTTGAGTGGCTAAGTTGATGACTTGTGATTGATTGAAGTTGTTGATGACGGTGAAGTGGTGAACTTATGTCTTCTGATTCTAACATACTGTTTTTCATATGTCCTATTATATGGTTTGATATCTCATCCCTTCTGTTTGAATGTTACCCTCCTGTTGGTAACGTGCAGGTAATCACGAATGAAGGCTGCTTACCTTCGTTTGATCGAGCCAGTGTCGTCGCTCTGATACGTAGCACTCAAGGGGGGGGGGGGGGATGACCGCTTATTTTTCTATTACTTGTGTCATTTTATTTGTTGGATTTCGAGTTTATTGCTGTTATGAATCTTGCTTAGATGCCACGGTTAATTAAATTGAACCTTTTGAATTTTCGCTGCGTAGTAAATGAAATTTGACTTGTTTTGAAAATTGAAAATGTTGTGTGTCGGTTCATCCAAGTTAGGGTGTTATGTATCCGCTTTTCAGAAATGATCTTATTATGTTTGTTCATGGTTTTAAGTCGAAAAATGTAGCATCCGTTTGTTTGTGAAAACTCTGATTTTACTATATTTTACCGGGTAGAAATGGGTGTTACATTAGTGGTATCAGAGCAATGTTTCGGTCTGTCCGACCAAGTTGTCTAGTTTTTGTGTCATTTGACGATCGAGTATTGTCATTTAGTTCTAACTATTGTTTGTGTTATAGTGATACGTTAAGATGGCTGGAAGGAATGATGCTGCTATCGCTGCTGCTTTGGCGGCTATGGCGCAGGCCGTGGAGGGTCAGCAGAACGTTGGTGAAAATGCTGGGTCTCGTAGTTTGGCGACCTTTCAGAGGGAGAATCCGCCTACTTTCAAAGGCAAGTATAATCCTGATGGAGCGTTGGCTTGGCTGAAGGAGATAGAGAGGATCTTCCGTGTGTTGGACTGCACTCCAGCGCAGAAGGTTCGTTATGGTACTCATATGTTGGCAGAAAAGGCTGATGACTGGTGGCTAGAGACTAGTCAGAGATTGGAAGCTGCAGGTGAAGAGATCTCTTGGGTTGTGTTTCGTAGGGAGTTTACGAGGAAGTATTATCCTGAAGATGTTCGGGGTAAGAAGGAAATTGAATTTCTTGAGCTGAAGCAAGGAAGCCTGTCAGTTGCTGAGTATGCTGCTAAGTTCGTGGAGTTAGCCAAGTTCTATCCGCACTATAGTGAAGCGACTGCTGAGTTCTCGAAGTGCATCAAGTTTAAAAACGGGTTGCGGCCCGAGATCAAGAAGGCAATTGGGTATCAGAAAATCCGTGTCTTTTCTGATTTAATTGATAGCTGCAGGATCTATGAAGAGGATAACAATGCTCATTATAAGATTATTAATGAGAAGAGGAACAAGTAACAGAATCGTGGTAAGCCATATGATGCTCCTGCTAGTAAAGGCAAACCGAAAGTCGCTGATGGTAAGGGAACTAGTGGGGGAGATGCTCCTGCTGGTATTGTGTGCTTCAAATGTGGTAAAGCTGGTCATAAGAGTAATGTGTGCAAGGCTGAGACGAAGAGGTGTTTCTGTTGTGGTAAGACCGGGAATGAAGCGTTTGCGTGCGAGCATAAGGAGATAGTTTGCTTCAACTGTGGCGAAGGAGGACACATTAGTAGTCAGTGTCAGAAACCGAAGAAGGAACGAGCTAGTGGAAGAGTGTTCACTTCGGCGGGGACAGAGACTTCTAAGGAAGATGAATCTTATTCCGAGTTGTTCGAATCAGGTAAATTTTCTAGGACGAAAATATTCTAAGTGGGAGAGAGTTGTAACGCCCCAAATATTTAATTAATTATTTAATTAATTTATTCAATAATTAAGTGTGAGAATTGTTGAAGTTTAGAATTATTAGTATAGTTACTACGTTGACTTTTATTTAATTAATAGGTTAATTAAGTGTGGAAAATAATATTAGAGTAGTAAAAATATTATTATGTTGTATGGGCTTATTTTTATGTTAGAATAAATAAAAATGAGAGGTGTTAAGGAAAGCCCATGATGTTAAGTCGAATTAAGCTAAGAAAAGGCCATAAGACTAAGTGAGATTATAAGAGGGGAAATTAGGTTAGGGTTTGCTCACTTAGAAGAAAAACAAAAAGGTTTGAGAGACAGCACTAGAGGAGGGTGCGACGGCCAAGAGGGAAAGAGAGAGAGGAACGGTGCAAGAGGAGAGGAATAGGGCAAGGAACTTCGAATCTTTCAAGGCTAAGGTAAGGGTGGGGTTCTAACTCTATAATAGGGTATATAAAGGGCTTTATGTGGGTTCTACGAATTTGCTTCTGTTTTCAGTTTAAAAACATGTGTATCTCTGAATTGGGTTGACGATGTGTTTGATTATTGAAATTTGATGAATGTTTGATGCCAATTTTGTTGCTAAACTCATTGTTTGGGGTGATCTGGGTATAGGTTCTGTTATACAGTAATTGGGAACAATCTAGTGGTCCAAAAATTATGTGGTTTACCTTTTCAGAAACTAGACTTAATGCTTGTTAATTTGGCATTAGTTTGGTTGCATTTGGAGTTGTATAGCTCGAGTTATAGGTGTCACAAGTTAGGTTAAAATTTTGGAAACAATCTGGATATAGGTTCGGTATTTCGTGTATAACGTTTTCGTTTGAACTCCTTTTTGAATGATTCTTGATTCATTGAAAACTACACTCAATTTGTTTCGGGTTAGGCTCAAGTCCCATGTCATTTGACTGAGTTTTGATAATTTTAGAGGTGTCACAAGCTAGGTCATGGTTGCTATTCTGTTTTCTGAACCTTGTTGCTTATTTACTGAAACTGTAAGAATTTGACCATTATTTTGCAAAATAATAAGTATAGTCAGGAACTAGACATTCTTAGCTTTCCATAGAGGGGTCATTTGCTAAGTTTCGATACCGTTTGATAGGTTAATTAATTCACCGAAGTAGAGGCATGTTTGATGGAAATTTGTCTGTTGTTGCTGGGCGCCAAGTGTGGCTGCCCCTGATGTTGCTGGGCGCCATGGAAGCCATTGCTGTTGTTGGTGGGCGCCAGGTGTGGATGCCCCTGTTGTTCCTGGGCGCCATGGGCGCCAAGGGTGCCAAGTCTGGCAGCCCGTTGCTTGTGTTGCTGATGTTGCTGGGTGCCAAGGGCGCCAAGTCTGGCTGCCCGTTGCTTGTGTTGCTGATGTTGCTGGGCGCCATGGGCGCCAAGGGCGCCAAGTCTGGCTGCCCGTTGCTTGTGTTGCTGATGTTGCTGGGTGCACTGGGCGCCAAAGGCGCCAAGTCTGGCTGCCCGTTGCTTGTGTTGCTGATGTTGCTGGGCGCCATGGGCGCCAAGGGCGCCAAGTCTGGCTGCCTGTTTCCTGTTGTCTGATTGTTGCTGGGCGCACTGGGCGCCAAGGGCGCCAAGTCTGGCTGCCTGTTGCCTGTTGTCTGATTGTTGCTGGGCGCACTGGGCTCCAAGTCTGGCTACCTGTTGCCTGTTGTCTGATGTTGCTGGGCGCCATGGGCGCCAAGTCTGGCTGTCTGTTGCCTGTTGTCTGATTGTTGCTGGGCGCACTGGGCGCCAAGGGCGCCAAGTCTGGCTGCCTGTGCTTGTTGTCTGTTGGTTGCTGGGCGCACTAGGCGCCATGTGTGGCTGCCTGTTGCTTGTTGTCTGCTGGTTGCTGGGCGCACTGGGCGCCATGGGCGCCATGTGTGGCTGCCTCGTTCGGTTGCTGGGCACATTTGGGCGCCGTCTTGAGGGTTGTTGGGTACTTTAGGCGCATTAGGCCCACTGTTGGCTAATTGTTGGTTAAGTCGTTAAATTGTTAATCGTTAATTTGTTGAGTTGTTAACTATTGGTTGAGTTGCGAAACTGTTAACTTGTTAAGTTACTAAATTGTTGGCTCAGTTGTTGAATTGTTGATGATGTTGCGCCTAGTTGTGATTACCATTATGTGAAGTTGGCGACGTGTATCTGGTTGGATTGCCTTTATTTATTGGCAAGATATTATGTTGTAGGCCTATGGCCAATGTTGAATTCCGTTGTTGGTGTGTGTTGCTCTGTAATCATTGATGATTGTTTGTGCATTCACATCGCGTCGCATACATAGCATTTTTATGTTGGAGCTATGCTCAAAACACGTTGGCCTGGACTGGCAAATTATGTTGAAGGCTTATGCCTTGTTGATGCCACTATTTACTGGCAGATTTTTACGACGACGACGGGAGTTCTGCTCCAATGGTACCGCATGCATGTGCATAGTATTGAGTCGTATTCATAGTGCATACTTGAGTGGCTAAGTTGATGACTTGTGATTGATTGAAGTTGTTGATGACGGTGAAGTGGTGAACTTATGTCTTCTGATTCTAACATACTGTTTTTCATATGTCCTATTATATGGTTTGATATCTCATCCCTTCTGTTTGAATGTTACCCTCCTGTTGGTAACGTGCAGGTAATCACGAATGAAGGCTGCTTACCTTCGTTTGATCGAGCCAGTGTCGTCGCTCTGATACGTAGCACTCAAGGGGGGGGGGGGGGGGGGGGGATGACCGCTTATTTTTCTATTACTTGTGTCATTTTATTTGTTGGATTTCGAGTTTATTGCTGTTATGAATCCTGCTTAGATGCCACGGTTAATTAAATTGAACCTTTTGAATTTTCGCTGCGTAGTAAATGAAATTTGACTTGTTTTGAAAATTGAAAATGTTGTGTGTCGGTTCATCCAAGTTAGGGTGTTATGTATCCGCTTTTCAGAAATGATCTTATTATGTTTGTTCATGGTTTTAAGTCGAAAAATGTAGCATCCGTTTGTTTGTGAAAACTCTGATTTTACTATATTTTACCGGGTAGAAATGGGTGTTACATTAGTGGTATCAGAGCAATGTTTCGGTCTGTCCGACCAAGTTGTCTAGTTTTTGTGTCATTTGACGATCGAGTATTGTCATTTAGTTCTAACTATTGTTTGTGTTATAGTGATACGTTAAGATGGCTGGAAGGAATGATGCTGCTATCGCTGCTGCTTTGGCGGCTATGGCGCAGGCCGTGGAGGGTCAGCAGAACGTTGGTGAAAATGCTGGGTCTCGTAGTTTGGCGACCTTTCAGAGGGAGAATCCGCCTACTTTCAAAGGCAAGTATAATCCTGATGGAGCGTTGGCTTGGCTGAAGGAGATAGAGAGGATCTTCCGTGTGTTGGACTGCACTCCAGCGCAGAAGGTTCGTTATGGTACTCATATGTTGGCAGAAAAGGCTGATGACTGGTGGCTAGAGACTAGTCAGAGATTGGAAGCTGCAGGTGAAGAGATCTCTTGGGTTGTGTTTCGTAGGGAGTTTACGAGGAAGTATTATCCTGAAGATGTTCGGGGTAAGAAGGAAATTGAATTTCTTGAGCTGAAGCAAGGAAGCCTGTCAGTTGCTGAGTATGCTGCTAAGTTCGTGGAGTTAGCCAAGTTCTATCCGCACTATAGTGAAGCGACTGCTGAGTTCTCGAAGTGCATCAAGTTTAAAAACGGGTTGCGGCCCGAGATCAAGAAGGCAATTGGGTATCAGAAAATCCGTGTCTTTTCTGATTTAATTGATAGCTGCAGGATCTATGAAGAGGATAACAATGCTCATTATAAGATTATTAATGAGAAGAGGAACAAGTAACGGAATCGTGGTAAGCCATATGATGCTCCTGCTAGTAAAGGCAAACCGAAAGTCGCTGATGGTAAGGGAACTAGTGGGGGAGATGCTCCTGCTGGTATTGTGTGCTTCAAATGTGGTAAAGCTGGTCATAAGAGTAATGTGTGCAAGGCTGAGACGAAGAGGTGTTTCTGTTGTGGTAAGACCGGGAATGAAGCGTTTGCGTGCGAGCATAAGGAGATAGTTTGCTTCAACTGTGGCGAAGGAGGACACATTAGTAGTCAGTGTCAGAAACCGAAGAAGGAACGAGCTAGTGGAAGAGTGTTCACTTCGGCGGGGACAGAGACTTCTAAGGAAGATGAATCTTATTCCGAGTTGTTCGAATCAGGTAAATTTTCTAGGACGAAAATATTCTAAGTGGGAGAGAGTTGTAACGCCCCAAATATTTAATTAATTATTTAATTAATTTATTCAATAATTAAGTGTGAGAATTGTTGAAGTTTAGAATTATTAGTATAGTTACTACGTTGACTTTTATTTAATTAATAGGTTAATTAAGTGTGGAAAATAATATTAGAGTAGTAAAAATATTATTATGTTGTATGGGCTTATTTTTATGTTAGAATAAATAAAAATGAGAGGTGTTAAGGAAAGCCCATGATGTTAAGTCGAATTAAGCTAAGAAAAGCCCATAAGACTAAGTGAGATTATAAGAGGGGAAATTAGGTTAGGGTTTGCTCACTTAGAAGAAAAACAAAAAGGTTTGAGAGACAGCACTAGAGGAGGGTGCGACGGCCAAGAGGGAAAGAGAGAGAGGAACGGTGCAAGAGGAGAGGAATAGGGCAAGGAACTTCGAATCTTTCAAGGCTAAGGTAAGGGTGGGGTTCTAACTCTATAATAGGGTATATAAAGGGCTTTATGTGGGTTCTACGAATTTGCTTCTGTTTTCAGTTTAAAAACATGTGTATCTCTGAATTGGGTTGACGATGTGTTTGATTATTGAAATTTGATGAATGTTTGATGCCAATTTTGTTGCTAAACTCATTGTTTGGGGTGATCTGGGTATAGGTTCTGTTATACAGTAATTGGGAACAATCTAGTGGTCCAAAAATTATGTGGTTTACCTTTTCAGAAACTAGACTTAATGCTTGTTAATTTGGCATTAGTTTGGTTGCATTTGGAGTTGTATAGCTCGAGTTATAGGTGTCACAAGTTAGGTTAAAATTTTGGAAACAATCTGGATATAGGTTCGGTATTTCGTGTATAACGTTTTCGTTTGAACTCCTTTTTGAATGATTCTTGATTCATTGAAAACTACACTCAATTTGTTTCGGGTTAGGCTCAAGTCCCATGTCATTTGACTGAGTTTTGATAATTTTAGAGGTGTCACAAGCTAGGTCATGGTTGCTATTCTGTTTTCTGAACCTTGTTGCTTATTTACTGAAACTGTAAGAATTTGACCATTATTTTGCAAAATAATAAGTATAGTCAGGAACTAGACATTCTTAGCTTTCCATAGAGGGGTCATTTGCTAAGTTTCGATACCGTTTGATAGGTTAATTAATTCACCGAAGTAGAGGCATGTTTGATGGAAATTTGTCTGTTGTTGCTGGGCGCCAAGTGTGGCTGCCCCTGATGTTGCTGGGCGCCATGGAAGCCATTGCTGTTGTTGGTGGGCGCCAGGTGTGGATGCCCCTGTTGTTCCTGGGCGCCATGGGCGCCAAGGGAGCCAAGTCTGGCTGCCCGTTGCTTGTGTTGGTGATGTTGCTGGGCGCCATGGGCGCCAAGGGCGCCAAGTGTGGCTGCCCGTTAATTGTGTTGCTGATGTTGCTGGGCGCACTGGGCGCCAAGTCTGGCTGCCCGTTGCTTGTGTTGCTGATGTTGCTGGGTGCCATGGGCGCCAAGGGCGCCAAGTCTGGCTGCCCGTTGCTTGTGTTGCTGATGTTGCTGGGCGCCATGGGCGCCAAGGGCGCCATGTCTGGCTGCCCGTTGCTTGTGTTGCTGATGTTGCTGGGCGCCATCAGCGCCAAGGGCGCCAAGTCTGGCTGCCCGTTGCTTGTGTTGCTGATGTTGCTGGGCGCCATAGGCGCCAAGGGTGCCATAGGCGCCAAGGGTGCCAAGTCTGGCTGCCCGTTGCTTGTGTTGCTGATGTTGCTGGGCGCACTGGGCGCCAAGGGCGGCAAGTCTGGCTGCCCGTTGCTTGTGTTGCTGATTTTGCTGGGCGCCATGGGCGCCAAGGGCGCCAAGTCTGGCTGCTTGTTGCCAGTTGTCTGATTGTTGCTGGGCGCACTGGGCGCCAAGTCTGGCTGCCTGTTGCCTGTTGTCTGATTGTTGCTGAGCGCACTGGGCGCCAAGGGCGCAAAGTCTGGCTGCCTGTTGCCTGTTGTCTGATGTTGCTGGGTACCATGGGCTCCAAGGGCGCCAAGTCTGGCTGTCTGTTTCCTGTTGTCTGATTGTTGCTGGGCGCACTGGGCGCCAAGGGCGCCGAGTCTGGCTGCCTGTGCTTGTTGTCTGTTGGTTGCTGGGCGCACTGGGCGCCATGGGCGCCATGTGTGGCTGCCTGTTGCTTGTTGTCTGCTTGTTGCTGGGTGCACTGGGCGCCAAGGGCGCCATGTGTGGCTGCCTCGTTCGGTTGCTGGGCACATTCGGGCGCCGTCTTGTGGGTTGTTGGGTTCTTTAGGCGCATTAGGGCCACGCTTGGCTAATTGTTGGTTAAGTCGTTAAATTGTTAATCGTTAATTTGTTGAGTTGTTAAATGTTGGTTGAGGTGCGAAACTGTTAACTTGTTAAGTTGCTAAATTGTTGGCTCAGTTGTTGAATTGTTGATGATGTTGCGCCTAGTTGTGATTACCATTGTGTGAAGTTGGCGACGTGTATTTGGTTGGATTGCCTCTATTTATTGGCAATGTTGTAGGCCTATGGCCAATGTTGAATTCCGTTGTTGGTGTGTGTTGCTATGTAATCATTGATGATTGTTTGTGCATTCACATCGCGTCGCATACATAGCATTTTTATGTTGGAGCTATGCTCAAAACACGTTGGCCTGGACTGGCAAATTATGTTGAAGGCTTATGCGTTGTTGATGCCACTATTTACTGGCAGATTTTTACGACGACGACGGGAGTTCTGCTTCAATGGTACCACATGCATGTGCATAGTATTGAGTCGCATTCATAGTGCATACTTGAGTGGCTATGTTGATGACTTGTGATTGATTGAAGTTGTTGATGACGGTGAAGTGGTGAACATATGTCTTCTGATTCTAACATACTGTTTTTCATATGTCCTATTATATGGTTTGATATCTCACCCCTTCTGTTTGAATGTTACCCTCTTGTTGGTAACATGGAGGTAATCACGAATGAAGGCTGCTTACCTTCGTTTGATCGAGTCGGTGTCGTCACTCTGATACGTAGCACTCGCGAGGGGGGGGGGGATGACCCCTTATTTTTCTATTTCTTATGTCGTTTTATTTGTTGGATTTCGAGTTTATTGCTGTTATGAATCTTGCTTAGATGCCACGGTTAATTAAGTTGAACCTTTTGAATTTCCGCTGCGTAGTAAATGAAATTTGACTTGTTTTGAAAATTGAAAATGTTGTGTGTCGGTTCATCCAAGTTAGGATGTTATGTATCCGCTTTTTAGAAATGACCTTATTATGTTTGTTCATGGTTTTAAGTCGAAAAATGTAGCATCTGTTTGTTTGTGAAAACTCTAATTTTACTATATTTTACCGGGTAGAAATGGGTGTTACATTAGTGGACTTGGCTTTAGGCGCTGTAGCATCAGTCACTACAACGCTAACTGGCACGTCTTCTTGTGGAGGGTCATCTGCCTACCTGATCCCAGGGTTTCTCCTTGCTGCATGGTATGAAACATGCTTTTTCTTGGCTGCTTGCTGCTGTTGCTGAGATTGCTTTGCTGATTGCTGTGGTTGTTCAAGAGCTTGCTCTTCATGTGCTGCTTGTGGTACAGTCACTTCCTGCTGTGGTTCTTTTGTTGGATGGCTGATGGGTGATTTGGGTGGTTCAGGGCTGGTGGTGGGGCTTGATGGTGGTGTTGAAGTTTTTGCTGGGGATTTGTGGGGTTTCTTTCGGCTGGTGTTGGGTCACACTGTATTTCTTCCTCCTCTTCACTCTCAACTTCTTCCTCAGATGAATCCTCCTCTTCATCACTCACTATTTCCCTCATTACTGCCTTTGTTTCCTCTTCATCTTCTTCACTAATCTCTTCCATCTCTTCTGAACCTAAGCTTTCTTCCTCCTCAATGATTACCTTTTTCTGCTTTTTGGCAGGGCTTTGCTTTTGCTTCTTTGTTGGGCTTCTAACTCTTTTCTTCTGTTCGTGTTTTTGCTCTTCCTTTTCTTCTTCTTTAGTTGGCTCTTCTTCAATCAGCCATTCAAGGAACTCAGGGGGATGCACACTGGTTTTTCCCTTTGAGATCTCAGTAAACATAGCTTTTTCCCATTCAAATTTTTCTTTTACAAAACGACAGAGTGACTGCTGCTGGAGCGTCACGCGCTGTAGCATCACAGCATCACCTAAAGCTGTAGCAGCCGGCTTCTGCATAGGTTTGAATGCTGAAGGGAAAGCTCCCAGTGGTGACCTTCTGACTTCTTTTGCTTCCACCTCCACTTCTGAGTTTATGCACAGTTCAGTGATTAAACAAGGGACGTAAATATTACCTCCACTTTTCACTCTACATTTCTCAATCTCCTTTGAAATGAGCTTCCCCACATCAGTCTGTTCTCCTTCTGTAACACCCGAAATAATTTAATTAAATATTTGATTAAATTATTTAAGTGTTGCAATATTATTATTATTATTATTATTATTGTTATTATAATAAGTTATTAATAAGTTATTTTATTTTTAAATTGAAGGGAGTGATGTTGGTAACTCCGGGGTGGTGAGGAATGGCCCATGAGACCCAGGTCCATTAGCTTAGGCGCTCCTAGGCGTCTAGGGCATGATGCAAAGTCGCATCATTTGTGTAACAAAGGGAAAAGAAGGAAAACGAAAGAAAGAAAGGAGAAGAGAGAAGTCGCGAAGGAGAAGAGGAAGGGAGGAGAGAGTTCGCAATTTTCGTGAAGAGGAGATCGTTCGTGTTGCGGTGTTTTCGTGCGTGGCCATCTTCTTCGTGCTAGGAGCTTACGCATTCGAGGTAAGGGTGGGTTTTAACGTTTATAATGGGTTATGATGGTGGCTTATGGGTAGTTAGGGCGATATGTCGTCATTGTGTAGGCCTTAGGATGATTTCTTGAAGATTGATGTGTTGTCATTGTGTTCTATATCATGTTGAAACTTAAAATTAGTGAATCCATGAGAATTGGTGTGACCGTGGGTAGCTAGATGTTGAATGATTATGAGACTAGGTACGTACGTGATGTGTTTGATGTGTTGACCCTATGAAAATTGAGAATGAAATTTTGACGATGGATATGTGCTTGTGATATTGTATGAGTGAATTGAGGTGTGTGTCAAAGGGGTTGCGTGTGGTGGTGTCATGGTGAGGGGCGCCAAATGTGGTTGCCCCAAGGTGTGTGGTGGTGCTTCGGTGTGAGGGCGCCAAAAATTGGCAAGCCCCTTGTGTGTGTGTGTTGCTTGGTGTACCTTGTGCAAGGCCGCCAAATTGGCATGCCCATGTTGCAATTTGTGTTTCGGTGTGTGCTGGGCGCTGGGCGCCAGGCGCCAGGCGCTGGGCGCCAAGGGCGCTGTCGTGTGCGTGTTGCGTGTGTGTGCTGGGCGCTGGGCGCCAGGCGCCAGGCGCTGGGCGCTGTGTTTGCGTGTGTTGCTGGGCGATGGGCGCCAAGGGCGCTGTGTGTTGCGTGTGTGCGTGTGTTGCTGGGCGCTGGGCGCCAAGGGCGCTGTGTTGTGTGCGTGTGTGTGTGTTGTCTTCTAAAGTTTAAGTGTGCCGTTTTCCTCCAATTTAAAATGTGTTGCTTCATAAGTGTAAAATGTGGCAGCTATGATGCTGTGAACAGGTGAGAATTACGAGGTAGCTGTGATGCTACAACACGTGGTATTTTTATGAGATGATTTGTAACGAGACGTGATGGCATAGTATTTATTAATCAAATACTTTGAGTTTGTGTAACTGGTGCATGAGTCATGAGTCGCATTATCATATGCATTTCTTGGTGGTATAGGCTTCGGCCTCTTGCCCGTCGTGGCTTATTTTACGAGATCGGTACCGCATGCATATGCCCAGAGGGGTTGCATTGTTGCATAGTCTATATATATACATGTAACGTGTTTTGGTTTCCGTTCTGATGGAATTTGTGCCTTGTGTGGTGCTATGATGTACTGATTTTCGAGGTAGCTGTGATGCTACAACATGTGGTATGTTTATGAAATGATTTGTAACAAGATATGATGGTATAACTATGAGGTGTTGACTTTCTGTGTTCCCGTGATTTACCGCTGCTTATATACTGCTATCATTAACTTATTATTTCTGTTAAGCTCACCCCTTCTGCTTGGAATGTTGCTCTTATGTGGCAACGCTGCAGGTGATCATTAGCACTCGTGGAGGATTGCTAGGTGTAGTTTCCTTCTCGTTGGGTCTGTGTCAGCTCTGATGCGTAGCACCGGGGAGGGTCTTAGTTACCGTTGTCGAACTATTGTTATTTATGATTTGGAGTTTTGGTTTAATGTTTAATTATTTTTGAAGATGTTAAATGAGTTTATGATTCCGCTGCTTAGAGATTAATTAATTATATTTTTGACGATTTAATTTAAATCATTTTGGAGTTTTTATGTGGTGAAAAATGTAGCCCCCTCGTGGGGACTCTGATAATTGCGTGTTTATTTATAATTAGTAAAAGGGGGTGTTACATTAGTGGTATCAGAGCAGTTCGGTCTGTCCGGCCAATGTTGTCCTGTCATAGTGTCTTATGACAATTAAGAAATTGTTAGATTAGTTCTAAAATTTTGTTTGTGCTGCAGTGATAATTTGAAATGGCTGGGAGAAACGATGCTGCTCTTGCTGCTGCGCTGCAAGCTATGGCTCAGGCTGTTGGGAACCAGCAAAATGGTGCTGAAAATGCTGAGACTCGCAGTTTAGCCACGTTTCAGAGGGAGAATCCGCCCACTTTTAAGGGTCGGTATGATCCTGATGGAGCGTTGGCATGGGTGAAAGAAATTGAAAGAATTTTCCGTGTCATGGACTACAATGATGCTCAGAAGGTCAGGTATGGTACGCACACACTGGCAGAAGAAGCTGATGATTGGTGGATGGAGGTTAGGCAGAGGCTAGAAACTGCTAATGAAGAAATAACTTGGGCTGTATTCCGTAGAGAATTTTTGAGGAGGTACTTTCCGAAAGATGTCAGGGGAAAGAAGGAGATAGAATTCCTTGAGCTGAAGCAAGGAAACATGTCGGTAACAGAGTATGCTGCCAAGTTCACTGAATTGGCTAAGTTTTATCCCCATTATACTAATGCTGATTCTGAATTCTCAAAATGCATTAAGTTTGAGAATGGGTTGCGAGCGGATGTTAAGAAAGCGATAGGGTACCAGAAAATCCGGGTGTTCTCTGAATTGGTGGATAGTTGCAGAATCTTCGAAGAAGACAGTAATGCTCATTCTAGAGTTATAAGAGAAAAGCAGAAGAGTTTCCCGAGTCGCGGAAAGCCGTATGAGGTTCCAACGGGTAAGGGTAATCAGAGAGCTGCAGGGGGCAAGAGACCAAGTGGGGGAGATGCTGCTGCTAGTGTGGTATGTTATAAGTGTGGGAAGCCTGGTCATAAGCGTCCGGACTGTCCGGGTGATGTAAAAAGGTGCTACAAATGTGGGAAAGAGGGCCATATGGCAACTAACTGTGATCGTAAGGATGCACTCTGTTTCAACTGCGGTGAGGGAGGACACATCAGTGCTCAGTGTCCGAAACCAAAGAAAGAAAGGTCTACTGGAAAGGTGTTTGCTCTAGCGGGGTCAGATGTGGTAAATGAGATTAGAGGTACGTGTTATATCAATAATTCTCCTCTCATTGCTATTATTGATACTGGTGCCACCCATTGTTTTATTGCTGCCGCATGTGTTGATAGATTAGGTCTTTCTGTATCTTCTATGTTGAGGGAGATGGTTATTGGTACTCCGGCGAAGGGTTCAGTAACTACCTCTCTTATTTGTGCTAAATGCCCTTTGTCGATTTTCGGCAGAGATTTTATTGTTGATTTAATTTGCTTGCCGTTGGATGGGATGGATATTATTCTGGGTATGAACTGGTTAGTTGATAACTGTGTCCATATCAACTGTAGTGAGAGGTCTGTGAGTTTCTCTTCTCCTGAGGAGGATGAATCTAGTTTGCTGCCTGCTGGTCAGTTACGGAGGGTGATGAAGGAAGGGGCTCAGTTGTTTTCACTGTTAGCGTCAATGTCTTCTGAGAGTCAGGCGAAAATTGGTGAGTTGGCAGTGGTGCGAGCTTTTCCTGAAGTTTTTCCTGACGAAATCCCCGATGTACCACCGGAGAGAGAGGTGGAGTTCTCCATTGATCATGTACCGGGTACTAGACCTGTGTCTATGGCACCGTATAGAATGTCTGCATCTGAGTTGTCTGAACTAAAGAAACAGCTTGAGGATCTACTCGAGAAGAAATTTGTGAGGCCGAGTGTGTCGCCGCGGGGAGCTCCAGTATTGTTGGTAAAGAAGAAAGATGGTAGTATGAGACTGTGCGTAGACTATCGGCAGTTGAATAAAGTGACGATCGAAAACAAGTATCCGCTCCCGAGGATTGACGATTTGATGGACCAGTTGGTGGGTGCCCAGGTGTTCAGTAAAATAGATTTGAGATCGGGTTATCACCAGATAAAGGTGAAAGATGAAGATATTCAGAAGACAGCTTTCAGGACCCGTTATGGGCATTATGAGTATTCTGTGATGCCTTTCGGTGTGACCAATGCACCGGGAGTATTTATGGAGTACATGAACCGTATTTTCCATGAGTATCTAGATCGGTTCGTGGTAGTGTTTATAGACGATATCTTGGTCTATTCTAAGTCAGAGGAGGAACATGCAGAACATCTGAGGTTGGTTTTGGAAATTCTGAGGGACCGAAAGTTATATGCTAAATTGTCCAAATGTGAGTTCTGGTTGCAAGAGGTTAGTTTTCTGGGTCATATTATTTCTGGTAATGGAATCGCGGTGGATCCATCGAAAGTTGAGGCCGTGTTACAGTGGGAGTCTCCGAAGTTAGTTACTGAAATTCGGAGCTTTCTTGGTTTGGCAGGTTACTACAGAAGGTTTATAGAGGGTTTCTCTAAGTTAGCATTGCCGTTGACTCAGTTGACTTGCAAGGGTAAGGCTTTTGTGTGGGATTCCCGGTGTGAAGAGAGCTTCAATGAGTTGAAGAAGAAGTTGACAACATCTTCTGTTTTGGTTTTGCCTGTTCCGAATCAACCGTTTGTGGTGTATTGTGATGCTTCCAAGATGGGTTTGGGAGGTGTGCTGATGCAAGATGGTAAGGTAGTAGCTTATGCGTCTAGACAGTTGAGGACCCATGAGAAGAACTACCCTACTCATGATTTGGAACTTGCAGCAGTGGTGTTCGCGTTGAAAATTTGGAGACATTATCTGTATGGATCGAGGTTTGAGGTGTTCAGTGATCATAAGGGTTTGCAGTATCTGTTCGATCAGAAAGAGTTGAATATGAGACAGCGTAGGTGGTTGGAGTTGTTGAAGGATTATGACTTCAGTTTGAACTATCACCCAGGGAAGGCTAATGTCGTTGCTGATGCCTTGAGTCGGAAGACTTTGCATATGTCGGCACTAATGGTTAGAGAACTTGAGCTAATTGAGGAATTCAGAGATATGAGTCTGGTTTGTGAGGTGACTCCTCAAAGTGTCAGGTTGGGGATGTTGAAAATTGATAATGAGTTCATAACTAGTATCCGAGAAGCCCAGCAGTTGGATGTTAAGCTAGTCGACCTAATGGTTGGGATTGGTCAATCAGAGAGTAAGGACTTTGAGTTAGATGCGCAGAATGTGTTAAGATACCGTGGAAGAGTTTGCGTTCCTGAGGACGAAAAGATGAAAAGGGCAATTTTAGAAGAAGGTCATAGAAGCAAGTTGAGTATTCATCCGGGGGCTACAAAAATGTATCAAGATTTGAAACGGTTGTTTTGGTGGCCTGGTATGAAACGTGACGTCGCTCAATTTGTATACTCATGTTTGACTTGTCAGAATTCGAAGGTGGAGCATCAGAAGCCTGCAGGGTTGATGCAGCCATTGGAAATCCCAGAGTGGAAATGGGATAGCATATCTATGGATTTTGTTACTGGGTTGCCTAATACGGTGAAGGGACATGATTCAATTTGGGTAATTGTGGATAGATTGACGAAGTCTGCTCACTTCATTCCTATCAATATCACGTATCCGGTGTCGAGGTTGGCTGAGATCTATATCCAGGTAATTGTGAAGCTGCATGGTGTTCCGATGTGTATTGTGTCTGATAGAGACCCTAGATTCACTTCTGATTTCTGGAAGAGCTTGCAAGAGGCATTGGGGTCCAAATTGAGGTTGAGTTCAGCTTATCATCCTCAGACTGATGGACAGACAGAGAGAACCATTCAGTCGTTGGAAGATTTATTGAGGGCTTGTGTTCTAGAGCAGAGAGGTGCGTGGGATACTCATCTTCCGTTGATTGAGTTTACTTACAACAACAGTTACCATTCTAGTATAGGGATGGCTCCTTTCGAGGCGTTGTATGGTCAGAGGTGTAGGACTCCGTTGTGTTGGCACGAGTCTGGAGAGAGTATTGTTCTTGGGCCCGAAGTTGTTCGAGAAACTACGGAGAAGGTGAAAATGATTCGTGAAAAGATGAAAGCGTCGTAGAGCAGACAGAAAAGTTATCATGATAAGAGGAGGAAAAGATTTAGAATTCCAAGTCGGTGACCATGTGTTTTTGAGGGTCACGCCTATGACTGGTGTTGGGCGTGCGCTGAAATCGAAGAAGTTGACTCCTCGTTTCATCGGGCCGTATCAGATCACTGAGAGAGTTGGGAGTGTTGCTTATCGAGTGGCTTTGCCACCTAATCTTTCGAACTTGCATGACGTGTTTCACGTGTCGCAACTCCGAAAGTATATTCCGGACCCGTCTCATGTGATTAGTATGGATGATGTGGAGGTACGGGATAATCTCACTGTGGAGACTATGCCTGTGCACATTGAAGATAGAGAAGTGAAGGTTCTGAGAGGGAAGGAGATTGCTTTGGTAAAAGTGGTTTGGTTAGGAGCTGCTGGTGAGAGCCTGACTTGGGAGCTCGAGAGCAAGATGCGGGAGTCTTATCCAGAGTTGTTTGAGTCAGGTAAGAATTTCGAGGACGCAATTTCCTAAGTGGGGGAGAGTTGTAACACCCGAAATAATTTAATTAAATATTTGATTAAATTATTTAAGTGTTGCAATATTATTATTATTGTTATTATAATAAGTTATTAATAAGTTATTTTATTTTTAAATTGAAGGGAGTGATGTTGGTAACTCCGGGGTGGTGAGGAATGGCCCATGAGGCCCAAGCCCATTAGCTTAGGCGCTCCTAGGCGTCTAGGGCATGATGCAAAGTCGCATCATTTGTGTAACAAAGGGAAAAGAAGGAAAACGAAAGAAAGAAAGGAGAAGAGAGAAGTCACGAAGGAGAAGAGGAAGGGAGGACAGAGTTCGCAATTTTCGTGAAGAGGAGATCGTTCGTGTTGTGGTGTTTTCGTGCGTGGCCATCTTCTTCGTGCTAGGAGCTTACGCATTCGGGGTAAGGGTGGGTTTTAACGTTCATAATGGGTTATGATGGTGGCTTATGGGTAGTTAGGGCGATATGTCGTCATTGTGTAGGCCTTAGGATGATTTCTTGAAGATTGATGTGTTGTCATTGTGTTCTATATCATGTTGAAACTTAAAATTAGTGAATCCATGTGAATTGGTGTGACCGTAGGTAGCTAGATGTTGAATGATTATGAGACTAGGTACGTACGTGATGTGTTTGATGTGTTGACCCTATGAAAATTGAGAATGAAATTTTGACGATGGATATGTGCTTATGATATTGTATGAGTGAATTGAGGTGTGTGTCAAAGGGGTTGCGTGTGGTGGTGTCATGGTGAGGGGCGCCAAATGTGGTTGCCCCAAGGTGTGTGGTGGTGCTTCTATGTGAGGGCGCCAAAAATTGGCAAGCCCCTTGTGTGTGTGTGTTGCTTGGTGTGCCTTGTGCAAGGCCGCCAAATTGGCATGCCCATGTTGCAATTTGTGTTTCGGTGTGTGCTAGGCGCTGGGCGCCAAGGGCGCTGTCGTGTGCGTGTTGCGTGTGTGTGCTGGGCGCTGGGCGCCAGGCGCTGGGCGCCAAAGGCGCTGTGTTTGCGTGTGTGCGTGTGTTGCTGGGCGCTGGGCGCCAGGCGCTGGGCGCCAAGGGCGCTGTGTTGTGTGCGTGTGTGTGTGTTGTCTTCTAAAATTTAAGTGTGCTGTTTTCCTCTAATTTAAAATGTGTTGCTTCATAAGTGTAAAATGTGGCAGCTATGATGCTGTGAACAGGTGAGAATTACGAGGTAGCTGTGATGCTACAACACGTGGTATTTTTATGAGATGATTTGTAACGAGACGTGATGGCATAGTATTTATTAATCAAATACTTTGAGTTTGTGTAACTGGTGAATGAGATATGAGTCGCATTATCATATGCATTTCTTGGTGGTATAGGCTTCGGCCTCTTACCCGTCGTGGCTTATTTTACGAGATCGGTACCGCATGCATATGCCCAGAGGGGTTGCATTGTTGCATAGTCTATATATATACATGTAACGTGTTTTGGTTTCCGTTCTGATGGAATTTGTGCCTTGTGTGGTGCTATGATGTACTGATTTTCAAGGTAGCTGTGATGCTACAACATGTGGTATGTTTATGAAATGATTTGTAACGAGATATGATGGTATAACTATGAGGTGTTGACTTTCTGTGTTCCCGTGATTTACCGCTGCTTATATACTGCTATCATTAACTTATTATTTCTGTTAAGCTCACCCCTTCTGCTTGGAATGTTGCTCTTATGTGGCAACGCTGTAAGTGATCGTTAGCACTCGTGGAGGATTGCTAGGTGTAGTTTCCTTCTCGTTGGGTCTGTGTCAGCTCTGATTCGTAGCACCGGGGAGGGTCTTAGTTACCGTTGTCGAACTACTGTTATTTATAATTTGGAGTTTTGGTTTAATGTTTAATTATTTTTGAAGATGTTAAATGAGTTTATGATTCCGCTGCTTAGAGATTAATTAATTATATTTTTGAGGATTTAATTTAAATCATTTTGGAGTTTTTATGTGGTGAAAAATGTAGCGCCCTCGTGGGGACTCTGATAATTGCGTGTTTATTTATAATTAGTAAAAGGGGGTGTTACACCTTCCATGATAGCATCAATCACAATCAGCCTTTTCTTCTCCACAAAAGTGGTGTGTGAAGTTGGTAGCAAAGAGTGCTTAATGAAGCTACACCACATGTTGGCCTCATCACATAAACACCAAACTTGTCCCATTTGGATCCTTCGACACAAATCCTTTCTCTCACTCCTTCCATTTCTACTTTTCCCCAAGTTTTAACCTTGCTCTCCAACGCTTTTCCATGATAGCCCAAGCGAAACAAGTCATTTATGGATCTTGCATCAAAATTAACGGTTTCTCCCCTAACCACACAATAGGTTTGAGGCTTGCCATTCTTGGGCTCTGGAATACCTGCGTAAAACTCCCTTACCAAAGACACCACATACTGCTTGCGATGCTTGACGAAGTTCTCCCAACCTAGCGCTGCCACAGTTGCTGTGAAAGCACCAGACGCTTTGTCAATTTTGAACCCTCGCTCAGCAACAAATTCCATTTTCCAAAATTTCTCTAAATCAGCAACAACCATTTCAGATTTTGGTGATTCTGTTTCTGCGTTTTCGTTTGGGAAAGAGGAAGAAGAAGGTTACAGATGGTGGGTGAAACGGTGAAGAGATGGGGGTTTTAATTTAAGAAAGAGAATGTGTGCGTGGGAAGTTGAGATTGGAAAAAGTGGAGGATGTGACTGTTGTAAGAGTCATGATGGAGAGAGAAAAGAGAACGTGCTTGACGTGACTGGACTGAGCATAGAGCAATTGAGATAAGGTTTCCAAATGCCACGTCACACCTGCTATGTTTCCTAGTTTTCAAAGTTTGACTTTTTCATTTGTACCCACCAGCACCTGCTATAGCGCTTTGAACACAGCATACGCTATAGCGTGAAATGTTATCTCCCAGCAGCAGACTGTATCTTCCCAGCTTCTCTGACTTATACCTGCACAAAGTTAAAATTAAAAACACAAAATGGGTTAATTTTAAAAGCTTGGGTTGCCTCCCAAGAGCGCTTGCTTTAAGAGCTAGTCTTCAGCCATACTTCCTCTTTTACTAGAGGTCCTTGAGTTCAATGGTGGTCTTGTCCCTGACCACATGCTCACCATGGTACTGATTTACTCTTTGACCATTCACCTTGAAGATGGTGTTGGTTGCTGGATAAAACAAGTCCACTGCACCATGTGGGTATAACCTTACCAATTTGAATGGGCCTGACCATCTGGACTTGAGTTTCCCTAGAAACAGTTTGAGTCTTGAGTTGAATAGCCATACTTGTCCTCCTTCCATTAGCTCTCTTCTTTGTATCTTATGGTCATGCCAAGCCTTAGTCTTTTCTTTATAGATGACTGAATTTTCATAGGCAAAATGCCTAATTTCTTCCAATTCATTCAACTGCAGCATCCTAGCTTCCCCTGCCCTGTAATGATCAAGGTTGAGCTTTTTAATAGCCCAATGAGCCTTATGTTGTAGTTCAATAGGCAGGTGGCAAGCTTTCCCATACACCAGCCTATAAGGTGACATTCCCAGAGGAGTTTTGAAGGCTGTCCTGTAGGCCCATAAAGCATCTTCTAAATGTAATGCCCATTCTTTTCTTGTGGGACCTACCATCTTCTCAAGCATCCTCTTGATTTCTCTGTTTGACTGTTTTGCTTGGCCACTTGTCTGAGGGTGGTAAGTAGTAGCAATTTTATGCTTGACTCCATATTTTGTTAAGAGGGACTCACTCAGTTTGTTACAAAAATGGGAACCCTCATCACTGATGATGGCTCTAGGAGTTCCAAACCTGGTGAAAATGTTCTTAGCAGGAATTTGCTAACTGACTTAGCATCATTGTTGGGTAAAGCAACAGCCTCAACCCACTTTGATACATAGTCTACTGCCACTAGGATGTACAGATTTCCATAGGATGGAGGGAAAGGTCCCATGAAATCCATTCCCCAGACATCAAAGAGTTCTATCTCTAAAATGTTGGTTAAGGGCATCTCATGTTTGTTAGAAATATTCCCTGTTCTCTGACACCTATCACACCTTTTTACCATATCTTGAGCATCTTTGAATAGGGTAGGCCAATAGTACCCTGACTGCAGTACCTTTGCAGCTGTTCTGGTTCCCCCAAAATGTCCACCACAAGGTGCAGCATGGCAGTGTTGTAGCACTTGGTCTTGTTCCTCTTTTGCGAGGCATCTCCGCATCAATTGGTCTTGGCATTTCTTATAGAGAAAAGGTTCATCCCAGTAATATTGTTTTACTGTATGGAAGAACCTCTTTTTCTGCTGATAATTCATGTCTACAGGCACCACTTTGCTACCCAGAAAGTTCACAATGTCAGCAAACCAAGGTGCTGAGGAGTCAAATGCGGTAGCTCCTGGCGTGCTAGCAGTAACCACTATAGCGTTGGACGCCTCAGCAGTTATTGCTAACAACTTCTCATCTGGAAAATGCTTTTTGATTTCACCTCTTGATGCACTTGCATTTTCTCCTTCAATTCTGGACAAATGATCAGCAACTTGGTTCTCCACCCCCTTTTTATCACGAATTTCCAAATCAAATTTTTGGAGGAGGAGAACCCATCTAATTAGCCTTGGCTTTGCATCTTTTTTTTGTGATCAAATACTTGATGGCAGAGTGGTCTGTGAAAACAATAACTTCTGTGCCCTAGAACAATACCCTCTTGCACCATGAAGTGACATTTTTCCCAATTAAGCACTAGGTTTGTTTCTTCACATCTAATTAGAATCTCTTCCAAGTTGGATAAACATAGATGGAATGTCTCCCTAAACACAGAGAAGTCATCCATGAAAACTTCCATGGATCTTTCAATAAATTCTGAGAAGATTGCCATCATACATCTCTGGAAGGTGGCAGGGGCATTGCATAGTCCAAATGGCATTCGTCTAAAAGAAAATGTGCCATAGGGACATGTGAATGTTGTCTTTTGCTGATCTGCAGGAACTATTGCTATTTGATTATAGCCAGAATAGCCATCTAAAAAGCAACAGAATTCCTTCCCTTCCAACCTATCCAGCATCTGGTCAATGAAAGGTAAAGGGAAGTGATCCTTCATTGTAGCTTTGTTGAGTCTCATGTAATCCATGCAAATTCTCCAACCTGTGACAGTTCTTATTGGCAACATTTCATTAATTTCATTAGTTATCACTATTATACCTCCTTTCTTTGGAACACACTGTACAGGACTAACCGATGCACTATCTGAGATAGGGTAAACAATGCCTACATCCAGCCACTTGATTATTTCCTTTTTCACCACCTCCTTCATGATGGGATTGAGTCTCCTCTGCTCTTCAATGCTATTCTTGGAGTTCTCTTCCAACACTATTCTATGCATGTAGATGGTTGGGCTAATCCCTTGAATATATGACATTTGCCACCCAATTGCCCTCTTATGCCTCTTTAGAGTACTCATTAGATCATGTTCCTGATCCCTTGAGAGGTCAGAAGCAATGATAACAGGTAAAGTGTTGTTTTCCCCCAAATAAGCATATTTCAGGTGGTCAGGTAACTCCTTCGATTCTATGGTAGGTGGTTGCTCAATGAAAGGAATACTCTTCCTCAAGTTTGAATTTTTCTGTTCAAGTGACTCATACCTTCTGGCCCAAACTTCTTTCACAGTTAATTCTGCTTGTTTTGCTCCTTCAGCATCAGGTTCATATTTCCCATGGTTGTGTAGGATCTTTCCCAAGTGGTCGTTGCTTTTATGAAACAGTTTTTGAATCACTTGGTCAAGAGAGCCTACAAATGAGCATTCTTCTGTGTTAGCATCAGGAAACTTTAAAGCATTAAGAACATTAAACTTGACTTCTTGGTCATTGTCCCTCGTGGTCAATTCTCCTATTTGCACATCTATTAATGTCCCACCCGTAGCTAGGAATGGCCTTCCCAAGATGATGGACACTTCCTTGTCTGCTTCAAAATCAAGAATTACAAAGTCCACAGGAAAAACAAATTTATCAACTTTGATTAGCACATCTTCCAATATCCCTTCTGGATAGGCAAGGGTCCTATCAGCCAATTGAAGAGTAACAGAGGTAGGCCTTGCAGTTCCTACTCCTAGCTGTGTCTATATGGACTTGGGCATTAGATTTATACTAGCCCCCAAATCACATAAGGCACGGCCAGAGTAGAAATTTCCAATGGAACATGGTATTGTGAAGCTACCAGGATCCTTTGATTTCATTGGGAGTTTATTTTGCATATTCATGCTGCACTCCCCAGTCATTTCCACTGTTTCAAATTCCCCTAGTCTTCTCCTCTTGGTGAGCACATCCTTCATAAACTTAGCATAGTTTGGCATTTGTTGGAGGGCTTCCACCAATGGAACATTGATGTGCAATTGTTTAAGCACTTCCAGAAATTTGTTAAATTGCTTATCTTCCTGTGCTTTCCTTAGCCTTTGTGGATATGGATGATCAGGGTAGTCTGGAAGAATCCTTGTTGATGGAGAAGGTGTTGTGTTTGCTGCTACAGCGTCAGCCGCTGTAGCGCCTGAATTTTTTTTTTTGTGTTCAGAATCTTTTGTTTTTTCTGAGCTAGTTGATGGCCCTTGCAAATCTTTCCCACTTCTCAGAGATATAGCCTTGACATGCTCCTTTCCTACTGCATGAGAAGTTGTATCTTCAGTAGTGGAAGGTAGTGCTCCACTAGTCCTTTGAGTAAGAACATTAGCTATCTGCCCCATTTGGATCTCCAGATTCTTGATAGATGCTTCATGAGTTTTCAAAGTAGTTTTGCAATAACTCATGAAACTTTTCAATAGATTATCCATAGGGGTTTCCATGGCTGGGGTATGTTGCCTTTGATAATTCTGAGTAGGGAATCCTGGTGGTATAGCAGGAGCACTGAAATTTGCTGTTGTAGAATTGTTACCTCCCTATCTGAAATTGGGGTGATTCTTCCATCCAGGATTGTAAGTATTTGAATAGGGATTATTATTCTTGTTGAATCCCACATAATTCACAGACACAGGATTGCCTGGACATTCTTCATAAAGATGCTCTCCTCCACAATAAACACAGCTAGTTGAACCTGGAGGGGGTTACTCGATAGCAACTACAGTTGGTTCAGCTGACGCTACAGCGGTAGTTGCTGTAGCATTGGAGGTACTCATGCTTTTTATCATATTGGTGAGAGAGGCTACCTGTGCTGACAGAGCTGAAACTTCACTGATTTCATGGACACCAGCTTCCTTTTTCTGTAAAGCAAGCCTCTCTGTTGGCCATTGGTAGCTATTGGTGGCAATGTTGTCGATCAATTCGCAGGCTTCATTATAGGAAGTCTTCAATAGCACACCTCCAGAAGAAGCATCAAACATCAGTCTTGTATGTGGATCCAATCCATTATAAAAGGTCTCCATCTGAATGATCACTGGTATACCATGATGGGGACATTTTCTCAACAGCTCCTTCCATCTTTCCCAAGCTTCAAACAGTGTTTCAGATTCTCTTTGTTTGAATGCAGTAACTTCATTCCTCATTCTTGCATTTTTACTAGGTGGAAAATATTTTGCCAATAATTTCTCAGCCATTTCATTCCAAGTATGGATAGAGTTTGGCTCTAGAGAAGTTAACTAGGCCTTAGCTCTATCCTTCAAAGAATAAGGAAAACGTTTTAGCCTAAATGCATCATCACTAACTCCTGGAATGACGAAGTTACTGCATACCTCCAGAATTGTTTTAAGTGTAAGCAGGGGTCCTCTTGGGGAGAACCCACCAAACCGACCTACTATTTGGAGCATCTGGAACATCATGGGTTTGAACTCAAAATGAGATATTTGGAGAACAGGCCTTGCTATGCTTGTCTCCATGGTTTGGGGACTAAACACAACATAGTCACCCATAGGTCTGTCCCTATCATTTACCATGTCTGCAGGACCTTGATTAATGAATTGTTGCATGTACCAGTCTTCTTCTTCATGTAGTATAGGAGTGGGTGGTCCTCTACCTCCTAGATCAGATCTGCCTGTACCAGAATTGGTTCTACCACCTCGTGTGGTACCTCTGCCTGAATTTGTTCTGCCACTGTGTTCAGACATTGTGGGTCTAGATTGTCTTACTCTCTGAAGTTGTCTCAGTCTCCTGAATCTCCTTTCTGGCTCAGGATCCAACTCAAATTCTGGTGGTTGGGACCTGGGTATGCGCTATAGCGTCCATCGCTGTAACACCAAGAAACAACACACCAGCGTAAAATTTTCACTAATATTGCTAAAAACTTAAACAATGAAAATTAAATGCAATCCCCGGCAACGACGCCAAAAACTTGTTGTGCGAAAAGTAGTTTGTGCAAGTGTACACAATTGCAACAAGTAATATAATGATAAAGTAGGGATCGTACCCACATGGATTGATGTTAATTTAAGAGTTCAATTAGTTAATAAATTAGTAGAATGGACAAAATAAAAGTAACATGATTTTGGGCATTAAAATGAGAGAGATATTGGTTAAATAGTAAAAAGTTCAGGAGTTTGTAAAATGAATTGGATTGTTCTTTGTTATATGAATCCCCTCAGGTAAGGCGCTATAACATTAGACATTGTAGCGCTAAGTGCTGTAGCGTAGAGAATTGTGCCTTTCAGTCACTGACTCCATGGTTTTGTTATAAGACTCCTATGTCTAGGTTCTAAATAAGTCCACCCCTGAATAATGAAGAACCCACAGTTCCACCTTATGAGCTATTGATTCCCTATGTCTAGGGTTTAGCACAAATTGTCTAAATGTCATTAAACAATCTTTCATTCAAATCAATCCTTGAGTTCGAATCATGGACAATGTCTATACCCACGAATCTACTAGTTTCTGTTGGCCAATCCCAAAACAAGTTTGAAAGTATTAAAATACAAGGATTGAAACACAAACATCATAATATTATATTAACTCTACTCAAGGTTCATTACAAACTTAGAAACAATCCAACTACTGAGTGTTTAGCTCGTGACAAGCATCATCAACACAATACAAGACAAAAAGCTCATATTCCCGTAAATGAACAAGAAATGAACGGTTACAAAAGATGCTCTCCGTGGATTCCAAGTCATACACAGTTGGATGATGCTATGGCGTGGCTTCATCGTAGAAAAAGTAAGAAAATAATTTAAAAGTAAAAACTTCAACATAGAGGATTAATGGAGGTATGTTCTCTCTCAAGTATATATTTTCCTCTTTAAAACTCCCTTCTCCTCTCTTCGAATGAATTGGGTGTAGAGGATAGAGTTAGATATTATCCTAATCTCATAAAGTAGCTTTTCAAAAAGGTGACAATGACACTTCTCATCATTTAAAAACAATCTATCACTAGAAATGCGCCACGTGTCCAAACTTTCCACTTGGAAGTGTCTATGTCAGGCTTTCAGCAGAGGATTAGCACGATGACTCATCAAACAGTAGGATGCTCCAATATTGCCCAGCTGTCCCACCGCCATATAGCACTATAGCGCTTACCGCTGCAGCACTTATCAGAAACATTAGAATATTCACAACGGCACCCATTGTATCAAATGTTAACAAATTAGCTCCTAGCCCTGACTTACACTCTTAAACATATATTTACATATTTAATCAACAAAACTACTTAAGAACTTACATTAACTTAAGCTTTAAGGATATAAATAACCCATATAAATATGAATTATCAAGAGCTTGTAAACAAGCTAGTGGAAGGGCCTCCCTCGCACGCACGCTTAGCCTTTCGGTAATTTTATATACTGATCTTAGAAACTTGGCATCTAGGGCTGTTCTAATAGAATAGTTCATACAAGACAAAGAGAAAAGACGGGCTGTTAACGGCCGATGGCCCCATTTGGTGGCCGTAGTAGATGCCGAAGACGACTCAGTCGAGCCCACGACAAACTTCTTGGGAGCCGAGATAATTAGCAAATTTACGGTAGATTCAGCTACTTGACGGCCACGAGATAGCTCCTCCTGAAGAGCTAAAAGGAAAAAAAATACTCCAAGTGTTTAGAAAGGCCGTTCAAAGGGCTATTAAGGAGGGAAGATTCAAATTGGCATATAAAGGAGTGGTCGAGTGGAGAAGGGGTTGTTATCCGTAGACATTATGGTCATGAATGACAAAGAGTTGAGGGCCACTGGGACAATGAAACCTGTAACACCGCGATTTTCTTGTGTTGTGGTTCTTTTAGTATGTGCTTGTTTTATGAATTATTTTGATTTGATAAGATTATATTATTTTGAATTAAAATGGATTTTGGGCTCTTAAAAACACATACAACCCTTTTTTACTTGACACACCCCTTGTCACTAACACCAGTAACCAAGCACCCCAGGCCCACATGCGCTCCTCCAGACCCTAACCCGACCCGGTTCACTCCTCATCTCCTTCCCTGCGCAGCTTTTATGCAAATTAAAGCCCTAAAAAACTCCTCCTCCAACTCATATTTCTTCCCTAAGGGACGACTGGGTTCCAAATAACACAAACCTACTCGACATCATGTGGTGAGTTCGATTCCACTAATGTTTCAATCAATTATCCCTGCCTCGTTTCCTAATCTTCATCGTTTTCACATAAACTACATGGCCGACCATGAAGCCTCCTTATACCCCTACCATGGAATCGCATTGAAGCTTCTCCTCCCTTCTCTAATTTGCTGATGTGCTTTTGTTCTTCATTCACGTCTTCGAACCAATGGCACTACCGTCACATATCGAATAGGTATTCCGGTTCGAAAGACAATTAATTCATTAAAAGAGCAATTGAGTATCTTTAATATTTTAGTGTATGACTTTCGGACTGTCGTTGTTGTTGCATAATTGTACGCGTTCAAGTCAAACATTGTTCCGTTGGAATTAAGAGCTCATGATTTTCTATTCATTAATTCGCTATTGGAATACACTTTGATATCAGGTACCGGGGGGAACGATTTCTATTCTATATGGGGATATGAGATAGGACTATAATGGTATTGATTATCGCAATTCCATTTTTTCAATGTATTTATTTATTATTTATTCAATTGTAAATTATTTAGGATGACTGTAATAATTTAAATGTCTGTAAATAAGTTGGATGACTATAATTTTATTATTTGGATGGATGTAGCTAATATGTTGAGTTTATTGAATGATTCTAATATGAGTAAATATAGCTAGAGAGTTAGTCATAATTAATTGTAAATCACTTAAACGAGAAGGAGTAGTTAGTTATAAAAGTTATAGGATGAGTTAGTGTATAATGTGCTAATGGACTAGAATGAAGGTAACCTTGAATAATAAGAAATTCATGCTGTTTGAGACTTAGATGGAAATCTTAGCATCGATTAATGTAGCCAAGACTGACTTGGAATCGTTAATTAAGTGATTTGATGCATGTGTTTGTTGTGATTACGGATTAATTGTATGTGTATTGTTATGGAAAACTTGTCACACAATGGACAAGTTATCCTTCGTCGATGATTAACGAGCTGGTTCGTGTTGAATAATCTTGTCGCAGCATGGGCAATAACTCGTTGTAGTATGGACGAGCTGTATCTTCGTGATCGAGATTTGTTGGAGGAACCTTGTCGCAGCATGGTCAAGCCGTACCTTAAAAGTTGAAAATTGTAAGAGGAACCTTGTCGCAGTATGGGCAATGAGTCGTCGCAGTATGGACGAGCCACACGTCAATAGTTGAAATTTGTAGAAGGAAGCTTGTCGCAATATGTGCAAGGACTCGTCGCAATATGGGCGAGTTGTACCTCAAACGATGGTAAGGATGATAGGTGGGGTGGTAAGCAAACGATATATGAGAGTAGTATTAAAATTTATTTCATTGAGTTAGGATGCCTAGAAATTGTGTGTTTATTTAAAATTTATTTCATTAGGGGAGTATTAGTTACTGAGGGTATACTTGTCTTTTCCATTACCCTTTATAAACCCCAGCTGAAACTGAAACAAAACACCATCACTTTATTCCACACTTTGCTGGAAAACCAAAGTCAGAACTGAACCAAGAGGAGAGAAAGGGAGAGGGCGAGAGAGAGAAAGGGAGGAAGAGAAGAGGGAATTCCTTCAATGCATGTTCAATCCATTGCCACCATAATGTTCAGCTCACCTCTCCCTTCCCAAGGATAGCCTAATACAAATCATCTCCCTCCTCTAGCCCAAATCACCATTGAAGCCCAACCCAAGCTCAACTTAGCCAAAACTGAAATCTAAGCTCTTGCATGTTACATTGGAGAGCTGTAGGACCAACTTCAGTGTCTAGATCACCAATTGAAGCAATCTAGGAAAACATCTCAGTGGTGGAGTTCAAAGTTCGAACAATAGGGAAGCTGGGCTTTCGGTTGTGAGTAATTTGGAGCGAGTCCGGGCGAGTTCGTGAGTCTCCGTTCGTTCGTGTCTGAAAAGTCTCGGTGTTGTGTGGTCGTCGTCGCTAAAAAGGTGAGTTCTATACTCACTAGGAATTTATGGTCAGGTGTCATGTGTTCTGAGTTGAGTCACGCGCGTTATGAAAAACCGGTATCGAAATGTTTGTGAAAACCTCGCGTTTGGGTCATCGAGTCGTAAGATCGTTTGATTGGAAATATGAATTGATGATGTGATTGTTGATTGTGATTGCTATATGTTGATTGATATGTGACATTGTTGGATTGGAATTGCTGAATATTATGTCTGTTTTGATATCTCGGAGGTCATAGAAAGTCTTGGCACCGGATTGAAAGCGAAACGGGACAAAATCGCTTTTCGAAACCCTTTTTTCTGAGAATCTGTTAACCATCGCGTCGCGAAACGATCCCATCGCTTAGCGACCATGCTTATTTTTGCGAAGAATTTTGGTTCTGTATGTTTTCGCGTCGCGACGGAACCTATTCGCGTCGCGACGCAGTGTTATTTTTCAACAAACCCTAATGATTTTGTTTTCGCGATAACTTTTGATCCGGTAGTCCGATTTAAGTGTTCTCAAGTGCGTTGGAAAGCTAATTAAAATACCTATTCAGATATTTGAATTAGATTCTGAAATTCCCTGTTCTGAAGGTTAAGTTCATGATATAATGTTGAGTGCTCATGCTATGTTAAGTGGAGTATCATTGATGTATTGTGTTTGGTTATGAGTGATTATGATAAGTTATGTTATCATAATGTTGAGTGTGGGTGATACATTATGATTTGGATTGAATGATGGATACTTATAAGATAAGTTAACGACGTTAGTAATTCCACGTGAGATCACATAATAACAAGATCATGCTAAGTATAAGATTAGGTTAAGATTCAGATTATGTTAAGTATAAGTTCATTGTTATGTTCACAGATCATTGTTCATTGTTCATTGTTCAAGGTATATTAAAATATATACATCAGTTCAGTTAGGGTGACGACCCTGTTTTCAGTTTAGTGTACTAGGGGAGGGGAAGTCATGAGCCCTATGAACCTAGGCCCCATGAGGGATCCAGCTGATTAGTGGAATGGGTTCACCGGGAGCTTATTTTGTCAAGTGACCGATGACACGCTAAAAATCATTGTTCATGTGTTGCCTCTTGTAACTGCTTATGAGGGTTATGAGGACAACGTTTATGTTAGCCACATAGTCAAATATTAAGACTATGAGTTATGAATCAAGAATAATGAATCAAGCATAATTGAGCCGAGAGAGTTAGTAAGGGGTCTCGATAGAACTCACTGAGACAAGTTGTCTCACCCAATCCATGTTGTTGTTTTTCAGAGTTGCAGGCTAAGTTGAAGACGATGAGGCATGGTCATGGAGATGCTTGAGGAGTTACTGACCCTGTTTATTTTGTTATGTTATGTATCTCTGTATTTTCATTCAGTATCTTAGATGTACGATGGTACGACTTGTATTATAAGTTGTAAATCGCTTCCGCAGACTTTCTATTTTGGTACTGAACACTAGTTTGAGTGGTGTAAGAACCGGACTTATGTATTTTATGTTAAGTTATGTAAGCGCACTTGATGGGTTTTTAGCATCGAGTATTAGTATGTGTTCAGTATTTAAAAATGAAGTTACTCTGATATATGCCAGTAGTGCATTTCGTGATTTCTACAAGTTAGAAATTATCGGGGGGTTACAAAAACACTGGGGCACCCTGACTAAACTCTATCTATTTCCTGGGATGTGAGGGAACTTGCATCCGCTTACCCAGAGTTAGATGGATCCCGATTTATCATTGGAGTAGTGGTAGGATCGCCTTGACGTTGCACCAGATTTGGGATGAAGACATTAGTTGATGATCGACCAAGCACGCGTGTCATGTTCGTTGTACTCACTGCTGTGGTATTCTCCGGGTTGATCGTACACTAGATTGAGGATGATGATCTCGGTTGATGATTGACTAAGAATGCGGGTTATGTTTGCCATGTATACTGTTGTGATGCTTGTGGTGTGATGTGATATCATCACTTTTTACGTACAAGCCCTTTGTGGCTTCACTTTGTGGCATGTTGTTGTATAGACATGTTGTGTTTGTCACTCTTTTGAGAGTGACTGTTTGATATTGATTTGATAGATTGTGGTTGTCTTTGCTGTTTTAGTCTCGGTCTTAGGTTCCTTATATGGTTTGGATGCTCTTTCTCACCCGTGCACCACTTTTTTAGATTGAGTTTCAGGTGTCTATGGAGTAGCCTTTTACGATCGTGCAACTTGTAGAATGATTCTACGTGTTGATGTCACTCTCTTTTTCTTTATTTGGATTAAAGGTTAATTTCTCTGATCATGTGACATCGGTATTTGGGTTGTACTTTTTAATATTATATTGAAAGTCATTCTTGTTACTGTGTTGAAGGAAATGTTTCAATGTTTTAGTCTTTAATATTATTATAAATCTTTTATATATGATTGCAGGAATTTGACAACATCTTTTAATTACTTGCAAAAACTATTTCAGAAAGTGAATTGGTAATTTTATTTGAAAAACATATTTACTCGATTTTTTGAACTTTTTCACTTATAGTTACTATCAGTGTAAAGGGTGTCAAAAAACCACCCTCGGAAGTACCCTAAAATTAGTGGATGGCGAAGACAGTGTCTAAGGAACCACTGCCCAAAGCAACCCCTTTGACACACACGCAGAAGAGGAGGTTGCAGAGGGTGAGGTCGGTTAAGAAAATGAGAGGCATCCTGCAGATGCTGACCACAACTAAGGAAAGGGACACCCATGAAACCCATGTGGCCTTTGTAGCCACGGCGTTGGAACAGGATTTCCCTAAACCTACCAAGGCCAGTGGGCATGCCAATGCTGCTGTGGAAACACCAATCCTCGGAACCATCTCCGAATAAGAAGATGAGTTCAATAACATGATTGGGGCAGTCGAGGTTGCAGGCAGTCTGATCACGGATGCTGTTACGGAGGTACCTTAACGGTCCTCATAGCCCAAAGAAGTTTCAGATAGCAAGTATGGACGCGGAGGTGTCTAACTCAAGGGTGGAACCAAAGCCATTGGCTGAGGACCCCACGGGCATGGGTGTGAATAATGAGGTTAGTGATCCTTTTGGGCCACTTTTCTCCGAAGATGAGTCAATAAGTGATTCCATCCTGAATGGTATATTGAATGAGGAAAGCGAATGCTTCCTTGCAGACATAGAAATGGTGGGATTGCTTCCATTGAAGTTTTGGGCTACCTTGATTGAGACATAGAGGGTGATGTTTTCGCTGATGAGGACGAATGGGCTACGTACCTTGACAGAAGCATAAAACCAAGTGACCGATGGGATGATGTTTGAGAAACCCACGGCGGATATGACGAAACACTTGAAGCCACTCTATATCAAAGCACAACTCAATGGAAAACTCTTCAATAAAGTATTCATGGAAGGAAAGCCACTATGACAAGACAAGTTTCATGGGCCACCCGTCTCATGCCCTCGGCGTGCTGGTTGGTCATGTCGCTGTTGGGTCTAAGGTAACAAGGTCTGCCTTCTTTATCATAGAAGGAAAGCCATCGTATGCTGTCATCCTCGGCAGGGATTGGATTCACACTAGTGAGTGCGTACCCTCCACCTTAAACCAGAAACTAATAATTTGGATAGGTGAAAAGGTGGAGATTGTCGAAGCCGATCCAAACCCTTTACCAGCCAAGGTCAAGATGTTTGAGGCCATTTTCTATTCTCCCTATATGTTCCCTATTGCAATACCGAGAGAGGAAGGAAGGGTAGAGTCATGTGAGTTGATCAAATAAAAATTCAGACTGAAAATATTGACCGATCCATGGCGTGCTACTGAATCTATTGGATAATATTCCTCTAGAGCTGCAAAGACTGTCGGATATGCTACATTTATTTCAAGTGGAATCCAACATCGAAGAAGTTATGTTTCTGAGGATGAGCTTCAAGTAGATCTGTATTTACGGACATCGACTAGCGTTGAGACGTATGATTTGGCCGAACCCCCACATATGGAACTGATCCAGAGGAGGGTTCCCACTTTTGGGGCTCAGGACGCTCTGGAAGTTAACATGGGAACGAAATCAGAACCTAGGATGACTAAGATCAGTGGTGTAACACCCCATTTTAGCTATTCATCTATGTGCATATATTAGTAATTATGTGATAATTTTGTGTGTGCCTATGTTATTATTAGTGTATATTCAAATAATATATTATCTTAGTGATATATTACTTATTATTATTATTATTATTATTATTATTATTATTATTATTATTATTATTATTATTATTATTGTTATTAACTAACATCACCTCATCCGAAGTGATGAGGCGTGCGTGAAATTTGGAAAAGGGAGGGGTAGTTAATTAGGAAGGAGGGAGTGCCAATTGGGCTTGGTCCATTGGTTTTAAGAGAGCAAAATAATTCAACCCAATTCCTTTTATACTAGTAAACTACCTAGGTTTTGTTCATTATCGTTGCAATCATATTCACTTCCGCCAGAAGCCGTCCCGCAGCCATAACAGCGTGAGCCTCCAACCTTCTTTGTTCCTGAACTCACTAGTTAAGCCACTGTTTGGTCCCAAACTTCACCACCCCACTCGAAATTACCCTCTGAACCCATTTCCAACCTCCGTTTTATCAAAGGAAGCACCATTTGTTGCGTATTTTAGCACTGGGCGAACTGTTTTTCGCACTTTCCGGCCACCACAGTTTCCGGTTGGAAAAACGGACGCCGTTTTCGGATTCTACGCGTCGAAACCTTCGGGAAGCACTTGTCTCTTTTCGTTTCGGTGAAGTTGACGTCAAACCCCTTTTTCGGTGAGACAATTACCGTAATTCAATTTTTGTTCCGGTAGACTTCATTTCAGTTTTAGAAACTCCAAAATAATCAGTTTATAATTACTATTGTTTTTGTCCAGCCATATTTCACTCTCTATACAACCTGTGAATTTTTCATCGCGCCCGTTGAGTGTTGAACTGTCGCTACCGGCACATTTTCTTGCTCTTGTTGATACCGCAGATTACTCTTATCGAGGTAAGGGTGGGGTTCTAACTCTATAATAGGGTACATGAAAGATTATATGTAGGAATGGGAATTTTATGAATTGTCACTGTGTATGATTGTGTTGTTTGTAAGTACCGAAAAATGATTCTTGTTGAACAAATTGTTAGTAATAACTACTTGAATGGTTTAGGCACATAAGCCAAGATTAATTGGGATGTAAAAGTGATAGGATTGGTACATTTCTGCTAGTGATAGTCCAACAAAGACGACACTAATAATCGGTATGATAATTGTCTAGCAATAGGATCATTTTGGTAGCAGAGGAATTTAGTAGTAGAAGCCGCAAACGAGTAGCCTAATTATTTTGACAGGCGCGACTAATAACCAGTGCAGACTTTAGTAATAATGTAGGATAGAATCAGCAGTACCGGATAGAAAGAAATTAGAAGGTGATTAATTGACCGGGTATAGTCGAAGATGGCCCGAATAACTATGTGTTTGTTTGTAGTTTACGTTGGTCAATTTGTTAAGTTGTGTACTGTGTCGAAAGTGGTGAATTTGTAGGTGATGTCGTATCTGGTTGGATTGCCTCTACTTATTCGCAAAATATTAAGTTGTAGGCCTATGGCCAACGTGGGATTCCTTTTGTTGTTGTATTTCTATGTAACTATTATTATTGATTGTTTGAGCATTCACATCGCGTCGCATACATAGCATTCAAATAAATTGGCCTGGACTGGCAAATTAAGTTGAAGGCTTATGCCTTGTTGATGCCACTATTTATTGGCAGATTTTTAAGTTGGGAGTTCTGCTCCAATGGTACCACATGCATGTGCATGGCATTGAGTCGCATTCCGTGTTGCATATTTAAGTGGTCAGGTTGACGACTCGTGATGATTGAAGTTGTTTGATAGCTGTGAAGTGGTGAATTTATATTTCCTGAATCTAATATATTCTTTTTCATATGTCCTATTATATGGTTCGATATCTCACCCCTTCTGTTTGAATGTTACCCCTGTTGGTAACGTGCAGGTAATCACGAATGAAGGCTGTTTACTATCATTAGTTCGAGTCGGTGTCGTCGCTCTGATACGTAGCACTCGGGGGGGGGGGATGAACACACGTTTTCCTTACTGTTATGTTATTTTATCGTTGGAACTTAAAGTTGTTGTTATTAAGAATTTTGCTATTTCTGAGTTGTCCTAAGTTGGATAAAGATGCCACAACTACTTTGAATTGAACTTTTTGTGAGTCCGCTGCGTAGTAATGAAAGTTGACTTATTTTTCTTTAAGACTAAACAGAATGTTTATTGGTTCATCCAAATCAGAGTGTTATGTATCTGATTTTATAGGCGATTTGATTATGTTTGTTTTCTTTTAAGTCGAAAGTGTAACATTCCATTTGTTTGTTGGAAATTTTTGCAACTCTGAATTTGTAATTAATTACCGGGTAGAAATGGGTGTTACAAGTGGGGTTCTAAGTGTGCAACAAAGGAACCTTGTGGTGGAGTTAATCAAGGAGTATCGAGATTGCTCTGCATGTGATTACCATGAAATGCCAGGTTTGGATAGAAATTTGGTAGGACATCGGTTGCCCATCCAGGAAGAGTGCATCATAAGCAGCCACCAGGGAGGTTCAATCCTCAGCTGATACCTCAAATCAAAGCTGAGGTGGAAAGGTTATTGAAGGCAGAGTTTTTAAGAACTGGCGGGTATGTTGAATGACTATATAATATAGTACCGGTATTTAAAAAAATGGCCAAGTAAGATTTGTATTCACTATAGAAACTTGAACTTGGCCACACCCAAGGATGAGTATGGCATGCTAGTAGCCGATATGCTAGTCGATGTGGCAACTAACCATGCCATCTTTACATTTATGGATGGCTGTTCTGGGTACAACAAGATTTATGTGGCCGAGGTGGACACTTATAAGACTGCCTTTAGGTTCCCTGACACCTTAGTCATTTATGAATGGTTGGTCATGCCTTTTGGCCTTAAGAACGCGGGAGCCACTTACCAAATGGCGATGAACGCAATCTTCCATGACTTAATCGACATAAGCATGGAAGTGTATATTGATGATGTGATAATGACATCTAAGAGCTTTGAAATGCATTTTGTTGAGTGGAACAAGCTATGAATCGCTTGAGATTCCAGAATCTCAAAATGAATCCCACTAAGTGTGCGTTTGGTGTGTCTGTAGGGAACTTTCTAGGGTTCTTGGTCCACAACCAAGGGATCGAGGTACACAAAACAAAGCCCGAGCCATCTTGGAGGTTAGTCCCCCGAGGACTAAGAAGGAACTGCAGAGTCTCCTCGGCAAGATCGATTTCCTAAGGAGATTTATTGCTAACTCGGCAGGAAAGATGAAAGATTTCTCCCTGTTGTTAAGACTTAAGAATTCTGAAGAGATGGTGTGCGGAGCAGAACAACAAGAAGCCTTTGAAAAAAATTAAGGCTGCCTTTAGCTAACCCCCCCCCCCCCATTTTTGGTTCCTCCTCTCCCTGGGAGACCATTAAAGCTCTATATTGCTGCTGATGATCAAGCCATCGGTTGCTTCCTAGCACAAGATGACGATAATGGAGCGAGCGAGCAGTCTACTCTCTTAGCAGGATTCTCAACGATGCAGAAAACTAGATATTCTCCTATTGAAAAACTGTGTTTATCTTTGTATAACGCTTGTACTAAATTGGAGTATTACTTGTTACCTAAAAAAGTTCTAGTTGTATGCAAAGTTGATATTATAATGTACCTTCTTATTCGGTCGGTCTTGCAAGGTAGACTTGTCAAGTCGGCTATTAAATTAAATGCATTTGCATTAACAATATAAACATTTTTCCATTCAGAAAACTTACATAAAATTGTCATTATGATGCATATATTTTGAATTCGGAAATCTATATAATATAGAATATTATTCATACCCCATGCATATTGAAGAATTGCTAGTGCAATTTATTACATAATCAAATTTATTTTCTTTTTGGATGAAGTCTAGTACAAATCTTCAAACACTTTTATTGTTTCTCCATAACTTCCACTGTACAAACCATGTATGTCCGAATAGTATATAATAATACTCATTTGAAGCTGTCACAAAAAGTAAAACGTTAGAGGAATAATAATGAGAGACACAATATGATTTGTTTTACAAGTAACCTATCATTCAACTCTATACCATTAATCTTCATCACCGAGATAATCTCTATCACGGGATTTATCTTTATCACCTTTCTTACCACACTTGCTGCATATGCACCTATTTTCTACGCACTTATAACCTTTACAGCCATGATCCTCCCAACAAGGTATCTTGCAGTCCGTGTGAACTTTACATGGAATGAAAATACAAACTGACATATGGAATGTCAAAATGGATCATTATTAATGTTATTGACATAGAATAAATGTATTATGAGAAGGTAATTAAAGTAGAACTAGAAAGATAAGTTAACATTTACCTTCACCGTGATTTAAATTTTGATCTCCATCTTCATCAAAACCTGGATCTATAAGTCCTCCATCCCATGGCCACGACGAAGGACTTTTGTTTGAAAAGCAATATCCATTGGTTGAATGAACAAACAGGAAAAAGAAGAGGATCAACGTAGAAACAAATCTGAGACTCTTAGTCATTTTTTCCACGTCTATTGCTAATCAATACAAAATTTTTTGGTTGCTTTATAGTGTAAACAAAAGTTGTATTTTTTTTATGCCAAAGAAGTTGGATGTAGATATTATTATGTTGGGTGTACGTTACCATTTCCTAATACTAAATCTTTATTTTATGTCTTTTATGCCTCGTTAGTACATTAATGGGTCATTTTACCTCTTTAACTCACTCTAAGGGTTAAAATGTTTGTTTAGCAATGAACATTTGAAGGAATAAAATAACATTTAAAACCTCACACACACACAGGATTTGTTGTTCCTCTTGTGTCACTTTACGTGCCACAACATGTTTCCCAGGCCCATTTTTGGAGCTGGTCGCGTCTAGCTTTTTTTTATGGGTCTTTTTTTTATACCCCCACCACATCACAATATAACCCCTTTAAATTTGAAAATCCCAAAATATCCCCCATAATTTTGACTCAATCGGATTTACCTTATAAAAGGTAAATCCGATTTGAGATTAATCAAAGGCGGATTTACCTAGATCCGATTAAATTTAAAAAAATCGCATCGGATATACTGAGAGAAGGGTAAATCCGCTTTTGAATTTAACAAAGCGGGTGTACCCCCACAACAGGTAGATTCGCTTTGTCTCTTTATCAAGTCAGATTTACCTGTTGTGGAGGTACATCCTCTTTGTTAAATTCAAAAGCGGATTTTACCCTTTACCAGTGTAAATCCGACTTGTAAAAAAATTTAAAACATTTAATTTTGTTTTTTTTTTTACACATTTAATTTGTTGGATATATATATATATATATATATATATATATATATATATATATATATATATATATATTTATGTGGATAAATAATTACAAAAATGTGGGTACAATAATAAATACAAGAAATGTCAATCTAAATCGTCGGAATCATGGGCTAAGTCTACAATGGTGGGCGCATCGACGGGGCATCTTCAAAGCGGTAGACTGCCAAAAGGCAAAACAGGCGGTATAAGGATCCAACCATGAAGTAGATTCGCCTGATCGATTATGAGACCACATCAAAGTAACCAAAGGCAACAGACAGACAGGCGAGATCGAAATATGCATCCAATGGATATCCCCGACGTTCAGAATATATATGATTTTATACTTAGAAGAAGAATAACTACCTCTCAAAGGAAGATAAGTAAAATTCATATCCAAAGACAATTGAACTAGGGCCACATTATACTTAGTAGCTATAAAATACCCCATCTCAGGCAAACTCAACCACTTATCCTCCTTCTGAAAACCGGGGTATTCAATGGATAACGCTTTTCTAAGCACTGCTAGTCTGTCCTTTCCAAACATGTAATTAGTATATAGTTACTCCCTCTCCTTTGTTTCTTTGATTAAATCTTGCCTAATTATAGGCCAACTATCCTCACCAAGATCGAGACCAACCGCTACTGCTCGGAACCCACAATTACCATTCCTTTCAACATCAATAATTTTTTCTACATAAGAGTTCACGTGATGAGGAACTGACAGTAAATTGAATTTAGTCTCACTGTGATGTGTTAATTTTTTAGAAACACTCTGAGATAGCTTTGAAGACCGCTGTGATGATTTTATACAAGAAGACCGCTGTGATGAATTTTTACAAGAAGTCCCAGATTCTTGAGTCAGTTTCATCTTCTCATCCACATGCACCCACCCAGAAGGATCACGCTTGACATCTTATAATTTCTGCTTTTTCTTCTTTGGTGCACCTTTTGTTTTAACTTTAAATGGTGGTGCAACCATTGAAGAAGTGGTACAGAATGCAAGCTCATTAAGTTGTTTCTTGGAGACAAATCTCTCCTCAGTAGTCATACGATTATATCTCGCCCAAATCATCTCCATTTGGTACGAAATATCACAGTCAGCAGATTTTTGTTGGGAAAATTTATCATCTATAGAATCCAAACTCAAGTTTTTCCAATGGTCGTCTACAACATCCAACGGAATAGGAGTACCGGAGACATGGTACACACCTAGCTCACAAGCACAAGGAAGAAGATGTGTCTTTCTAATAATGCACCCACAACGGGCTTTGTCATATCCAACCCCAGATGTCGATTTTGAAAACTCTTTAACAATATGATCCAAAGCATTTAAAGACACAACACCGTGAAGCTTTTTAAACAAAGGAGTATTGGAAGCCACTTCAATACGGTTTATGCTTCTTTGAAAAGACCCAATGACTTTATCAAATTGAAGAGTAAGCATCTCATGCATAGATTTAAAAGACTTAGACAAGTCACCTCCAGAAGTCCTCAAATGTCTCTTCAAAGTCCAATGAGTTGACTCGACTCTTAAATAATAACAATAAACACACATAAAATACTAAACACGTGTCAAAAAAATTTAAACTACGATAAAAATACTAAACACGTGTCAAAGTACCTATTGGTGGTCTGATTCCCAAAGTGTGGGATCTGGTTTGTCCATGCCAAGATAAATCTTTCTTTATGCTTTCACTAGTGCAAAAATTGGATTAGAATTAGACATTTAAAGTCAGGCGCTCAGATGCCTGACTACATAAGTGACGCGGTGGCAAACTTGTAATTAAAAGGCAAAACTCGCGAGTTTTAAAGTCAAGCGGATACACGCCTGACTTCTAAAGTGAACAAATAGGGAAAAAAGTAAACTTTAGAAGTCAGGCGTGTATTCGCCTGACTACATAAGTGACACGGTGGCAAACTTGTAATTAATGGTAAAATTATTTGTTTCTAGGCTTAATTGCAGTTTTGGTCCCCCTATTATGACCAACTCACGATTTTGGTCCCTAAAGTTTTAATTTGGCGATTTTGGTCCTCCTATTTTCCCAATTTGAAAAATCAAGGTCCCCCACCCCAATTTTGACTCAGTTGACTGACTTATCCTACGTGGCAGCCCACGTGGACTGCCACGTAGGCACACCCCCCCCCACCCCACCCCCCCCCACCCCACCCCACCCCCCACCCCCCCACCCCACCCCACCCCACCCCCCCACCCCCCCACCCCACCCCACCCCCACCCCCCCCACCCCAAACCACCACCGACCCACCCCACCCCCATCCCACCCCAAACCACCACCGACCCACCCCACCCCACCCCAACCCACCACCGAGAGCGACCGACGCGACGGGGAGAGGAGAGGATCGCAAATCTGCGATCTGGGAGAGTGAGAGAGAGAGAGATCTTCGCGCAGGGGAGGGGGAGGGAGATCTTCGCGCAGGAGAGTGAGCGACGGGGAGGGGGAGGGAGACCGATGGGGAGGCGACGAAGGAGGGGGAGGGAGACCGATGGGGAGGGGAGGGAGAGCGAGAGCGACGGGGAGGGGAGGGAGAGCGAGAGCGATAGGGAGGGGAGGGAGGGGGTTCACGGTGGGAGGGGGAACAGTGAAGGGGGAGGGGGGTTCACGGTGGGAGGGGGAACAGTGAAGGGGGAGGGGGGTTGACGAGGAAGAAGAAGGGGTGGGGGTGGGGTGGGGTGGGGGGTGGGGTGGGGGGGGGTGGGGTGGGGGGGGTGTGCCTACGTGGCAGTCCACGTGGGCTGCCACGTAGGATGAGTCAGTCAAACTGAGTCAAAATTGGGGTGGGGGACCTTGATTTTTCAAATTGGGAAAATAGGGGGACCAAAATCGCCAAATTAAAACTTTAGGGACCAAAATCGTGAGTTGGTCATAATAGGGGGACCAAAACTGCAATTAAGCCTTGTTTCTATTTTAATACTTTAGAAGTCAGGCGTGTGTATTCGCTTGACTTCTAAAGTACTAAAATAATAAAAAAAAATTCACTGCCTCACTCTCAGGCACTCCTCTCGATTCTCACTCTCACGTACTAGCATTCTCAGTCTGAAACCCTAAATGTTTTTCTTCCTCACAGACTCAGCCTTCGCTCTCCTCTCGTCACTGAGCCTCAGCACCCTACTCATCCTCTCCTCTTTCACGGCACCGTGGTCTTTCTCTCTCCCTCCACCGTGACTTCGTTTTCTCCTTCTCCTCCACCGCGTCTCACACCACTCTCTTTTCACTATCAACACGACGCTCTTCGGAATAGAAAAGGGAGAGAGGGGAAACGAGAGATCTGAGTAGAGAGAAGAGGGCGGTGGGTGCGATTCGCAAAGGGAGAAGGACGATCTATGATGGTTCGACTCTGTTGGTGGTGAGGCGTGATAGTTGACGGTGGTGTAGAGAGTTTAGTCATAAGGATGGTTACTGTGGTGCGGTGTAGATGGTCATGGGTGGTGGTTACTGTGTTCGTGTTGAAGGTGATTGGGCGAAGGATGATGGCCGTTGGCGGTTTGGTTCGTGGCTTTGGGGTTGCACGGTGGTGATTGATGGTGCGACAGCGACGAGGTGGAACGCGGAGGTGGGGGGTTCACTCTGTTTCTGCGATCTTGGGACAACGGTGGCCACCGTAAGCGGTGGCCGGAATTAATGGTATGACTCTGGCCGCTTTTTTTTATTTCGTTTTTTCATTCATGCTCCCAGATGTTCCTCTATTGTTTTTTTTTGTGCCTTTGTTGATTTTGTGCCTTTGTTGATTTTTGTGCCTTTGTTGATTTTGTGCCTTTGTTGCTCCCAGATTCACACTTTTATTTTCACTGTTACTGTAAGTGTTTGATTCTTCTTCATTTTATTTAATATTTGTGAATCTGTTACTGTAAGTGTTAGTTTTAGTTATATGAGATTGTAAATCTGTTTTAGTTAGTGTGAATCTGTTTGAATCTGTTTTAGTTATATATGTTTGAAATCGTACGTATTTATGGCATTGTTCTTATGGTATTTTTTCCAGAAAAGTGTTGCTTTGGCTTTGTAAGTTCTAAACCTATATTGCAAAACAATTGCCCATGGGATTACTCATGTGATTTAGTGCGATTGTTTTGCAATATAGGTTGAGCATCCTGTTACAGAACTTTATTACCCCTATTGTAGTGTATTTCTATTATAAGGCTTGCTCAACTTATGATTTTGAAACTTTTTCACAGGTGGAAATTCCTCCAGAAAGTTCCTTGATTACTATTCCTGATGAAATTTATCATGAAGCATGTGTTTATACTACAGAAGAAGCAATTGCAAGTTGCCAAGTTATTGGATGCCCTGCAATGATCAAGGCATCTTGGGGTGGTGGTGGTAAAGGCATAAGAAAGGTTTGCTTCTGGTGTAGTCAATATTGTAGCATTCGTAAAATCTTATAGTATCCACATTGATAATCCTCTAAATTAATTTTGTCATCCAGGTGTAAGTAAACATTTTCCATATGAAAAATGCATAAGTAACCATAATAAGACTGAGAATCCCAAAGCTTTGTCTCCATTCATGGGCATAAGTAACCATAATAAGTTACATTTTGACTTATATTGTATATAGGATTCCAGTTACATGGGCATAAGTTCTCCATTCATTCGTGTTCTGCAGAACCTCCTCCACGGAGAGCCCCTCAAGCTTGTGGATGGTGGAGAATCCCAAAGGACTTTTGTTTATATTAAGGATGCTATTGAAGTTGTCTTGTTGATGATTGTAGGTTCACATATCTAATCTTTTATGACACTATTTTTTAAATACTGGTTTTCTGAATGTGGAAGTTCATCTTTAAAATATCATTCTTATTGGCTCCTCCACTAAATGTGAATGTTAACCTTTTTACAGGAAAATCCAGCCAGGGCCAATGGAAAAAATCAGATGAGGGAAAAGAAAGGAATAAAAGAGATGGAAGAAATTAGAGGGAAAGGAATATTTGTTTAAGAGCTATTGCAGTTGGGAGCTGATGAAATTTCTTCAATAAAGCCAAAGCTAGTTCCCTTTCTTGCCATATAAATATGCGGAAATTCAAGACTGTGAATTGCAGCTTCAATTCATCTTCAAATGGTATTGGTAGTATGGCTGAGAACTAGTGAAAATGATGAAGATTATGTTAACTATAGTATTGTTGATGCTGGTATGTTTTAGTTTAGCTACTTTAATTAATGATTATGTTGACTGACTTAGTAATTGTTGATGCTGGTATGTTTCAGTTGGCACTTCCCTAACCTCCCTAAAAACTAACTATTCCGCGGCAGCGTCCCAATCACCTCCTCTTCATAGTCGCATAACATGTGCTGCCCAAATCCAAGTCGAAGTCGAAGCCCAACCACTAGTGCTTGTACAGAAGGAGAGTCAGCTTAAGAGACGAGAAGCAATAGGACTCGCCTTCAGTTTTGGCCTTCATACTTTCTTCCAACCACAAGTACAACCCGCAGCCGCAGCCGAAGCAGTTCCGTGTGAATTAACGGAGGCTCCTTCAGGCCTTGCATTTTGCGACAGAAAATTGGGCACCGGTCCTCAGCCTCTTAAAGGACAGCTTATTAAGGTAACCGTTCTTTTTTTTATTTTTTAATAACTTGCATTTCATGTGATGATATTACTAATACACCACCCCCTTTATTGGCAATGGCAGGCACATTATGTAGGGAGATTGGAGAATGGGAAAGTTTTTGATAGCAGCTACGATCGTGGCAAGCCTCTTACCTTTCGCGTTGGTGTTGGAGAGGTATAATATAATTAATTCAATAATGTCTTTTACTACCAATTTTTGAGAAGCAATTGCTCAGGACTAAAAATTAGTGATGAATCTTTATCTGTCATATAGGTTATTAAAGGATAGGATGAAGGAATTTTAGGAGGTGATGAATCCTGAGAATGGTCTCTACAAAAAGTCCTTGGAAGTTGCTGTTAGGTAACTTGCTATCCCCATTCATCTGCATAAAAGTTGAATTTCAGCACATGTGAAAATGAGTGATTAATAGAAAATGGTTAACAATTACTAGTGAGTGTGTGAAGATATTAGTCATTCTTCAGTTAGTATAGTTAATGTAATCTAGTTTAGTTCAACACAGTGTAATAGTAAGCTGCTAGCCTTTTGTGTTTGAATAACTGTGAAACATCATGGTCGTTCTAACCGTGGCTTTCTTGCTGCCTGTTTACTGATGTATCCATTTTATCTATCATGACTTGATTGCTTCTCCTTTTGACTTTGGTTCTCCAACTGATTATGCTATTAAGGTAGGATTTTTTCTGAAATGGACTTATAAGCACTGTGTGCTTCATGATGACGCTTAGAATTATGCGGTGACATAGGCATTTGAGCTTAGTATTTACTCTTGAAAAATTCCTATGTATATTTTTTGGAGATGTTGCATGGATGCTTGTAATGCTTAAATTATTCGTTCCTATTTTCCATTACAACTGATATTGCTTTGGGAGCTGTTGACCCACATACAACTGCCAAACAAATTGCTGCAGACAGAAAAATAATTGATACAGCAGCACCATTTGAATCTGTTAAGGAAGCTGTTTCCAAGTTTGGAGAAATTGTGAATTGGAAACCGCCTAGATTGCAGACCGCGGAGGTATATCACTTAGCATTAAACACTTTATATCACTTAGCACTGACATTTATTCTAGTATCAATGATTCAGAAGATAATTGTCCAAAAGTTGATATGATATTCCCTTATAACATTGAGATCAAACTTGAAGAAAAGAAGGTTAACTCCACTCCTTCATTTTTAGGGAATGGATGGTCAGGAGCTCCAACTCAGTGATGGAAGGCATTTGGCCTACCGCGAATTTGGTGTTCCAAAGGAAAAAGCTAAGCACAAGATCATTGTCATTCATGGATATGGTGACTCCAAAGATATACATTTGCCTGCTTCTCAGGTACAAACTTGCTCCTCTTAATTTTGTGCAATGTGAGACTAATTCTCAAAAAGTCACAAAAACATCAAAAACCTTAATAGCGCGACACTAATTGCAATTGCAGACCCTTTTTTAAGGCCTTGAAGTGTTGAAGTTTACTGAATAATTTCAGAAATTTTGTTTGTTGTTTGATATATTATAGTGATTATGTTCTTTCTTGATCTCTGTTTTGTTCTGCGTTGGCATATGCATTATTACCATTTACTTTGTTGCCATTTTGTATAACAATTTACAAAGTCCATTTAACATTCTCTGTTGTTTTCAGAAGGAGGATCTGAGGGCTGTGGTTAACTATTTGCGGGCGGATGAAAATGTCTCTCTGATTGGCTTATGGGGACACTCAATGGGCGCCGTGACTTGGTTCGTTTTCATTCAACCTTACCAATTGAATGAGTTTAAATCAAAGTTTTCCAATTCCAATTAGTATTCATACATTGGGTTGTAGCAATTCAATATTACAGTGCATATGGATTTTGTTCTTGCCACTGATGATGTCATTGCCTGCAGCCTTATGTATGGAACTTGTAGATACTTACAGATTCCGTCTGCCAAAATTCACCGTGAGTGAATTCTATTTTTGAATGTAAATTAGAATACCTTCTATGAAGCACAGTTGCAAGGTTCTATTTAATAATAATAATCTTCCCTTAATAATAATCTACTAGTATTAATAAATTTGGTGCAAGGTTCTATTTAATTCAGTTTTGAATTTGGTAGGTGGTAGTGGAGTTAGTTTATGTGGAGTTTCTTTGAAGGGATTATATTGAAGTATGTTTGTTAGATGTTTAGTGAATGCGGATTCAAGGTTCTCATCTACTGCAAACTGCAACAAATTGCCTCTTCTCAATCTAAACTTATAAATCAAATTCTTCATTGTCTTAATTTCTTTTGCAGATTGAGATTGCAGCAAGTGTGGGTCAGGTGCTTTAAAGGACAAGTTATTTAGTTTGCTTTTTTTATCACCTACATATTAAAGTATGCAGACACCAAAAGCAAGGTAAGGTTGTCTTATTTGTCACTTTTGCTTGCATCTTTCTATTTTTTGTTCTGTCTTGTGACCAATTCTGGGGTCTAAATGAGGGACCAGTAGCTTTTATTATAATAGCTCTGTCTGGTTGTATAATTTAAAGCTTATTCCTTTGCTAAAATCTGAAAATTTAATTAGGGCCTATTTATTCCAATGGAGTTGGTAATTGAACTCCTAATAAATTGCTCTGGAGAGGGATAGATGCTACCTTTGGTCCATTAGATTGAATTTATAATTTATAGCTTGTTGCTATTCAAAGAAATCTGAACGCAAGTCAACCCAAAGTCCAATATCTGAGGTACATTTTAAGTTACTTCATGGCTAGAATTAGAAATCTAAACTATTAGATTATTTGTAATTTTTCTTAAACTTATTGTTTAATGTATCTCCTTGCCCTTTATCATCTTGCTGTAGAAGAACCGAACAAGCAGGGTCATCAGTCATCAGATTACAATGCCTCAGTCATCAGATTACAATGAAGTTTTAGCCACTGAAGCTGGAGGAGTTGGTCAATTTCCACCAGCTAAGATGTCTTATGGTGGTGGTTCTACATCTGGGAATATGTCACAGTGGACAATTGATGAATTTTTTGGAATTAATGATTTCAGTCAGAATTATAATTTCATGGATGGATCATCAAGAGTATGTTCATAGTTGCTGCTGTTCACTGGTTTTGTAGATTACTTATCTTTTATGTTTTTATTGTTTGACATTGTCATATGACTAAATCACTTGCATGTTCATAGAGAATTGATGGATTTATAGGGATAGAGAATTGTTGTATATGATTAATTTAAGTACAGTGTGATGAATTTAAGTGTAGAATTCTATTTGGATGTACTTAGCTTTAATGTAATTTAGCTTTGGATGTATTTTGTACTTAAAGTGTAGAATTCTACTTAAGTGATGAATTTTAGCTTTGGATGTACTTAAAGTAGAATGTGATGAATTTAAATGTAGAATTTTATTTACTGGTTTTGCTGGGAGAATGACCAAAATCGTATAACCAGGGTGTATGTAGGAGATTAAACCAAAATTTGAAAAAAAAAAACTTTTAAAGTCAGGCGCAATAATGCCTGACTTAAGTATAGATTTGAAAAAAAAACTTTTAAAGTCAGGCGCAATAATGCTTGACTTTAAAACCACTTACGAAGTCAGACAACAATAAATGCTTGACTTTAAATCATACTTACGAAGTCAGGCAACAATAAATGCTTGACTTTAAATCATACTTACGAAGTCAGGCAATAATAAATGCTTGACTTTAAAACAGACTTACGAAGTCAGGCGAAATAAATGCTTGACTTTAAAACTGACTTACAAAGTCAGGCGAAATAAATGCTTGACTTTAAATCAGACTTACGAAGTCAAGCTATCGCTTGACTTTAAAACTCCTGATATACAAAGTCGACTTAATAAAAGTCAAGCGGGCGCCTGACTTTAAATCCCCTTTTCGCCTGACTTTAAATCCCTTTTTTGCACTAGTGTTTGTCAACCACGTGTCATACACATACTTAATAAGAGCGGGCAAATCAACGCAGGAGTCCTTAAAATCTTCAAGTGAGCTGAGTACTCTGACTCGTCAAGTGAATCAATAATGTTATGCCAAAGAGAGAGGACGCCATTTTGCCTATCCACGTGCACCAACTCTTTGCTTTCACATTTTTAGTCACATGCCAAGAACATAACAAATTTGTAGCCGAAGGAAAGACATCAAGAATACCGGACATAAGACCAAGATCTCTGTCAGTCAAGAATACCTGAGGCTGAAGCCCGTGCAAGTCAAATAATTCTTTCAGTTGCTGCAATGCCCAAGTAAAAAGAATTTCAACCTCGTGTGAAATATAGGCAAAAGCAACCGAGAAAGTTAACTCCGCTGAAGTGACTCCTACAATCTCCAATAGAGGTAGATTGTATTTGTTGGTCTTGTAGGTGGTGTTAAGAATAAGAACCTTTGGAAACAACCAGAATAACTTAACAGAAGTGGGATGCGCCCACATGATTTCGCTGACCACATCGGAACCCTCAACTTTTCTGCTCCAACATAAATAATTTTGCGACTCAATCAATCTCAAAAGTTCCTGAATGTCCGTTCTAGGGCCCATCTTAGAAGACCTATAGGCGTAATGTTAACAATTCAGCAAGTGCACTGAAAGCGTTGCAAGTAGTAAAATTACGGTAAGTACCGGTCGATTCCACAGGGATTGCGTGTTGTAACAATAGCAAAGCTAATTAATTCTGGGTTTTGAAAATTGGTTGATTTGTTATTATGTAACGCGAAAGTAAAAACTATTGTTGAATTGATGAGAAAAAGCGATTAGGGATCGAATCCTCTCCCTTCACCTATGTTATGAACCTTCAGCTAATTACAGATTAATTGTTTGAACTACCAGATTCAAATCAGTAAAGTAGGTTAAGGACAATTCTTTGCCTCAGAACCCCTTTTACCCAATTGAGTTACCCTAATTCCTTAGGTGAATCATGCCAACCGGTAAAGCAATAAACTTAAGAAATAAAGAATTCATGCATCCAACCCCATTGTCCTATGGTGATCACAAATACATGATCTAATACCCCATATCCAGCATGCAACCCATATCGATCCCTATGCGATCACATAACCTAAATCATTATAATTATCATATGTAACTATAAAGCATTACGATCAGAGGCATAGACTTATGATAATTCAAACAACTAATTGTCTTAACCATAACAAAGTATCCATGACATAGGTTCGGGGAAAATCATCTCTCCCTAATCTTTGAAAATTAGTTACACATGGTGAATAGAGACATAACTAGAGTAGACAGAGCAATACAAGTAAAGATAGCCATAGGAACCTTCAACCCTCGTTCCCAAGTGGTGAAAAGCTCCCAGAATCTGACTTTCCTCTGCTCCCAAAACGTCTGCTGCGCTCCAAAATGACCAAGCTCCCTCGAAAAAACGCCAAAACCGAATTAAAACCCTAACTTCAGTAAGCCATCGCATCGCGACACGAGCCTGTCGCGGCGCGAAATTGAACAGAATTGTAGGTTGCTCCTGCATCAGGCTTCCATCGCGACGCGAACCCTCCTGGTCGCGACGCGATATTGAACAGAAACTTCAGTCTTCCCAATTGTGCTGCATCTCCGGGAAAGTGTCTGGTTCGCCGAATGATAACACACAAATTGGAGGTCTTCAAGTACAAAATAACTCCAACAATGCAGGAATGGCTTACAAAAGGACTTTCTACTACAAATTTCTAATACTAAGCTAAATCCCCAGATAATGACTATAATACAATCAAAACCCTGCACAATTGGTCCTAAAATTGGACAACTTACATCATATGACAGAGAGTTAACACAACCCCAAACTTAAACTTTTGCTTGTCCTCAAGCAAACATTCAATTCAGGTTGTGGCTACCTTTTTTATTTAGCTGTCACACATTCTACACAAACCAATAACTACACAGTATATCAAAAATCATCATCAACCTAATGCAGTAGCAAGACAACTGAATCGGTAAGACACAAGATCATAAGCAGGCAAGCATGCTCAAGTTATCTCTTTTTCACACATCTCGCCAGTGTTTCTCTCTTTGAGGTGTTTAGGGTATTCACTCAATTCACAGTACCTGCATCATCGTTTCATAGGCTTGAACAAGTACTATACAAATCAATACATACACACGTTTTGAGGGTTTTCAAAGGTTGTAATGGGGCTTAGGTAAGGGTGGATACATTTGGATAAGTAGGTTACAGCTTGGAGTTAGGCCTACTTCTCTCTTTGTCAATTTCAACAATCTCACTCACTTCCCCATTTTCCCAAAGCATTTCACAAGAGAAGGAATTATTTACTTATTTATTTATATATAACCCTTTTTTTTGTATGTTCATTTCTCTTGTATACCACCCCAAACTTAGAATATTGCTATTCCATGAGCAACCCCAAACTTAGAATATTTCCCCACTCCCATGCTTTAATCCACCTAACTCCAAGTTAAGAAAACTTAGGCTATGATGTGCAGGAAAATTACAAAAAAATAAACAATTAGGCTCAGAGGGGCTAACAAGGGATAGAAATTAGAGGGTTTGCTTGAAAGGCTCAGGTCTTCAAAAATTGCCTCAGTGTATATATAAATCACATGCAAGATAGTTAAGTACAAGCTCAAGTTCTGCAGACTAATGCAAGCAAGGAATAATCACACAATGAGTAGAATAAGTGTTTGGTGGCAAACCTCACAGCTGGGAATTTTAAGAGATGTTACTTCAGAGAATGCCCACAGATGATCTCAGTCTGCCTCAACTTTTAGCATGACCACTAGCAATACCTGATGATAAAATTTGACACACTAGCAATCACAAGGTAAAAAGTAAAACATATGCAACTAAATACCACAATACCATAAAATTGAAGCCGCTTGCAAAAAGCCTAGGGTAAATGTGCCTCAATATCACAGAATAAGTTGTAACAATATAGTACAGACCAAAGTGCAAAATAAAGTCAAAGGGGAAAATAGGACTAAAAATGCAAGATAAAATGTCTGAAAATAACAGTGAAACATCAATGAGCCTCCTGCTCAGGGAAAAGAAATGTGATCATCAATGTACTCATCCCCTGAAAGTAGGGGGTCCTGAGAGTCTGGCTGCTGCTTTGCTGGTGGTGCTGATGAAGATGCATTTGCTCCCCTGTTTTCTGCCATATACTCCTGGGCGGCCAGGTGGACTCTAGCTGATGCAAGGTAAGAGGTGTCTATGCCCTGCTGCTGTAGTAGCATCGACGTCCCGCACCAGTTGGCCATATGGAGGTTTGATGAGTCCTCATCATATGTATATTTTTAATCAGTTTACAAACCATAATTCCGGGGATTTTATGTTTTATTCAGCCAATAACTAGGGATTTGGCATAGTTTTAGTTTTATGTAGTAGAAGTGGGGGTGTAATTGGCAAAGTCCAATGAAATGAATAATTACCCAATTATTGATGGGCCCAAGGAAATGTGGGCTTGACTTAACAAAAAAATAAAAAAAAAAGGAAAGAAGGAAGGCGTGGAAAAAAGAGGATTGGAATTCAAAGGATTGGAGGAGGGATAAAAAGAAAGAACACGCACAGTAACGAGGAGAGGAGCAGCGGCGACGTACGCGAGAATGAGGGAAAAAGAGAATTAAGCAGTACAGCCGGCACTTCATCTGGGATGCGATTTTAGGATTTAAAGGTTCTAATAGATTCTTCTATGTGTAATCTTCTCTACTCTTATTTTCTAATCTTTTGATGATGTGTAACTAGTTTCTCTTGATTAGGGAGATGACTCTCCCCAAACCTAACTATTGGATTCTGTTATGGATTGGGCCTCAATGGCCAATCCACCAAAAAGGCCCAATAACAAAGGACCCAATTCATCCAACGGTGGAGATTGCAGACCTAGATCCAATGGTCCTCCTCCACTCCAGATACCTATAAATAAGCATTGATTGCTCACATTAATGGTACACACACTTCTCCTCTACTCTTACTTGTAATTGACTCACTCACTGACTTGAGCGTCGGAGTGTCATTGTAGGTACCACCCCACCTCGGATCGGAACGCCAACTCGGACTGACCAAGAACTTAAGTACCAACTATCTCGGACCGGACTACTTATCCAAGATCGGATACCTAGCCGGAGATACGGTACCGAACATTGGCGACCACAATAGGAGAGCCTTCTACTCTAGTCTTTCCCCCAACCTCCTTGGTCAGCAATGGCTCCGGAATTACGACGGAGAAACGTATCCAGCGTCGTGGTTAGACCCGACCAGCAACAGGAAACCCCCGAGGGGGTAGCGGTTACTCTCCCTCGCAGCTCGGCCCACGGCCGGAACTCATCCAGGGCAATGATTCCTATAAGCTCCGCTAGAAACCAGTTTCCACCTCCAGCCCCGACTGTCCCGGTACCGATCGATGTTGTCCAACAGCTCATCCAACTGCTGACAAGGCAGGCCGAGGCTGATCAAAGGAGTCAGCGTTACTCCCAGCTGGAGGCCGAGATGGCCGAAGTCCGGGCCTGAGATATTCCGGATCGGTCTTCCCCTCAAACCTACTCTCCTAGCAGAAGAACCTCCAGTAAAAGACGTCACCGATCCCCTGCTTGGAGGAGGCACCACCATCGCTCGCCACCGCGCCGAAGAGGGAGGCGAGGATCTGGAACTCCCCCAAGAGAGACTCAGGACGAGACTTATTACCCTGGGGACTCAACTCACCAAAGCTCATCATTAGCATCTTCGTCCCCAAGGCGGCGTTCTATAAGCCGGGGAAGTCCCCCGAGGCATGAACGTCGGCGCCCTCGGTCTCCCAGATCCCCTGTTCGACGCCCTATCAGGAGGCCTCCTCCGAGGGAAAGGTCCACGACGCGGAAGGGACCCTTTACAGCGGAAATCGACTATTTCCCGGTACCCAAACACTTAGAGAAGCCCCCGGAGGGTTTAAAGATGCATGACGGGACTGGCGATCCCGATCGACACCTAGATTACTTCGACACGATGATGCAATACCGGAATGTCCCAGAGGAGATCAAATGCCGGATCTTCCCTCTTACCCTAGAGAAATTGGCTTTGGACTGGTTCAGAGCCCTCAAGCCAAACTCGATATCATCTTGGGACCAGCTTGCAAAGCTGTTCTCGGCCCAGTTCGCCCACTCCAAAATGAAACCAAAGTCTCGGAAAGTCTTACAAGCCATCCAGCAAGGAGAGAACGAGTCTCTCCGAGACTACATCGAAAGATTCAATAAGGAAGCGGCTCAGGTACGGAACTTGGACGATTCGTTTCGACTGTTCTTCATGGAAGCCGGTCTTCGGGAAGGAAGTCTATTTCAGATTGATGTCGGTATCAACCAAACTGAGTCGCTTGCCGAGTTCCTCCAGCGATCTCAGAAATACATTGATCATGAAGAAGGGGCTGTTGCAAGGAAATCAGACGCCGACCCCAGAACGAGCAAGCCTCGGTATGAAAAAGAGGCCCCAGTGCACCAGGTAGGAGAGGCTCGGTATGAAAGGGAGGCCCGAAACGACGGTAGGCTCCGGCCTCGGAACCGGAACCAGCAGTATTCCGACCTAAATGAAACAAGGGCCAGGATTCAGGCGGAATGTATGAACGCTGAGTTCAAAGAAGTCAAGTTCCCCGACCCACTCCCACATAGGCCGGGACAGAGATCCAACAAGTACTGCCAGTATCACCGGAGTAAAGGGCACGATACCAATCGGTGCAATGCTTTGAAGGATGACATTGAAGACCTGATTAAGAAAGGAAAATTGAGCCAATACGTGGCTAAAACACCCCGGCACGAGGCCGGGGTTAAGGAAGAAGAAGCTGACCCAAAGAGAAAGGGTAAAGCCCCACAAAAACGGGAAGAGAGCTCAGAGGATGAGCGCGATTTTCGAAAATTAAAAGGCCGACCTGTAATGATGGTGATATCTGGGGGCTACCCCGACGAGGCGTCAGGAAAAACGATGAAAAGAAAATGGAAGGAGGTCATGTGTGCTGCTTCCACCTCTGCAGTAACCTCAAGCCCGGAGCGCCCACCCTTGGCATTCAGCGACCGAGACTTATTGGATGGCAAGCCAAATAAGCACATACCCCTTATAATCAGGGCGGTCATGGCCAACCACGAGATAAGAAGAATTTTAGTCGATCAAGGGAGCTCCGCTGATATCATCTTCATCGACCTTGTAAGAAAGCTTCAGATATCGGAGGAAGACTTCACCCTTTACAGAGGATCGGACCTTTCGGGCTTCAACGGGTCTCGAACTAAACCCCTCGGCTATCTAGAAATGATGGTCACCTATGGAAAGGAACCGCTAGAAAGGACGGTCAAGACCAAATTCTTGGTACTGCCATGCCCGTCGGTTTACAATTGCATCATCGGAAGACCCACCCTGGGAAGGCTCGGAGCCGTAACCTCAACGGTCCACCTGAAGATGAAGTTCTACTCTTTGAGTGACCAAATAATCACCCTCGATGCCGACTTAGAGTCCGCCCAAAGATGTTTTTATCTGCATGTCAAGGCTGATAGACAGGCCTCAGAGGAGGGGGGTTCCCCCGTAGAAGCAAGGGCTCAGAAAAGCCCAAAGAAGAAAAGAACCGGTCCAGCTGCCGAGGTCAACGTCACAGACCTCGATGCAAGGTATGACCCGGACAGCTCAGAGGAAGAAAGCGACGACGAGTTAGCACGGGAACTAAAAAAGAAAATTAGGCGACCTCAACCTGATGGACAGTTCATGCAAATCCAGCTGGGAGAGGACCCGACCCAAACGGTCCAGATCGGATCCGATCTCCCCGACGAAGTAAAAGCAAAGCTCACCCTCTGCCTGAAATCTCACGCCGATCTCTTCGCTTGGTCGGCAAAAGACATGCCCGGGATTCCCCCTGAGGTCGCCTGTCACCAGCTAGCGGTTAACCCCGGGGCAAAGTGGGTCGCCCAACGCAAAAGAGCTCAAAGCCAGGAAAAAGCAGCTGCTACGGCCAAGGTCGTAGATGATTTAATTAAAGCTGATTTTGTAAGAGAGGTCAAGTACACCACTTGGCTCTCAAACCCTGTACTTGTTAAGAAAAGCAATGGAAAGTGGCGAATGTGCGTTGACTATACCGATCTTAATAAAGCCTGTCCTAAGGACGCCTTCCCTGTCCCTAGCATTGATCGGCTCATCGATAATGCTTCAGGTTTTCGTTTACTATCGTTCATGGATGCTTATTCCGGATATAACCAGATTCTGATGTTTCCTCCCAACCAAGAGAAGACGGCCTTCATGACTGACCGCGGTAATTTCTGCTACCGGGTCATGCCCATCGGTTTAAAAAATGCGGGGGCCACTTATCAAAGGATGATGAACAAGGTATTCCGAAATCAGATCGGCCGTAACGTGGAAGTCTACCTCGACGATATGATCGCAAAAAGCGAAAGGGAAGACCTCCACATATCCGACCTGGAAGAGATTTTTACTGAAATCCGAAGAAACAATATGAGGTTAAACCCGGAAAAATGCACTTTCGGGGTCCGGGCTGGAAAATTCCTGGGCTTCTATCTCACGGAAAGGGGCATTGAAGCCAACCCGGATAAATGCCGAGCGGTAACAGAAATGTGGACCCCGTCCACTAAGAAAGAGCTCCAAAAACTCAACGGTATGATAGCTGCACTATCTCGTTTCATTTCCAATGCCGCCTTCAAACCACTCCCATTGTTTAAACTACTTAAGAAAGAAGCAACTTTCGAATGGACCCCAAAGCGGGACGAGGCCCTCTCCCAGCTCAAAAAGGTCCTATCTGAACCGCCCATCCTAAGTCGGCCAAGCCCAGGGGAAGACCTATTCTTGTATCTGGCCATCTCGGATGAGGCCATCGGGGCCATGCTAATCAAGGAGACCGAAACTGGTCAAAGCCCGGTATACTTCGTAAGTAAAGCTTTGCATGGATCAGAAGTGAGATATCAGAAAATAGAGAAAATCGCCTTTGCTCTACTCATCTCGGCACGCCGTCTCCGACCTTATTTCGTCGCCCATCAAATCGTGGTACGGACTAATTATCCAATCCGACAGATCCTGCACCGACCCGACTTAGCAGGACGAATGATCAAATGGGCAGTAGAACTCTCCGAGTTCGGAATCAAATACGAAACGAGACCGGCCATGAAAGCCCAGATACTTGCCGACTTTATCACGGAGATGGCACCCGCCGACCCGGAGGACGGGTTATGGACACTCCACGTGGACGGGTCCTCAAATCCAAAAGGAAGTGGTGCAGGGCTAATGCTCGAAAGCCCGACGGGCGTTGTAATCGAAGTATCACTCACGTTTGGTTTCCCTACCTCAAACAACCAGGCGGAATACGAGGCATGCATAGCTGGACTCCGGCTTGCGATCGACCTTAGGGTCTCCCGGCTTTCCCTAAATATCGACTCATTATTGGTGGTATCCCAAATCGGGAAACAATACGAAGCTAAAGATCCGATCTTGCAGAGGTACCTAACCCGTGTGCAGGAGCTGCTCTCCCTTTTTACATTCACGGAAGTAAAACACGTTCCAAGATCGGGAAATATCAGGGCAGACATACTTTCCAAGCTTGCCAGCACCAAGATTCTGGGGAACCACCGGTCGATAATCCAGAAAACACTGAGTAAGCCGAGCGTAATCCCAAACCCGGAAGCAAATTTTTCTGTTAATGTGGTTGAAGAAAGCCAGGGCTGGATCGCGCCGTTAATAGACTATATCAGAACGGGGAACGAGCCTCCGGACCCGAGCGAAGCCAAGATCCTCCGGAGGAAGGCCTCATCTTTTTCCATAATCAATGGAAACCTCTACAGAAGAAGCTTGTCCACACCGCTGTTGAAATGCATTGAAGGAGGAGAGGCGGACTACGTCTTAGCCGAGATCCACGAGGGAATCTGCGGGCAACACCTTGGAGGTCGCTCCCTAGCTCGAAAGGCATTAAGGGCAGGATATTTCTCGCCAACCATGGAGACCGATGCAAGAAACTATGTAAAGAAGTGCAGTAAGTGTCAGATCCACGCCAAGGTCCACATAGCACCCCCTACGGAGCTCACCAGCTTAAGCTCGCCATGGCCATTTGCGTGGTGGGGAATAGATCTCTTGGGACCATTCCCAACTGCCCCTGGCCAGATCAAATACCTCATAGTGGCGGTGGATTACTCCACCAAATGGATCGAAGCCGAGCCTTTGGCCATCATCAGCGCTAAGAATTGCATCAAATTCTTCAAAAAGAATATAATGACGAGATTCGGGATCCCCGAGGTTGTAATCACTGACAACAGAACTCAGTTCGCCGACAAAGGCTTCAGAAAACTCATGTCTGACCTCAAAATCAAACACCGGTTTACCTTGGTAGAACACCCTCAGACGAACGGACAGGCCGAGGCCGCCAATAAGGTCCTCCTCAATGGACTGAGGAAGCGGCTCGATGAAGCAAAAGGAAACTGGGTTGAAGAGCTACCCTACGTGCTGTGGGCCTACAGAACCACCCCGCAGAGCTCAACGGGGGAGACCCCTTTCCGGCTTTCGTACGGGACGGAGGCGGTAATCCCGGTAGAGATCGGGGAGCTGAGCTGGAGGACACTCCACCCGAAACCTCTGGAGGACAATGACCAGGCGTTGAAAGAAAACCTCGACCTCGTCGATGAGGTCCGAGGCCAGGCTTCCCTTAAAGAAGCAATAATAAAACAGAGGGTAGCAGCACGATACAACTCGAAAGTGATCCCCAGGGACCTTGAGGTCGGTGATTTAGTTTTACGAAGAGCCGATGTCGGTTTGAAGAACGCCGCGCAGGGCAAGCTCGCCCCCAGCTGGGAAGGACCTTACCGGGTTTTATCTAAAACTGGCAGAGGTGCCTACGAATTGGAGACCTTGGCCGGGAAGGCGATCCCAAGAACTTGGAACGCCACTAAATTAAAAAAGTACTACAGCTGACTCTCATCTTATCTGAAGAACGGTGTATACCGACGTTATTCTTATCTTACCTAAAGAACGGTGTATACCGACGTTGTAAATCATTTTATCCGAAGAACGGTGTATACCGACGTTATTCTTATTTTATCTGAAGAACGGTGTATACCGATGGTATAAATTATCTTATCTAAAGAACGGTGTATACCGATGTTATCAATTATGTTTGTGGTGTCTACCGATTTTATCACCTATTTTATCTTCTTTTAGCTGACCGAGGTTGTCGCTACCCTAAGGGGTGAGTTCGATCTGGGCCGAGTCCCGGTAAACTGCCCCGAAGGCGATCATCGTTATGTAAAACAACTAGTTGGCCGAGGTTGCCACAACCCTAAGGGACGAGTTCGATCTGGGCCGAGTCCCGGTAAACTGCCCCTAAGGCGACGCTTACCACTTGAGCGAATCAAACGCAAGTGCACGAATGAAAAACAACAGGATAAAGACTCAACCGAGGTAAATGAAACCGGAGGCACATTAAAATACATTTCTGTTACAAATCACCCCGGATACGGCCGGGTCCTCTAGTTCAAAAAAGGTGGTGACATATTACAAATTCCGGTTCCGCCCGGAACCCGGGGCTTTTCTCCCCCACCGGTTCCACCCGAAACCCAAAAAACAGCTAATCCAGAGCTATCCCATCAACAACAGTCACGGCAAGGAAGGGGGAGGGTAAATGACCTCAAACGCTTCAGAGTCAGGATGGGGCTTGACAACACGCCCGCCTTCTACAGTATGCTCCAAACGAAGAATCCCCCGGTCCAAAGGCAAAGATGGATGGATAACAGCAACCTAAGCAAGCGCTTTTTCGAAACTCTCCCCAGCCACCTCCACAGCCATCTGGGCCACCTCCACCATCTCGTTCTCCATGGCCTCGGCTTTGGCGCGTGCCTCCTGGAGCTCTTTTCCAACTCAGCAATTCGGGGCGAGGAATCAACGTTAGACCCGACCTGGGCCTGTCTCGCTTTCACGAGATCGGCCTCGAGCTCATATATCCGGGCCTTCATTGAAGAAACAACCTCCTCAGACCGCCTCCCTTGGCTCTCAAGATCTGAGATATGGACCTCATGCTCCATGCACAAATTAAGGGAAGAGTCCCTCTCCTTTTCAGGTTTATCCGCAACCGCCTTGAGCGCGGTCTGGTCCCTCTCCAGCACCTCATATTTCTTCTGAAGCTCCTCCCGGGCCTTCCTTTCATTGTCCCTCTCCACCAGAGCCCCTGTGATAGCAGAAACAAGGAAGTCAGGAACAGAAATAACCAAAAAGAAAAAGCAAAGAGTACACCTCGGAACTTGGTGTCACCTTTTGCCTGACTCTCAGGCTCGACCCTCTGAAGCTTGGACACATCGGCCAGATACCGAAATAACCTGAGAGCCGCCTCGACCGGGTCGACCCGGGAATCCTCCACGTGCTTCTGCAGGAAGTCGGCGTCAATCGAAATACCGGAAGACCTAGAAGTTCGGTGCTTCCCATGACGACCCTTTTTAGAAGCCCGGGTGGCCGGAGTATGTGAAGTAGAAGCAGGGTCTGTTTGCGGCAAGGGACGCTCCCTTTTCCGATGTAAAAGATCAGCAGCCTGATCCTCTACACCGGCCAAGCTGGCCTCCGGGATTGTATTGATCGGAACGACAGCAACGGGCTTTCCCTGCTGAACCCCGGCTTTCCATTCCGCAAGAGCCGCCAAGCGGGAGAAGTTGTCAGGTCCCAGGCTATCTGCAAAATAAGGAAAGTAAACAATGTTAAAAGAAACTGCAGTCAAAAAATTATGGGCGGGATTTCCTATCAAAAACCTACCAAGAACGGCGGCCACTTGAGACTTCGATCCGGCCCCAACCAACCGGGCTACGTCAACCCCGAATTTTTTGGGATCCTGGTAGACAATCAGGTCGGTGAAATTCGTCAAGATCGCCGGCGAGTCCTGATCAACCAGGGATAGCCGCCCTAAGCTCACGGTGTAGGAGTGAGGTCGCCGGTTAAAATGAGAAAGAGACCACCCTAGTTGAAACTTAGTGGACTCCAATGATTTCCCGTCCGCAGAATATTGACCAACGTGCCTCACTGCCTCCTCGTTCATGGGCTCGACAAAAAAGTACTTGTTCTTCCAGTTCTTCAAAGAATCGGAATAGGGCATGAAAATCTTTACGCCCATCCTAGCCCGGAAACTCACGTGCTCCCACCGATCCTTGGTGCCATCCTCATGCCTCCGGTTGACCTCAAAAAGGTGGAAGAACAGGTCACAAGAGATTGGCCTCCCCAAATGAATGCACATCAACTCGAAAGCCCAAAGGAACGCCCATGAGTTGGGATGAAGTTGGGAAGGAGCGAGGTTCAAGATTTCCAAGGCCTCTTACGGAAAGGCGGTGAAAGGGGGGCTAATATGCATATCAAGGATCGTCACCCCATACATGACAAATTTCAAAGCTTTCGGCCAGACAGCTACGTGTGGGTCTTCAGCCATTCCCTCCACGTTCCAGATCTGATCCTTTCGGGAAAGGCGATTGACAAAGAAACTCATATCATCCCCGGTCCTGTAGAGGGACTGAATTCCCCTCAACGTCTCTGACACCCATGAATACTCCCGAGGAACATTGAGAGGTTGGGACAAGAGAACATCGACCGGCCCTACTCCGGCTCGTGGGTATTGATCGGAATCACCTCCCTCATGCGCGGGGTCCCCACATTGTCCAAGTCTGTCTCCATTGTTGCGACTCTCAGCAACCTCCGCTTCGCTCTCATCCGAGCTCCAGCTAGTACTTCCCTGTTCTTCACAGTCAGGCTCGACGTCAGAATCCTCCGAGTCAAGGATCACTACCTCGGTATTATCTTCATCCGCCGGTTCGTTGCTGGGAACCCCAGGAGAGCGGTCTTCAGCGTGAATACTCAAAGGAGCAGAGCCCAAGTCATCTTGAACCTCGGGAACAACCGACCCGGGGGGACTAGTGCGAACTCCCACCGACTCTCCAGTACCGGAAGCCATTACTTTTGCGAGACTAGGGCGATCCGAGTTAGCGACCCGACGGGTTTGTTTTGTCCTCACCAGACCGATCTTGCAGAAATGGGGGCTTGACGAGTCAGGTTGATACTTAAACAGTGGGTCCACAACCAAGTCGGAACCCGGCCTGACGACCCCTACTCTGTATCTATAGATACGGGTTCTGAGAGAACCCGGCTGTGATCTAAAGCCGGAAGCAATAAACAAAAGGAAGAAACTAACCTTGTGAAAAAAGAAGCTCGTCGAACACTTGAAGCAGGTCACGAACAGCAAAGGCCTCACCGAAACTCAGCACAACTCTGAAGGGCGAATTCAACTCCGGAACGACTTTAAGATCGGGAGCGGAGCAATTCTCAGAAAACAGTCCAAAGTGAGTGAGGTCCTCCCTCCAATTTATAGGAAGCATGAAGAACTCAGATGGGCCTGGGCCTAGGCTACATTTCCCAACGCTAGCCCCTAGGCAGACGCATCGTTCCAAGCGCAATGATTACCCCAATCATCCTCGAACGACGCGTCCCATCAATGACGTCGTTAGCTGGCACAGAAATCAGGACGCAACTATGCTCGGATCACTTCGGTTCCCTCGGCTCGCCCCGGTCCTTTGACCCCGCCATGACTGGAATCTCTCAAAAACGGACAGCCTCGAGTCACTCGACGCGACCTGAGTCCCTCAGATCGTCCCGGTATACCGTGAGTCTCTCACCCCGGAGTTTGGGGCCGACACGAACTCTAAACGTCAAGTCTAGCTCGCCTTAAGGCGACCCGACTTGGGGGGTTACTAATATGGATTGGGCCTCAATGGCCAATCCACCAAAAAGGCCCAATAACAAAGGACCCAATTCATCCAACGGTGGAGATTGCAGACCTAGATCCAATGGTCCTCCTCCACTCCAGATACCTATAAATAAGCATTGATTGCTCACATTAATGGTACACACACTTCTCCTCTACTCTTACTTGTAATTGACTCACTCACTGACTTGAGCGTCGGAGTGTCATTGCAGGTACCACCCCACCTCGGATCGGAACGCCAACTCGGACTGACCAAGAACTTAAGTACCAACTATCTCGGACCGGACTACTTATCCAAGACCGGATACCTAGCCGGAGATACGGTACCGAACAGATTCTTTGTTATGGTTAATACTATTGGTTGTTTGGTTTATCATATGTCTGAAACATCATTGTTTAATGCTTTATAGTTACATATGATAATTATAATGATTTAGGGTATATGATTACATAGGGATATGAGTTGTATACTTGATATGATGTTTTAGATCATGAAACTCCGATCACCATAGAAATGTGGGGTCTGAATCATGAATTCTCTATTTCTTAATCTCAATGCTTTACCCTTTGGCATGACTCACCTAAGGAATTAGGGTAACTCTTAGGGTAATAGGGGTTTTGAGGCAAGGAATTGTCCTAAACCTATTTTTGTGAATTGAATTTGATAATTCAAACAATCAATATGTGAGTAGCTGAAGGTCCATAAGATAGGTGAGGGGAGAAGATTCGGCCCCTAATCGCTTTTATTTTAATTGTTTTACAAACGTTGCCTATTTTCACTGTTAACTCTCGTTTTGTCCAATCATAGCGACTGAGAAACAAATCGTTTGCTGAATTGACAATAAACGCAATCCCTGTGGATCGACCGGTATCTTACCGATAAATTTTACTACTTGTGACATTTGGTACAGTTGCCAAAGTCTTAACAAGTTTTTGGCGCCGTTGCCGGGGATTGTTGATTTCATTGTCAACAAGGCATTTGAGTTAATTCTTAGTTGTTTTATTTTATTTTATTTATTTCAGTATTTTATTTGTTTTATTTGTTTAGATACTTTGTATTGTGTTGGACTTGTTAACGGTTTGTTGAAGTGTTTCAGTGAACTGTGTAGCAGGGGCAAAGTTCGAAAGAATTGCTGTTTGTCTCGAAAAAAAAATCATGGAATCCACTTCTCGGTTGGAAGATGCTTTGGCCCAGTTTAGGCAAATGACTGAGACTATCTTCCAGCCTAAAGAGCAAGTTTCACGGTTGGAAGATGCTTTGAGCCAGTTTAGGCAAATGACTGAGAATATCTTCCAGCCCAATGAGCACATTGATGCATCGCATCACATGGAGTCCATGCCACCCCCTCCTCGCTGTATTCGTTGTGAAGAACCCCACTTGAATGGCAAATGTGTGACACGCACCTTTTGCGATTCTTGTGGGAAGTATCTTGTGGAGTGCAACTGTGAGGATGAGTGGGTAACTATATCAGAAAATTACCCATGGTTATGCACTACCAATGAGGAACAAGAAGAACAAGCCCCAACAAAAGAACAATCTGGGGAGGATAAGGAAGATGAGGAAGAAGAAAAGATTGAAATGGAGGAGCATGTAGTTTGGAGGGAAGATCAAAGCTCCCAATGTGGGGAAGGGGTGAAAACCCAACAAGAAAAAACCCAACAAATCATGGTTCCTATTATTCTTCTAAGTAGCAAGGAGGATAGAAGTGAGGAGATTGACACATACTTAGACTCCTTCTATGCCTTATTCATCATCCTTCACCTTAAAAGGGTATGGAAGCATCTACAACTATGTTTCAAATTCATGATGTTCCTGCCCCAGAAGCGAAAGAAGAAGGATGATGTGTTCTTTGTGTCATATCAGCCACCTTGATAGTGGAATGACAAACGTCAAGCTAGTGACGTTAAAAAAGCGCTTGGTGGGAGGCAACCCATTGGTTCACTATTTACTGTTTTGAGTCTTTATTTTTCATTCCCCTTTTTCAGTTTGTTTTGCATTTTGGTTGTACTACTGTCTAACTTTTACATTGATGATGATGCACCACAATTTTGAACTAGTTCACTGTGCTGGTTGTTCAGTCTAACATTTTTGCAGCTACCATGTGATTTCTTCCATTTCAGATTTTTTTCATCAGATAATGTCAGTGGCCAAGTCAAAGGGTGAGGAAGACCTGGATCATCTTTGGGAAAGCTCTCAAAAGTTCATCTCTTATCCCAGCTGTGAGGTTTGAGCCCAAACACTTCGTATATTCATTGTGTGATTATTCCTTGCCTGTATTAGTCTGCAGAACTTGAGCTGGTACTTACCTGTCATACATGTGATTTATACACACACTGAAGCAAAAAAAAAATTTGGCACCCCTGAGCCTTTCAAGCCAACCCATTAATGTTTATCCTTTGCTAGCCCCTCTAAGCCTTTTTGTTGTTTTTGTATATTTTTTTTTCTACATATCATTGCCTAGTTGTCTTAAGTTGGAGTTAGGTAGACAAAATAATGAGGGTTGGGAAAAATTCTAAGTTTGGGGTTTGCTCATGGAATAGCAACAATCTAAGTTTGGGGGTGGTATACAAGAGAATGGAACATACAAAGAAAAAAAAAAGAAAAAAGAAAAAAAAATGTTTCAGTTCTGGTTTCTGTCTATTTTCGCGTCGCGACAGCATGCCTTCGCGTCGCGATGCTATATAAATAAAAAATATTTTGTATGAAATTCCTTCTCTTGTGAAATGCTTTGGGAAAATGGTAAGTGAGTGAGAATGTTAAAAAAATTGACAAAGTGAGAGGTAGGCCTAACTCCAAGTTTTAACCTACTTATCCAAATTTTACCCACCCTTACCTAAGCCCCATTATAACCTTAAAAGTCCTCAAATAGTGTGTGTGGAATTCATGTGTATTGATTGGTATAGTACTTGTTCAAGCCTATGAAACGATGATGCAAGTACTGTGAATTGAGCGAACACCCAAAACACCTCAAAGAGCGAAACAGTAGTGAGATGTGTGAAAAATAGAGGACTTGAGATTTATTGCCTGTTTATGATCCTGTATTTTCCAATTCAATTGCTTTGTCACTATATTATGTTGGATGATACTTTCTGATGTGCTGAAGGATCTATTGGCCTGTGAATTATGTAAAAGCTGAATGACAAATTGCCACAGTGAATGGAGTGATTGCTTGAGGACAAGCAAAAGTTCAAGTTTGGGGTTGTGATGAGTCCTCATCATATGTATATTTTTATTCAGTTTACAAACCATAATTCCGGGGATTTTATGTTTTATTCAGCCAATAACTAGGGATTTGGCATAGTTTTAGTTTTATGTAGTAGAAGTGGGGGTGTAATTGGCAAAGTCCAATTAAATGAATAATGACCCAATTATTGATGGGCCCAAGGAAATGTGGGCTTGACTTAACAAAAAAATAAAAAAAAAAGGAAAGAAGGAAGGCGTGGAAAAAAGAGGATTGGAATTCAAAGAATTGGAGGAGGGATAAAAAGAAAGAACACGCACAGTAACAGGGAGAGGAGCAGCGGCGGCGTACGCGAGAATGAGGGAAAAAGAGAATTAAGCAGTACAGCCGGCACTTCATCTGGAATGCGATTTTAGGATTTAAAGGTTCTAATAGATTCTTCTATGTGTAATCTTCTCTACTCTTATTTTCTAATTCTTTGATGATGTGTAACTAGTTTCTCTTGATTAGGGAGATGACTCTCCCCAAACCTATCTATTGGATTCTTTGTTATGGTTAAGACTATTGGTTGTTTGGTTTATCATATGTCTAAAACATCCTTGTTTAATGCTTTATAGTTACATATGATAATTATAATGATTTATGGTATATGATTACATAGGGATATGAGTTGTATACTTGATATGATGTTTTAGATCATGAAACTCCGATCACCATAGGAATGTGGGGTCTGAATCATGAATTCTCTATTTCTTAATCTTAATGCTTTACCCTTTGGCATGACTCACCTAAGGAATTAGGGTAACTCTTAGGGTAATAGGGGTTTTGAGGCAAGGAATTGTCCTAAACCTATTTTTGTGAGTTGAATCTGATAATTCAAACAATCAATATGTGAGTAGCTGAAGGTCCATAAGATAGGTGAGGGGAGAAGATTCGACCCCTAATCGCTTTTATTTTTATTGTTTTACAAAACGTTGCCTATTTTCACTGTTAACTCTCGTTTTGTCCAATCATAGCGACTGAGAAACAAATCGTTTGCTGAATTGACAATAAACGCAATCCCTGTGGATCGACCGGTATCTTACCGATAAATTTTACTACTTGTGACATTTGGTACAGTTGCCAAAGTCTTAACAAGGTCATACTGGAAGGAAGGGTCGCTGCCATACAGCTGACGGTAGGATGGGCCTGCTGACTGCTGCTGTGCTGGAGATGCTGGCTGAGGTGGTGGAACTTCTCCATCCATAGGCTCCTCGGGCTGCTTCATAATCCAGGTTGCAGTGATGGGCTCCGTGGGATCAACTAGTAAGTCATCGGGGTACTCAGGACAGCCCTGCTATATACATAAGGCATGGATCACAGAAGCATGCCCCAATCTAGCCCTAGGACATCTGACTATCTCAGCAATGCTCTCAGATATGGCTCTCCCCAGGTTCACCCTCTGTCCTCTCATAATAGCCAATAATCCCATGGCCACCTTGACCTTCACATCAGTGTTATTGGAACAGGAGATGATTGACTGGTTGAAAAATGCGTTCCAGGCCTTCGGAATTGGCTTCAGTCCCATATTGCAAAAGCGGCGTGGAAGATTCTGGGATCCGGCCCATTGTGCCCCTGGACGGCATAGCTCTCTCAAGGTCCCCTCATAATCAATCTTTCTGGGGTTGACTGCAGTGTAGCACATGGCACAGTAGGCCTCTTTAGGTAGCCCAAGCAGGCTGTTGATGCTGTCCGAAGAGTAGGACACAGTCTTGCCTCTGACATAAACTGGTGTAGACTTGTCTTGTTCCTCCTCCCAATAGGCGTTGGAGTAGAACTCTCTGACCAGGCTCTAGTTCGCCTGCTTAATCATTGCATTGAGTGGAAGCGACCCCAACTCCCGCAGTGTGGAAGTAATAATCGGGAACTCATCTGTGGAGAGGTCAAAGGCCCTCTCAGGATTTATTTTCTTGCCCTTGACCACCTGCTGGTACCGCTCTTCGTGCGTGGGGGACTTGAATCTTTCAACCTCAACTGGTGGTTCCCCTTGCCTTTTCTTGGAGGTGCCTGCTTTGCTTTGCCTCATCATAGTTTACCTGTAAATGTCCTGTAATGAAATAAAACCAGAATGTAGCACACATCATTCGTTCTCGGTGGGTCCTTGGTGTGGGCCCCACTCACAGCAGAGAATCCAACAAAAACAGGCAATAAAATTTTCTCAGCACTAGTCAACTACCCTAAGGTTCAATGAGCATTGACAAAATTAAAGCATAGGCTAGCAACCAAAAACAGCATTCACTTAGGCATTTTCACAAACAGTTGAGTTGCTTAGCCAAAACTCGGGCATTTTCACAAACACATTGGCTACATAAATATTTTTCATTCAAGCATTTCATCAAACACCTCACCTACACTCTCAAAAACACTGATTTTCTATTCTAATTCAAACTATACCATCACAAATCTAGAATTAAGAAGTAATGGTGAGAATTATCATACCTGGAGAGTGTTGGGGATGCAAAATTATGTGCTCTTTCACACGTTGAGTGCCAAAATTGAATTAGAGGGGGGGAGTGCTTGCAATTCGAGCAAAAGGGGAGAAAAATTGTTTGGTTGTGGCTGTGTTCGGTCTGCCTGGTTTTTAGGCAAACTGGCGTCGCATCGCGATGCGACGCGTCCTCATCGCGTCGCGAAATCAAACAGAAACAATTTTTGCTGACAAATTTTTAAACAGTCGCGATGCGATGCCATTCCTTCGCGTCGCGAAATCAAACAGAAAAGATTTTCTTTGAGTTCTTCTTTTTCGCGAAGCGAATTTTGACCGAACACAGTTTTTCCTAAGACTAACAACAAATTAAAACTACATTGCAAACTTGAAATTAAACGAAAATAAATACTTGTTACCTCACAGTGGGTTGCCTCCCACTCAGCGCTTCTTTAACGTCACTAGCTTGACGGTTGTCAGAAGATGACTCAGTTTGGCTCCGGTGGAGCATTCAGCTTTTTCAGTGCCTCTTCCAGCACTCCCATGACATACTCCACTTCCATCTTATAGTTCTTACCGGATGTACTTGTGGCTTCCTTCAAGTCCTTCCAGACAGCAGGTGGCTTCTCACGGGTTGGGTGGTAGATTTTTTTCCCAACCATCCTGGAATTAATGGTCTCAATGCAGTGACACTCTTTTTTTTCCTTTATTGGGGTTGTGTACTCAAGCACATTGAAGGTCCCAGATTCATCTTGGACCCTCAATTTCACAGTCCCTTCAGCCACATCAATTACTGCCCTACTGGTGGCTAGGAAGGGTCTTCCCAGAATGAAAGGAATGTCATTGTCTCCATTCATGGAGCTTTTGACATTCGTATCCCCATCCAGTTGCAAAATTACAAAGTCTACTGGGAAGAGGAATGTGCCAACCTTGACCAGGACATCTTCCACAACCCCATAAGGGTTCCTGATAGACCTGTCAGCAAGACGCAAGGTCATGGTGGTTGGTTTCACTTCTCCTCCGCCCAGTTTCCTCCACATCGCTAGGGGCATTAAGTTTATGCTCGCCCCCAAATCACACAGTGCTTTATCAACCTTTTCTTCACCAATTTTACACGGGAGGGTGAATCTCCCAGGATCCTTCAACTTCTGAGGAAACTTGTTTTGGATTATGGCACTACACTCTTCAGATAGAGCAACAATTTCATCATCCTTAAACCTCCTCTTTTTAGTCAACAATTCCTTCATGAACCTTGCATACATGGGCATTTGCTCTAATGCCTCTGCGAAAGGAATGTTGATCTGGAGACGTGAGAAGATTTCCTTAAACTTGAAGAATTGCTCCCCCTTATCTTTCTTCTTAGGTAATGGGGGATAGGGTAATTTCATGTATGATGGGATCTCCTGGACCTTCTCTCTTGCTTCCCCCTCAATTTTCTCACTTCCTGTTTCTTTTTCTATTTCTACCACCTCATTCTTTTTTTTCAATTCCTCACTAGGCTTGTGCTTGGTTACCTCAACGGGTCTCAACTCTTTACCACTTCTCAACGAGATAGCATTGCAGTTCTCATTCTTGGGGTTATCCACAGTGTTTGCAGGGAAACTACCATTGGACTTCTCAGCTAATTGCTTAGACAGTTGGCCAATTTGGGTCTCCAAGTTCTTCATAGATGCTTCATGGTTCTTTCCCATGTTTATCATTACCTGTTCTTGGGACTAGAAGGTGTTTTTGGTCATCTGCATAAACTGTGTCAACGCATCTTCTAACCGAGAAGGGGGTTTTTGTTGTTGATTAGGTGCCTGAGACTGTTGTTGGGAACCTGAGGCTTCATTGTTTCTCCAAGAAAAGTTGGAATGATTCTTCCACCCAGGATTGTAGGTGTTGGAAAAAGGGTTCCCACCTTATTTTTGGAAATTTCCCATATAATTGGCCTGTTCCATTGCCTCTCCTTGGGCTGCACAATCCCCTTCATGAGCTTCTCTGCCACAATAAATGCACCCACCTGTTTGAACTGCTTGGGCGGTTGCTTGGCTTTTTGACCCAACCTCACAAGCTGCAGCCAATTGTTTGGTGAGGGCCTCGATCTGCATGGACATTAATTTCTGCTGGGCTAACACTGCCACTGTTTGAATCTAGCTCCAGCACACCCTTTTTACTTACACCTCCCCGATCATTCTGAATTCTGTATTCATTGGAGGCCATGTCTTCTACTAGCTGCTTTGCTTCCTCCCAAGTCTTTGTACCCAAAGATCCTCCGGCTGAGGCATCTAGCATCATTCTTGTCTGAGGTCTCAAACCATGACTGAAAGTTTGCAGCTGTAAGAAGTCATCTATACCATGCCCGGGACACTTTTTGAGCAATAGTTTGAACCTCTCCCGAGAATCATACAACGACTCTGACTCCCCTTGAGTAAAGTTAGAGATTTCAGCTCTTTTCCTTATAAACTTGGAGACAGGGAAGAATCGCTCTAAGAACTTATTCTCGAGGTCATTCCAAGTGTTGACAGTCCCTAGGAGAGTGTTCAACCAATCTTTCACCCTGCCCGTTAGAGTGAATGGGAACAACCGGACCTTCTTTGCATTATCAGTCACCCCCTCAGGGTGTGTAGTACCACATATCTCATAAAATTGGAAGAGATGTTGGTTGGGGTCTTCAGCATCAGACCCAGAGAACTGCTCTGATTTAAGGGCAGTGAGGACAGAAGACTTGATGTCAAACTGGCCCACACCCACTGGTTGAAATGCTAAAGCTTGGGCACCTTGACTTCTTCTCCTGAAGTCACCTAGAGTACGTCGTGGTGGAGGTGGAGGATCAGCCATTTCTTCCTCTTCACTCGAAAAGTCTTCCGGTACCGAGGTAGAAGTTGATTGTACCTGTGACAATTCCCTTGCTTGCTGCTTGGCAAGCTTAGCCTTTCTTTGATTTGCCTTTGCTAGTTTTTCAATTTCCGGGTCAAACAAGAGTTCTCGTGGACCCTTGCTCCGCATACACAAATCTCTGAAACACTCAAGCAAACGTCAACAAGTTCAAGAAACCAATAAGTAGCAAAATTCAGTAACTAAAAATACACAAAAACTAAAAATCTAGAATCAACTCGTTTGCCTTGTCGACAACAAAGTCAACAATCCCCGGCAACGGCGCCAAAAACTTGTTAACAATTCAGCCAGTGCACTGAAAGCGTTGCAAGTAGTAAAATTACGGTAAGTACCGATCGATTCCACAGGGATTGCGTGTTGTAACAATAGCAAAGCTAATTAATTCTAGGTTGTGAAAATTGGTTGATTTGTAATTGTGTAACGCGAAAGTAAAAACTATTGTTGAATTGATGAGAAAAAGCGATTAGGGATCGAATCCTCTCCCTTCACCTATGTTATGAACCTTCAGCTAATTACAGATTAATTGTTTGAACTACCAGATTCAATTCACTAAAGTAGGTTAAGGACAATTTCTTGCCTCAGAACCCCTTTTACCCAATTGAGTTACCCTAATTCCTTAGGTGAATCATGCCAACCGGTAAAGCAATAAACTTAAGAAATAAAGAATTCATGCATCCAACCCCATATTCCTATGGTAATCACAAGTACATGATCTAATACCCCATATCCAGCATGCAACCCATATCCCTATGCGATCACATAACCTAAATCATTATAATTATCATATGTAACTATAAAGCATTACGATCAGAGGCATAGACTTATGATAATTCAAACAACTAATTGTATTAACCATAACAAAGTATCCATGACATAGGTTCGGGGAAAATCATCTCTCCCTAATCTTAGAAAATTAGTTACACATGGTGAATAGATACATAATTAGAGTAGAGAGAGCAATACAAGTAAAGATAGACATAGGAACCTTCAACCCTCGTTCCCAAGTGGTGAAAAGCTCCCAGAATCTGACTTTCCTCTGCTCTCAAAACGTCTGCTGCGCTCCAAAATGACCAAGCTCCCTCGAAAAAACGCAAAAACTGAATTAAAACCCTAACTTCAGCAAGCCATCGCGTCGCGACATGAGCCCGTCGCGACGCGAAATTGAACAGAATTGTAGGTTGCTCCTGCATCAGGCTTCCATCGCGACGCCAACCCTCCTGGTCGTGACGCGATATTGAACAGAAACTTGAATCTTCCCAATTGTGCTGCATCTCCGGGCAAGTGTCTGGTTCGCCGAATGATAACACACAAATTGGAAGTCTTCAAGTACAAAATAACTCCAACAATGCAGGAATGGCTTACAAAAGGACTTCCTACTACAAATTTCTAATACTAAGCTAAATCCCCAGATAATGACTATAATACAATCAAAACCCTGCACAATTGGTCCTAAAATTGGACAACTTACATCATATAGCAGAGAGTCAACACGTAACGTTGCCTATATATTTGAGGAAGAGAAGTGGCGTTGTACGGATAATGATTCTTCAAAGTAGTAAGACAATCTTTTGGGGCGATATTCAGATCAGTGTGCTCATTAACAATAGCTTTCTGTGGGTTAGTTAAACGACCAAAAGCTGTCGACCCGACCGGGGTAGTAAGCAACTCATGTGTGTGAGGACCACACCTAGCTCTCAATGTAAACGGACAGCTTCTTTTCTTAGACCCGAAAACTCTAGAATCATTAGACCACTTCCCTTGCTTCTCGCAACAAAAAATAATCTTATCCTGCTGTAAGGGGACTGAGGCGCGTTTACAACACTATCCTGCTGTAGAATGAGGCTATTAGTAAAGAGGGTCTCCTTAACCACCAATCCTGCATTTTCTTGAATTGGTTCTTGCGTCGTTGCTTCAATGAACTCACTGCATTGAGCATTCCTATTACCATATTTCCCGCAATTAAAGCAAATTGAATGGATCCCTTCATATTCTAAGAAGAAACAGTCTAAAGAATTTTAATAACATAATCTGCATTCATCAAATATAAATATAAAAACTTAACCCGTAATTAGAAAGAAAATAAGAAAACACAATTAGAAAGTGAAACACGTGGGTATCATGCAGAGTTGGTTGAAAACTAACAACAAAATGGGAACAGCTATACAAATTTGAAAGAAGATGATGGGGGTTTTATTGTAAATGTGGCTCAAGTTCCCACTGGAGTAAATGTGGATAAAAATATAATACCAATTTAAGTATATTTCTAATACTTGTTGGTGCGAAATGACCAAAATAAAGAAGACAACACAAATCGAAAGTGAAACCCATGGCTATCGTGCAGTGTTGGATGAAAACTACCAATAAAATAGAAGCACCTATAGAAAGTTGAAAAAATATGATGAGAGGGGTTCTACTGTAAATGTGGCTGAAGTTCCTGCAAATTAACCCATAATTAGAATGAAAAGAAGACAAAAAAGTTTGAAAGTGAAACACATGGGTATCATGCACGGTTGGATGAAAACCACCAATAAAATAGACGCAGCTATGAAAAGTTGAAAGAAGAGGATGAGGGTTCTATTGTAAATGTAGCTGAAGTTCCTGCAGGAATAAATGTTGTAACGTGTTTTTCGAATATAAAAGAAAGATAAAAATATAAACTTCAATTTAAATATGCTTCGAATACTTGTTGGTGCAAACAGACCAAAACTAAAAAAAAAAACTAAAGACAACACAAACAGAAAGTGAAGCGTGTGGGTATCATGTAGGGTTGGATGAAAACCAACAATAAAATAGAAGCACCTATACAAAGTTTATAAAATATGATGAGGGTTCTATTGTAAATGCGGCTGAAGTTCGTGTGGATAAAAATAAATTATAACTATAAATTAAATATGAAGATTATAAAAATAAAAATAAATATTAAAAGTGAACATCCATAGATAATAAGAAGAAAAAGTCTAAAGAATTTTTATAACATAATCCATATTCATTAAGTATAAATATAAAAACTTAACTCATAATTAGAAAGAAATGAACGTAATTAAAAAGTGAAACACGTAGGTATGATGCAGGGTTGGATGAAAACCACCAATAAAATAGAAGTACTTATACAAAGTTGAAAGAATGTGCTAGGGGTTCTATCGTAAATATGGTTGAAGTTTATGCGATAGTAAATGTTAATGGCATATTATATATTGCAAGACAAAGAAGTAACTCTCAGTAAAGATTGATACAACCAAACACGAAGATAGAAGTTATTTCTATAAACCGTAAATTCTAGAAAAATTAAAAAATATATTTGTGATTTGATAGTGACCAAACTAAATGAGTTAGTGTCACAAATTATTATTTCTTTTTCATCAAACTAGTTATTTAGTAACACAACTTTGAGTAATTGAATAGATTAATTTTTTTTCGAACGCTAAAGTACTCCAAAGCACATTTCTTAGCATCGCACTTTGCGTATTTTGTCACGATACAATTATTTTTTTCACCAAACCGCCTATTGAGGAACAAACTTTGCGTATTTGAAGAGTTTAAATTTTCTAAACGCTAAAGTTCCCAAAAACAGACTGCTTAGCATTCACACTTTACGTATTTTGTCACGATTTTTTTTTATCAAACCAGTTATTAAGGAATAAACTTTGGATGTTTGAACAATAAATTTTTTTCTGAACCATAAAGTACATCAAAACACACTTCTTATGATTTCACTTTACGTATTTAGTAATGAAATTAATTTTTTTCGCCTAACCAGTCATTGAGGAATAAACTTTGTATATTTGAAGAGTTTACATTTTTTCTGAACGCTAAAGTACCCCAAACCACACTGCTTGGCATCACTCATTATGTATTTTGTTACGAAATTATATTTTTTTCATCATACCGATTTTTGAGGAACAAACTTTGCGTATTTGAACAATTAAATTTTATTCTGAACCATAAGGTACACAAAAATATACTTTTTAGCATCTCACTTTACCTATTTTGTTATGAAGTTAAATCTTTTTTTCACCTAACCGGTTATTGAGGAATAAACTTTGTAAATCTTTTCTGAACGCTAAAGTATCCAAAAACACACTGTTTAGCATCTCATTTTACGTATTTTGTCACGAAGTTAATTTTTTTTCACCAAACCAGTTTTTGAGTAACTGACTTCTCATATTTGAACATCTAAATTTTTTCCTAGACTCTGAAGCACCCCAACACACACTGCTTAGCATTGCACTTTACGTATTTTATCATGAAATTATTTTTTTCACCAAAGTGGTTATTGAGTATTGAACTACGCGTATTTGAACAGTCAAGCTTTTTTCTAAACCCTAAAGTATCTCAATACACACAATTTTTTTGGTCTAGGGTTTATGACTCCGCTCCGGTGTCTAGGGGAAAGGGACCCTAATTAATCCGGAGTTTGACCGGGAGATAAGTAAAGTCTCGCTCCAATATGTTCTATCACCGAAGAACGAACCCGAGTATTAGCCGAGTGCTCCTTTAGATAAAATGCATTTTAAAACACACAATTTAAAATATGAAAAAGAAAAAGACAAAAAAGCAGGGAAAGTATGAAACAAAAAAAAAATCTTGACGAATTTGGCACCGGCCGCTTATAATGTTTAGATAAAACTTTAAGGTTATTCCTAAAACCCTAGAAAACCAATAAACTCAAACGGGGTTGTGTGTCAATAAACGAAACACAATGTGTTTGGCCCAAATTGTCTTGTTTTTCTTCTTCATATTCAGATTTTCTTCTTTTAATTTTTAGTTCCACTTTTGAATCGTGAATGTTTTTGCAGAATGATAGTTGTGCTTTTTATTTTGGCGTTTGAGAAAGGCCAGAGATGTATTTATGGTCAAATGTGCTCATTTGATAAAGAACACTTAGGGTAGGTTTGGGAAAGGATTTTGCGAGGAGAAGGGAGGGGAGGACATATTTTTCAATTTAGAATTGAGGAAACTACAAAATGACTTTAAACATAAATCAAGTGTGATTAAAAATGTTATACTGATATCTATCAACTTGTTCTTTTAATTTTTTAAAATCTTAAGTACATATTAAAATATAGACTAATCTTTTTCAAGTCCCCCCCTCCCTTCCCCTCGCAAAACCCCCTCCCAAACATACCTTTAGAGTAATTTTTCATAAATTTAACTTTGTAATTTTGAAAATACTTAACAATAAGCAAAAAAGGTCACATGGAGTTAGAAGAGAAGCTTTCCTTTCTCTCTAGGATTTTAAAATATTTCGAAAGGCGAAATAGAAATGATCGACATGGAGAATGATTATTTAGTTATCTGGTTTTCTACTATTGTAGATCTACACTTGGTGGTTTAAGGTGGAAGCCTGAATTCTTCCAATAGGAGGAGCTACTGGCTCCAATATGTTCTATCACCGAAGAACGAATCCGAGTATTAGCTGAGTGCTCCTTTAGATACAGTGCATTTTAAAACACAATTTAAAATATGAAAAAGAAAAAGACAAAAAAAAGAAGCAGGGGAAGTATGAAACAAAAAAAATCTTGATGAATTTGGCACCGACCGCTTATAATGTTTAGATAAAACTTTAAGGTTATTCCTAAAACCCTAGAAAACAAATAAACTCAAACGGGGTTGTGTGTCGATAAACGAAACACAATGTGTTTGGCCCAAATCGTCTTGTTTTTCTCCTTTTAGTTTTTAGTTCCACTTTTGAATCGTGAATGCTTTTGCAGAATGATTGTTGTGCTTTTTATTTTGGCGTTTGAGAAAGGCCAGAGATGTATTTATGGTCAAATGTGCTCATTTGATAAAGAACACTTAAGGTAGGTTTGGGAGAGGATTTTGCGAGGGGAATGGAGGGGAGGGCATATTTTTCAATTTAGAATTGAGGAAACTACAAAATGTCTTTAAACATAAATCAAATGTGATTAAAAATGTTATATTGATATCTATCAACTTGTTTTTGTAATTTTTTTAAAATTTTAAATATATATTGAAATATAGACTAATCTTTTTCAAGTCCTCCTCTCTCTTCCCCTCGCAAAACCTCCTCCCAAACATACCCTTAGAGTAATTTTGCATAAGTTTAACTTTCTAATTTTGAAAAACACTTAACGATAAGCAAAAAAGGTCACATATAGACATGGAGAATGTTTATTTAGTTATCTGGTTTTCAACTATTGTAGATCTACACTTGGTGGTTTATAGGTGGAAGCCTGAATTCTTCCAATAGGAGGAGCTACTGAAGCAAATCTTCCAATAGGTGGAACTGTGGAAGCCTGAATTCTTCCAATAGAATGATCAAACTAAATGATCCAAAGAATTGTAGGTTTGAGTTATATATGAGATAGTGGGATCACTATTGATCACTTTAAAGAAATGTATAGGCTTGGACCACACTGAAAAGAAGGGAGTCACACAAACCCTAGGAGGAGAGTTATAAAAAGCTGGTGCATCAATTAAAAGATGTAAGGCCCAACGTGAGAAGGAATGTAGACGCTAACATAGGAGTTAGAGATTCACGAATTTGGGTGATAGTTCTTGAGAATACCTCATATCAAGAATTTATCTACCTTTTGGATTATTCTTCTTTCTATGATTTCATGACCCTTATTTTTATTTTATTGTTTCATGTTCTTATTTCTTATTTGAATTATTAGTTTTATTTCTATTAATATTGTCCTATTGATTTTATCACATAATTTGTATTGATTACCATCTCCATGCTAATAATCAATTAATTAATCAACGATTGTATTGCAATTAATTGGTGGATATATAAGGTAATTGAAACTATACACCTATTGCCCGACTAATCTTTAATTTACTCGTCTAATCATCAAAATTTTTGTGCTTTATGCTTTTCTTGGGATTTTAACTCTTTGAATGACCAAACAAAGGGTTAATTTAGGAAAAAGAATATTAATCGCAAATAACAAACATTTAAATAGTTTTAGTAAAGAGCTAGGTTTCCCGTAAAAAAAAAGCTAGGTTGATAGTTGAATAAAAATAAAGGAATTGAGGTAGGATCAAACATACGATAATTGACAATTGCTAGTGAAACCACAACCCTATGTTTCACTCTATTGATTTATATTTTACATTTTTATTCTTGCTCTTTATTGCTTTTTATTTTCTTTCTGTAATTAATTCAATCATAATATTCGTTTAAATAATGAATAATCATGAATAGTTTCATACTTTATGATTAATTCTTTTGGATATGATAACTTTTATACTACTTCTGCTATATAGGGGACCCTTACTCCAAGTATGTTTTTAACACAGACTCTAATAGTGTGTTTGTTTGAGGTAAAAGAGGGAAGACGGAGTAAGGAGAGAGAGAGAGAGAGTGATCCTCTCATGTTTGGTTAAGGGGAGAAATCGGAAGAGGGAGGAGAGAGAGATGATTGTTTTAGTGTTGTTTGTGATCTCTCCAATTTTAGGAAGAAAGTAAGGAGAAAAGACACAATAATTATGTTTTTACCATTTTACCCTCACTTTATCACCCAAATTTCCTATTTCTTTTAATTATGTAATTAAACTAAAGAACTAAAACAAATATTTAACTAATTGAATTAAATGATTAAAATAATTATTTAGCTAACTAAAATAAATATTTAGCTAATTTAATTCAATAATTAAAATAAATATTAAGTTAATTAAGTTAGAAAATTAAATCAAACACATAGGGGTATTTTTATCCTTTTAAAAGTAATATCCTTTCTCTCTTTCTCTCAAACCAAACCAAGAGACACAACTCTGTCTCTCCTATTTCCCTTCTCTTTCCCTAAACCAAACAACACTCATAATCTACTCTATTTCTCACATCTTTCTCTCTTCCCTCACTTTCTCTTCTCCCTTTCTCTCTTCCCTTTCTTTTCTAATCCAAAAACACCTTAAAATATCGGGGAGATGCTCATTTTAGGTAGGAGGTGTAAATAAAAGTACAGGGGTGCTAGTAGTCTGTTTCGAAGATGTTATTAATTTCGAGGAAATGAGAAGTGGGTACCGCATCAAGTGTGCTAGTCGATCCCTTGGGTTTTTTTGTTGTACCCTCACCTTATCAAGTTATACCTCCACAATTTGTGTTAATCCGAAAATACCCCTGAAAATTTAAATTTAACAGATTTACCTGTTTAACCGGTAAATCCGTTTATAAATAAATCTAAAAACGGAAGTATGTTTTGACAGTTACTTCCGGTTGTAACAAAAAATGTAAAACGGAAGTAGTTGGAGAAACTTACATCCGTTTTGTTAATTTTACGAAACGGCAAAACGGATGTAAGTTGTTATTTGATTAATCCGTTTTTAGCAATGTAAGGTAACAAATTTATCTATTAACAAGGTACTTCCGTTTTGTACATACGGATTTATTTATCTATTAATTAGATAAATCCATTTTGTAAAATAAAAAAGAAGCAAATAAACCTATAGCACCTCTGTAAATAATAAATATGGAAAAATAATTACAAAAAACTACTACAAAAATAAGTAAATGAAACGTCAATCTAAATCATCTAAATCAACTGCTAAGTCTACAACGATGGCCGGATGAGCGGGTGGTGGCAGGACCGGAGCGTGAGCAACCCATAGATGAAAACGCCCGGTATACGGATCCAACCATGAAATAGATTCAGGAGATGTAAAGCACTCCCATTGAAGACAAATTGGAGGCAACGGACAGTCAGGCAAGAGCGCAACATGCATCCAGTGGCAGTGGTTCACGTGAAGAATAGAGATGATGCTGCGGATCTTAGTAGAAGAATAAGTACCTCTCAAAGGCAAATAAGTAAATGCCTGTCCCAAAGATAATTCAACTAAGGCGACATTATATTTGGTAGATATAATGTACCCCATTTCTGGCAAGCTCAGCCACTTGTCCTTGTTCTGCCTCTCATAGCCTCTAACAAATAGGAACTCATTAATATCTGCAACATAAGCGTGAAAGTGAAGAGGAACCCACGGTAATAGCAATTTAGAAGTCCCCTGCTGTGTTAATTTATTTGAACCCGCTGTGATAATTTAGGGGAACACCTGAGGTGATAGGCCGTGTATATCAAACAAATCTTTCAATTGCTGCAATGCCCAAGTAAATTGAGAATCACGCTCATGTGCAAGATATGCAAATGCAACCGAGAAAGTTATCTAAGTTGAAGTGACTCCTACAATCTCCAATAGAGGTATTCGGTATTTATTGGTCTTGAAAGTCGTGTCGAGAATAAGAACCTTCGAAAACAACCTGAATAATTTAATAGAAGTGGGATGTGCCCACATGATGTCACCAACCACATCTGACCCCTCAACTTTCCGGCTCCAACATGAATAATTCTCAGACTCAATCAATCTCAGCAGATCCTGAATATCAGTTCTAGGACCCCTCAAAGAAGATCTATAGGCGTAACGCTGTCTATATATGTGGGGCATAGAAGTCACATTGCCCGGAAATTTTTTCTTCAATGCATTAAGACAATCTTTTGGGCCAACCCTCAATGAAGTGTCCTCATCGACCATAGCCTTCTCCTCCTTCGATAACCGACCAAACATTGCTGAGCCGGTCGAGGTAGTAAGCAGCTCTCAACTTAAATGAACAGTCGCACTTCTTTGACCAGATGACTCTAGAATTATTAGTGAACTTCCCATGCTTCTCGCAGCCAAAAATAATTTTATCTCTCGTCCCCCTTTTACCTCCACCTTTGTCAGATCTAACAATGATAACCACAACTCCAATGCCTCTCCCAACGTCTCTGACCCAACGTAGAACATCCACACGTGAAGGAAATAGCTACAAAATAGAAAATTGTTAGGTACTTAATTAATTAAATATCTACATACATGTTTTAAAAAAAATAATTAATTAAATATACCATCTCCGTCCTGAATGACCCTGATGTATCTATCTCGACCGGAACCAACTGTGCATACGTATCCATATCTATTTTACGAGAACAAATAAAACATAAGACATAATAATATAATTACCAAACAGCTTTATCTGCTATGGACATAAATCCGTTTTTGTTTTTTCGAAATCGATTTATGTGGTAACAGATAAATCCGTTTTGGAGCAAATATAAAAACAGAAGTAAGTTTGCAAAACGTAAATTCGTTTTGGAGAAAATTTTCTAAAAACGGAATTACATTTTTAAACGTAAATCCATTTTGACACAATTAAATGTCTAACAGAAGTAAGCCTTTTGAGATACTTCCATTTTGAGAAAAAAGTCAACTAACGAAAGTATTGTTTTCCGTTTATTTCCGTTTGGCGTCGTATTTAATGCAGTTTTAATGATTAACAGATTTACCTCTACTACAGGTAAATCCGTTTGCTGATATAGTGGGTCCCACTAGAGAATTTAGTCCAAATTCAATTTTGTGTAATAAATGAGAGGGGTATTTTCGGGTTTCTAAAAATTGTGGGGTAGATGGGTATGGGGTGGGGGTATAAAAAAAAAACCAAGGGTTTAAGGGGTCCATCAAGTAACTTTGGCACAGACAGTCTTAGCCACACTTTCTTCTTACATGGTGCAGACAACAACATTGGTGCCAAAGGTATGGGGAAGTACAAGAATTATTGGTCGGATTACCCACCCCCGAGGTTCAACTAATAAAGAACAATATGTCTAATGTTTGAAGAGGGTTTGTGAAAATTTGGTATAATGTCCATGAGATCAAATAGCGTTGTTTTTATACATATTGAAAAGGAATTTTTAAAAAACATTAACTATGAAATAATTGTTATAAATGATTTTGTGGCAAAAATACCAATAGAAAGACGCCATCACTGTATTAATGATTTCATTAGTGAATATCTAAGGATACTATTGTTTGCTGTAAGTATAATTATTTTTTGCTATAATTCTATTGTAATTTTCCCTTTTCTTCGGGCGTTTTTTCTTTCACGAAGTTGCATCATGTAAAACAATTGAAGATTAATTTTTACACCTCTTTTTTGTGTTGTTGACACCAATTTTTTACACGTCAACCTTAGTTTGACACCCATTTTTGTGTTACTGACACCCATTTCTTAGCTGACACAGCTCTTATTTTTCATATTATTTTTTTTATACAAATGTGCTATTCAATTGAAGTGACTGAGAAATAAATTCAATTGATAAAAAATAGTAGCAAACTAGCAATATAACATTTCTGTCCCATGTCCCAGTAAAACAGAATTAGCTCGTCTGAAATTCCTGAAAAATTAATTAATGTGACATAAAACATAAGACATCGATGAAAACTGAATAAACTCTATGACAACACTTAAGAGTTACAAAGAAATAACAGACTTCTTCAAAGAATCACTAACATGTAGAGAGGCTCTACAAAGAGGACAACTAGGATGAACACGAAGCCAAATATCCAAGCACTCAGAATGATGAACATGTTGACATTCAGTCAACACCTTCATAATTTCATCATCTTGAAAAACACTCAAACATATAGAGCATTCCTTCTTACTCTCAAAACCAACACCAACCATGCTAAGGCTCTTGGTGGTTGAAGATGGCGGCATGGTGATAGTGTAATGATCATTTTTAGAGGAAAGTTCTTGCAGGGGAGAGATCACAAAGGTGGAGGGTTGTAGTACGAAGCGGCGTCGACAAAAATGAATACACAAGAACAATGAAGGGAGAAGAATGAGAGTGGCAGTGAAACATAGAAGGAGGAGTAGGGTTTGGTTAGTGAAGTGGAAATTTGTGAAGTGCCATTGAATATCAATGATATGGTAATGTTCTGAGGCCATTTGTGGGGTGGTATGGTATAGTAGTGGGCTAGTGGCTTTTGTTATAAAGTTAGATTGGAAATTAATAGTATTGAAGATGTATATATAAATATGGCCATGCCTTGCAGGTTGGGGTAGTTGCTACCAAAGAATTTAGTATTATGAGTCTCGTGTAAGGCAGTTGTGAGCATTTGTTATACTCTCTTTCTTACTATATAGTAAAAATACAAATATGTTTTTTTTTGTCAGCAAACGAAACAATAAGTACCACCGTAAATTTAAACACTCAAAGTATATAGACCCAATTTGAACTGGAATAATCATGAAAAATATTCAGCCTATCAGCATTTAATTTGTATTGTGTTAGGCCTTATAGATAATACGAATATATATTTCTATGATAGGATAGATCACTTCACTCATCTTTTTTATACCTTAAAAGCTTATGGTAAAAAATGTAAAATAAAAATATCATATTTCATTTATAATTGAACAACAAAAAAGATGCATATGCATATATGATTGTTTTTTTTTTTTGAATTAACGCGTATATGATTGTATTGACATATATAATTTGGCTGACCATAATTTTCAATAAAATTTCCAATAATCAAAATTATATTTGATGCATATATTAATTGTATTACTTACAAATAAAAATCACTTAAAATCGATTAAAATGAGAAAGCTGATATTTTTTGGGTAAATCCGGATATCCACCGCACGGACAGCAGTGACTAATCCCTCGCTCATTGTAGGTGCCTCAAGGGGCAGGACAGTTGGCCCAGAGTTTTAATGGTGCTCCGTACCCAAGGCGGGGATCGAACCCCGACCATTGGTTAAGGGAGGATCAACCCCAACCGTTGAACCCCACGCTCTTGGTTATGATAAAGCTGATATTATTCTTCGTCAAGGATATTGCTGCATGTCATAATTGATATTTAAAATTAATGGTGAGAGTATTAATTCCTTTAATTATCATATGATATTGAGAAAATTTGGCGTAATTTAAAGACGCACAAGCTTAACTAACAGTCACGGATACACACACAGCTGAGGCTGTTGAAGACTTGCCGTTGCTTATACTGAAACGAAGTTTACCTACATAGAGGTCCAATATCATAGATATAGATATAATATAAAGTAACCATTTCATGAAATGTTGCACTGAAATTTGTTTGGAAATTTCACTATTTTGTAGCTTCTTGCAGACCAGGTTTCCCTATCTTAGGCTCTTAATTTGCAAATGATCTGACAACTAAGGACCAGCTTTTATATTTGTGGGATTCCACAACAAGCAATATGGACAGAGAAAGACTAAATACCAAAAAAATACTCACATAAGCGTCCAAAATAAAACATTGGTTCAGTCAGATTCAGAATATATATCACCAATTAATCTTTTTAAACATTAGATCACTAGCATTAGCTGGTTTCAATACTGTTATTCTGGTTTTGGGAGTGTAATATTTATATATAGCAACTCTCTTTCTCACCCAAAGTATAAACACCAACGGTATATCTATCTGGGCTAAAATTAGTTCTGATACATGTATTTTTTATGCTTATATTTTAGGACGGAAGTAGTATAATGTTCTAAATTGTGATTAATGTGGATGTTAAAGTTGGGCTCTATGTTGTGGTATAGGGAGAGTTGGTATCTAGAATTGTTTGTTGATATAAACATGTGTTTGGGTGAGCGTTTACTCACTCCAACTCAAGTTTGAGACCCATTTTACCGTGGAAATCCTCGTGTCCAACCAAAAGCCGCAAATTGTAGCTTCAAGGCTACCGTACGGTTAGAAATATAGTCCGCCGCTAAACCAAACATTGGCTTAATTAGTTACGAGTGAGCCTCATATTCTTAACAATTATTACCACAGAGGCATGCCAAAAATAGGTATTAAAAAAAAACGCCGATTATATATCACTAGCAACATCTACTGCAGACTAATTTCGTTAATTTACATATTAATTAGTTAGTAATATACTTATATTAGACATGATGTATGAAACCATTGTTGTATATATCATTAAATTAGTCTCACCTACCTTTTACCCCTCATCACCTACCTTTTCCCAACCAAGAGCATTAAGACCCTTTTCATTCCAAATTAGTCAGCTCACCTTTAAGTTTTGCATTAAACACTCCCTCTTCTTTAAACAACCAACCAGAGAAACCAGAAAAATTACCTTTCTATACTCCACCTCCTACATTAAATTGCCCCTTCATAGAAAAATCCTATAAGAAAATACTTTTCCTTATCGAACCAGAATATGGTTCAGATGGATCATTATTTCAAACAGTTTCTCATTATTTTCCCCCAGGATTCCATTACCTTCCATCCAGCCCCAGAAAAAACCAAATTATTTTATGAGTTTATTTTAGTTGACACTGATTCCATCGAAGTAACTCATACTTATGATAAAACAGATAAAATCAAAATTATATTTTCAAAATATTAAAGGTGATGTCTCCATCTGACTGGAAAAATCACCCCTCAGCATTAAAAAGTTTCTCTCGAAGATTTTCTCCCCAGCAATATTCCTATTATAACTACATGGGCGCCTGGAATAATATGTTATATCATGAACCTTATGATCATTCTTGGTTCATTTTGTTCAAAAAGGACATCTCATTACAGTTCCCTTTATGGTCTATTAAATGGTTCATGAATGGGGACCAGAAACCAGCATCTATCCTGATTTTGCTGAAAAGGCTTTTCAGGAGTTCACTAAGGAGACCAATTTTCAGGATCATACAAAACGGCTTGCCTTCCATGCTAGTTTTGGAATCTCTTGGATTACTTCTTGGACTTATAAAAAAGAATTAGTAGTTCCAGATAGCGATATTAATTGGATTGTTAGAGTTATCAAGATTAAATGGTGAAATAAATTTAATCCTGAATTAATCAAAGAATCAATGTTAAGAAATGTTCAGAAAGAACCCAAAATTTCTTACTAAGCCAAAAAAGGTATTAAAGAATGCGAATTTTTAGCAGAAAAATCAAAATTCATAGCAGAATTATCTTCATCATCCAATAATGACAAGCTAAGTTATTAAAGGACGAGACAAGACAGCATTATGTGACGAGATAGGGCATTATCTAGCATTATCTCTTCCGACATCATTATTGTTTCTTTTGATAAAGGAAGAATCATTATTACAGCTTTTGACAAAATTGTAAAGTTGTTTGTTTTATTCACGGATATCATTGTAATTAGACACCCATCCTTCATCTATAAAAGGAGGGTATCTCATTAGGTAGAGGTATCGAAATTTTCAGACCAAGAAGTTCTCTGAAGTTAAGATAGCCTTTTGTTAAAAATTTCTGTAAGTTTTGTTAAGTTTCTATCAATAAAATCATGAGTTTGCCAACTTATTTATTTTCATTATCTTATTTTCAATTAGTATTCCAAGTTGTATTTTTATTAACTACTAATCTAGATTGGTTTTTAGATGATTTACCATTATTTTCTCATCTTGCACTATATTATAGTTTTGAAATTGAGCTATCTACTATATGGTATCAGAGCCTCGAACGAGGTTTCTGATTAATTGAGTTAATATTTTCTATCAATTAAATCTATATTTTTCAACATCTTTCTTCTAGCATTGGTCAGCTGTGATAGATTCTGTTGGTAAGCCTTTAAAAACCCAGGAGAGGTTAGTGGTGTTCCAAGAATCCTCGAGTTCAGAGGTCCCGAGAGAAAAATAGATCTAATTAGTTAGAGAATATGGCTCAATTTCTCATAACCTTAAGCGAGCTAAGATCCAGAAGGAAAGATAAGATGATAGTATCATCCTCTTTATTGTCCTCTGCAGAATAATAACCAAAATAAAGAAATAGAAATAGCAGAAATATATATATATATATATATATATATATATATATATATATATATATATATATATATATATATAGTTGACCTTGTTTGATTGTTAGTACTAATCGTTGTGTTGATAATTTGGTTATTAATGTCATTGCAGAAATTCACGGTTGGGAACAAATGTATTGCACCAAAAAATAAATGCACAAGTACTTCCGAAGTGGCACTGGAGTTCCGTTGCAGCCAGAGTTTTCCATGCCAGGGGATACGAAGGTGGAGGCAGGGACGGAGCCAGGATAGAGTTGTGGCGGAGGCGAACTAGAAAAAATTAAAATTCATCTATATATAAATTAATTTTTGTGAAGAATAACATATTTATTAAATTAAAAAAATACATGTTTACATATATATCTATATATATATATATATATATATATATATATATATATATATATATATTATAAAACATGAAGAAGTCTTGTTTAAACCTTCTAATGCAAAATCTCATTAGAGAAAAATCACCGATAAGAAAAAAGAATACTTCTCCTCATTTTATTGAAAAGCAAACAAAAATCAATATATATATATATATAATGTATATTCAGTCAAATATATATATATATATATATATATATATATATATATATATATATATATATATATATATATATATATATATTATCTTGTTGTCTTTTATCGATTGTTGTTAATCCCTATTATTTATTGTGTTTTTCTGTCTCATCGCTGTTTGTTATACCCCAATTTTGTCCGATCACTTTCTTTTCTCGCAATTATTTTAACTTAGTCCGCATGTCATAGGTCCCAAGGAATATCATTACGAAAACGGTATTGCGAGCGCTGTTTTAATTTGGACCTGTTTGTCCCATTGGGCCTAGGTGCAGCATTTTGGGCCTGATGTTGGTAGTTCTCTAATTGGGCCTATACTTGACATCTTTGGGCCTACCTTTTGTAATGGGCCTGTTTCTTCTAATTGGGCCTCATTTTAACGCATTGTTTGATTGGGCCCGATTTTCGTTCTTAGTTCTGGCCCAACTTCACTTTGTTTTATTCACTTACATTTTTAAAAAAATAAAAATATAAATCGTAATCACCTAAAAAATATAATAAAATCAGAATTAAAATTTAATTTACAATAATCCAAAAATCCAACAAAGTCAAAAAAATACAATCCGAAAATAATAAAAAATACAAAAAATAAAAAAACGAAAAAATAACAGCAGCAACAGCGGCTTCCTTGGGCCTGTTCTTGCTGAGCAAGTTTTCTCAACAGGTCCAAATACCTGAAAAAGGAAAGAAATGGGGAAGGATCAGCAAAACCCTAATTTTTTACCTATATAAACAAGCTGAATCCAGAGAGAACCACAGAGAAAATATACAGAAAATCAGACATGAAATTAACAGAATTCAGAGCAAAAGATTAGGATTTCAAGCTGAAACCCTGATCACACAACACCAAGAAATTCTGAAACAAAAGAGGCACAGCAGTAAGCAGAAGGAGACTAATTCAGTAGCTGGAATACAGGTTGGTGTTCGTGTATTAATTTTGCTCCTTTAGTTTTTTGTCAAATTTAGCATATAATCAGTCGTTTTGTAAATAACTAGGCTCAGTTTATATCCCCTTTTCTAATAAATATAGTTGCTGTAAATAAATAAGTTTCATAAACAATCACAAACAGAATTCGGAAATTGATGGACGGTTTAGGAGTAGTCAGAAACTAAAACCAGCTCAGAGGTAAAATATTTAGGGTCAAAATTAGTCTTTTGAAGAACACAAAATTAAGTGCAGAATTAGAAACAGGTTCAGTGATAAATACAAATTAGGTTTTTTTTCAGAATCAGTCTTTTTAAAAAACACGAAATCAGAAATCGGTTTAGGGTATTTTTCAGTTCAAAATTGGATTTAGGGTTTAGGAAAAATTAGATTAAAAAAGGGGGAAAATCAGGAACAGAAATTGATAGAGCAAAAAATCCAAACGGAGAAATAGAAGATAGGGTAGAACCGTACCGGCTCCGACCACCGTGACGGTGGCCGTCTCCCAAAAATGCGTCGTCGCCGCCATGAACCGTCCATGGACCACCACGCCGTCGTCTTCTTCGAATCTCCTTTCCCACCGTAGCCTCTCCTTCCTCATCACCTCCATCAGCTCTGTCACCTTCGCCGGAGACAAACCCACCACCCTAGCCTCCCCTTCTTCATCGCCATCACCGTCGCGGCGTTCAACCATTACCGTCGCGGCCACAGTCGTCGTCCCTTCGACGTAGCAGCACCACAGGGTCGCCGTTAATGGCGACGGAACACCGTTCCTGACCTCGACGAAACCCCTCTTCCTTCTTTCGATCTCTCCGCAAATCTCTTTCTCTCCACGATTCTCGCACTCTCTCTCTCTCCCTTCGCGCGAATCTCTGTTTTTCTCTTTCCTCTATTCTGTGCGTGCGGCTGATGAGAGATTAGGGAAGTGGAGAAATTAGGGTTTGAGAGAGAATGGGAGGAGGACAGCGGCGCTGAGAGATGGAGAATAAGGAATTAGGGTTCCATCTTTTTAGCTATTGCCCTATATAGATCCTTTTAATATTATATTTGATTTTAATTTTAATTTTAATTAATAATAAAAAGAACAGATTAATTTTTATACTCCTGTGTTTAATTCATACAACCCTTCTGCTCATGGGCCCATTCGCAGGCCAGGTTAATAAAAGCCCAGTAAGCTCAAAAAATAATAATACAGCCCCCTTCTGCAAACTGCACCCCATTTTACTATTGCACCCTCTGTTTTCATTTTTATTACTTTCTTTTACAAAAAAACCATAAAAATAAATAGATAAATATTCCATTTTCAAAAAATATAAATAGGGGACTAAGTCGACTGTACAGTCGGGTCAGTCTGCTTTTTAGGTCACTAATGAACCGTTACGGATCATGGCCTAAAATCCCTATTTAAAACAATTCTCAAATTAGGGGACTAAGCCGACTGTACAGACGGGTTAGTCAGCGTTCTAGGATGAATGAATCGTACAGCTCAGGAATCCTAAAACCCCTATTCCCATAAAATCAAACCAACACACTTCAAATCATTTTCCAAACTCCAAAAACTCCATTTTTACAAAATAGGGGACTAAGCCGACTGTACAGACGGGTTAGTCATCATTTTGGGACAAATGAACTGATCACTCAGGAGTCCTAAAATCCCTATATTAAAAAACATCAACCAACAAACATTTTCTACCCAAGAACTACGTGTGATTTGATTCTCTACCAAGAGATACGTAGGAGCAGATGGGGGCCCACATCTGTCAATTGCGCTAATAAAAAAACCTTTTTTAGTCTTTTCCAAAATAATCATTTTCCTAAATAAAATATCAATTTTCTTCTCTCTTTTTAGTTCACAATAAAAGGGTAAAAATAAACATTTTCAAAATTAATATTCTTTCCTACAACTAGTTACCAGGTAACCTTTATTAGGAAGGATGTCGTGGGGTGCTAATACCTTCCCCACGCATAACCGACTCCCGAACCCTAATCTGGTCTCAAGGACCCTTATCCATTCCAAAAGGGATTTTCCAATGTTTGCCCTTAAACTAAACTTTGGTGGCGGCTTCATTCTTGAACCTTCGAGGAATCCTCATCCGAATTTTTCGGTCGCTACAGCTGGCGACTTCACTGGGGAAAATTTAGTGAGTCAAGCCTAGTCTAAATAGTTGTAGGATCAGTTGTTAATTTAATGTTATTTTTACCCTTCCATTTCCGTCTTTTATTTTCGTTGCATATTATTATTTTGTGATATGAAAACCCTAGGATAGAAGACCACTTTCTGTATATATGTTTGTTTGTGTTGCAGCTTGGGGGTATTCTTAATATTTTGCTCCTTCACACACTCCATTATCACATTTCTGCACACACGTGAGAATAGTCCTATGCCCGGACTGGAGAATAACCTAAGTTAGAACGAGACTGCGTAGTGATGGCCTACTGGATGTGCGTCCTGTTGGGTGGTCACGAAAGTCTCACCTAGAGTTTGGTCCCTCTTGAGAATGCTGGCACTTCTAATAGCTTGCCTATTGTTCTTGATCAGTGTTCTTAATTGGGGTCGTTGGCTCTAGGAACCTTATGTAGGACTCTTTAGAGCTACCCTTTGAATAATTCACTCAATAGACGAGCCCTAGACCTATTCTCTAGGGAATCCTCGTAGGACACAAAGGAGCCTCATACCCCTGCGCTCAAACAAACACTGATACATTTTTCGGTCTTCTAAAAAAAAATCTCAAAAAATCATGTGTTATTTTGGCAAATCATTTTTAGCATACCTCATGCATTTTTACCTGTTCCTTTTGCATGGCATAAAAAAAATTAATTCTTCACGCATTTCTATAACCGCCAGGGAATTGTAAGACTTTCTTTCTGACAAGATGGATCAAACATTCGCATTAATAAAATAAATTTCTTTCAGTTCTGCGTCAAACAGAAACTTACAATTTCCCCGGCGTAACACGAAGTCATACATTTGCATTTCATGCACGTCCATTCATTCATTCATGTACTTACGTAAAGAAAAAAAAAAGAAAAAATAAACAGAGAGAAAAAGGGCAAGCTGGTTCATCAACATCGCTACCGGACTCGTTCCCAAACAAGAAAAATGGCCGAAGAGGATAATCAGGCTCTGAGAGAAGACATTGCAAAACTGAAGGATCAAATGAGCGAGATGATGGTATTGAAAGATCAAATGACCGAGATGATGGCGCTGAAAGATCAAATGTATGAATTCGTGAAACTCCTCGAGAGAAGAAATGTAGATGAAGGTGTTTCGGTAGGGAATACTGAGAACAATGCTATAAGTCTCCCTCCTCCTCCCAGCTCCGAGACTCCATACACCGCTGGAGTGAATGTCCAGAGCTACCAATGGCTCCCTTACGGTCTCCCAGCTGGTTACGCTCCTCCTACCATGGAAGCCAATCCAGAGGAAGGACCTTCGAAAGTCGCTGGACCTTCAGCTCAAAATACAAATGCAGAAATACCGCGAGTTCACTTCTCAAGTCCTGGGACTGCACCACAGATCATTCCACAGGGTTATACTTCGTCACCAGTAGTAATTCATCATGCTCCTACACACAACTCCGCTGCAATGCCAATGGTTCCTCCCCACTACAACATGAGAGGACCCTCTCATAACTACTCAATGGAGGACTCTCAGCCCAAGGACAAATATCAGATGCTAGAAGAGCGCCTGAGAGCAATTGAAGGATCCAATGTCGGCGCAAGGGATGCATATGATCCGTGTCTCGTCCCTAATGTGATTATCCCACCCAAGTTCAAAGTTCCCGACTTTAACAAATACAGAGGGGTAACTTGTCCCGCTAGCCATCTGACTATGTATTGTAGAAGAATGGCCGCATTTGCACACGACGACAAACTGCTCGTCCATTACTTTCAGGACAGCTTGACCGGGGCAGCCTCAAGCAGGTACATGCAGTTGGAACGCACTCACATTCGATGTTGGAAAGATCTGGCTGATGCTTTCTTAAAGCAATACAAATACAACATCGATATGGCTCCCGATAGAGCACAGTTGCAGAATATGGTGAAAAGAAACAAAGAATCATTCAAGGAGTATGCCCAGCGTTGGAGAGGATCGGCAGCACAGGCAGTTCCGCCTCTACTAGAGAAAGAAATGGTATCCATGTTCATAGATACGTTGCAATCACCCTTCTATGACAGATTAATTGGGAGCGTATCCTCTAACTTCTCAGACATGATCACCATAGGAGAAAGGTTGGAGAAGGGAATGAGAAACGGGAAAATCTCTCACGGTTCGGCCGAAACCAATAACCCAAGGAAGCCCTTCGCAAGATTTGTTAGAGGTAATGAAGGGGAGACCAACTCCATAACAAGATCAGTGAAAGCCTCTTACACTTCCAAAAACCATCCTCGAGCCCTGCACCTCTCTACCCAAACCACTAAAAGCCATAAACCACCAAACTACCCAGAAAGGAGACATGTACAGTTCGATCCAATTCCCGCATCCTACTCATATCTGTTCGACCACCTCACTAGTCACAACTTAATCTCCCCCCGCCCGATGAGGCCCATTGAACCTCCTTTCCCGAGAGGTTATGACCCGAATGCCACATGCGAATTTCACGCAGGCGCAATTGGGCATTCAGTAGAAAACTGCAAGGCACTGAAACATGTGGTTCAGGATCTGATCGAATCCAAATGGTTGAGATTCAATGAGGATGCTCCGAACGGAGGCGCTAACCCTTTACCAGGGGCATGAGAAGTCATCTGTCAATGCTTTTGAAGGCGAACAACGGTTAAAAATGGCATCATCAACCTTGTGCGCCTTTGTCCTGCAACTAAAGCACTTATGAAGTGGGAGATTGTTGATTTTCTTGTGATTTTCAGTTCAAAGTAATGTTATGTAATGCATATCCTATGGCTCCGCCCAAAGCCTTAGGACATTTCAATATGGGCACGCATGTTTCTTTCCGGTATCAATATTAATAAAACAGCATTTTGAATTCTCCAACAAATTCCTTCTTTACTCATTTGCTCGCTTTACTTTTTCTTTTTATCCTTCTTCAATTGCTACTAACGCAGACCTAAATAACTTGTCCTTGAAAATAATAACGTCGGTAACTCATGTCATAACGTTGATCGCCCCATTAATCAAACCAAGGAAGATGTTGAAGGTAACTGGGAAACTCTTTCAGAGGTAATGAGAATAATGGAACAAAAGGATAAAGTGACCCAGCCTCGCGTGGAATCAAACGAAATGATCAACTTGGGTACAAAAGAAGATAAAAAGGTGTTTAAAATTAACACCACACCAAAAGGACAGCAAATCAAGAAAGTTCGACGCCCACTGACGTGACAAATCCGTGATTGTCAAGAAACATGGTCTGCCGTTACGGCTTTCCTACACTACAAGAATTATTGGTTTTTCCGGCCAGGAGTTTCCGGCGGATATGGATCCGCCGCAAAGTTACCGGCGGAATCTACGCATTTCCGACGAATTTTATCCGCCTCAAAGTTACCGGCGGAATAATTGACCGTTGCGGCGGATTAAAATTCGTCTTGGATTTTGCGGCGGATTTAACGGTTCTTGCGGCGGATTTGGGTTCACAATTTTTTTTTTTACGAGATTTTAATTAACCGCCACAAATGCACCTCCGTCCGCCGCAAATTCCTTAAGTCCGCCGCAAATCCCTTAAATTCGCCGGTAACTGCCGTTTCCGGCGGATCTTGCCTTTTGACCGTTTGACTTCGTTTCTCCTATATAAACCCCTTCTCCCCTTCTTCTTTTTTCACACCTCTACCAATACTCTCATTCTCTTGATACGGCACTCGATCTCTTAATACGGCACTCTCTTGAGCATTGTCGGCAGCGGGGTTCCAATAGAGTGGCGTACGTCTCCATTTTTTTGTAAAAAAATTTCCACATTGTCATGAAGACCCCTTCATCTTTTTCGTTAAAAGTAACCCCTTTATCAGCATAAAGTTCATCCTCATTATTTTCACCACAAGAGACATATGCGCTCATCAAACGCTCGGTATCATCCTCCAACTTAACAACCCGTCCTTGCAGTTCCTCAAACTTTCTATTTAGAGATTCAATCATCTTTTCAAAAGATGGTTTCTTGTGAAACTTTCTATTTTGAAAATATGGTTGAATCTCTAAATAGAAAGTTTGAGGAACTGCAAGGACGGGCTGTTAAGTTGAAGGATGATACCGAGCGTTTGATTAACGTATATGTCACTTGTGGTGAAATAATGAGGAGGAGCTTTTTGCTGATAAATGGGTTACTTTTAACGAAAAAGATGAAGGGGTGTTCACGACAATGTGGAAATTTCTTTACAAAGAAATGCAGACATACGCCACTGTAATGGAGCTGCTGCCGACAATGCTCAAGAGAGTGTCATATCAAGATAATGGCGTAGGTCTCCGTTTAGGGGTAGCAGACATTAAATATATATTTTATTGTTTTTCCCAATTTTTATTGCTTTAGATTATTTTATTTTTTTGTTTAAAATATTTTATTAATTGTATGGATATTTTTTTGGTGATAATATTTTACTGCTTTTCCCAATTTTTATTTTTTTAAATTAAAAATTAATTAGTTATTGGATTTTATTTTTTTATCAATAATTAAAAAAATTAATAAAATAATATATATTTTTAATTAAAACGATTTTTTTAAAAAAATAAAATTTATTTTTTAAAAATAATAATAATTTTTTAAAAATAATAATAATTTTTTTAAAAAAAAAATGGTACTTTGCGGCGGATTTGTGTTTTAAAAAAAAAGCGCGATATTTTAATTTGAATATCCGCCGCAAAGTACCACGAATCCGCCGCAAAGCTCCGTAAATAAAAAACCCGCGGATTTTAAATTTCAAAATCCGCCGCAAACCTCCATAATCCGCCGCAAAGCACCGAAAAAAAACCCGCGGATATTGAATTTCAAAATTCGCCGCAACCGTCCAGAATCCGCCGCAAATCCCTTTTGACCGTTGGGCTGCGTTTTTCTATATATTTCCATTCCCCACTTCTCATTCTTCACACTTCTAACAATCCTCCCATTCTCTTCTTAAAATTTCTCTTTTACTCTCTCCCAAATTCTCTCCTTCTCTACTAAATCTGTTTTTGAAGTGTAGCGCTTCCTCCCTACGAATTGTCTTCTGCTCTTATTGGGAAATTTCTTCAAGGTATGTTTTTGATATTAGTTAATAGTTTTAGTTTTTAATTTTTTTTTTAATATTCGTTTTTAAATTATTATATAATAATATGAATTTGTTACTAATTGTGTTGTTTTTTTTGTTTAGGTACTGTTTGGGTTCCTCCTTTTTCCTCTCTGCTTGAGTTCAGAATAAGCTTCAAGCCAGAGCCTTCTCTTCACTACGGTTAGTTGTTAAAGTAATTAATAAAATATTACTTACTTCACTATTTTTAGTAAAATTTTGTTTAGTATTTTGTTTGCAATAATAATACAAATTAATTTATATTGAAAAAACTTATTTATTAAGTTCACTTATAAATTTTATTAACATATATTGTCTTATAAAAATTGAAATTTAAAATTAAATTTGGAATTATTATTTATAATGTTTAAATTATTTGTATATAACATTATTAAAAAATTAATTATGTTGCTTGTAATTAATTGGTAGTTTATTGAAATATCAGAATAAAATGAGTAATATATAAATATATATATCAAAATATGAAGTAATTGATAGTTTATTTTATTTATATTGTAGTGTAGTATACGTATAGTTCTTGAAAATGGATCGTAGTTGGATGTATGATCGATTGTATCCTGGAAGAACTGGTGTAAAACGACGTTTTGTAGAAGGAGTAGAAGAGTTTATTTTTTGTGCTAAGTACACTGATCATGAAGAATTTGGGCGACAAGGCGGTATTAGATGTCCGTGCTTGAAATGTTCATTTCGAGCTATAAAAAATGAACATGAAGTTAGACTTCATTTGTACAATAATGGGTTTAGGCCAAATTATTGGACATGGAGTCGTCACGGGGAAGGAGCGCCAGGGGTAGCTGCAGTTCCTGCGGTTAATGTTCCGGTTGAAGTAGTAGATCACACATCAAGTAGTTATCCAGTGACTACGACATCTGAAGGATGGGGAATACAACCGTTAGATTTTTATCAGGGAATGATATCTGACGCTGTTGGAGTAAATTTGGATTTTGAAGAACCAGATGCTGACGAAGTTCCAAATGAGGAAGCTCAAAGGTTTTACATGTATTTGAGTGAGACAAATAAACCCATATTTGAAGGATCTACAGACTCAAAATTATCAATGTGTGTTCGGTTGTTGGGTCTTAAGTCTCAATTTAATGTTGCTGAGTTGTGCATGGAATATATGACCAAAATGATGTTGGATGCAACCCCCATTAATAGAGGGAGTTTACCGCAAAGTTATTATGAAGCTAAAAGAGTGGTATCGAAGCTTGGCTTAAAATCTAAAAGGATTGATTGTTGTGTGTCTGGTTGCATGCTCTATTATAACAATGAGTTTGGCATAAATGATGGAGAGTTGTCGGAATGCAAGTTGTGTGGACAACCACGCTATCGTGTCAGTAGATCAGGGATGAGCAGAGGCAAACCGGTTCCACGAAAATCAATGTTCTATCTGCCTCTTATTCCAAGGCTACAGAGGATGTTTACTTCAATGGAGACCGCAGGTAAAATGACATGGCACCATCAAAATAGAAATAATTCTGGTGAATTACGTCACCCATCTGATGGTGAAGCTTGGAAGCATTTTGATCGTGTTCATCTAGATTTTGCCAGTGATCCACGCAATGTTCGGCTTGGTTTGTGCTCTGATGGTTTCACACCATATATTCAAGCCTCGGCAACACCGTATTCATGTTGGCCAGTTATTGTTACCCCATACAACATTCCTCCAGAAATGTGTATGTCCAAACCATACATGTTTTTAAATTCTATTATTCCAGGGCCAAGTAATCCAACAGCTGGTATTGACATCTATTTGCAACCTTTGATTGATGACCTAAAAAGGTTGTGGAATGGTGTTTTAACTTATGATGTGGCACGCAAACAAAATTTTGTGATGAGGGCGGCTTTGATGTGGACCATAAATGACTTCCCTACCTATGGAATGTTGTCTGGATGGGGGACACATGGTAAGATGGCGTGTCCGATTTGCATGGTTGACACAAAGGCTTTTAGTCTTAAATACGGAGGAAAAGTTTCATGGTTTGACTCGCACCGTAGGTTCTTACCTATGGATCACCCATTTAGAAAGCAGAAATATGCGTTCATCAAGGGAAATGTTGAAACAGCTGGACCTCCTCGTCAGTTGACACCAGAGGAAGTTTGGAATAATGTTAGGGATATCTCTCCTGTGGAAGTCGTAGCCGGTGTTGTTTCTCGTCCAGATGGCTAAGGACAATGGCACAATTGGACAAAAAAAAGTATTTTTTGGGAACTTCCCTATTGGAAAGATAATCTATTGAGACACAATCTCGATGTCATGCATATAGAGAAGAATTTTTTTGACAACATATTTAACACTGTCATGAACGTGAAAGGCAAAACGAAAGACAATGAGAAATCTAGGAAGGATATAGATCATTTCTGTAGACGAAAGGATTTGTTGTTGGTTGAGCAAGGTACTAGGATTTTGAAACCCAAAGCCAATTATACTTTATCTACCGAACAAGCGAAAGCAATTTATCAGTGGATAAAAGAGTTGAAAATGCCAGACGGTTATTCTTCCAATTTATCTAGATGTGCGGATGTGGATAATGGGAGTTTGCATGGGATGAAGAGTCATGATTGTCACGTATTCATGGAGTGCTTACTTCCTATCGCTTTTAGTTCGTTGCCAACACACGTTTTGAATCCGCTCATTGAAATAAGTCAATACTTTAAGAATTTGTGTTCTGCAACGCTAAAAGCTGATGATCTTTAAAAAATGGAACAAGACATCCCACTTATCTTATGCAAGTTGGAGAGAGTATTTCCACCTGGTTTCTTTGATTCTATGGAGCATCTACCGGTGCATCTCGCATATGAAGCTAAACTTGGCGGACCTGTCCAATACAGATGGATGTACCCGTTTGAAAGGTCAGCTAATTTTTAATTATAATAATATAAGAAACAAGTTTAAATTAAAATATATGACTATTAATATATTAATATCATATTCTCTAGGTTCATGGGTGATTCAAAAAGATCGGTGAAAAACAAAGCTAGAGTTGAAGGATCGATATGTTCTTCTTACCTACACCGTGAAACAACACATTTTTGTTCTCATTATTTCAAGAATCAGTTTGCTCCTGGGAGCAGTCGAAATGAAGTGGATACTGAATGGCGACATCCTTTGGCTTTGTCTGTCTTTTGTCTACCCGGTCGTCCATCTGGGAAGGAGTCAACTCACTGGCTAACAGATGAAGAGTTAAGTTCAGCACATGTTCATGTGTTGATAAACTGTACTGAGGTGCAACCATTTATTGAGTATGTTCCTCAACATTAACAATCGATCTTAATTAGTTAATATAGTAGACAAGTGTAACAATTAAATTATTTCTTTTTAGGGAGTTCTTGTCATCAGAGGCAGTACGTGAAGACCAATCTTCTGCTCATATTCATGCGCATTTTCCAATGTGGTTTAGTCAATATGTGTATTCCCTCCCGCCAAATCCTACCAACCAACACTTGAGGAACATATCAGACGGTCCTCGAAGATGTGTTAAAGAATGGCACACATACTTTGTCAATGGATACAAATTTCACACCAATGAATGGACACAGGGCAAAGAGACAGTCAATAGTGGAGTGTGCATGAAGGGGGTCACTGGAGGAGGTGAAGATGATTTTTATGGTGTGGTTCAACACATATATGAACTTCAGTACCCCCATCTAGATTTTAGTCCAAAGGTAGTGGTTTTTTATTGTAATTGGTTTGATCCGTCTGCTCGAGGAACAAAGGTGAATCCAAAGTCAAATACAGTGGACATTAAAATGAATGGTAGATATCGACCGTATGATCCGTTCGTCATTGCACAAAATGTGAGACAAGTCTATTATGTCCCTTATCCATCAATGCGGACTGATAGGCGTGGTTGGTGTGTCGCAATTAAAACAAAACCAAGAGGTCGCATTGATCAGACAAATGATGACACGGTGGAAGATATTATGCCATATCAAATGGAAGAGATGTCTAATGTAAATGAAGTGATTCAAGTTGAACCCATTGTTCGTTTATGTGATGAGCCAAACACCGGAGATGAAGTTGTTGATGACGAAGATGCTGATGGTGATGATGCAACAGACCACATTGGTGTATCAAGAATTCACTCCTCCGATGATGATGATTTTGAGAATGAATGGGATTCAAATTAGAATGAATATTGTAATTTATGTTTCAACAATTCTATTTTTAATGAAGATGTTATTTTTAATGAAGGATGTTATTTGTTTGAGAATGAATGGGATTCAAATTATTTATTTTAATGCATGAGTTTTCTATATGTTTATATATGTTAACATTGTTTAGTATATGTTTGTTTTGTTTAAATGTATATGTTTAGCTAGATCTATACAGATATGGCATCTCATGATGACTCGGGATCCGATCATGACGGCGCATATGTTCCTCCTCCACCTCCCGATGCCGCCAGCACTAGCAGGCGGAAGACATCTACTCGCCTAGGGCGCCGTGTTCAGCCTACGCGTGTTGTTGTTACTACTGGCGGATATTTGCCACCACCTGTGTCTGAGGATGGTGCTAGTACTAGTACTGCAGGGGGCCCATCGATTCCTGTTGGTACTGAGGGCTTATCCCCGACACATGTTGATGCGGATGGGGTACGCACATTCATTGATGGGACTGAGGTGATTAGGGTTACACCTGATGGGCGTATCATATTGCAGATTGTTGGCGATTCGTAAGTCTATATATATATATATATATATATTATTTATTAATTTATATTTTTGTTGCCATTTATATATATAACTTATATTTGGTGTAACAAAATTCATCTTTTTTTAATGCAGTTTTATTCCTTCGAAGGCTTCAGCTACCGCCATCACAAAAACAATCAAGGAGAATTTTACCAAGAGCTGGAAGAACTGGACGGAAGTTAGAAAAGATAAGGATGCAAATAAGAAGATGTTAAGATCATTTTTGGTAAGTTAATTCGATTCTACGAAATAACTAATTTGGTGTATTATCTTTTATATTGACTTGATTAATTAATTAATTATTGCCTTATAATTAACAACATTATTGTAAATTTCTTAAATAGGAAAAATGTACATGGTATCCAGGGGAGCAAGCCGCAGTTGAGAGAGTGTTCCATAAGAGATGTTCTCATCGCTATTCTGAATTGATGCGGAGGGCGCGCAATACGGGTACGAAGCCATCTTATATGGGAGACTCAACTTGGGCTGAGTTTAATGAGTATTGAGAGAAAGATGGAGGATTTAAGAATTATTGTGAGAAAGCCAAGAAGAACCGTGCTTCTGAAAAAGGTGGCTGCACACACACGCGGGGGGGGGGGGGGGAATGTTAATACCGCAACGCATTACATACGTTTGGTAAATTTATTACTTAATTTATTACTTGATTAATTAATTAATTAATTAATTATAATAATTAACTAGTCATTTTCAATATGTGTATTTAATTAATAATATATATATATTTATGTACATATATATATATATATATATATATATATATATATATATATATATATATATAGGTGGAGAGGGAACAAAGGCCAATCACTTTGCCTGAGTTGCATTGCCACATGCATATGGTGGAGGAGACTGGTGAGTACGTTACAGATCGGGCGAGGCGTATTCAGGTAAAACTACTTTTACAATTATATATATTAATTAATGTTTATTATTTATATTAATAATTAGTTATTTATTTGTTGGGTTATTTTTTCAGGAGAGCTTCGAGGGTGGGATGGCTGAGTACCATCAGTCACAACAGGGCAGTGGGGCAGCTGTCGATCCAGTGGAGGAGGCTAGAGTAGCTCGTGATGTTTGGGAGAGAGCAGTTGGTCCCCAAAAGACTAATCGTCTGGTAGGATCAGGTGGTATTGGACCGGCTGCTTTTCGAACAAGCATTATTCCGAGTCTATCAGATTCACATTCTGGATCCTCGACTGGTCGCAATTATGTTCCCAATGCTGGTGAGTTGAATGAGGTTAGGCAATTGACGCAGCAACTGAGCGAGGATCAGCGTCAGATTGCCGAGCGGCAGCAGCAAAGCGATCAGGAAATTCAGGCGATTCGGGATCGAAGTGATCGGGAAATTCAGGCGATTCGGGAGCAGGCTAGGGTAGCTGAGGAGCGCATGGAGGAGCGCTTTAAGTTCTTGCAGGATCAGATGGTGTCTCAGCACTCGAGGCCATCCTCATCAGCATCCTACCCGCCGCCGCCACAGCAGCATTACTACCAGCAGCAGTATGCACCCCAGTATCCCCCGCCGTATGCATCCCAATATCCCCCGCAGTATACACCGCAGTATGCGCCGCCATTTCGGCCATACCAGCAGCAACATCAGTCACCCCGCCAGCCATACCAGCAGCCCCAACATCAGTCACCCCTGATCCAGCCAAACCAGCAGTACCCCCAGCAGCGGTCACCCCTGCTGGACATTGATCTTAATGTCCAAATGTCATCGATCAGTGCTTTACTTCAAGATGATACATATTATAATAATGTTGATGACATTGACCGGCAGGCACCCCAGTAGCTTTAGATTATTTTATTTATTTGTCTGGATATTTTATTAATTGTCTGGATATTTTATTAATTGTATGGATATTTTTACTACTTTTCCCAATTTTTATTTTTTTAAATTAAAAATTAATTAGTTATTGGATTTTATTTTTTTATCAATAATAAAAAAAATTAATAAAATAATATATATTTTTAATTAAAACGATTTTTTTAAAAAAATAAAATTTATTTTTTAAAAATAATAATAATTTTTTTTTAAAAAAAAATGGTACTTTGCGGCGGATTTGTGTCGTTTGCGGCGGAATTTTAAATAAAACATTTTTTTAAAAAAATTATATTCATTTTTTTTAAATAAAACGGGTGATTTGCGGCGGATAACAGGTACTTTGCGGCGGATAATTTGCGGCGGATATTGGGTACTTTCCGGCGGATATATTGCGTCAAAAATTTGTCCCCTTTTCTGGCGGATTATCCGCCGCAAAATTGCGGTGGATTTTGCGGCGCCACTAAATCCGCCGCAAATTTGCGGCGGATAATCCGCCGCAACGCGTTTGCTTCGAGCTGGCTACCGGCGAAAAACTTCCGCCGCAAAGTCCAAATATCCGCCGCAAATTGGGATTTTGCGGCGGATTTAGCCCGCCGCAAAGTCCAGCTTTTCTTGTAGTGCTAAAAAGATCGTCACGGACAGTGGTGAAAGGGCTACGCAAGGACTCCAAGTCGAGCATCATGATCCCTTCCCATACCACCCAAAAAAATGGGGCAGTTGCGACAACAAACAAAGAATATCAGGGATGATGGTGACATTTCACCTTTACATGGAGATCAGACCTCGCTCATACTTCAACAGGGTCAACCCCGTACGATGGGAGTAGTACTTCCATTAAACCCCACCAAACAAAAGAACGGTTGTCTTATGTCTTATCGGAAAAGAACAAAGAAAATTTAACAAAAGAAAGTCTGTCCTCAACAATTTTAAAGAGACTTGGTGCCCAAGAAAGTCATACCCAAAAGGATTCCCACAGGAGATGGGCCTCGAACTATAAAGGACCTCACGTGGTAAAGAGATCATTTGCTGGAAGAGCCTTAATTCTCACAAAAATGGACGGGGAAGACCTCCCACTCCTGGTGAACGCTGTCTAAAAAAGGAGTATAGAAAAATGAGAAAGATGATCCAAGCAAAAATGAGCTCGCTAGGTTGAAAACCCGAAAGGGCGGCCTAGGCAAAAATTAGAGCGACCCGATGGATTGAAAACTCTAAAGGGCAATCCAGGCAAAAATTAGGTTCAGGAAGTTGGACTAAACAAACATTGAGGCAGTCAACACTTCCAAAAGTCGGATGATGAGTGATCAAGGTCGTGAACATGGGTGGCCGGCACCGTTACTTCAAGGGCACCAACTACTGAGCAGTCTGCTTAGTATTTCAGCTTTCCTATTCTTTCAATAAAATTCCTAACGTAATCTTAAGTCTGTGTGCCTTCTGCACATTTGGCCTCCAATGTCAATATCAAACACTTTCCTTTCTTTTTACTTCCATCTATTTTTCAAATGATGTTTTGTGATAATTGATACTGAATTGAGAAACATGTGGCATAATCAAAAGCATTACAACAATTACGAAATTTCCGAGAATCACAGAAGAGATATAGTCTTTCATTAAAACACTTATAAAGAAGAAAGGAACTGCGGGAATAGAACAATAAATGCGCGATCATCTCAAATGATAAGTCCCAGTAATGTGCAATTGACTTAGGAGTACGAATACACTTGCTAGCCTCGTAACCCCATGCCGGGAGTCCTGCGAGTTGAAGGACCAGCAACAAGAGAGCCCCAAAAAGAAAAGCAAAAAGGAGGACCAAAAAAAGAAAAATCATCCACATAGCATAAATCATCCCATCATGCATTCACATACGTTTCATTCATCCCATCGGACACCTACCATTTCACACACCTATATTGCACGCATGCATCATTCATCGCATTTTTAGACATGCCAAATATAGATAGCTCTTCCCTTCTCAGGTAAATGCATTCATTAGTAAGCTTCTCGGACCCCCAGCAGTCCCTCGCAACCCCAACGCTGTCTTAATTTAGACCTCCAATGGTCATTCATTATAGATCGCACGTCGCGTTATCGAGCAACCGACGGATCATCCGACCCCAGGTCCATCAGTTCAGTTCGACCCAGTATGTCAAAGCAACGACTTCGAACTCTACCCTCAAGATCACTATGTTGCCACTGAGCGCGACGGATCATCCGACCCCAGGTCCTTCAGACTAGCTGTGTCAGCCTAAGACATAGTGGACGTCCTTGGAGGTGAGCAAATTAGGTCAATGACCTGATCTTGCCCCTCCGGCCGCTCGAAAAAGGCCACCCCCGAGCATACCATTTTACTAGTACCATTGCTAGTTTGTGCTCTTTTGGACCCCAGCGGTCCTTCAAAGCCCCAGTGCACCTTCGGACCCCAATTGGTCCTTTAGGGTTTAGGCACCCACTTGGAGCCTCGTTGCTCCCTTAGAGCCCAAATGCTCTTCTAGAGCCCCAAGGCTCCTCCAGATCCCCAGCGATCATTTCTTTATTGTTCTCCGTTAACACGCCAAGTGTTAATCGTCCCTCGTTTCCCTAACTCATTTTCCCCTTAAGCGGACAAAATTAGCGTCTATTCTATCTTTATTTTTATTTCTACTACGAAAATCTGAAAACCATTCACATTTTTTAGTAAAATATAAATAAAGAGGGGCAGCTGTTATACCCCAATTTTGTCTGATCACTTTCTTTTCTCGCAATCATTTTAACTTAGTCCGCATGTCATAGGTCCCAAGGAATATCATTACGAAAACGGTATTGCGAGCGCTGTTTTAATTTCGACCTGTTTGTCCCATTGGGCCTAGGTCCAGCATTTTGGGCCTGATGTTGGTAGTTCTCTAATTGGGCCTATACTTGACATCTTTGGGCCTATCTTTTGTAATGGGCCCGTTTCTTCTAATTGGGCCTCATTTTAACGCATTGTTTGATTGGGCCCGATTTTCGTTCTTGGTTCTGTCCCAACTTCACTTTGTTTTATTCACTTACATTTTTAAAAAAATAAAAATATAAATCGTAATCACCTAAAAAATATAATAAAATCAGAATTAAAATTTAATTTACAATAATCCAAAAATCCAACAAAGTCAAAAAAATACAATCCGAAAATAATAAAAAATACAAAAAATAAAAAAACGAAAAAATAACAGCAGCAACAGTGGCTTCCTTGGGCCTGTTCTTGCTGAGCAAGTTTTCTCAACAGGTCCAAATACCTGAAAAAGGAAAGAAATGGGGAAGGATCAGCAAAAACCTAATTTTTTACCTATATAAACAAGCTGAATCCAGAGAGAACCACAGAGAAAATATACAGAAAATCAGACACGAAATTAACAGAATTCAGAGCAAAAGATTAGGGTTTCAAGCTGAAACCCTGATCACACAACACCAAGAAATTCTGAAACAAAAGAGGCACAGCAGTAAGCAGAAGGAGACTAATTCAGTAGCTGGAATACAGGTTGGTGTTCGTGTATTAATTTTGCTCCTTTAGTTTTTTGTCAAATTTAGCATATAATCAGTCGTTTTGTAAATAACTAGGCTCAGTTTATATCCCCTTTTCTTATAAATATAGTTGCTGTAAATAAATAAGTTTCATAAACAATCACAAACAGAATTCGGAAATTGATGGACGGTTTAGGAGTAGTCAGAAACTAAAACCAGCTCAGAGGTAAAATATTTAGGGTCAAAATTAGTCTTTTGAAGAACACAAAATTAAGTGCAGAATTAGAAACAGGTTCAGTGATAAATACAAATTAGATTTTTTTTCAGAATCAGTCTTTTTAAAAAACACGAAATCAGAAATCGGTTTAGGGTATTTTTCAGTTCAAAATTGGATTTAGGGTTTAGGAAAAATTAGATTAAAAAGGGGGAAAATCAGGAACAGAAATTGATAGAGCAAAAAATCCAAACGGAGAAATAGAAGATAGTAGAAGATAGGGTAGAACCGTACCGGCTCCGACCACCGTGACGGTGGCCGTCTCCCAAAAATGCGTCGTCGCCGCCATGAACCGTCCATGGACCACCACGCCGTCGTCTTCTTCGAATCTCCTTTCCCACCGTAGCCTCTCCTTCCTCATCACCTCCATCAGCTCTGTCACCTTCGCCGGAGACAAACCCACCACCGTAGCCTCCCCTTCTTCATCGTCATCACCGTCGCAGCGTTCAACCATTACCGTCGCGGCCGCAGTCGTCGTTCCTTCGACGTAGCAGCACCACAGGGTTGCCGTTAATGGCGACGGAACACCGTTCCTGACCTCGACGAAACCCCTCTTCCTTCTTTCTCTCCGCAAATCTCTTTCTCTCCACGATTCTCGCACTCTCTCTCTCTCTCTCCCTTCGCGTGAATCTCTGTTTTTCTCTTTCCTCTATTCTGTGCGTGCGGCTGATGAGAGATTAGGGAAGTGGAGAAATTAGGGTTTGAGAGAGAATGGGAGGAGGACAGCGGCGCTGAGAGATGGAGAATAAGGAATTAGGGTTCCATCTTTTTAGCTATTGCCCTATATAGATCCTTTTAATATTATATTTGATTTTAATTTTAATTTTAATTAATAATAAAAAGAACAGATTAATTTTTACACTCCTGTGTTTAATTCATACACCCCTTCTGCTCATGGGCCCATTCGCAGGCCAGGTTAATAAAAGCCCAGTAAGCTCAAAAAATAATAATACAACCCCCTTCTGCAAACTGCACCCCATTTTACTATTGCACCCTCTGTTTTCATTTTTATTACTTTCTTTTACAAAAAAACCATAAAAATAAATAGATAAATATTCCATTTTCAAAAAATATAAATAGGGGACTAAGTCGACTGTACAGTCGGGTCAGTCTGCTTTTTAGGTCACTAATGAACCGTTACGGATCATGGCCTAAAATCCCTATTTAAAACAATTCTCAAATTAGGGGACTAAGCCGACTGTACAGACGGGTTAGTCAGCGTTCTAGGATGAATGATCCGTACGGCTCAGGAATCCTAAAACCCCTATTCCCATAAAATCAAATCAACACACTTCAAATCATTTTCCAAACTCCAAAAACTCCATTTTTACAAAATAGGGGACTAAGCCGACTGTACAGACGGGTTAATCATCATTTTGGGACAAATGAACTGATCACTCAGGAGTCCTAAAATCCCTATATTAAAAAACATCAACCAACAAACATTTTCTACCCAAGAACTACGTGTGATTTGATTCTCTACCAAGAGATACGTAGGAGCAGATGGGGGCCCACATCTGTCAATTGCGCTAATAAAAAAACCTTTTTTAGTCTTTTCCAAAATAATCATTTTCCTAAATAAAATATCAATTTTCTTCTCTCTTTTTAGTTCACAATAAAAGGGTAAAAATAAACATTTTCAAAATTAATATTCTTTCCTACAACTAGTTAGCAGGTAACCTTCATTAGGAAGGATGTCGTGGGGTGCTAATACCTTCCCCACGCATAACCGACTCCCGAACCCTAATCTGGTCTTAAGGACCCTTATCCATTCCAAAAGGGATTTTCCAATGTTTGCCCTTAAACTAAACTTTGGTGGCGGCTTCATTCTTGAACCTTCGAGGAATCCTCATCCGGATTTTTCGGTCACTACACTGTTTATTCTATATTCTTAGCTCCATATTATATATTTGTTTTAGAGAACACTTAATTTTATATTTGTCAAAAAACAAATATTTAGCTCATCCACGCATCTTAGATAGATGAATATGAATTTAATTACCAAACCATTCTTTTTTTGTTACAAGGATACCAAACCATTCAATTGCACATGAACTATGTGGTAGGATTATTATTATTATTATTATTATTATTATTATTATTATTATTATTATTATTATTATTATTATTATTATTATTATTATTATTATTATTATTATTATTAAACTTAAGTATATTATAACAGGGGGGAGGCTACAATGTTAAATTGTAGAGAGACATTAACCATCGATCACCCTCTCATTAATTATAAAACTCTCATAAAATACACACTCTGCTAGAAGCATTGTCTTATTTAATAGACCAACTTGTTGGATTTTGGTAATCCTCACCTTAGATTATCTTCTAATCTTAGCCTTAGATTAATTGTTTAATCCAACAGCTAGGATTAACTAAGTTGTTTAATAAGTTTGTTACAAACTAAGTAACTAATAGTTTGTTCCTAACAAACTGATTTAGTTAAGTTTGCTATTGATAACAAACTTAACCCAAAAACCTGTATATATATATATATATATATATATATATATATATATATATATATATATATATATATATATATATATATATATATATATAGTCTATCATGTATAGAATTGTAATATAGTGAACATACACGATTGAATAAAATTTACAAGTTATAATTTTACATTGCTGTGTGTGTTCTAATCTTTCTGTGTGCGAAATTCCTTCTCTTCTTTCTGAGAAATCTCCTCCTTCGGTGCTTGTTCTTTAGGTCTTCGGTGAGTATCTTCAAAGGTGTTGAATGTATCTCACAAAAGAAAGAAAAGACAGCATATGTTAGTAATTTGTTTTGTGACTAAATAGAGAGATAAAGGAGAATCTAAGAGAAAGAGAGTTATACCTTTGTTCAGGCTGTTCTAAAGGTGTGAAGGTGGTGATTGTTCATCAAGAACAATCACAAGGTGACCTGCAAACAGAAACAGTGATTAGGATTTCTGACTTTAACCAAAACAGAAACTGAAATTTCACTAAGAGAGTGAAATACTACCTGATACTTTGCTGCGTTGTTATCCAGTCTTGCTGTTTCAACCATTAGTTCTCACAGCAACAGAAAGTAGAAAGGAAAACAGTACAGAAGTTAGCGTTTCGTTGTATCAACCAAGAAAACAAAAGATTCAGAGATCAAACAAAGGATTTACCTTACTGAGGGTGTCCGATTCATAACCCAGTGAAGATATCACCAAAAGAACCTCATATGCGATTTAGGGTTTCTGGAAAAACCTCTAAATCGCACAACCAGCAACAAGGTTTTGTTAAACAGCATCACACCATCAAATCTTCGTGAAGAACTGAAGCCATTGCAGCTTCAGATCGTTTGATCAGAAGCAGAACAAGAAGAAGATCAGAGGAAGAAGAAGGCTAACCAGAGAGAAGAAAGAAAGCTGCGTTGAATTCTTGATTTTCTGGCAACAGTGCTAGGGTTTTCTGTTTCATACACCGGGTCAAGTGGATCCGCGTGCATACCCGTTGAAACCGGGTTCGGGTGCACAAAACCCGCTTCCATTTTTGTTTGAAAGGGCAGGCAAGTGAAGGTTGGGCTGGGCCAGAAATTGGACCTTCTGATATTTGCACCCCAAAGTATTCCTCATACAGCCTGCAGTGGAAAAATCAAGTAAAAATGTGTCAAAACACAACACAATTTTGAATAATAATCTTATATTGATATTGATAGAACTATATAATATGGTTTGTTATAAAAGTATCAAAATCGTAGCAAAAGGAAGAACAAAATAATGATAAAATATGGTAGTCTTTGTATTTCTCTTTTCAAGTACATCACTATACACAAGAGTGAACCCTATTATAGGGAGTGAATTGGTAAGAGAGAAGACAATCATAAAAATTCACTACATGAGAAGATGGGGAGAAGGATGGACATCCACTATATTATAATAATATTCATAACATTTCCCCTTGGATGTCCATCGAGGATATGCCTCATTAAAACCTTACTAGAAAACCCAGTGGGATAAAAATCTAGTGAAGGAAAAAGAGTACAATATCCTGTCAGTTGGAATTGCCTCGTTGAAAACATTTCTAGGAAAACCCAGTGGGACAAAACATGATAAAGGAAAAAATAGTGCAGTTTTTCTCCCCCTGAATGAAGCGTCACTTCAGAATATGAATTTCAACATCTGGAGTTTCTCCCTAAGTGTATATGGAGCAATCTACTCCGCTATCACTTGTGATGTATCCTCTTTTAATGGAGCTTTGTGGTCAGTATTATTTTCAAAACATCTTCCTTGAATTGTTTGCATTTGGGCATGAAATGAAAAAGCAAGAACCATAGATTGTTTTATAAATCATACAGATATTTCAATGTCACATATGTAGATATATAATAGCTGACTTGTAATCTGACTTGATCTAGATCAGAAAAATACTTTATATCTGCATGGTTAATTTGTGTAACATACATAAAATGATTTAATCATAACAATAGCCAAACATAAATATGCATCTTACCCCCTTTTTTTGATGAATTTTTGTTTGTAGTGAACTATATTACTACTAACTATCACATAATATTATCATATCAATGGATATAACATTTGGTAATATGCATAAATGCTTTCATAGTCTTCGAGACTGAGATATTTCATATATTCTTACCACAAAACTTATGTACTCAGTATAAATAATTTCTGCAGATCAATATGTGACTTTGTTTTTCAATGTAGAGGTCACCTACAGGTTCAACCTCAAAATCCATCATATATAATTTGAGGTCATTCATCTAGAGCACTTTCTTCGAACAGTCTATAGTTTTTGCAAGCTCTTCAGGAGTTCCGATAATATTTATGTCATCAACATAGACATTATTTATAGAAAATTCTTTTCCAAATATTTTCATAAAATTATATGGACAAGTGATGTCATTTTTGTATCCCTCCTTTAAAATATAAATTTACACGATTATACCATATGTGTTTAAATTATATTATCTCATGGAGGGATTCATTCAATTTGAGTAATCATCTCGAGAATCCGAAAAGTATGTATTGGAATATTAATCCTTAATTATCTATCAAATGAGTCATACAAATAAGTCGTAGCAACATTCATCTTGTAAAAACTAACCTCTTACACGATTGGCATGGTTTCACACCTTCAGGTGTTTGGACTACTGGTCCAAAAACTTCATCTTTTAACTTTAGCCAATTGCCTACAATCTTTAGTAGACTTTGGTTCATGATCCTCGCTATCATTTATCACATTTAGTGCTATATTATATGTAAAAATATCATCAACGTTGACTTCATTTCGGTACCATTGTATTTCATTCATGACATAGTTCATTGAGATCTCTTTAATTTCAGAATTTTTCAGGTACCTAATTAGTTCGACTGGAACTGAAATCTTAATTATGTCTGAAGACTTTTTTAGAGTTTCTATATCCTCGCTTGGACCATCTTTCATTTTAGCTCCTTTTCTTGTTCGATGATTTTATCTTTGGAACAAATTGGTCTACCACGCTTCAGGCGCGGTTGAGATTCATTTTCAATATTCGATTGTCCAACAGGGACATCCATTTTATTGGAGCATTAGGAGCTGATATGTATGATTTAGTCACACCTTTGGATCAGTGAATGTATTTGGTAGATGATTTTCTAAGCTTTGCAAATGAATTATCTTATGAACTTCTAGTTCACATTGTTTAGTTTGAGAATCAAAATGAGACAACGATAATTCATTCTTACTGATCTCTTTTTTCAGCTGCTTATTCTCTCCCCCTAATGCTGAGAAATTTAATTCATCAAATGATAATCATCAAACTGGACTATAAACAAATCTCCAATTATTGGCTCAAAATACTTTATTGTACATGGAGTTTTATATTCAATGTATATTCCCAAAATTCTTTGAGGACCTATCATAGTGCATTGTGAACGTAGAATTTGGATCATATAATGCACATCCAAAAATTCTAAGATGAGAAATATTAGGTTCGTGACCAAGGGGGAAGAGTTGTGATAACTTGTTGGCTTGATGCGAATCAAAGTTACAACATGCAAAATTGCATGTTCCCAAGTAGAAATCGGAAGTTCTTATCTCATAAGTATTAGACATATAATTAACTTTAGACGTCTAAAGAATGGTTCTTCAAGACCATTTAAAAAAATGAGCTCTTAGTGAAATTAAAGTAGTAAACAATCTCAGAAACTTCCAGTTGTGAGTTGACGATAACTATATGTGTACATCTAGTTCATGCATCAATTAAAATAAAAATATTTCAATAGTTCACATGGTGGGTGTATTGGCCCACAAATATCGTCATATGTATTTATTCTAAATTGTTTTTTGAGATGTTCACTTCCAATTTTGTGGTGATGGTCTAATTTTAAACTTCCTTTGTGAACAAGAGACACGTGAGAAATTATTAGATTGAAGAATCTTCTGGTTCTTTAATTGATGACCACATAAATTTTCAATTATTTTTCGCATCTTTATATACCCAGGAAGGTCCAACCGGTTATGCCAAACAACAAATTCTTTTGTGATTTGTGAACTTCTGGTTTACAATATGAGCTTCACTTGCATTGATATAAGTGTAGTACAAACTAGAGGAATAACCGAACAGTTTTTCCACTACACTTATTTTATCCAAAGTATGTCTCGCTATATAAAGTTACTCCCTTCATCTTTCGTTTCAATATGATATACATTTAGACAGATATCTTTGAAACTTAATAAATTTCTACGGGACTTAGGGGAACACAATGGATTCTCAATGTGTAAACTTAGATAAGCAGAATAATAAACTTGATTCATTTGTACAATGATACATAGAAACAACTATTTGTGCAATCCTTCAGGGATGCTTGAATAATGCACTTATTGTTCTTCAGGAACCGTATCACAAATTTTCATCAACAATCATATTTCATTTGCTCTTCCGGAATTATATCTCAAATCTAAGCGATGACGAAAAAAAGAATATCATGCTTTGAGCAATCTTTAATGAATGCTTGAACATTTTTTTCGAGTTCTTCAAGAACTATATAACAAACTTTTCACACTTTTCGTATCCTTTAAAATTGTATGGGTAGTTCTGTTATCAACGAGACACATATCTCCATTAGGATCGGTAAAGAAGTCAACAAAATCTAAGTGAGTAACATCCATATTACTGTCATCTTCATAAGATAAATTTGTCTCAATGTTTTTATCTTTATTTTTAAGTGATTGTTGATAGAGATCAACAAGATGTTTTGGCGTATGACACGTACGACCTTTGCCTCCACAACGATACAAAATATTTTCATTATTTTTGCTACTCTGCCCACATTTTTCATTATTTCCAACACTTTTCCATTTCTGGTGAAACATCTGTTTTTGTAATTTCCACTGCGACTACGATCAAGACCACTATCACAGGTTTGCCCATAGTGATCGTGTGTTGGTATACATTCACTTTTGGGAATGAAGCAGTACTAGTGGGACGAGCCTCATGATATTCCAATGAATTTTAGTGGAATGCTCAACAACACCGTATGAGTCAAGTAATAATATTCTGGCATAGTGTACTAGAGAACGTATTATAAGGTCATGTTGTATTTTCTCATGAATTTGTAAGACAATAGATTATACTAATGATCAAGCAATTGTTTTCTTGTAAAATTAAGCAAGATAGATAAATATAGTATTGTGAAGAAAATTTGTTAATGGTGCATGTAGATAGACAATACATAAAGTGTTAAATAAATAAACATAAATAAAACTATGCATCTCCCAAACTCCAAATGCAGTACCCATTTTAGAAATTAAAACCTCACATTGTTGAAGTAGTCATCGCCCAATTATTATTTCTGGAATATTACATCGAATGTGAAAAGAGACCTTTAACAAAGTAAAATTTTAAAAGAGAGATTATATGGAGAAGGGAAGTCTCAGTGGGAATTAAATTCAAATGCAAATGACACATACTCTATTTCTTATTAAAATATCTAAAACCCAATAGTAATAAGAAAACACAAATTAGACCTTACAAGTTGCTAAACAAGACATTACAAACAATTCTATAAAACAAATTAAACAGTAACATATATGAACGACTAAGAATGATTTGCGAATTATATTACTTTCCCTATTCTCCTAATGCAATCCAATATGAACTTCGGTTGTTTTTTTTTCTTCAAGAAAATGACATTAGAGATAGGGATCCATCATATGGGAGTCTCCAGAATCATTCTAATAGCATTCTTGTGATTGTAGAAAGTAATATATCTAGCAAATTTTGTAATTGTTCCTTTTCGGCAATTTCATTACCGAATCAAAGTTAAACAAGGAGATTGATAAATTAAAGAACCAAAAGTTTGTCCCACTTGACATGTTGTTTCTTTACTCGTACAAAATTCATGTGATAAAAAAAAACTAAAGAATCCACAAAGTAGAAAACACGAAAGAATTTAAGAAACATGAACAAATAATAAACCATTATCTTGCAAAATAATAGCAGAGAAGTTGCAAAACTAGTGACTTTAAGTGGAGAGCATGTTATTGTCAATATGTATAGGAGGCATTGTGAAGCCATAAGAGCATTCATGGCCTGTTTTCCTTTCCCTAGTATTCATGGATGCACAAATTCAAATACCAAATATATGCATCAAGTTCAAATGTTTCTGAAGTGATATGAATCTGATGAAAGAATATGAAATATGAAATATAATGAAAAGTCACGGCCAAGAAATGGATTAACCCAAGTAACTGTTTATTAACATTTGCATCATGATCTTCAACATTGGTGACAATCTTAATCCAAGTATTCTGAACCTTTCTATCAAAACCAAAGTTAATTTTTAAGCTGGTTTAACCAATCTAATGTAAGGATCTTCAATTCCTTTTACTATGAATCTAAAAAGATAAGCAACGACAAAAGTATAATGCTTGACAAAGGTAACATTACAGATTTAATTTAAAAGAAAACAAAGAAAATGATAACTTAATAACACAACAAGTAGTATCATGGATCATGCAAGAACCAATAGTGTACCAAATGTTTAGGGCTTCGTGCTGATAACGTCTTATAAAAATATCAAAACTATAGCAAAAGGAAGAACAAAAGAATGATAAGAGAATGAGAGATTATGGTAGTATTTGTATTTCTCTTTTCAAGTACATTACTATACATAATGGTGAACCCTATTTATAGGGAGTGGATTGGTAAGTAAGAAGACAATCATAAAAATCTACTACATGAGCTGATGGGGAGAAGGATGGACATCAATGTTATTAAAATCGAGAGTCAGAGCAGGATCGTTGGGGTGTTGAAAAATCGTAACTCGAGGATCGTAGCACGGATCGTAAGATCCTACTAATAGGCACTAATAGGCAAAAAATATACCTATATACATAATTATATGTCCTTATGCCCAAAAATTAAACTAATCACGAACAATAAATCAATTTCATAACCAAAAATTCAATAAGTTCATAATCATAAGTCATGACCAATTGACCATAAATTCATAAGTTCATCAATAACTCAAAAAACTAAATGCAATCTAAATATCTATGATATCATTCAATCCAGGATTAGCATAGTCATCTTCATCACTAGCTTCATCCTCATTCTCTTCTTCATCAATGGCATAATGATTAGTAGGACTAGGAGGAACATCCAAATCATCACCAACATCTCCAAATCCAACTCCAACTCCAACTCCATTGCCATCTTCAACATCATGTAAGATGTCTTCATTGATATCTCCCACATTCTCAACCCATTCATCATCAGAATCAATCTCCTCATAAAAATAGTTGGTTGACTTCCTAACTTCCTTCTTTTTACCCAACTTTGAATTAGCCAAGACATATACTACATCATTCATGGTTTTTTGCTTTAGACGGTTCCTTTTTTTAGTGTGGACCTAAAGAAAACAAATTGAATTGAATTAAAACAAGTAAGATACTTAGGAATTGAAGGAATGAAATACAAATATTTCATAATTCGAATTCTTACCCTTTCAAAGGCACTCCAGTTTCTCTCACAACCGGACGAGCTACAAGTCAAACTCAGTACCCGCATAGCAAACGACTGCAATTCTGGACATGCACCTCCATATGAATCCCACCATTGCGTTGGTGTTTTGGTTTTAAGTGCAATTGTAGCTAAGTCACTACCAAATAATCCAGTCCTGTCTTTGAACTGTTCAAGCTGAAGATCAATCTGACCACGTTTTTCCAAGTCTACCACCATCCTATTCAAGCAGGCATACATGCCGTCCGTAACTTCTTTATCAATAATGAATCCAGGAACATAACGAAATATAGGATTAAGAAAAAGGCCTGCAGCATGCAATGGCCTATGAAGTTGCCTATCCCATCTGTCATCAATGATATTCCATATTGGAATGTAGCTAAAAAAGAAAAGAAAAAAAGTTGAATTATATTTCAAATTTGGTGTATAAATTATAAAAACAGAAAAAGTGTAAGATAAGATTGTTACCGTGCGGCGACCCTGTTGAAGGATGCTCGAATCTTCTCTTTAGCTCTGTCCATCTCTTCATAAATGAATCCCATGGCTGGCTTCTCTTCTGAATCCACTAATCGCAGCACCCTAATTAGGGGAAAAGCACCCCTCATGCAATTCACAACATCTTTCCAAAACTGCTTATCCATAATTACTTTTTCCACCAAGATCCCTTCCGGAGTCTTTGCAATCTTAAGAGACTTCCATTCACTTGAATTGAACATATTAACTAGTGATGCTTTATTGTCATTCAAACATCCCAAGGTTAAATATGAGGTGGCAAAACGAGTCATAGCAGGTCTAATCAAATCACCGTCTTTGGTAAATTTATGCAATAAAGAAACCAAGCTAGTTCTTGAATAAACAAATGTGGTGATCTTTTTACCACTTGCAATTGTATCCTTGTGAAGTGGTATTTTCTTTTCAAAGTCCTCTAACATCAGGTCAATGCAGTGAGCTGCACAAGGAGTCCAATACATCTGCTTACGCTTTTGCATTAACAAGTCTCCGGCCGCTTTGTAGTTAGCAGCGTTGTCCGTAACAATTTGGACAACATTCTCTTCCCCAACCTCCTCAACAATATCATCCATCATCTTAAAAACTCTATCAGCAGTCTTACTTATATTAGATGCATCAATTGACTTTAAAAAAACAGTTCCCTTAGGACTATTCACCAAGAAATTAATTATAGTTCTTTTTCTCCTATCGGTCCAACCATCAGTCATAATACTACAACCTAGCTTCTTCCAAACAGCTCTATGTTCATCTAAATCACCATTAATCTTTTCTACATGATAATTCAAGTATTTAACTCTAACCTCATGAAAAGATGGTGGCCTGAATCCTTGCCCGTGTCTAGCAACTGCTTCAAACATCCTCCGAAATTCATCGCTGTTGGTCACGTTGAAAGGTATAGCATTGTTGTAAAGAAAGAGAGAAATCTCCTTACATGCATCTTCCCTCAAGTCCTTTTTAAGCATGCTGTTGATAGTTTGCTGAGAGCTAACTCCTACTCCTCGTTTCTTGAAAATATTGGCTGGGTTCAGTGTCACTTCTTCACTTTTTCTTTTGGTTAGCTCTGGTTCAACATTAACAACACTAGGTCCTCCTCCTCCTTCAAGGTCTTGCTTGTTAATCAGGTTGGATTGCAATCGTATACAAACTTCGAGCATTAATTTCTTAACATCTTCCGGGACAGCTCTGCAAGGAGCAGCATCCTTATTAGTCCCCGCTAAATGATGTTTAATCCGATAAACTCCTCCCGTAAACGACTTCTGACAGTATTTGCATCTCACCCGTCTAGTCTTTGCACAAACTAGAACACAGTGCTTCCATGCTATGTTTGTTTTCTGTCCTGCAGCATTTTTAGGCACTGCTTGGCTGCCAACAACAACGGGTATTGACGGCGAAGCATTCTCTGCACCATCAGCAGCATTGACTGGAGCCACGTTAGGAGGTGATGAGCGTTGGCCACTGCCAAAAGCCATTAAAACTGGTCTTCACGCAAGCAAGAATATTACTTACAGAGAAGATGATGATGAACGTCGTCCAAGGAAGAAGAAAGAATGTATGGGAAGAAGAAGAACGTTACTAGAAACTGTGCTTGCTCGTAGGAAGAAGAAGAACGTGGTACTGTTTTCTTCGCGTCACTCTGTTTTCTTCGCGTCACTCTGTTTCTTCGTGCGTCACTCTGTTACTTCGTGCGTGCGTGCGTGGGTTTCTGTTTTACGCTTTGTAGTTAGTATAGAATATTAGGTTTTTTATAGACTAAAATAATTAGGATTTTAATTGGGCTTTACTGAAAAATTTAGGTTTGGGCCTTTTACGCGCAACCCGACCCGGAAAGAAGTTATCTTCTTCGCGCGATAGAGTTGCAGAAAACGAAAACGGCAACCACGATCCCAGCGTGCGAACGCGCCGATCCCACCGCGCCGCCTCCGATTCTGCCATCTCCGATCCTGTTCGACACTGCGCACGAAGACCACTACATGAATCGTACGATCCTACGCGTTAGCGAGTTAACTCGCGATCTTGATAACATTGATGGACATCCCCTATATTATAATAATATTCATAACAGTTTATAATTTATAATAAAATTACATGAACCTTTCAATATATAGAAAACATTTGTACCAAAATCACCTACGGACTTTGTTATAAAAATTACTTTCGGATTTTGCTATGGACATTACATGCAAATTTTGTTGTGGAAATTATTTGCAAATTTTGCTGCGAAAATTTCCTTCGAATTTTAAAATTTATTGCAGAAATTTATTGCGAATTTTACTGTGAAAATTACTTGTGGATTTCAAAATTCGCAGGAAACTATTACCACAAAGCTTTTACGTGAGATCGAAATTCCGCAGAAACATAAGCAGAAAACTAGCTTACTGCCAAATTTTCATGAAAATTCGTAGGAAACAACAGAAGTTCTAGTAGTGGGCCAATTTGGCTCAAGGATTACGTGACTCTCGGTATACAAAGAGAGAAGGGAAAGTGACTCAGCACATCACTATACATATGGGGAAAAATGAATTCCATTCTTAACATTGTAGCGCGTACATTTTTTTTCTTTAACAAGAATGTGTAAGGATTCTTGGTGAGTAGCGGGAGCAACAACGAACTAATGACCAGGACTTCTAAGAGACTTGGATAATACATCTTCTTTCAAAATCTTAAGGAAATCGGTAGAGATGTGATGTTCAAGTCTCTTGGTAGACCTAGTCATTAGCTCGTTGTTGCTCTCGATGTTCCCCGAACTCCCCCAACAAGTGGTATTAGAGCCATAGTTCTACTTGGTGGGGGAGCGTGAAGTGGATCATAGTTTGGGTCGAGTCTAGTAATGTGGGTAACTCACACTTGAGGGGGAGTTTATTAGAAATTCAAGTGTGAGTGGTTAATCTCACATCGACTAGGAGTGAGCTTAATGAAAGATATATAAGATAAGTGACCCATATACCCATTACCCTAAGGTTTTGCGTGAAGATGTGATGTCCAAGTCTCTTGGTGGTCCTTGTCGTTAACTCGTTGCTCTCAGTGCTACCCCAGACTTCCGAACAAGGGTGTAGTTGTTGGGCATCTAAGCAAACATAAAAGGATCGATGATTGGAACACAATATTTTATGTGGTTTGACACCTCTTGCCTGTGTCCACAGAACACCACAAGTATTTCACTATAACTTGATCAAGATTACAATGTCATAAGTTTTCTGGTTTGAAACTTGGAAACCCACCCCACAAGTTTTTGGGTTTGAAATTTGGAAACCAAGCCCAAAATGTATCACTCTTACAAACCCAAATACATCATCAAAGTGTTACTAAAAAGATAACACTCACACCTCACAACACACTTAGTGCCTCTCTAATTTATTTTATATTTATTATGATTTGTTTTTCTTTATTTTCTCTTCCATATATCCGCATAATATCTAAATAATCAACAAAATACAATACAAAATCTCGTTTTATTATTGTGGGTTTCACTAAGGAGGGAACCCACACAACAAATCTCCCCCTTCTCAACTCAAGGGGGTAGATGCTGCTTGGCCATGCCTGCTTTCTTGCTTCACAACTCATCTTCAAATATTGAAGTCTTTAATGGTGTACTTGTTTGTACTAATACCGCTTTGATCTGCCATGAATTGAACACACCGCCTGACCTCCATTGTTAGCAAGACTTTTTGGAAGAAGTCGATGATTTATATAAGTTGAAATTGTTGTGGTTGGGCGGTGACTACAACAACCAACAAACTGCATAAGCTCTGCAGAAAACATCAACCTTGTCTCCTCTTTCTCATGGAGACCAGAGCTAATCGAAGAAAATATGGAGAATACTATAAGGAAATTAAACTTCCATGAGTCGTTTTCTAAAGAGCCAAGAGGCTTGTCTGGAAGGATAGCTATTTTTTGAAAAAAGGAAGTGAACCTCCAAGTCATCTATGGGTGCCAAAATTTATCCATACTACTACTAAGGAAGCCCATTCCACTAGATGCTTTGATTGTTTTTTTATGAACTGCAACCCTACCTTTTAGTTTAGGCGTCACTTGTGGGCTAAGCTAGCCTCCTTCCAACCTAGGAATAATAACCCTTGGTGTTTCTTGGGGTACTTTAATGAGTTTCTGAGGGACATAAAACTCATGATTCGGACCTCAAAGGTTGTAAATATAGTTGGACCAGTAACCCTAAGATATGGGTTTGTGACTAGAGAAAGGATTGATTTGTGCTTTACAACAAGAGTTGGAAGCACTTGCTTGTCAATGCTAGAGCCACGGGTCCCACTTGTTAATAAGTCAAAAGTGTGTAAAGGCGCTCTATCTAAGTGGCATTTGAGAACTTTGGGAAAGGAGTTTTTCCCAAATTTGGTGAAGGTTGAAGGTTATGATTTAGGTTTTGTAGTTTTAAGAAAAGTTGGTTTTAGTGGGTGTACTTTCCTTGTGTTCCATTCACTTGCTTGTAAGTCTGTTTAGCTAAGCTTTTCTCCAAATGCTCCCCTAGTATAGTTTACCATCTAGTTGGGAGTGTGTCTCTAGAATTCTTTTGGGTGAGCCTGTTTAGGCTTCCACTGTTTGTATCCCTTGGGCCAATTATGTTTTTCCATTATTAATGGAAGAAAGCTTGAAACGAACTATGTCAAAATATTTCTAGACAAGAATGGATTGTTATTATCCCAACCCCCATCTATTACCCATAACCCACATTTTGGACTTTTTCAAAAATACCCCTATCCCAAATCACCATTTTCTCTCGCTCTCAACCTTTCCCCTTTATCTATAAATAAGAAATTTACGAAGAACAAATTTTAATTGTTGATTTGTTCTCCGTAGAAAACCTGCCCAACACAAAATAGTACAAAAATTTTAAAAATGTACTTCCATAAATAGGCTATTTTATGTTCACTGTAAATTGCCTATTTATGAAAGTATATTTTTAAAATTATTGTATTACTCGTATATAAGTAATATATGGGTGATTCTAGAAAAGTATTCCCCATAAATTATTCATTTACAGAATTTAACTTTTTTCAAGGCTATCTACTGGGAAGACTTTTCCAAAATAATATTGTTCTCCATAAATAATTTACGAAAGTACAAATAACTAATTTATGGGGTCGAAACGAACCTGTAAATTGCTTATTTAAGGAAGTACAAAATTTTTAAAACTGTATTTCCATAAATTAGTAGTTTCTAACATATTTTAGAAAATGTTTTTACCAGAAATGAGCTAACCCAAGTTTGAACTACCATATTATAACCAACCTAACCCAAATTATTGACTGCAAGGATTTTAGCCAAAAAAATTTGAGTTACAAGATTGATCTATCAAAATAAAAATAAGAATCAGAGCCTGCTTGGTGTGACATTACTGGTCTCACTATCTAGAAAAACATTAAAAGCAACTTCTTATTACTTTTTATATATTAATTTTTAAAAACAGTAAAATAAAACAAAATAGTATTTTGCAATAAAAATATTAGAAACAAGAATAAATAATATTATTCTTTAAATAAACACAACCCTTAATAAGAATTATTATAAAGTGTTTTCATTTTCTTTTTTTCACTCTATTTTCGGCCCAGAGGCTTTAATATTGGGCCGAAATGGGACTGATGTTATATTTGGCCCATACTTCTTACAATCGCTCAGCTATTCACTAGACACCCCCAAACCTTGTGAAAAGACTAAAATGTCGTTAATGAAACGTGTACATCCCTTTTTTTTCGGGGATTACAAAGGTTCGGAAGTATACTTCCGTACCAAGCCCCCACTAGCAGACACCCCCATTTGCAAGATTTTTAACAGGTACGGAACTATACTTCCGAACCGATTCGGAACTATAGTTCTGTACCTTTTAAAATGCAGCGTGAGGGGTTTGGAAGCGCGTTTCACGTGAGGGTATTTTGGGAATATTTGAGGGTTGAGGGTGTCCAGTGAATAGCTGGGGGATCGTAGGAAGTATGGGCCTTATATTTTTATTGGTTGGATTGGATCTTACAAGTTCAAATCAATGGACTGTTGACCAAGAAAATCATTGGGCTCAGAGTTCCTTTGTGACCAAATCCACACTGATGCTCCTTAACATGCCCAGGTTTGCAAGCTGACTTTAATGTTTGTTCATCAACACAATCTCTTAAAGGCAATATTAGAGGTGTCAATTTGGCCCCTGACCCCAAACCCAGCCTCATTGGCCCCCTAATTTAGCCCCAAATATTTCAGCCCCCTATTAATGGGGCTTTTTTTAGCCCCAACCCACATTTTCAATTTTTTAGTGGGTTGGGGCCAGGGTTTTGTGGGTTGGCCCCCAATTTTTTTGATCATTCTTTTCCTACTACTTACACCTCTTTTTCATTCTTTTACCCCATTCCTCTTCTCCATCACTCTCACCACCACCTCATTCTCTCTCTCACCACAACCATCACCACCATCACCATCTCCCACTCACCACCACCACCACCTCCTTTTTCTTCTCACCACCACCACCACCACCACCACCACCATCACTACCACCTCCTTTATATTTTTAAAACATAAAACATCTTTCACTAAAAAATATTCTTATTAGTAAAAAATACTTTTAAACATCATTTTAATATATTTTTATACTTCATATTTTTTATTTATATTTTTAATATCTGTAAATGTATAAATATAATATATATATAGTTATATAGAATATAAGAGTTATAATATATATATATATATATATATATATATATATATATATATAAATATAAATATAAATATATATTTATATTTAAATATGGAGGTGGTGCCGGGGCGGCTCTCCGGCGGCCCCACGGCGGCGCTTCGGCGACCCCACGGCGGCCGGAGGTGGCACTCCGGCGGCCACCACGGCGGTCGGTGGTGGCTGATATATATTATATAATATTATATATATATATATATATAAATATATATATATAGTTTCTGAATTTGAAAAAAACGGAAAAACTGAAATTTATTTTTTTTGTTAAAAAGTATTTTTATAATTATCCAATGAATTTAAAAAATATATTGGATGGATCACAACCATCCACAAAATTAAACAAAAAATTAAGGGCCTTGGGGCTGGCCTTGGCCCACTGGGGCTTGGGGCCAAGTGGGCTTATGAAATGTGGCAACTGTATACTCAGTTATTATGATATTGTAGGGTCGGAACAAAATTAAGATGAGAAAGGCATACTTATGACTAATTTCATATTTACAATCAGAAACATCAACATGCATGCATAGCTAGAAACATAAACACAAACAGAAGCAACCATTAAAAGTTAAAACAAACAACATGTCACAAGTACCCTGGTTTAATCCCCAGACAACAGACAGAAATCAACTTCAGTAACTAGCAAGCACCACATCATTTCCCACACAAAAACACATAACTTTGAGGAAAGACAGAAGAAATCTTCACTAGTATGGTTCCATTTCCATCATAATTCATAACCACACACCTGCAACAAAGACAAAATGAGTAGAATTGGTATACATTTATACAAAATGAGGGGAAAATTGATCTTAAATGAACTGATTTTGAAGTGATTTATGTTAGTATACATTTATACAAAAGCAAGTTGAAAACAAATTTGAGGCTAAAAATCAAGTTTCGAGAAATTCTAGCTTCTAGTTAGAATCTATTCTTGGGGAAAACTAATTCTAATTGACAACACTCAAACATGTCAAAATCAAATAAAAGGAATCCCCGGTAAATAAGACACACAAGAAGAAAAACAATGGGTACCTTAATCGCTGTTGCTCCAATCATCATTAGCATCACTTTCATAATCACACTCACCGTCACTGTGACTCTCACTATCACTATCACTGCTGCTGTCATAAGAAACCTCATCCTCATTACATTCACTTACATTTTCATATTCATATTCACAATCACTCACCCTACTGCTGCCTTCTTCATTATGATCATCACCACTGTTTTTGCCATCTTCATAACCACTGTTATATCCATTCTCATAGCCCTTTTCATAGCCTTTTTGATATCCATGATCATAGCTTTTTCCTTGCTGTTTCTGGTCCTTCATTTTCCCATTATTATGGTTCCCTTCCTTCTTCTCTTCTTTTACCTCTTCGTTGCTCTTACCCTTTAGCTGCTCCTCGCGCTTTGAACCTTCCACACGCTTGTAATCATCCCACCAAGGACATGCCATTCTTTCACAGTTTTTGACTGAGTATATAAGCAATATTGCAAAAGAGAGCACTGAGTACTTAGTGCTACTTACAAGGAGGGAAAGAGAAGTGAATGAAAGTAACTATGAAGGAAGCTTTGTAACTAAAAGCTATGAAGAAGCATGACTTGAATTGATAGAAATTATCAAACATTTTTAGGAAAAACAATTACAGAAGCACCAAGGGAAATGCCATAGCAGTACACACTTTTGCAAAAAGAGAAATGTCACGATATACATAAAAATAAGGATTTAATTTATATACACTGTCGGTGTATAAATATTTTACACCATCGACCAATTACAAGTTGACATATTATTAAAAAAGTGAGTTAACTAGTAACCATATTTTTTTTTGGTAAAACAAGGTATCCTCCACAGCGACTATAGAGACTAATCCTTCGAGGTATCTGAGACCCATTTAAGGCGCACCGGCCAGGGATCGAACCCAGGAACAAATGGTTAAGGGACTCAAGTAACCATCTTATATATCAGCCATACCATGAGTTGTTATTGGTTGTGGGTGTAAAAATATTTATACCAAGAGTGCATAGCAATTAAACTCTAAAAATAATACCTAAAATAACACTACATTTCAATGCAGATATCCCATTCTTTGAATCCGTTCAGGAAACTCCAACCACTCTTTCTTAAAAATGTAGGGTATATTATTATTAAATTATTAATACAAGTAAAATGCATTTAAAATTTATATTGAGGCCCCGGAAAACAAACATCAAGGTAAAAGGAATATGAGAATTTGGGGTATCCTAACTCCTAAAAAAATCACCAGTCGTTCATTCTCTCCATATTTACTACCAATCCAAAATTTCACACTCAAAAACAGATTCAAAGCATTAAAAAGAATTTGGACCATAACATGATCAGAATTATATATGATCATTAAGAGAAAAAGCCTGATTTAATTAATGATTTAGAAGCAGAACAAAACATTATTTCCTCCTATTAACAAACAAGATATCAGAATTCAGAATAAAGCAACATCCAAGTCAAAAGAAAATACTAATTAACCACAAAAATTACATTTAGAATTTCACCCAAGCCTTACAAGTTCTCAAGACATTAACGAAATCCATAAAAGGAAAGAAATAGAGAAATATCGATGTGAACATATACAATACATTGGCCAATTGGAATGGAAATCAAACGTCAAATTAACAAAATCTACCAAGAAAATGAAAAGAGTATACCTGCAAATCTGCAATTGGAGTGGAGAATGAAGATCACAACAGTAAAATTGAAAAACGATAGCTTTTAGGTTTTTACCTATTGGAATTGGTGGTGAAAACAGACGAGTAGTGAACTGAAGACGCAACGCAACTTCACAATGTAGAAAATGTCTGAGAGAAAATGTGTTACTTGAGCCGGGTTAGTTATTTTTTACCGGTTTCCTTGGGATATTTTCTGTTTTTATTTTCATTTTCATGAAAATAAAAAATAAGTGAGAAAAATCAAAATATGTTACATGGACCAGGTTGAGTCAAAAAAAAAATGTTACTTGGACCATGTTGTTTTTTACCTATTTTCTTGGGATATTTCTTTTATATTTTGACTGAAATTAAGATAGAAAATATGTGAGGAAATATGTTTGTTTTAGTTTTTGAGTAAAAAAAAATTTTGTTTTATTTAGTCTTAGAAACTATTTTTGGAGAAAATAGTTACAAAATGAAATGTCAATTGAAATCCATGGAGTTGTCAAATGTTGGCAAAACAAATTAATAGAGCATCTTTATCGTTGTTAACTAAAACAGAAAGTAACTCTAATAAATGTTCACTATAAGAACTAAACATTGAATGGCCTTAGTCTTAGGACACATTGTTTATCGCTTAATATTATTTGCTGGACAATATACGAGGAATCTAAACTAACATTATAATATGATTTTTTTTCTCTCTCAAGCAAACCATAAAATATGGTTAAAAAGAGAGCGAAAACAAGAAATCTTAAAACGATACTAAAGAAGAAGAAAATGAAATCTCGCAGACTTAAATTGGAAAAAGATAATCCTTATAAGACGTAAAATTAAAACTTATTAATCCTTCAAAAACCTTAGCCTTCAACAAAATAACGCTGGAAGGACATTGTTCTTTGTCATATCATGAACAAGCGTCTCCTCTACCGTAAAGCAACCAATGTAAGAATGGCCAACCAATGTCTCTGCTATTGACACAATTCTTCACCACTTGACACAATTCACACTTTCGAGTGACTATCTCCACGAACGTCTCTAAGATTTAATCTTTCACCACTCGACACAATCATTCTTTAAGCCTAAGCGAACACACACACTCACACTTTCGAGTGATTATCTCCTTTCACAACTTATGACCAACGTTGTTTTCCTACTTTTTTGTCCTACTTCGTGCCTGATCTTGCAATCATAACAATAGTTTTGTTTTCTTTCCCATCCTCTCAATCCCAACACAATAAATCATATCTTTGTTTTTTGGCTAAATATATATTTTGGCCATTTATCTTTGGGGTTGTGGTCACTTTGGCCCTTTATCTTTTTTTTTTCTCATTTTAGACCCTCGAGTTTTTTGTGTGTGTCATTTTGGCCCCTGCCGTTATGTTTATGTTTTTTTAGGCAAATTTTTAAGGACGAAAATGAAATCAATTAAAAACATAAGGGCCCAAAATAAAATCAATTAAAAACATAAGGGACTAAAATGAAATCAATTAAAAACATAAGGGACCAAAATGATAACGGCAGGGGCCAAAATGACACACACACAAAACATGAGGGTCTAAAATGAAAAAAAAAAAGATAAAGGGCCAAAGTGACCACAACCCCAAAGATAAAGGGCCAAAATATATATTTAGCCTTGTTTTTTTTAACATCAAACCCATATCAAACCCAAAATATGAGTTTGATGTTAAAAACAAAGATATATTATCAATTCACAATTAAAATTGCTTTTTTAGTAGCAATCAACAATGTCAATATGAGCATCAATATTGTTAGTAGATCTATCCACTTCATAAAGTAAGTGTATATAATTCTTTTATATCCAACAACATTAACAAAAGGAACAAAAAAGTTATTTTTTAGTTAAAAAAAACACCAATACTATAAATAAGCGAATTTACAGTATAAAGTTTTTCAAACACAATACCGTAAATAGCATATATATGATATGGTGTTATAAAAACATCATATCGTAAATCCACTATTTACAATATAGTGTACATACGTAAATAACATATTTACGACATGGAATTTTCAAATTACATACTGTAAATAATGTATTTATGGTAAAAGGCGGGCATTATGCTTACTGTAAACTACAATTCACTATTTTTCCGGGACATATTATGTAACACCATAAATTTTAGCCGACAATAAAATCCAAGACACTACGTTTTAACCAATCAGAGGCATGCAATTAGGACTTGGAATAATAATATGGAATAATAAATATCCATAAATGACTCAGCGAATTCCTCAACGGTACCTCACTATCCATATACTCCCAGTGTCTTTTAATCTATTACCGATAACGCATCCTGTAACACCCCAATTTTTTTCCTTACTAATATGTCTATGTATCTGTGTATATATGGGATGACTTGTCGTGTGTTTGTTTTAATTATTAGATACTTAAATGAAATGTTATTATATTTCTTAAAATTTTAGTTATATATTATAACTATTAAATATTAGTTAGAGTTATTTGTAGTGATATATATAATTATAGTTTAATATTAAAATAGTTAGCAGTCATGCTAATAGTTTAAAAACAAATGAAATAAAAGAAAAGGGGGGAGGCTTATGTGAAAGGCCAGCTTGAAAAGCTAAGCTATCTTTTGTTTAAAAAATAAATATAATAAAAAAAAAGTATGAATACAAAGAAAATAAATAAAATACGCCATATTCAAATACTCCTTCAAAAACAAATCGACTACTATTTCCCATATTCAAATACTTCATCTCTCCATCATTGTAATTCCTTAGTTCCCCCCATTATTCAATTCTTAAAGAAAAAGTTGTTGCACAGTATACAAAATCCAACTCATCCACGATAGCAATTTGATCTCCTGCAATTTCTGTTCAGCTGCCATGGGTGTCAAAATAGTTGGATCGGATCGATATATATTTAGATTATAATGAATGGATTAGGGAAATCCATTTAAAAATTTAAATCTAATAGAATTGTACCAAAAATATCCAATCCAATCCATCCAATCCATTCATTAACAACTTTTTTATGGATGGATATCCAATCCATCCACTAAAATCTTTAAAACATAAAAAAATCTTTTAATAAAAAAAATATTTTTATGAAAAAAATTATATATTTTTTAATAGGCAGCAATTTTTTTTTTATATATATATATATATATATATTTATTTTTTTTGACAGCATATATATATAATTATAAATATTGTTAATATATAAATATATTATATATAATATAAATATATATTTATATATGTGGTGGTGGCAGGAAGCGGTCAGTGCGGTGGTCAGTGGCGGCGCTCCGACGGCTGGCGCGGTGGTTGGCGGCGGTGCTCCGGAAGCCGACACGGTGGTAGGCGGCGGTGCTCTGGCGGCTAGTGCGGTGGTCGATGGCGGAGCTCCGGTGGCCGGCGGCTGCGGTGGTGGCTGTTTTTATTTTAATATATATATATATATATATATATTATAAAATTTCTGATTTTTTTTTAAAAAAAATTTGGAAAATAATAAAATTTAAAACTGAAAAGTATTTTTTAATTTTTTTTTTGTAAAAATGTATTTTTTATAATTATCCAATAGATTTTGATTTTGTACTTATTGATAAACCATTGGATTTAAAAACCTAATGGATAGATCACAACCATCCACAAATCAAGTGGATGGATCCAATCCAATCAATTAATTTTTTTTTGTAACGGATGGATTGGATGTATTTTACTATGGATGGATTGGATATCGAGTTGACAAATGAATCCTTTTGACACCCCTGTGAGACTCTTTTTCGATCATTCCTTCTTCTTATCACTCCGTTTACGCACTTAATGTTTTAATAAATATTTAACATTAGGTTTTGTACACCACATAATTTTACAGTCGGGACTTCGTTAGCTCAAAAAACTCGTCACGGAACAATTTAAATGTGGACTCGTTCGTTATATCGACTGCTGTGTCAGAATTCCTTTTAATTTTGTAGCGTGCAAGATCGTCTGACTAGGTATGGGGGATTATCTTTGGGTTGTAGGGTATCATTAAGGTTGTAGGGATTTTCATTAATCCCTTGAACACCTAACTAAATATGCATATGGCCTCGTACAAACAAGGTCAACACCTAAGAGACTGTTATAAAGCATGTGATTAATAAATCAACTATAAATAATGTAGTTCGTGATCCTAATTGAGACTCTTGAATGTTGACCAATATATGCTTAATATTCATGTTTGCTTGATTGTTGTAAATTGTATTTTCTTTTTTATTGTATTTGATCTGTTGTAATTATATTGGTACAAATCAATTGAATTGAGCTGTTTGAGTGTCTTGTCATCTATTGAAATTAGGACATGAGTCATGAGTTAATGATTTGTAAGGTTCGCCTTTATAAATATAGAATCATGTCACTGACATAAGGAATGATTTAAAGAGCCAATAAGTATTGTAAGATTTAATGTTTAAAAAATATTGTCTGCTTTATAAGGAGACAAAATAATAAAATTAGATTTAGTTATTAAATTTATATGAATATTTTGATGTTTTAATATTTGAATAAGAAATGAATACTATTGGTGGATTTAAGAGTATAAAGAATTATATGGATTTGAATAACGAAAGGTGCGAGTAAAACGTGTGTCATTGTTACTATCTTCCTTATACTATGTGATATATGATTATGTCTTGATATCTTTGTGATGAGCTACCTAGCCTGTAATAGGTGAGAATGGTGCTCAGGTGATACTGTGACTACACTGTGATTGTGTTTGTGATATGTGGTTGTGCGTGTTGTGATATGGTGTCCTTGAGTCTGCGTCACCTAGCATGTGAGAAGCAAGAATAATAATCAAGTCGTTTTATGGCAAACCTAGTATCTTTGAGTCTGAGTTACCAAGCCTGTGAGAGGCGATTCGGTATTCAAGTGATACCATAGTTGACCTAGTGTGGTTGAGTCTCAGTTAGCTAGCCCGTGAGAGGCAACTAGTGTCTCCGAGTCTGAGTTACTTAGCCTGTGATGAGAGGCAATAATGGTGTTTAAGTGAAATATAACTCACTTAGTTTCATTGAGTCTGAGCTACCTAGCCCGTGAGAGGTGAAGATGGTGCTCAGTTGCTATGGTGTTTGGTTATGTGTCATTGAGTCAGAGTCATCTGGCCCTGGGGTGAAACAAAGATAATTCTCCTTTTTTTTTTCTTGAGTCCAGGGAGAGACATTCTTGTGTTTGCAGTATGAGACATGCGCAAAAACTTATTGCGTTAAAACCACACTTAGAGCAAGTGTGCTCTATCGCAGAAGTAGTATAAAAGATTATCGTCTCCACAGGCATTAACTAACAAGTACCAAATTAATCAAGATTATTTATTGTTTAAACGAACAAATAGTTTGATGATTATAGAAACAAAATAAAAATAATTAAATAGAAAGAATTAAAATGCAAAGTCTAATCAATGGAGAGAGGCCTAGGGTCACAGTTTCACTTGCAAGCTTCGATTTCCCTATGTCTAATTCTACATGAATTCCTTTATTTTATTTAATTACCAATTGATGGCCGAAATTGGCAAGTGTACCAAATCGTCGCAAGTAATATTAAAACGGTAAGACCGAGTGTCGAACTCAAGGATCGAATGCAAATGCCAATAAACGTTAACAACAACTAAACGAACAAAACTGAACCGAAGTTTGAGTGAAATTGTAAAGTAACGAGAACTTTTATAGTAAAGACAATAAAATGTTTTTGTATTTTTAATAAAGAACGAAGAACACGAAGTTTACAAGATGATAAAATAAGTTAGGGATGAACTTCCATTGGTTTCACACTATTGCAAACTGATTTAATAGAGACAATGATCCCCTCTTTCACTTTGTTATCAAACCCACAACATTAATTAATCCCTAATTCCTTAGGCAACTAATCATTTGTTCACAACTAAAAACCCTAATTCCTTAGGTGATTATAGATGACAACAAGCATTAGAATCAAGGGTTTGCAAGATACAATAACTAAAAGGTTATTCCTAAGCTAAGAGTTGAAGGTATTCAATCTCAAGGATTCACGTATAAAATTTCCATTCCATAAATGAACCATATATCATTCCATGGTTGATCAAATCATGAAAAGCATTAAAAACAGAGATTAAACACACAAAGTAGGAGAGAATATGACATTAAGAACAAACAAAATCAGTTACAATAGTGATTCGCCAATACTCATTCATCCCTAACCCAAAGAGATTTAGCTAGACATAGTAAAAGGGGAAAAACAGAGGTTACAGCAAAATGAAAAAGATGAACTCATTTGAAGCTCCAAATCTTGTTCCCAAGCCTTGAATCTTCAATAGAGGATGAATGGAGAGAATCTTCAATAGAGGATGAATGGAGAGAGTATTTTCGAATTCTAGGGTTTTCAGCCGTCTAAAAGTGTGTTCTACAGAATGAAAACGCGCTATTTATATATTCCAGCGCAGCAGACACTGTTCACTTTTGCTCATAGAACCACGTGGATCGCTTTCGCTCATAGAACCGCGTGGATCGCTAGCGCTCATAGAACCTCGTGGATCTATAGTCATTCCTTTTAATAGATCAAATAGCCCTTTTTGCTGCATTATTTCCTTTCTTAAATCGCTCCAGACTTCACCCCTTGCCTTCATACTTTGTTTTACAACTCGATCTAGTTCCCGTGCCCATAAAAACAAAGAAAAACCGACATAACCACTAAACAAAAACTAGATTTACAAATTCACAAAATCTGCTCAAACTTTACTGGTTTTCATTAAAATCTTCATTCAAAACACGGTTTTTAACATTCGAAATAAGCATGTCATATGGATTTATCACAACCCCAAACTTAAATATTTGCTTGTCCTCAAGCAAACTCAATGCAAAACAAGGGTTGGAGAAAGATTACTAGATGTGACTCCAATGTGCAAAATCATTCCTAGCTCAAAATCAATTAGCTTTTCACAGTTGTCAATGAGTGACCTAGCATGCATTCTTGTATCCTAAAATCAGTAATTCAAACTTCCCAAATTAGAATCTCAAGCAACACATCATACAATCATCAATTGTGCTCAATTTCACTCAAGTTCCTCACCTATAAGTGTTTCTCTCTCTCGCTCTCACACAAGTGTTTCTCTCTCACACAAGTGTTTGCAGGGTAATACACTCTATCACATCACAAGCAACACACTACCATAGGCTTGACATAATTCTACAACAAGCAATCGCACACAAATACTACACACATCATGAGGACTTATTAAAGGTTGTAATGGGGCTTGGGTAAGGAAGGATAAATTTTGGAATCTAGGCTTTCTTGATTAGAATTGAGAGATGTCATTTTCACTTTTGAACATTTCCTACGCTTACCAACTTCAACAAAGAATTTCCCCCAAAATAAAATTGAGCTTGTTATTTCTTCTATATGGTTTGATTTGATTTGATTTCTTTTTCTCTTTTTTTTTTACTTTTCCCTTTTTCTTTCTTTTTTTTTGAAAGAAAATAATATACTTTGGAAAGAATATAAGAAAGAACATCATATACTACTTTTCGTATACCACCCCAAACTTGAACAATTGCTTGTCCTCAAGCAACCCCAAACTTAATTTGCAACCCCAAACTTAATTTTTGAGCTTCAAGTTCAATTGTGACTATAGATCCCTCAATTCCAAACAAGTGGGACACTTGGTTTTTCAGATAATGGCTTGTAATGAGGGTAATACTCCAAAAAAAAGGTCTAAGGCTCAAATGGGCTATGCAAAGGTCAATAATAAAGGGTAGACTTTTTAAAGCTCTAGCTGTAGAAAAACAAAAAGTCCTCAAACACGTGTGTGTGAGAATAAGCAATGCAAAAGTAGTCAAGAACTAAGTCAAGTTCTGAAGATTATCACAAGCAATAGAAACACTCAAGAATAAATTTAACTGTTTGGCTCAAATACTCACATGCTAATTATGATAGGGCATTAAACACAATGAATCAAGTAATCAAATGTCACAAGACATTCCTCTAAAGATTTTCATCCAAGAGATTTAGAACAACAAGGCATGATCAGTCCCATTTAAACTGGTTCATAAAAATTTAAGAGCACAGCATCATAGGGTCATTGAAAATACAATCCAATAAAAATTATCCATAAAGGTGCACCACTCACCACAAATAAGAAACAAGATCAAAAACCTTTGGAGTAGTGCAACTTTTGGATCACATGCCATGAGCAAAGTTTGTTTCAGAAACAGAACAAGTGCCAGGTAAAGACAGTTCAACAAAATAGTGAGAAAGGTAAAGATAAAACAGAGAAAGAAAAGAGAAGAGATAGACTCCCTTGCATGGGTTGCCTCCCATGAAGCGCTTCTTTAACGTCACTAGCTTGACGGTTGATTGGTTCTTCAATTTGGCTCTGGTGGAGGACTCTGCTTCCCAGGTTCCTCCTTCAGTGCTCCATGGGTACATTTTCTTTTAAGCTTGAGTTTCCATTTCCTAGAAGTTGCATGAGGGAAATAGAATGAAGGATCCCCTGACATAGGCACAACTTCTTTTTCCATGGTATCACACCCTTCTTCAACATCTTTTGACACAACAAGAGTATTCTCAAGAGGTGAGTGGGAAGCTTGATCTTGAATTTCTTTTTCAATTGTGGGATCAAGCATCTCCACACAGTAACACCCTTCTTTTCCCTTTTTAGGGCCCATGGCCTTGAGCACGTTGAAAGTCACGAATTCATCTTCGACTTTTAATGTCAAAGTTCTATCCGCCACATCAATTATAGCTCTACCAGTAGCTAGAAAAGGTCTACCCAAAATCAACGGGATGTCATTGTCTTCTTCCATGTCAAGAACTACAAAATCCACCGGAAAGATGAATTTGTCAATTTTCACAAGGACATTTTCAACTACACCATATGGATGCTTCACCGAACGATCAGTTAGATGCAAAGTCATCATGGTGTTCTTTATCTGACCAATCCCCAATTTTTTGAAAATGGAGAGTGGAATTAGACTGATACTCGCCCTTAGATCACACAATGCCTTCCCAAAAGTTCTATCCCCAATAGTACAAGGGATAGAGAAACTTCCAGGATCTTTGAGTTTTTGTGGAAGCTTTCTTTGCAAAATTGCACTGCATTCCTCAGTAAGCATGACTGTCTCCTCATCTACGATCCTCCTTTTCTTTGAGAGGATTTCTTTCATGAATTTGGCATATTTGGGCATCTGTTCAAGAGCTTCTGCAAAAGGAATGTTAATTTGTAATTTTTTGAAAACATCTAAAAACTTACCAAACTGTTTTTCATCTTGCTCCTTCTTCATTCTCTGAGGGTAAGGTAGCTTGATGATTGGCTGTGGAAGCTTAGACTCCTCTTGCACCTTATAAGGTTCATCAACACCCACAAACTGCTTCTCATTATGCTCCTTCTTCAGTCTTTGAGGGAAAGGTAGCTTGATATATAATTGGTTTTGGCAATTTTGGCTTCTCTTTTACATTAGAACTATTGTCAACACCCACATGAGCTTTGTCACCAGACTCAACCACTTTTTCTGAACTCTTCTTTGCTACAGCTTCAATTGTTTTGCCACTCCGTGTGGTTATAGCATTCACTGTTTCACCACTCCTTGGGTTAGGAATAGTGTCACTTGGAAGAGTGCCTGGAGGTCTTTGTGCAACTTGCTTGGCCAATTGACCCACATGAGTCTCTAGATTTCTGATGGATGCCTCTTGATTTTTAGAACTAGCTTCTAGACTTTTGAAACCTGCTCTTGTTTCCTCCATGAATGAAGAAGTTTGTGCAGCTAGTCCCTCAACTTCAATCTCCCAATCTGCTTTCTTTTGAGGAGTGTTTTGGCTTTGCCCTTGATCCTTCCAAGAGAAATTCGGATGACTCCCCCACCCAGGATTGTAAGTGTTGGAAAATGGATTATTCTTGACGAAAAATATCTTCTCTTGGATTGGTAAGGGAAGTCCATAATTCTGATTAAAATGTGGACCTTCACAGTAGTCACACTTCAAACTTGTCGCAGCATTTACTTGAGCAGAATGGTGCTGCAAAGAATTCAACTTTAGAGCTTCCATTCCCTTTTTCAGTTCTTCCAACTGTTGAGTGATTATCTTCTGTTGAGCCAACCCGGCTGTCTGAGCATCTAAGTCAAGAAGACCTCTTCTAGATGTACCTCCTCTATCATGAGTCGCCAAGTAATCATTTGAAACCATAGCTTCAATTATTTGTCTTGCTTCTACCGCGGTCTTAAAATTTAAAGAACCACCGGCTGAGGCATCAATCATCATCCTGGCATTCGGTCTCAACCTAGTACAAAAAATTTGCATCTGTTGATGATCATCAAAACCATGATTCGGGCAAGCCTTCAATGTGATCTTGAATCTTTTGTAAGTCTCATAGAGTGACTCACCCTCTTTTTGCTCAAAACTGTTGATTTCTCCCATCTTCTTAATGAACATGGAAGGGGGGAAAAATTGTTCAAGGAACTTGTCTTCAAGATCATTCCAAGTGGTGATGCTACCTTCAGGTCGTGAATCAAACCACTCTTTGGCTTTATCTTTTAGGGAGAATGGAAAAAGCCTCAGTTCCTTAGCTTCATCAGTATTACCATCCACTATCACTGTTTCACATAGTTGGGAAAAATTGGTGAGATGCTTGTTTGCATCTTCACATGGTCTTCCACCTAATTGCATCTCCCTCAATTCACGGAACAGACCAGGATTGATCTCAAACCTATTAGCAGTCACCGGTTGATGAGCAATTGGAAATCTCTGCCTGTTTCTGTCACGATTTCCATAATCACCAAGAGTGCGTCTAACTGGAGGGTCGGCCGTCTCTTCAATCACACGAAACTCAAACAAGCGTTAAAGCAAAATGTGTAAAATAAGGTATAAAGCAAACGAAAAATAAAACTAACAACAAACTAAAATATATACGGGTTAGAATTAGTAGTTGCCTTCGAATTTACTAGTAAATGTAATTTCGATTCCCGGCAACGGCGCCAAAAACTTGATCGCGAAATTGGCAAGTGTACCAAATCGTCACAAGTAATAATAAAACGGTAAGACCGAGTGTCGAACTCAATGATCGAATGCAAATACCAATAAACGTTAACAACAACTAAACGAACAAAACTGAATTGAAGTTTGAGTGAAATTGTAAAGTAACACGAACTTTTATAGTAAAGAAAAAAAAATGTTTTTGTATTTTAAATAAAGAACGAAGAACACGAAGTTTACGAGATGATAAAATAAGTTAGGGATAAACTTCAATTGATTTCACACTATTGCAAACAGATTTAATAGAGACAATAATCCCCTCTTTCACTTTGTTATCAAACCCACAACATTAATTAATCCCTAATTCGTTAGGCAACTAATCCTTTGTTCACAACTAAAAACCCTAATTCTTTAGGTGATTATAGATGACAACAAGCATTAGAATCAAGGGTTTGCAAGATACAACAACTAAAAGGTTATTCCTAAGCTAAGAGTTGAAGGTATTCAATCTCAAGCATTCACGTATAAAATTTCCATTCCATAAATGAACCATATATCATTCCATGGTTGATCAAATCATGAAAAGCATTAAAAACAGAGATTAAACACACAAAGTAGGAGAGAATATGACATTAAGAAAAAACAAAATCAGTTACAATAGTGATTCGCCAATACTCATTCATCCCTAACCCAAAGAGGTTTAGCTAGACATCGTAAAAGGGGAAAAACAGAGGTTACGGCAAAATGAAGAAGTTGAACTCATTGGAAGCTCCAAATCTTGGTCCCAAGCCTTGAATCTTCAATAGAGGATGAATGGAGAGAGTATTTTCGAATTCTAGGGTTTCCAGCCGTCTAAAAGTATGTTCGGCAGAATTAAAACGCGCTATTTATAGAGTCCAGCGCAGCAGACACTGTTCACTTTCGCTCATAGAACCACGTGGATCGCTTTCACTCATAGAACCACGTGGCTCTATAGTCTTTCCTTTTAACAGATCTAATAGCCCTTTTTGCTGCATTATTCCCTTTCTTAAATCGCTTTAAACTTCACCCCTTGCCTTCACACTTTGTTCTACAACTCGATCTAGTTCCTGTGCACATAAAAACAAAGAAAAACCGGCATAACCACTACACAAAAACTAGATTCACAAATTCACAAAATCTGCTCAAACTTTACTGGTTTTCATTAAAATCTTCATTCAAAACGCAGTTTTTAACATTCGAAACACGCATGTGATATGGATTTATCGCCAATCTCTTTACTAAAGCTATTAATCCGTTTGGTCATTCGCGATTAATATTCTTTTTCCTAAATTAACCCTCGTTTGGTCATGCATGACTTTAAATTTAGGAAAAGCATAAAGAACAAAAAGATTGAATGATTGGAAGATTAAATTAAAGTTTGGTCATGCATTAATTATAGCCCCAAATATCCTATAGGTCCACCAACTAATTGCAGTACGGTCACTGATCAATTAATTGATTATGAACATGCAAATGTTGTCAATCCTAATTATGTGATAAAAGCAATAGGATAATATTAATTGAAATAAAAACTAAGGAATTCAAAGTATAAATTAAAACATAAAAAGTCTCTAAACTTGCAAGATCCACCTAAGACCCTAGAAGAGGATTTAGCTATCCATAGTGTTCAAGAACAATGAAATAAAACTTAGAGTCATGAATTACAGAGATAAAAATGACCTGGAATATAGAGAATTCTGATCTTGAATATTCAATCTCTGTTTCTGCTCCAAAGCTCTCTCACGGTGTCAAGAACGGTCACCTAAAACTCTCTATTTTCTCTCACTCCGCATCCGCGCTCTTCCTTACTTTGATGTGTATGTGCGGCTCTTGCTATCAATTACGGCTTCTAATCCATTCCCTTCTGCGGCTATCCTCCCCCTTTTAATTCATGTTGCAGCCCCTTTTGTAATTGAAGCTCCACCTAGGGTTGCGTGATTGCCAATCCTCTAATTCTTTTCCTCCAAGTTTTCTAATTGACGTCACTTTGCAAACTAATATTTCATGCTTTTGGAAAACTAATATTTCATGCTTGCTTTGATAATTCAAGCCCACACATAATACATATATATAGCTTTTTAGTGCCTTTAAAATTAAACTTTGATTCTTTTTATTTTTTTCTATCTTTCTCCAAAATATAGAGCAAATTAAGCAGTGATTTATATAATTAGTAATAATTGCTCTAAAAAGAAACCAAAAGTGTCTCTAAAAATGCACTAAATCAGAGTTTATCAATAGCATACCTTCGTGACACGTGATGATTTGTGATTTATGGCAATTTATGACTCGTGATTATCTTTTTGAAAAATTGATGTTTGTAATGTCTTGCTGGATTTACATTATATAAAGGTTCATCAATTTTCAACCTTTTACCTTTCCGTGAAAAGAATATGTAACCTAAAATTATTTTAAAATACACGTTGTTTCACACGTATGTTATTCAGTGAATTTTTGTTGTGCTTAATTAAATGGGACTAGTGTCTGCCTTAATGATTATATGGTGTCAAGCTCTGACTAGGTGCAATGTCGGGATGATGGGTTTTATTTAAATGTACATTTACTTAAACTGATTTAATTTATAAGACTCTGTAAATGTAAAGAAAGAATAATGCACGTGGTGTCTTTTTCCCGAGTGCGGATAAAATTAGTCAAATCGAATATGTAAATCTTTTCTAATTTTACTTTATTCACGTTATTTTATTTATTTCAAGAAGGCCCTCTAATTTTCCATAAATTTCTTTTATTAAATTATTTTTGGGAAATGGGTGTCACACATCCCATAAACGCCGTCGTCTTCCATTTTTCTAATGCTACAAACGTGCCGATCAGGAGCCCGCACCCAACATTTTGTTGAGCAAAACCTCAGGGCCTTGAGCATAGGTTCATGACACCACTCCCAAGTACATCACATAGTCCTTTAATTCATTTATATATATATATATATATATATATATATATATATATGTAAAGGATACTTGAACTACTTTTTAGTGTAAACTTCAAGTTTCAATTATTCACTTTGAAACAAATTATTATGGAGAATAAATAGTCATTACTTACTTTAATGTGGAAAAAACTTTTCATATTACCACATATTCCACTAAATATATAAAAGCAAAAGAGAGTTAATTGGTTAATTTAATGAATAATTTGGCTAATCTATTGTTCTATATTAGTCTAAAAATACTATGTTGCTGTCCCAAAAAAATATTACTTTGAAAAAATGTTATCTTATATTAAATAAATTGAAATGGATAAAAAAAAATTATTTGACTAAATTATTTCATAATATATATATATATATATTATAGTTAATTGAAAAAATAAAAAAATTAATTGAAAAAATAAAAAAAAAAAATAATAGCCATACCCAATGAATAAGCTTATTTTTTATAAAATTAATTGAAAAAATTAGTTAATTTAGTATAAGAATGTAAATGAATTGTAACACCCCGATATTTCTAATATGTAGATATACCGTAATGCACAACTATAATAAAAATCAGAGGACACAAACCCTGCTTAGATATTGAACGTACAAACTTTTTCCGAAGATAACATAAACTACTTCGGATTCATCCATCTTAGTTCCAAAATGTTACAACATCTGTAGGAATACAACTTAGGTGTTCATTATCATTAACAGAAATTTAAAGCGGTTTATACAACTCATAAACAATACAAGTCATTCAACCCTAACAGATAAACAGGAAAGATAACAGATAACTCCAAGGCTACACTTCTTTGGCACCATCCGCAAGCACGTCACCTACTCATGTCGCTTACTCTTTTTCTTTCCCTGTTTCTCTGTAAAAAAACAACAATGATGATTGGGTGAGACAACTTGTCTCAGTGAGTTCTACCGTGCCCCCTCACTATCACTCGGTTTAATTTATAAAACCGTTGCAACATAGTTATATTTATAAGCTATTTGCGTCAATATATACCTAGCCCATTACTGACTGTGCAAAGCCCACAATCCCGGTAAATGAAGTGCTATTATATATTTTTAGGCCTTGTTAATTAATATATAATTACAAGCTTTTCAAATGAAACATCGACTGTGCAAAGCCCACAATCCCGATGAGTCGAGAACTTAACTTAGCATAAATCGGCTGTGCAAAGCCCACAATCCCGATAACCCACGTTAGACCATACCATAACGTTTCAGGGCCTAGGGTGAGGGCTCATGAATACACCAAGATATCGTCTATGAAGACAACCACAAACTGATCCAAGTAGGAATGAAAAACTCGGTTCATGTAATCCATAAAAACAGCTGGAGCATTGGTTAGTCCGAAAGGCATCACCACAAACTCGTAGTGTCCATACCTCGTACGGAAAGCGGTTTTCGGAATATCTAAGGCCTTCACTCTGATTTGATGGTATCCCGATCTTAGATCAATTTTGGAGAATATTTTAGCGCCTCAAAGTTGGTCAAGCAGATCATCTATCCTTGGCAACGGATACTTATTCTTGAAGGTAATCTTGTTCAATTGACGGTAGTCGATACATAATCTCATACTTCCGTCCTTCTTCTTGACTAGCAACACCGGAGCACCCCATGGAGAAGCACTCGGTCGAATAAACTTCTTGGAAATTAATTCCTCAAGTTGGGACTTCAATTCCTTCAGTTTGAGAGGAGACATCCTATAAGGTGCTATGGATATTGGCCCTGCACCAGGCGCCAAATCTATAGAGAATTCTACCTCTCATTCCGAAGGTAAAGAGGAAACTTCCTCGGGAAAAACATCTAAGAATTCATTAACAACTTGAACAGACAATAAATCCAAAGCAGCTTCAGTTGATGTAGATAAAATAACAACAAAAGCTTCCGCACCTTGGAATAGAGACTGGCTGGCTGAAGCGAACGAAATAACACCGTCAGTTGCAGGCGGTTCATGTCCCGCTACTTCAGAAGGAAACTCAATTGCACGATTGAAGCAGTCAATAGTAACGAGATTGAAAGTCATCCAATTCATTCCCAAAACGATCTCCATCCCCCTCATAGGCAAACAGATAAAATCAACAACGAATTCTCTGCCTCCTATGGTGAGTAGACAATTAAGGCATAAGGATTGGGTTCAAACACGCCCCTTTGCGGCAGTAGGAATGGTTATTGGTTCGGATATAGGAGACACTTCTAATCCTAACCGTTCAGCACACGCTTCGGAGATAAAACAGTGAGTAGCGCTAGAATCATACAATATATTAACAGATTGATGGAAAATAGAACCTGTACCCCTGATGAGATTATCCTCTGGTGTGATGGTATGAGCATCTAAGGTGTTGACTCGAGCCTGCCTTGGAGCATCAGGAGACTCCAAGAAAGCTGTCCTTGCCGGGAAATTATTAGCATAATGGCCTGCCTCCTTGCAAAAGTAGCAATGATTTGGTCCAGCTTGGCATCTACCTCTGAATCTTCTTACAGATAGAACACTTATTAGATCTTGTAGAGTCAATTGTCTGCACTTGATTTCCTTTATCGGAGTTACCCCTTTGTCTAGGGTTGGAAGAAGTCGATTCATTACCCCTTCGTTTTTCCTTCCAAAAATTCCTCTTCTCAGCATACATCCTCTTCAGGTCATCTTCAGCAATGTGTGCTTGTTGCACTAAAGTGGGATAACTGGTCATAGTGTAGGAACTAAGAACTTGGTTCACATCACCCCGAAGACCTTGTCTAAACATAGTCATTTTCCAACGGTCGTTCGTAGAAGTCGTTCCCAGTTCATAGAATTGAGACAATCTCTCAAACTTAGCCGCATACTCCCCAACAGACATATCTCCTTTCTTCAAACTGACAAACTCCATCAGCTTAGCAAGTCTCTGGGCATCACGGAAATAGTGACCGAGGAACAACTCCTTAAAGTTAACCCAATTAAGAGGTGTTCCTTGGGTTTGGAGCATTCTTCTGGAATTAGTCCACCAGGTATGTGCATATTCATCTAGAGCGTTGGCAGCGCAAATTACTTTTTATTCCTCAGAGCATTGAAATGTCACAAAGATTCTGTAACATCCCCTAATTAGCTAATTTGATTTATTTAAATTAGCAAAGAGATTAAGGTGAATTATTAGCTAAATGGAAAATTTAGCACAAGAGGTTATCCTATTATGTGATGTAGAAATAAATAAAAAACTATATTAATGCATAGTTAAAAATATTATGGTAAGTTAATAGGATTTGACTAAGCTCATTAGATTAGGCCATGTCATAATATATGAAGTGAACAATTTGCTGAAGGGTATAGTGGTCTTTACACATAATTAAAGGAGGGGCAATTCTGTCATTCCCTATTTAAGTGACCAGCTGAAAAAGTTTCCCCCTTACCCCTCTCATTGTGGAGATTCAGAAAAAACTGAAGTGAGGAACCAGAGATAGAAAGGAGGAGAAGTCGAGAGAGAGAGAGAGAGAGGGTGGAGGAGAAGAGAGAAGCCAACCCAAACCTTCATGCATGTGGAAACTAATTACACCAATCTTCACCATTTCTCATCCTCTTTCTATTGATACAAATTTCAGTATCCTTTCCTCCCTCTAGCTCAAATCTTAAATTCGAAATTATAGCTCCAAAGTTCTCAAATCTGGAAATCCTTACATGCATGTCACTTTGATGAACATTAGAGCTAGCCTAGGCCCTTAGAAGTCCCAAAGTTTGGTTCTGGAAACTCAATCATAAGCGGATTGTTGAGTGGAATGGTTGAAGGAAAGGTACAGTAGCTAAGATTCACTTGGGTTACTGTCCAAACACTTTCGGCTGACGGAATTCGCTAGAGGAGCGGTGGGAGAGTTCGTGTGTTCTTGGTTCGCTAGCATCCGTCAAAGTCTCGGTAGTTGCGTGATTCTCATCACGTTAGGTGAGTTCTATAACTCGCTTAGGGAATGCATGTGTTTTATGAGTCTCCACCTTTTTGAAAGCCGTTTTACCGAAAAGATTGTGATTTAAAATGTGAAGTTACTTGATTGATTGTTTAGATTGATTTGGGATTGCTATAATATACTGTTTTCAATGCACGTTTAAGTTTGGGTCTCGATCGGAAGAGAAATAAGAATCGGAATGGAACGGATTTACTCATGAAAAACCTATTTTCTGGAAAACTGATAGAGACGCACGGATCGTGCGCCCCCATCTGATACGACAAGAACTAGATTTTTAAACACGCACGGATCGTGCGCCTAGTCACACGGGTCGTGCGAATGTTTCTGGAACTCTCTACAATTTTAGTGAATAACGCACGGATCGTGCGCTTGGTCGCACGGGTCGTGCGTATCCTTCTGGAAATCCTCTACGAATTGTTCAATGACACACGGGTCGTGCGCCTATACGCACGGGTCGTGTGAGATTTTCTGACCTCCAATTTCAAAGTACCTTTTATCCATTCCGAATGATTCCAATCCTCTTCTAATCCATTCCCCATGGTTCCCCAACAAAGTAAAGATTGATATCATGGAGTTAATCATGTTTGATAGAACACTTGTGTGTTATGCATGTGACGAAAACCATACTTAGAGAACGCGTGAGAAAACAAGTCAAGAAATGTTAACGGACCTTGAGTCCAATCATGTTACTAACGAACTTCAAGTTCATCATGTCATGTAAGCTAATTGATTGTAAGTCTAGAAAGACATAAAAACTCTCAATTCATGTAAACACAAATCAAGTTACTTTCCCTCGGGGAAAGGTAGATGGTATACATTGTGTATATCAAGGATGACGATCCTCCAGTTATTAGCATACCTAGTTGAGGGGAGTCATGAATCCAAAGCTAGGACCCTAGCATTATTCGGATAGAATTCCGGATTGGGGTTTCCGTAGATATTGGGCAATCAAGATTGTCTAGCATTATATCTCGGGTTGTGCTAAGTTCATGTTAAAATATGATCTGTAGTCGCTTACTAGGGCTACATCAGGAAAAATCAGAAATGTAACAAGTAGTCGCTTATTAGGGCTACAAGTTACGAGTAAACATCATGAATTCACGTGCTCGCTTATCCGGGCCACGAGTTTAAAGCAAGGCATAATAAACCGTTAGAGTCGGTCAGGGGTCTCGATAGGACTCACTGAGATAATGTTTATCTCACCCTTCATATTTGTGGTTTTTACGGAGAAACAGGGGAAGGCCAAGGCAATAAAGCACGGTTAGCTGGTGTGACTCGAGGAGTCCGGAAGTTTATGTTTCTTGTTTAGGCCCTTGCCCTTTTGTAGTACTTTTGTTATCGGTTGTATAACTATCATGTATAAGTTATAAATCATTTCCGCTACTTTATGTTTTGAGTATTGAACACCAGGATCATGTACAAGTCTTAAGTTTTGAAACTTAAGCATTTTCAGGAAGTTTATGAGGTTCAGAGAACCATATGATATGTATTATCAAAAGTTTTAGATGTGTTCAATATTTCAATAACAGGAAGTTACTCTGATGTATGCCATTTAGTGCATTTCGGTGATTCTATATGTTAGAATTCATCGGAGTGTTACATTATGGTATCAGAGCAGTTCGACCTAGTCGGGCTTAGATTAGTTAGGGTGGTTTTGTCCCTTGAGTAACTCTGCCATTATGCTTCTTATGATGCTAAGAGACATTGAGACTGATCAACTTAATACTTGGTGTATCATTTGCAGAATTATGGCAGGAGGATCAAGGAACGCCCCACCAATCGATCCACATGCTGCTTGGATGCAGGGCATGATGGAAAGGCAACAAAAGATGCTGGAAGATATGGTAGCATTGCAGCAGAATGCTCAAGTTCAACCTCAGCAGGCCCCAGAGCCGCAAGTTAACCCCAGGCAAGTTTATTCAGAATTCCTGAAGATGAAGCCATCTGAGTTCAAAGGAGGACCGGTTGTCATGGAAGCCCAGCATTGGCTGGATGATATAGAGAAGATTTTTCTGACTATGCAAGTTACGGATGAGGACAAGTTAAGGTTGGCATCCCATATGCTGAAGGGAGAGGCTCACAACTGGTGGACTAATGTTAAGGCTATGATGGTGATTATGGGTACTCCCCAGACTTGGGAGCATTTCAGACAAGTGTTTTTGGAGCAGTTCTTTCCAACAGCAATGAGGTTCGAAAAGGAGAATGAGTTTTTAACTCTCACTCAAGGAAGTCTAACGGTGGGTCAGTACTCCGCCAAGTTTGAAGAGTTGTATCAATTCTTCGGTTTGGCTGGTTACGCCCCCAATGACAAGTGGAAGACCGATAGGTACAAGTATGGGTTAAGGGAAGACATTGCTCAGAGTTTAAGTTCCTTTGCATATACCAATTATGCGGCCATGTTCAGCAAGCTCATATAGCCGAAAGTGATTTGAAGAGGTTGTACGCAAGTAGGAAAGTATTCAATCAAAGTAAGAAGAATGTTGGATCATCCAACAATCAAATGGGTCCTAGGTACAACTCCAACAAAGGGAAGCAGGTTCAGTCGTCCAATTCACCAAGGTTCAGTGCATGCTCCAACTGTGGAAGGTACCATCAGGGTAAGTGTCAAGTGGGATCGACTCAGTGCTACTACTGCAAGAAGGAGGGACATTATGCTGCTAATTTCCCAAAGAAGAGAGGTCAGAAAGAAGGTGCCACTACAACGCACGGCAGAGTTTACACCTTGGATGCCCAGAAGGTCACACTGTCAGATAATCTACTAAGGGGTATGGGATCTCTTTTTAATAACTCCGTTAGTATTTTATATGATTCAGGTGCGACCCATTGTTTTATATCTCAAGTTTGTGTTGAACGGTTGGGACTAGCTTTAACTCCTTTGCCTCAACCAATCTCCATTAAGACTGCTGCTGAAGGTAGTATTCAGACCCAAGCGATATGTGGAAATTGTCTTCTATCCATTGGAGACAGGAATTTTGTGGTAGACTTCATTTGTTTACCAATGAAGGGCATGGACGTCGTCCTAGGAATGAGTTGGATGACGGTCAACCATGTGACTATAGATTGTTTCCGTCGAACTATCGGTTTCTCCTCCGAGTCAGTGGAGCTACAACCGCCCAATTCTGAAGCTGTTATTTCTTTCACTTCGGCCAGTAACTATCTGTTCCAAGGCGCAGAAGCTTATGTCAAGATGCTGTCTGCATCCACCGAGACAGGTCAGGATTTATCTTCTGTGCAAGTTGTTAATGAATTTCTTGATGTGTTTCCCAATGAAGTTCCTTCATTTCCTCCGGATCGTGAGGTGGAATTTTCTATAGAGTTGGTTCCAGGCACAGGACCTATTTCTATAGCCCCGTATAGAATGTCGCCGTTAGAGTTGAGGGAATTGAAAGTTCAACTAGAGGAACTAATTTCCAAACGGTTCATCCGGCCGAGTGCCTCACCATGGGGTGCTCCAGTGTTGCTTGTCAAGAAGAAGGACGGAAGTATGAGATTGTGTATCGATTATCGTCAGTTGAATAAGGTGACCGTCAAGAACAAATACCCTCTACCGAGAATTGATGATTTGCTAGACCAATTGAGGGGAGCTTCTGTATTTTCAAAGATTGATTTGAGGTCCGGCTATCACCAAATCAGAGTTCGAGCTTTGGACGTCCCGAAGACCGCTTTCCGTACGAGGTATGGACACTATGAATTTGTAGTGATGCCCTTCGGTTTGACCAATGCTCCAGCGGTATTCATGGATTATATGAATCGAATTTTTAATCCCTATCTGGATCAGTTTGTGGTAGTGTTCATTGATGATATCTTGGTGTTCTCGAAGACAACCGAGGAGCATGTGCAACATCTCCGAATTGTTCTGAACGTACTCCGAGAGAAAAAGTTGTATGCTAAGCCGTCCAAATGTGACTTTTGGATGCCCGAAGTTAAGTTTCTGGGCCATGTGGTATCTAGGACAGGTGTTGCAGTGGATCCCAGTAAGATCGAAGCTGTGGTAGACTGGGAGCAACCGTCTACGGTTACTGAGGTAAGAAGTTTCTTGGGATTAGCCGGGTATTATCGAAGATTTATCCAAGGATTTTCCCAGCTGGTCCTTCCACTCACTCGGTTAACTCGCAAGGGTCAGCCGTTTGTTTGGGACTCAGACTGTGAAAATTGTTTCGCGGAATTGAAGGGTCGTTTGACTTCTGCACCCATCCTGATTCTTCCAGATCCGTCCGTAGGATTCCAAATCTATTGCGACGCCTCTGGTAAGGGTTTGGGATGTGTCCTGATGCAGAATCAACAAGTAGTTGCTTATGCCTCCAGACAGTTGAAGCCGCATGAAGAGAATTACCCAACTCATGATTTAGAGTTGGCGGCGATTGTGTTTGCCCTAAAGATTTGGAGACATTACCTGTATGGGTCTCGTTTCGAAGTCTTTAGTGACCACAAGAGCCTTAAGTATTTGTTTGACCAAAAAGAGCTGAACAACAGACAAAGGAGATGGGTAGAATTTCTGAAAGATTATGATTTTGAATTGAAGTATTATCCTGGTAAGGCTAATGTTGTGGCCGATGCTTTAAGCAGAAAATCTATCCATACTGCAAAGTTGATGATGCACGAGATGTCTTTGTTGGAATCGTTCAGAGACCTTAATTTGAGAGTTAAGTCAAGAAGGAACAGGTTAGTGTTGAACCATATTCAGGTTTCGAGTTCCTTGAGAAATCGGATTCGCTCAGCCCAAGAGGGTGATGTAGAGCTGCGAGCACAGAAGAAGTTGCCGAACTACACCGAAGACGGTGATGGCGTAATTTGTTTTGATGGCAGAATCTGTGTGCCGAATGATGAGGATGTGAAGAGGCAAGTTTTAGAGGAGGCTCATAAGAGTCAGTTCTCAATACATCCTGGGTCTACCAAGATGTATCGAGATTTGAAGCAATTGTACTGGTGACCGGGTATGAAAGTGGATATTGCAGAGTTTGTGTCTCGATGCTTAACTTGTCAAAAGGTTAAGATAGAGCACCAGAAGCCAGGTGGCCAGTTGCAACCATTGAATGTACCTGAATGGAAATGGGAAAGCATATCTATGGATTTTTTCATGGGATTGCCACGGTCCCAAGCCGGAAATGATTCTATTTGGGTAGTGGTGGATCGCCTAACCAAGTCCGCTCATTTTATTCCAGTGCGTTCGAATCACAAGGTTGCTAGGTTAGCAGATGAGTATCTCAAGAGTATTGTGAAGTTGCATGGAATCCCTACAAGTATCATCTGTGATCGAGATCCCAAGTTCACATCTCGATTTTGGAGAGCATTGAATATGGCGTTGGGAACTAAGGTGTGTGTTAGCACCGCTTACCATCCACAGACAGACGGACAGACTAAGAGGACAATCCAGACGTTAGAGGATATGTTGAGGGCTTGTGTACTCGATAGTGGAGGCAGATGGGAGTTTCATCTTCCATTGGTGGAGTTTTCATACAACAACAGTTACCATTCTAGTATCGGAATGGCTCCATATGAAGCATTGTATGGAAGGAAGTGCAGAACACCATTGTGTTGGTGGGATGTAGGTGAGCAGAGATTGTTGGGACCGGATTTGGTCCGTGAGACTACGGAGAAGATCCGTCAGATAAGAGAAAGGATGAAAGCCGCGCAGAGTCGACAAAAGAGTTATGCGGATAAAAGAAGAAGGCCGTTAGAATTCGAAGAAGGAGACCATGTCTTTTTGAGACTTTCTCCAACCATCGGAACCGGTATTGCTTTGCGAGCGAAGAAGCTCAGTCCTCGGTATGTCGGACCCTTCCAGATTATCGAGCGAGTTGGGCCGGTAGCGTATCGCATTGCATTGCCACCAGAATTGTCCAGATTACATGATGTGTTTCATGTATCGCAGTTAAGGAAGTATATTCATGATCCGAATCAACCATTAAGTTATGAAGCGATTGACATCAGACCGGATTTATCTTATCAGCCTACTCCAATCAGGATCATCGAACGTGGCGAGAAAACGCTCCGAACGAGATCAATTCCTATTGTCAAGGTGCTTTGGGACGGTGCATCACCTGACGAAGCGACATGGGAAGTAGAGGAGATCATGCGGGAGAAATATCCTTATTTGTTCGAGTAAGGTACGTTTTGTCAATTTTGAGGACAAAATTTTAAAAGTTGGGGTGATTGTAACATCCCCTAATTAGCTAATTTGATTTATTTAAATTAGCAAAGAGATTAAGGTGAATTATTAGCTAAATGGAAAATTTAGCACAAGAGGTTATCCTATTATGTGATGTAGAAATAAATAAAAAACTATATTAATGCATAGTTAAAAATATTATGGTAAGTTAATAGGATTTGACTAAGCTCATTAGATTAGGCCATGTCATAATATATGAAGTGAACAGTTTGCTGAAGGGTATAGTGGTCTTTACACATAATTAAAGGAGGGGCAATTCTGTCATTCCCTATTTAAGTGACCAGCTGAAAAAGTTTCCCCCTTACCCCTCTCATTGTGGAGATTCAGAAAAAACTGAAGTGAGGAACCAGAGATAGAAAGGAGGAGAAGTCGAGAGAGAGAGAGAGGGTGGAGGAGAAGAGAGAAGCCAACCCAAACCTTCATGCATGTGGAAACTAATTACACCAATCTTCACCATTTCTCATCCTCTTTCTATTGATACAAATTTCAGTATCCTTTCCTCCCTCTAGCTCAAATCTTAAATTCGAAATTATAGCTCCAAAGTTCTCAAATCTGGAAATCCTTACATGCATGTCACTTTGATGAACATTAGAGCTAGCCTAGGCCCTTAGAAGTCCCAAAGTTTGGTTCTGGAAACTCAATCATAAGCGGATTGTTGAGTGGAATGGTTGAAGGAAAGGTACAGTAGCTAAGATTCACTTGGGTAACTGTCCAAACACTTTCGGATGACGGAATTCGCTAGAGGAGCGGTGGGAGAGTTCGTGTGTTCTTGGTTCGCTAGCATCCGTCAAAGTCTCGGTAGTTGCGTGATTCTCATCACGTTAGGTGAGTTCTATAACTCGCTTAGGGAATGCATGTGTTTTATGAGTCTCCACCTTTTTGAAAGCCGTTTTACCGAAAAGATTGTGATTTAAAATGTGAAGTTACTTGATTGATTGTTTGGATTGATTTGGGATTGCTATAATATACTGTTTTCAATGCACGTTTAAGTTTGGGTCTCGATCGGAAGAGAAATGAGAATCGGAATGGAACGGATTTACTCATGAAAAACCTATGTTCTGGAAAACTGATAGAGACGCACGGATCGTGTGCCTACGAGCACGGGTCGTGCGCCCCCATCTGATACGACAAGAACTAGATTTTTAAACACGCACGGATCGTGCGCCTAGTCGCACGGGTCGTGCGAATGTTTCTGGAACTCTCTACAATTTTAGTGAATAACGCACGGATCGTGCGCTTGGTCGCACGGGTCGTGCGTATCCTTCTGGAAATCCTCTACGAATTGTTCAATGACACACGGGTCGTGCGCCTATACTCACGGGTCGTGTGAGATTTTCTGACCTCCAATTTCAAAGTACCTTTTATCCATTCCGAATGATTCCAATCCTCTTCTAATCCATTCCCCATGGTTCCCCAACAAAGTAAAGATTGATATCATGGAGTTAATCATGTTTGATAGAACACTTGTGTGTTATGCATGTGACGAAAACCATACTTAGAGAACGCGTGAGAAAACAAGTCAAGAAATGTTAACGGACCTTGAGTCCAATCATGTTACTAACGAACTTCAAGTTCATCATGTCATGTAAGCTAATTGATTGTAAGTCTAGAAAGACATAAAAACTCTCAATTCATGTAAACACAAATCAAGTTACTTTCCCTCGGGGAAAGGTAGATGGTATACATTGTGTATATCAAGGATGACGATCCTCCAGTTATTAGCATACCTAGTTGAGGGGAGTCATGAATCCAAAGCTAGGACCCTAGCATTATTCGGATAGAATTCCGGATTGGGGTTTCCGTAGATATTGGGCAATCAAGATTGTCTAGCATTATATCTCGGGTTGTGCTAAGTTCATGTTAAAATATGATCTGTAGTCGCTTACTAGGGCTACATCAGGAAAAATCAGAAATGTAACAAGTAGTCGCTTATTAGGGCTACAAGTTACGAGTAAACATCATGAATTCACGTGCTCGCTTATCCGGGCCACGAGTTTAAAGCAAGGCATAATAAACCGTTAGAGTCGGTCAGGGGTCTCGATAGGACTCACTGAGATAATGTTTATCTCACCCTTCATATTTGTGGTTTTTACGGAGAAACAGGGGAAGGCCAAGGGTTTTTACGGAGAAACAGGGGAAGGCCAACAGGATGAGATCCTCATGTTGTGGTAGATTGACTGGCTCATTTGGTTGTGGTTGAGGCACTTGATGCATCTGTTGCATTTGAGCCATTTGAGCCATCTGTTGCTGTTGCATTTGCATAATGTCATTCATCATCTTCTGCTGAGTTTCGATGACATTTTGCATCCATTCCTGATGAGGATCAATAGGTGGATTTCTCCTACCTCTTCCATCCATGGTTCTGCGAAATATGCACAAAGTATTAAGTTGATCAGGCTCAATATTTAATAGCATACTAAGAAGAATCAGGCTTAGAAGACATACGAGACCCTAAACATCTAAGTCCGACTAGGTCGAACGCTTTGATACCAATTGTAACACCCCGATATTTCTAATATGTAGATATACCGTAATGCACAACTACACTAAAAATCAGAGGACACAAACCCTGCTTAGATATTGAACGTACAAACTTTTTCCGAAGATAACATAAACTACTTCGGATTCATCCATCTTATTTCCAAAATGTTACAACATCTGTAGGAATACAACTTAGGTGTTCAATATCATAAACAGAAATTTAAAGCGGTTTATACAACTTATAAACAATACAAGTCATATAACCCTAACAGATAAACAGGAAAGATAACAGATAACTCCAAGGCTACACTTCTTTGGCACCATCCGCAAGCACGTCACCTACTCTTGTCGCTTACTCTTTTTCTTTCCCTGTTTCTGTAACATCCGCAAAATAATTAACCGAATTATTGGGATGTTAACCCAATTGAATTAATTTAGTACTTAACGGGTAAATTTAGCGAGTGCTAAAATTATTTATTGGTTGTCATCGGATCGTTAACCGGATAATACGGACCAAGGAAGTTTTGGAATCGAAATAGGAGATTTCGATCAATATGGTAATTTGACCGCGTATATATTAATAAATATATAAGTGTGTGTGTGTGAATAAAATGCAAGAAAGAAAGAAAGAAGAAAAGGACGCGAGAACAGAAGAGAGAAACAGAGAAAAGGAGAAAAAAAGAAAGAAGAGAGAAAGAAAGGGGGAGGAAGAAGAAGAGGAAAAAGGGGGCAACTCCGCTCATCAAAACGACTTCCGTCCAACACGAAAAATGCTCAGCGTTACTTCCTCTTCGATTTGGTACCAAGATTTTCATCATCAACCTTCACTCTCTCACTTTGCCATTTTCGAACTTGAGAGGGAAAATCGGAGTTTCGATGGTTATGGCTCAAGGGAAAGCTAAGGACGATGTTTAGGAGCGAGCACGAGGTGGATTACTCGAGTATTGAAGATCGATTGGGTGATTTGGAATTGAAAATCAAAGATTGGGGTTTTTGGTGAATAGTAGCTTTTGGAGGTTAGGGATGATGAATAGTGTTCGTGGAAGATTTCGTGGGATTCGATATTTCGGTCAAAAGCGGTTTCGTGATCGAGTGGGAAGCTTTGGAAGCGGATTGGGTGTCGCCGGAGCGGGGAGCGTTCGTGTGGCTACTCGGTGATTTCGGCTCGATCGTGGTTCACGCTTCAAGGGTGAGTTCTCCTCACGTTTAGGATTTTACGTTTCGAATTAATTAATTAACTGTTTTATCGCTTTCGCTGGACTAGAATATTGTTTGGTAATTGAATTTGAGAGATTTTGGGTTAAAAACCGATATTTGGAAAATACGTCGCGTTTTGATAAATTCGATTTGATTATGATTTTGATTGATTGTTTGATGTTGATTGGGTTTGATTATATGTGTGTGAAAACTGTTTTCAATCGGAACGAGAATCGGAATTAAGCGGAATCGCGGTTTTCGCGCGAAACCGCCAAAATTCTGCAGCATCAGGTCTCCATCGCGTCGCGACCTCCCTCCTTCGCGTCGCGACCATGCCTCAATTTGCAACGAAAATGTTTCTGTCTTTCTTCGCGTCGCGACGGTTTCGTATCGCGTCGCGACGGTTTGCAGATTTTCAACAGTTTTTCACTGATTTTGTTTTCTCGATATCTTTTGATACCGGAACCCGATTGAGGTGTTCTAAGATGCGTTGGAAAGCTTATTCAGAGGCCTAACTGAATATTCTATTTTTTTAAGGCAAAATGAACTGTTTTTGATATTGAAATTATGTTGAAAAGTGTCGAGTTAGTATGCGAGAGCGAATGTGGACTTAATGTTTTTATCAAAAAGAAAGCGGACTATGAGTCCTATGTGATATTGTATAAATGACGCGGGATGATTGTTAAATCGTCTAAACCGGTCTATGGTACGTTCTATTTACTGAACTATGTAATTGACGCGGGATGTTTATTAAGTATTCATCTAAACCGGTCTATGATTCTTGATATATATATATTATATCTAGTCGAGGTGACGACCTCTATGAAATAGCATACTAGGTGAGGGAAGTCATGAGCCCTTGACCTAGGCCCCTATGTTGTTACTTTTGCCTTTAGACATTGTACACCTATTGGCTATGCGGGGTTCACCTAAGCTTGCGGTAGTTGGTGACGTGCTAAATACTAAAAAGATTATGTTTGTAATTCACATTGGATTACCAGTTTATGTTTGTAATTCATTAATTGAATTACCAGTTTATGTTTGTAATTCATTAACCGAATTACCAGTGATTATTTGCAATTCAAGAACAGAATTGCCAGTTAAATGTTTTAAAAAGAAACCGAGAGTGTGGTTAGGGGTCTCGGTGGAACTCACTGAGACAAGTTGTCTCACCCAATCAATGTTGTTTTACAGAGGAACAGGGAAAGAGGAAATCCAAGAAGCACGAGTAGGTTGTACTCGGATGGATGCTGAAGACTTAGTTTTATGTTTAAGTTTATTTCCCTTTGTTGTCTTTGTACTACGATACCCTGACTTGGTATTATGTATCTTTCTTCCGCTATCTTGTATGATACTGAATGATGTAGTTGCTGAATATTTTGGTCTGAGACCACCTTATAGTCTTATGTGTATCAAAACTGTTTTGTTATTATTCAGTTGAACTACGTTGCAATATTCAGTATTTAGGCAGGAATTGTGTATCTCTGATGTGTTACTAATGTGCACTCGGGCATTTTTAGTCGATAAAAATATCGGGGTGTTACAGTTTCTCTTTAAAAAAACAACAATGATGATTGGGTGAGGCAACTTGTCTCAATGAGTTCTACCGTGCCCCCTCACTATCACTCGGTTTAATTTATAAAACCGTTGCAACATAGTTATATTTATAAGCTATTTGCGTCAATATATACCTAGGCCATTACCGACTGTGCAAAGCCCACAATCCCGGTAAATGAAGTGCTATTATATATTTTTAGGCCTTGTCAATTAATATATAATTACAAGCTTTTCAAACGAAACATCGACTGTGCAAAGCCCACAATCCCGATGAGTCGAGAACTTAAATTAGCATAAATTGGCTGTGCAAAGCCCAGAATCCCGATAACCCACGTTAGACCATACCATAACGTTTCAGGGCCGAGACATTTCTTGACCATCGAGACTTAAATATAGACCTTTTAACCAAGAATTCAGTCCATATTCCAGCGAAAGCATTAAAATCAACAATTCAATAAAAACTTATATATTCACCGAAAAACCACAAAAACACTATTTTCCCTAAACATCTAAGTCCGACTAGGTCGAACGCTTTGATACCAATTGTAACACCCCGATATTTCTAATATGTAGATATACCGTAATGCACAACTACACTAAAAATCAGAGGACACAAACCCTGCTTAGATATTGAACGTACAAACTTTTTCCGAAGATAACATAAACTACTTCGGATTCATCCATCTTATTTCCAAAATGTTACAACATCTGTAGGAATACAACTTAGGTGTTCAATATCATAAACATAAATTTAAAGCGGTTTATACAACTCATAAACAATACAAGTCATATAACCCTAACAGATAAACAGGAAAGATAACAGATAACTCCAAGGCTACACTTCTTTGGCACCATCCGCAAGCACGTCACCTACTCTTGTCGCTTACTCTTTTTCTTTCTCTGTTTCTCTTTAAAAAAACAACAATGATGATTGGGTGAGGCAACTTGTCTCAATGAGTTCTACCGTGCCCCCTCACTATCACTCGGTTTAATTTATAAAACCGTTGCAACATAGTTATATTTATAAGCTATTTGCGTCAATATATACCTAGGCCATTACCGACTGTGCAAAGCCCACAATCCCGGTAAATGAAGTGCTATTATATATTTTTAGGCCTTGTCAATTAATATATAATTACAAGCTTTTCAAACGAAACATCGACTGTGCAAAGCCCACAATCCCGATGAGTCGAGAACTTAAATTAGCATAAATTGGCTGTGCAAAGCCCAGAATCCCGATAACCCACGTTAGACCATACCATAACGTTTCAGGGCCGAGACATTTCTTGACCATCGAGACTTAAATATAGACCTTTTAACCAAGAATTCAGTCCATATTCCAGCGAAAGCATTAAAATCAACAATTCAATAAAAACTTATATATTCACCGAAAAACCACAAAAACACTATTTTCCCTAAACATCTAAGTCCGACTAGGTCGAACGCTTTGATACCAATTGTAACACCCCGATATTTCTAATATGTAGATATACCGTAATGCACAACTACACTAAAAATCAGAGGACACAAACCCTGCTTAGATATTGAACGTACAAACTTTTTTCGAAGATAACATAAACTACTTCGGATTCATCCATCTTATTTCCAAAATGTTACAACATCTGTAGGAATACAACTTAGGTGTTCAATATCATAAACATAAATTTAAAGCGGTTTATACAACTCATAAACAATACAAGTCATATAACCCTAACAGATAAACAGGAAAGATAACAGATAACTCCAAGGCTACACTTCTTTGGCACCATCCGCAAGCACGTCACCTACTCTTGTCGCTTACTCTTTTTCTTTCCCTGTTTCTCTTTAAAAAAACAACAATGATGATTGGGTGAGGCAACTTGTCTCAATGAGTTCTACCGTGCCCCCTCACTATCACTCGGTTTAATTTATAAAACCGTTGCAACATAGTTATATTTATAAGCTATTTGCGTCAATATATACCTAGGCCATTACCGACTGTGCAAAGCCCACAATCCCGGTAAATGAAGTGCTATTATATATTTTTAGGCCTTGTCAATTAATATATAATTACAAGCTTTTCAAACGAAACATCGACTGTGCAAAGCCCACAATCCCGATGAGTCGAGAACTTAAATTAGCATAAATTGGCTGTGCAAAGCCCAGAATCCCGATAACCCACGTTAGACCATACCATAACGTTTCAGGGCCGAGACATTTCTTGACCATCGAGACTTAAATATAGACCTTTTAACCAAGAATTCAGTCCATATTCCAGCGAAAGCATTAAAATCAACAATTCAATAAAAACTTATATATTCATCGAAAAACCACAAAAACACTATTTTCCCTAAACATCTAAGTCCGACTAGGTCGAACGCTTTGATACCAATTGTAACACCCCGATATTTCTAATATGTAGATATACCGTAATGCACAACTACACTAAAAATCAGAGGACACAAACCCTGCTTAGATATTGAACGTACAAACTTTTTCCGAAGATAACATAAACTACTTCGGATTCATCCATCTTATTTCCAAAATGTTACAACATCTGTAGGAATACAACTTAGGTGTTCAATATCATAAACATAAATTTAAAGCGGTTTATACAACTCATAAACAATACAAGTCATATAACCCTAACAGATAAACAGGAAAGATAACAGATAACTCCAAGGCTACACTTCTTTGGCACCATCCGCAAGCACGTCACCTACTCTTGTCGCTTACTCTTTTTCTTTCCCTGTTTCTCTTTAAAAAAAACAACAATGATGATTGGGTGAGGCAACTTGTCTCAATGAGTTCTACCGTGCCACCTCACTATCACTCGGTTTAATTTATAAAACCGTTGCAACATAGTTATATTTATAAGCTATTTGCGTCAATATATACCTAGGCCATTACCGACTGTGCAAAGCCCACAATCCCGGTAAATGAAGTGCTATTATATATTTTTAGGCCTTGTCAATTAATATATAATTACAAGCTTTTCAAACGAAACATCGACTGTGCAAAGCCCACAATCCCGATGAGTCGAGAACTTAAATTAGCATAAATTGGCTGTGCAAAGCCCAGAATCCCGATAACCCACGTTAGACCATACCATAACGTTTCAGGGCCGAGACATTTCTTGACCATCGAGACTTAAATATAGACCTTTTAACTAGGAATTCAGTCCATATTCCAGCGAAAGCATTAAAATCAACAATTCAATAAAAACTTATATATTCACCGAAAAACCACAAAAACACTATTTTCCCGAAAACGGTTTTCGACTCGATAAAATGTCTCGACACGAAATCACTCATCAAAACAAAATTTCCAGAAATTCCAGAATATTAAACACACTCCCTAATCGTGAGTAGAACTCACCGATTTGCCGAATACGCGAGAATTTCCGATGGAGCACGGACGACCAACTAAGAACCGCTCGAACAATCCCCGCTAGAGCTCGAACCGCTTCTCAAACAACAATGCTCTCTGACCAAACTGAGACAGCAACTTAGTATGACTAAACTCCTTCCAAATTCGAAATGCAAGTTCAGAACTTTCTCCTCAACAACTCCGACTGAACATGCAAACTAACAGCAGCTCAAAACTTCATCATCTACCTCACTTGGGCTTCATGGTTCGAAAATGGAAAAGAGGGAAAGAGGGTGAATCAGTTTCTGAAAGTTGTACCAGTGGAAAGAGTATGGAAAATGGAATGGATGAGTGGAAAGATGTAACACCCCGGTATTTCTAACGTGTAGAGACACCAAAAGTGCACAGATGCGGAAATTCAGAGGACACAGTTCCTGTTTAAATATTGGACATACAAACTTTTTCCGAAATAAAAACATAGTCGGAATGACATTACTTCATAAAATAGAAGTTTATCGGTTCCATACCGAATGGATTACAATATCCAAGTCCAAATACCAAACAGAAACATAAAACGGTTCATATAACTCATAATCAATACAAGTTTATACAACCAATGGGACAACAAAAGAACAAAGGATCAAACGACTAAGTCTTCAGCACCTCCAAGAGTATACCAACTACTCGTGCACAATAGTCTTCCTTTTTCCCTGCTTCTCTGAAAAACAACAAATATGGATAGGGTGAGATAACATTATCTCAGTGAGTCCTACCGTGCCCCCTCACTGACACTCGGTTCAATTCATTAAACCGTTATAACAAAACTGACATAACAATGTCTTATATTTATTAATCGAAATGCCACGCACTTCGTGAATTTATTTAACACGTACCGACTGCAATCCAGTGCTAATCCCGGTAATCGTGTGTTCCATTTAGCATAAACCGACTGCAATCCAGTGCTAATCCCCGGTAACCCGTGAGTTGACCACGCCAAAACACATACAGGGCCTAGGTAAGGGGTCATGACTACCCTCCCTAGTATGCTACTTGTCGGGTCGTCACCCAACGCAATACGTATGACAATACGCATCAAGTTCTCGAGAGTTAGATAATATATATCTTCTTTTCATTTTGATCACCAAAGGATCAGTCACGTAGTAATTGGATAAACAATATCCATATCGATCTATAACCCGTTTTGAGAAATTCATAATTTAGACCTCCGGCATTATAATCATTTTCATTTGACATATATAAACATATATATATTCAGTCAATCCATCAGTCGGTGTACTCACACGCGTACTAGGGTTTCGGTTTTTCGATCAAATGGGCTTTCAAAGTTCTTTTTCAAATCATGTGTTGAATGAGTTCAAAATAAGGTTTTCAGTAGTGGAATTCCTTTTTAAATGATTGAGAAAGAGATTAGGAAAGGTTTGGGATCAAACGGAATGACGAAAGGAGAAAACGGAAACCGGGGACAGATCCTCACGCACGGTCCGTGCCCAGGGGCGCACGACCCGTGCGTGAAACACTTCATTAATCCACCCCTACCAGAAAGGTACGCACGGTCCGTGCCCAGGGGCGCACGACCCGTGCGTCCTGTATTGCACGCACGTTCAGGCATCAGAAACAGGCGCACGATCCGTGCGTCCTGTAACAGTCCCAGATTTCACAGTTTTTCTCATTTTCGTTCTCCGTTTTCGCCCAATGCAATTCCTAATGTCAATCACTCCTGAAACTCAGAAAATGTCCAGGCATTCTAGAACACATATACAAGACATTTCATCAAAATTCCCTTTAAACCGTAAAATAGCGTTTAGACTCAAAAATCGTTTTTCGGTTCTAAGTCTTTCGAAAACAGAAAATGTGACCAAGGAATCCAATACCGAAAACAAGTTCAGAGTAGCAAAAAGGCCCTATCGTGAGTAGAACTCACCCGTTATACCGAAGCCCGAGAGTTGGGTCGAGAGACGAAATCGTCGAACCGAAAACAACGAACTATCCCCGCTAGAAACCGAATTCGAACAAGGACAGTGGCTTCCTTTCTCTCAAACTGAAACAGCAACCCAAATCTTTCACAACCTCCTCTAAATCGAAATGCAAGCTTGAGACTTCCCCCTCTTAACAGCAAAACTGAACATGCAAGAGAAGTGGCAGCTCAAAACTCCATTGTCTTCAACCTTGGAGCTCCAAGCTTCGAAAATGGAGCAAGGGATAGGAGTAGAATCAGACTTCAAAAAGAGGTTCATTGAATTCAGAATTGAAAATGGAGTGGGATGGAAGAGAAACCACTTACATGCAACAAGGATTTGAGATGAGTCCCTCCTTCCTCCTCTTCTCCTCCTCCACGCCCCCTCCTTCTCCTTTCTTTCTTATTTTCAGCTTTTGTTCCTTTCTTTCTGAAATGAGGGGTGACTAAGTGTGAGGGTGAGGCTGGTCAGGTGGGTATATGGGCTGGGGGGTTTAAATGATGGGGAAAAGACCAAACTACCCCTAGCCCATTAAGTCATAGGTTAGGTGTCAAATTTTTCTCTTCGGCACAAAACTTCTCGATTAATCCGTTTCCGATCCGAAATTCCTCAATTCTTTCGGTTCATGATTAATTATAACCTTCATAATTATAATTTAATAACTAGGGGTGTGAAAAGACAGATTTGCCCTTCGGCTCCAATTCCTCATTTTACTATGAATAGGCCACCCTTTAATGGAGAATAGGTTTTCTTGATAATTTTCTCGACTATTAATCCCCGAGACGCGACCAATTATTCCTACAAATAATTACTCGGCCTCCGGCATCATAATACGAGTCTTTTAAAAATTCGGGATGTTACAATCACCCCAACTCTTAAAAATTTTGTCCTCAAAATTGACAAGACGTACCTCAATGGAAGAGATATGGATATCGAGTCCGCATGTCATCTTCCAGTTCCCAGGTATCCTCCTCTGTTGAGAACCCATCCCAGACTATTTTGACAATAGGAATAGTCCTTGACCGTAGCGTCTTCTCGCCACGCTCCAAGATGTAGCTAGGATACGGTTGAAATGATAGATCCGGTCGAAGATCGATCGTATCAACACTCAACGACTGATGCGAGTCGGGAATATACTTCCTTAGCTGAGACACATGAAAGACATCATGTAGATTGGATAAGGCCGGTGACAGTGCGAGACGGTAGGCAACTGGCCCAATACGCTCGATGATCTGGAAGGGTCCAACAAATCGAGGACTGAGCTTCTTCGCTCGCAAGGCTCTTCCGGTACCTATGGTTGGAGAAAATTTCAAGAACACATGATCACCAACCTCAAACTCCAACGGTCTCCTTCGGTTGTCGGCGTAGCTCTTTTGCCGACTCTGAGCAACCTTCATCGTTTCTCGAATTAACTTAATCTTCTCCGTAGTCTCGCGAACCATATCAGGTCCCAAAAACTTATCTTCACCAATCTCCCACCAACACAACGGAGTTCTACACTTCCTACCAAAAAGTGCTTCAAACGGTGCCATTCCAATGCTGGAGTGGTAACTGTTGTTGTAGAAGAATTCTACTAATGGAAGATGATCCTCCCATTTTCTCCCACTGTCGAGCACACAAGCCCGAAGCATGTCCTCAAGAGTCTGGATAGTCCTCTCCGTCTGACCATCAGTCTGAGGATGATAAGCAGTGCTAACCAGCACCCTTGTTCCCAAAGCTTCATTCAATGCTCTCCAGAATCTGGAAGTAAACTTGGGATCTCGGTCTGACACGATGCTCGTTGGAACTCCATGCAGTCTGATAATGTTCTTCACATATTCATCGCCTAACTTGGAAACTTTATAAGTCGAGCGAACGGGAATAAAGTGAGCGGACTTAGTCAATCGGTCCACTACTACCCAAATTGAATCATTGCCGGCCTGTGACCTCGGCAAACCCATAACGAAGTCCATTGAGATATCTTCCCATTTCCAAACTGGCACATCCAGCGGTTGTAACTGACCGCCAGGTCTTCGGTGTTCCGCCTTAACCTTCTGACAAGTTAAGCACCGTGAAACAAATTCTGCAACCTCGGCCTTCACCCCAGGCCACCAATACATTAACTTCAAGTCTCGGTACATCTTGGTGGATCCCGGATGTACAGAGTACTGACTCCTATGAGCTTCTTCCAATACCTGCCTTTTTATATTATCATCATCGGGAATACAAATCCTCCCATTAAAGAAAATCATGCCATCACTATCCTCAGTGAAATCTGGCGATCCCCTCTGAGATTGCAACTTCATATCAGCTTCTTGAGCTACACGGATTTGTTCCCTTAGCACACTGGCTATCTGTATATGCCGCAGCACTACGCGATCGCTCTTTCTTATCACCTTGAGTTTCAAGTCTCTGAATGACTCTAACAAAGTCATCTCGTGAATCATTAACCTTGCCGTGTGGATAGACTTCCTGCTTAGAGCATCTGCTACCACATTGGCTTTCCCAGGGTGATATTTCAATTCGAAGTCGTAGTCCTTCAAAAATTCAGTCCACCTTCTCTGTCTGTTATTTAACTCCTTTTGGTCAAATAGATACTTTAAGCTCTTGTGATCACTAAAAACTTCGAAACGAGAACCGTAAAGGTAATGTCTCCAAATCTTTAGTGCAAACACAATAGCTGCCAACTCTAAGTCATGAGTTGGGTAATTCCGTTCATGAGTTTTCAATTGTCTAGATGCGTAGGCCACTACATGTTGATTCTGCATGAGAACACATCCTAAACCCTTCCCAGATGCATCACTGTAAATCTGAAATCCCAATGACGGATCTGGAAGAATTAGGATCGGAGCAGAAGTTAACTTTTCCTTCAATCCAAGAAAACACTCTTCACAATCGGCATCCCAAGTAAACGGTTGACCTTTGCGAGTCAATCGAGTAAGCGGAAGTACCAATTGTGAAAAACCTTCAATGAATCTTCTATAGTAACCAGCTAAACCCAGAAAGGTTCTGATCTCAGTCACTGACGTCGGCCGTTCCCAGTTCAACAATGCTTCCACCTTGCTAGGATCAACTGCAACCCCTTCTTGGGAAATCACATGACCCAAGAACTTTACTTCAGACATCCAAAAGTCACACTTCGACGGTTTAGCATAGAGTTTCTTTTCTCGGAGTACTCCTAGGACAAAGCGGAGATGCTGGGCATGCTCCTCAACTGACCTTGAGTAGACCAAGATATCATCAATAAAGACGACCACAAACTGATCTAGATAGGAATGAAACACTCTATTCATATAATCCATGAATACGGCTGGAGCGTTGGTCAATCCGAAAGGCATCACCACAAACTCGTAGTGTCCGTACCTCGTACGAAAAGCAGTCTTCGGAATGTCTAAGGCTCTTACCCTGATTTGATGGTACCCTGACCTTAGATCAATCTTAGAGAAAACTTTAGCACCTCGAAGTTGGTCAAGAAGATCATCTATCCTTGGCAATGGATACTTGTTCTTGATAGTGATTTTATTCAGCTGACGGTAGTCTATGCATAATCTCATGCTTTCGTCGTTCTTCTTGACTAGCAATACCGGAGCACCCCATGGAGAAGCACTCGGTCGAATAAACTTCTTGGAAATTAATTCCTCAAGTTGGGACTTCAATTCCTTCAGTTCGAGAGGATACATCCTATAAGGTGCTATGGATATTGGTCCTGTACCAGGCGCCAATTCTATAGAGAATTCTACCTCTCGTTCTGGAGGCAAAGAGGTGACTTCCTCGGGAAAAACATCTAAGAATTCATTAACAACTTGAATAGACGATAAATCCAAATCAGCTTCAGTTGATGCAGACAAAATAACAACAAAAGCTTCCGCACCTTGGAATAGAGACTGGCTGGCTGAAGCGAATGAAATAACACCATCATCTGCAGGCAATGTATGTCCCGCTACTTCAGAAGGAAAATTAATTGCCCGATTGAAACAGTCAATCGTAATGTGATTGGAAGTCATCCAATTCATTCCCAAAACTATCTCCATTCCCCTCATAGGAAAACAGATAAAATCTACGACAAAATCCATGTCTCTTATTGTAAGCAGACAGTTAAGGCACAAAGATTGGGTTCGCACACGACCCTTTGCTGCAGTAAGAATAGTTATTGGCTCGGATATAGGAGATACTGTCAATCCTAACCGTTTAGCACATGCTTCTGAGATAAAGCAATGAGTAGCACCAGAGTCATACAAAATATTAACAGTTTGAATAAAGAGAGAACCTGTACCCCTTATAAGATTATCAGCTGGTTTGATGGTCTTGGTATCCAAAGTGTTGACTCGAGCCTGTCTAGGAGCATCAGGGGACTCTAAGAAAGCCTTTCTCGCTGGGCAGTTGTTAGCATAGTGCCCCTCTTCATTACAATAATAACACTGGTTTGATTTTGACTCCAATTGACATTTTCCACGATGACTCTTTTTACACACTCTGCAATTCCGATACCCAGAAGAGTTATCCGACTGAATCAGCTTTCCTTTGTCTAAATTCCCTTTATACCTCGGGTTTGAAGAAGCTGACCCGTTGCCCTTTTTCTTATCCTTCCAAAAATCTTTCCTCTCAGCATACATTCTTTTAAGATCGCTCTCAGCTGAATGAGCTTGTTGAACCAAAGCAGGATAAGTGGTCATGGAATAAGAACTGAGACCCTGATTCACATCGCCTCTAATACCTTGTCTGAACATCACCATTTTCCACTTATCATCAGGAGCGGTGGTCCCCAATTCATAGAATTGTGACAACCTCTCAAATTTGGCAGCATATTCCCCAACTGTCATCTCTCCCTGTTTCAAACTCAGAAATTCCATCTGCTTGTCAAGTCTTTGGGAGTCGGGGAAATAATGACTCAAAAATAATTCCTTGAAATTACTCCACTCAAGAGGAGTTCCTTGATTTTGAAGCATTCTACGAGCGTTAACCCACCAGGTGTGAGCATCCTCGTCCAGAGCGTTAGCAGCACAAATTACCTTTTCTCCTTCATTGCATTGCAAGGTATCAAAGATCCGTTCCATGGCATCCACCCAGAAATGGGCTTTCATTGCCTCGGATCCTCCTTTGAAGGTTGGGGGTTTCATCTTCAGAAACCGGAAATACACCTTGTTGGGATCCTCAGGTGTTGGCACATTGACCGGCTCAGCTGGTTGTGGTTGAGGCATCTGATGCATCTGCTGCATTTGAGCCATCTGTTGCTGTTGCATTAGCATCATGTCATTCATCATCTTTTGCTGAGTCTCGATGACATTCTGCATCCATTCTTGATGAGGATCAACAGGTGGGTTTCTCCTACCTCTTCCAGCCATGATTCTGCGAAGTATGCACAAAGTATTAAGTTGATCAGGCTCAATGTCTAATAGCATACTAAGAAAAATCAGACTTAGAAGACGTAAAAGACTCTTAACATCTAAGTCCGACTAGGTCGAACTGCTTTGATACCAAATGTAACACCCCGGTATTTCTAACGTGTAGAGACACCAAAAGTGCACAGATGCGGAAATTCAGAGGACACAGTTCCTGTTTAAATATTGGACATACAAACTTTTTCCGAAATAAAAACATAGTCGCAATGACATTACTTCATAAAATAGAAGTTTATCGGTTCCATACCGAATGGATAACAATATCCAAGTCCAAATACCAAACAGAAACATAAAACGGTTCATATAACTCATAATCAATACAAGTTTATACAACCAATGGGACAACAAAAGAACAAAGGATCAAACGACTAAGTCTTCAGCACCTCCAAGAGTATACCAACTACTCGTGCACAATAGTCTTCCTTTTTCCCTGCTTCTCTGAAAAACAACAAATATGGATAGGGTGAGATAACATTATCTCAGTGAGTCCTACCGTGCCCCCTCACTGACACTCGGTTCAATTCATTAAACCGTTATAACAAAACTGACATAACAATGTCTTATATTTATTAATCGAAATGCCACGCACTTCGTGAATTTATTTAACACGTACCGACTGCAATCCAGTGCTAATCCCGGTAATCGTGTGTTCCATTTAGCATAAACCGACTGCAATCCAGTGCTAATCCCGGTAACCTGTGAGTTGACCACGCCAAAACACATACAGGGCCTAGGTAAGGGGTCATGACTACCCTCCCTAGTATGCTACTTGTCGGGTCGTCACCCAACGCAATATGTATGACAATACGCATCAAGTTCTCGAGAGTTAGATAATATATATCTTCTTTTCATTTTGATCACCAAAGGATCAGTCACGTAGTAATTGGATAAACAATATCCATATCGATCTATAACCCGTTTTGAGGAATTCATAATTTAGACCTCCGGCATTATAATCATTTTCATTTGACATATATAAACATATATATTCAGTCAATCCATCAGTCGGTGTACTCACACGCGTACTAGGGTTTCGATTTTTCGATCAAATGGGCTTTCAAAGTTCTTTTTCAAATCATGTGTTGAATGAGTTCAAAATAAGGTTTTCAGTAATGGAATTCCTTTTTAAATGATTGAGAAAGAGATTAGGAAGGGTTCGGGATCAAACGGAACGACGAAAGGAGAAAACGGAAACCGGGGACAGATCCTCACGCACGGTCCGTGCCCAGGGGCGCACGACCCGTGCGTGAAACACTTCATTAATCCACCCCTACCAGAAAGGTACGCACGGTCCGTGCCCAGGGGCGCACGACCCATGCGTCCTGTATTGCACGCACGTTCAGGCATCAGAAACAGGCGCACGATCCGTGCCCAGGGGCGCACGATCCGTGCGTCCTGTAACAGTCCCAGATTTCACAGTTTTTCTCATTTTCGTTCTCCGTTTTCGCCCAATGCGATTCCTAATGTCAATCACTCCTGAAACTCAGAAAATGTCCAGGCATTCTAGAACACATATACAAGACATTTCATCAAAATTCCCTTTAAACCGTAAAATAGCGTTTAGACTCGAAAATCGTTTTTCGGTTCTAAGTCTTTCGAAAACAGAAAATGTGACCAAGGAATCCAATACCGAAAACAAGTTCAGAGTAGCAAAAAGGCCCTATCGTGAGTAGAACTCACCCGTTATACCGAAGCCCGAGAGTTGGGTCGAGAGACGAAATCGTCGAACCGAAAACAACGAACTATCCCCGCTAGAAACCGAATTCGAACAAGGACAGTGGCTTCCTTTCTCTCAAACTGAAACAGCAACCCAAATCTTTCACAACCTCCTCTAAATCGAAATGCAAGCTTGAGACTTCCCCCTCTTAACAGCAAAACTGAACATGCAAGAGAAGTGGCAGCTCAAAACTCCATTGTCTTCAACCTTGGAGCTCCAAGCTTCGAAAATGGAGCAAGGGATAGGAGTAGAATCAGACTTCAAAAAGAGTTTCATTGAATTCAGAATTGAAAATGGAGTGGGATGGAAGAGAAACCACTTACATGCAACAAGGATTTGAGATGAGTCCCTCCTTCCTCCTCTTCTCCTCCTCCACGCCCCCTCCTTCTCCTTTCTTTCTTATTTTCAGCTTTTGTTCCTTTCTTTCTGAAATGAGGGGTGACTAAGTGTGAGGGTGAGGCTGGTCAGGTGGGTATATGGGCTGGGGTGTTTAAATGATGGGGTAAAGACCAAACTACCCCTAGCCCATTAAGTCATAGGTTAGGTGTCAAATTTTTCTCTTCGGCACAAAACTTCTCGGTTAATCCGTTTCCGATCCGAAATTCATCAATTCTTTCGGTTCATGATTAATTATAACCTTCATAATTATAATTTAACAACTAAGGGTGTGAAAAGACAGATTTGCCCTTCGGCTCCAATTCCTCATTTTACTATGAATAGGCCACCCTTTAATGGAGAATAGGTTTTCTTGATAATTTTCTCGACTATTAATCCCCGAGACGCGACCAATTATTCCTACAAATAATTACTCGGCAATACGAGTCTTTTAAAAATTAGGGATGTTTCAAAAGAAAACTTACATGCAACCAGAATCCAAGGGCTCTCCCTGCTTCTCCTTCTTCCTTCTATTCGCGCCCTCCCTCTCCTTTCTCTCCAATAATTTTGTTTTCCTAAGTGTTTCTGAAAAATGGTAAGTGAGGGAGTGCTGGGTTCAGTTTAAGTGAAAAGAAAGATGGAGATGAGATGTGTGGTTCAGATGGGCTGAGGGTTAAGTGATGGTGAAAAGACCAAACTGCCCTTGGCCCATTTAAGTTATGACTTGATGTAAAATCCCCCAAATTCTTACGGATTCCTACTCGGCGTAATTTTTCTCGACTACTCTATATTCGAGTTGCGACTAATTATTTTTATCAAATGGCTAAATCGCTCTCATTCATCATAATTCGAATTTTAAAAATTAGGGATGTTACATGAAGGCTAAAGTGCTCCCGGGGTCCCTTATCTTTATTTAAAGTAACGAATTAGTCCTTTATGTTTTTTTGTCCCAAATAAGTCCTTTATCTTTCAAATTTTTGACACATAAATCCTTTTCCGTTAACAGTGCTGATTTATGTGTCAAAAAAAAGGATTTATGTGTTAAAAATTTGAAACATAAAGGACCGATTTGGGATAGAAAAGGATTTATGTGTCAAAAATTTAAAACATAAAGGACTGATTTGGGACCCCGGGAGCACTTTAGCCTTACATGAATAGTCACATTCTAACCAAATAAAATATGAATAGCCGCATCCCTAGTCGGTGTGTATGGAAAAACATTTGTTGGGAGATGTCAACCCCTTAAATGGATCTCAGATACCTAGAAGGATTAGTCTCCACAGTCTCCGTGGAGGATACATTGGTTTACCCAAAAAAAATTATATATGAATAGCCGCATCCTACATTTTACTATTAGTAAATGATTTTCTTTGATGGAATTTACCTATTAAATAAAGATATGTATGTATATTTGTATTATTTATTTATTATACAATTTATTAGTTATAAAACAAAAAAATTAAAATTAATTAGTACAAATCAAACTATATTGAAAACTTCAAATTTAAATTCAATTATATATATATATATATATATATATACACACACACACACACACACACACACACACACTAGCCCCTATTTCCTTCGTGTAAATGAGTAATGTAACATCCCCAATTTGGCTAATTTCAATAATTGAGATTAGTAAGTGTTTTTATTTAATTGATGGTTAATTTAAGTAATTGAGTATACTCGAATATATGATAGAGAATTTAATTGCTAAATGATATGAATTGATTGTTAGTTTAAATTGATTAACATGGGGTAGTGTATGAGAAATAGGGGTGTGTGTAACAAATGGGGGAATTTTAGGCAATTCACCCCACTTTACAAACACTCTCAGCTGAACCACTTAACGTTCCACCCACTCACACACTCACTTTGATAAGACTCACAAACTACACACACCATTCACACAAAATCAGATTTTGAAACAAAATAGAAAGAAGGGAAAGAGAGAGAGAGAGTGAGAGTCGTGAGGAAAGAAAGAGAAATAGAAAACCTTCTTCAAAAACCCTCACCTCCAAGGGCTTCCAGCTGAAATCACTCATCATCCTTCTCCTTTTAACCCTTTTATCACCTTTGAAAGACTGAGAACTCAAAGAGCTCAACTAGTTCATCTCCTTTCACTTCCTTCTCATCCACTTTCGAAATGCTCAACATCAAGGGTGGAGTAAACTGAAGTCTATTGGTTTGCATGTTCAAATAGAGGGTTTGAGAGCTTGGGTCGAGATTGAAGAGCTAGGGACTTGGTTGTTGTTTCAAATTTCTAATTTTGCTTGTTGATTGTTGGTGTTGAGCTCATCTGTGACACCCTTTACCCCTAATGTAATTATAAAAGAAAGAGTACGAAAAACGAGTGAATTGTTTTTAAAACTAAAACTTTCAATTCCTTTTCTGAAATAGCTTTCGCAAGTAAAAGATGTCATCCAACTCCTTAAATCATATAAATAAGATTTATAATAATACCAAATACTAAGCTATAAAACATTTCTTTCAATATAATAACAATAATGATCTTAATTATAATAATAAGAGGACAACCCAAATCCCGATGTCACATAATCAGACCAATTAACCTTTCATCCAATAAACTAAAAATAGAGTGACATCAACGTGTAGAATCAAATCTCTCCCACTGCACGATCGTAGAAAGTCACTCCTATGACACCTGGAACTCAGTCTAAAAATGGTGCACGAATGCACAAACAATCCTTAACTAATCTTCATCTAATCCTAGTGTCGCGACCTCCCATACGATCCTAGGACTACAAGCAGCAGCAACAACAACAACAACAATAGGATCAGGACACCTTGCCAGATACTGCCTTACAATCATCATCAACAACAAAAATAGGACCGGGATACCTTTCCCGAACGGGATACCTTGCCCGATAATGCCCTACGACGACAACAACAATAGGACCAGGATACATTGCCTGATAACGCCCTACGACGAACAACAATAAGACCGGGATACCTTTCCCGAACGGAATACCTTGCCTGATAATGCCCTACAAGAAAACAACAGGACCAGAATAGCCCGAACGGGATACCTTGCCCGATAATGCCCTGAAGAACACCCAAGAGAGGACTATGAGGACCGGGATACCTTGCCCGAACGGGATACATTGCCCGATAATGCCCTACTACAACAACAACAACAACGACGACCACAACAACAACAACAAGATGGACACACAATGGACCTAATCAGACGCGATATCGCACAACGACAACGAGAACGACGATGACCACAACAACAACAACCACAACAATACCTATCATCATCACCATCCTTTGAGGTACGGCTCGCCCATACTGCGACAATGTTCCTTAAACATCATCATCAATTTCCTTAAGAACTCCTAAGTCCGAGGGTATCATCAACAACTAGGGGTCATTTAATCATCATCTCGGGTATCACCATACAATTAGGGGGTCACTATAGTCATCATCTCTGGTCATAACTATTACCCAAGTCCCTGCTAGTTCTATATAGTAGTGTCATCGTTATATTCATATGTAGTCTTTTTAATTCAATGAATCTAATTCCAACTCCAGCCGTTATTTGATATTTCCTAAGGCTCCTATGACTCTTATTGTCTCAATCATCATCCATGGTCAAGGTTACTTGAAACTAGCTTAGGAAAGGTCAAGCATTATCCGAAACACCCCTACAACAATCCTAATCCATTAACAACTTAATCTTATCCAACTAATAGGCTTCAATTGGTCTCTTAGGTAATTTTAATATCCGACACACCAAGAATAGCTCTAATCCATTAACGACTTAGTCTTAATCGGTTAAGAGGCTCTAAGTTGTCTATTAGATAATTTCACTACTCTATTAAACTAACAACATCAACTTAATCAATCATCATCGTTATTCATGCCTAGGAATCATAATAAGAAATTTAACCATTAAAATACTTAGGAATCTCAATATTAAGCTTGTTACTTAACTTAGAGATAGTCTAAACCCTAAGTACATCATCAATTTCAACTTTGGGCTATTTCACCATATAATTTCATTATCAACTTATTCAAAGGTCCAATAAGGTTTACTACCCTAAAGTTCATCAATTATAATGTCCCAATTACACCAACACCAATAATCATATATCTTCTAGGGAGGTTAGGCCTTGGGCCTTAACGACGAGACTCAATCACGTTGAATTGGTCCCTTATCATCATCCACAACAATCATAACAACAACGGCAGTCACAAACACAACAGCCTATAGGCATAGCATTGACACATACATATCAACTTCATCTTAGTAACATACGGGTCATTCAAATCAAAGAACATCGGTTGATATAAAATTGACTATGATTCATTTCCCAAACTCGGCATATTAACTACAGTCAACCAATTCATTTAGTTACAGTCATCCAAATCATCTAATTACAGTCGTCCAAATCATTTAATTACAGTCGTCCAAATTATTTAATTACATAGATTGTCTTCCATAAAATGAGCTCGACTAGCATGTCTTACTCATCAAAATTTATTTCAAAAAGACCTTACACGTTGGTGAATCACAAATCGTTACTTCCAACCGTGAATCGTAGGCGGACATTTTCAATCAAAGTGCGTAAGACTATGAATAAAGATATAATACTCAATTCTTATTGGAGGCTTGCTTTCAAAATTGACATGACAAGTAGAGTGAAGTAATGTGCAGCAATGAAATCAAAGAGGTGGAAAGATTAAAAGGTGGTGAAATGACTTATTATAATTGAAGAGAACGAATAAGCTTGGAATTTTAAGGGTATTTGATGTGAAGGAAACAACACGTTTGAGGAACCCAATCACGACTAGAGGAGCTTCCCATGGCGGCGGCCATGGAGGTACAGCAAAGAAGGCAAAGAGTAAATCACGGTGTAGGGGCTGAGATAGATGAAAACAACACCATAAATAAACTTAGCGTGTGATTTCGAGTGAGAATGCAAAGTTTGGGACATGGCCGCGGTGGAATGAGCGAAAACGCGACGGGGAAGTGAAGTTTTGCTAGGTTTTGGTTTCGGCAACAACTTGGTCGCGAGGAAGAAGAAAGAAGGGTGTGGGTCGGATCTGGTTTTGGGTGGAGTGGGCTGCGCTGAAGGGTGTGGAGTACAGGGTGCGTCCAGTAAAATAAAAAGGCTGTATAAGTAAAAGCGTTGTTGTGTTTTAAATGAGACATTGATACACCTTAAAATGGCCTAAATACTATTTTAAAGCCTTTTTAAACTCTATTTTGAATACAAATACTACTTTAACACCTCAATAGCCCAAAATACTATTCTAATAAAATATAACTGAAAATACTAATATTTTATAAAACTAAGATAAATAAATATTAGCAACCATATATTTTACCAATTACTAATAGTGTATAAAAATACATTTAAATGTGATTTCAACTAGTTTTATTAACTCAAACACACGATAAATTCATATAATTTTATTTTACCAATTCAAAATAATTCTTAAAACAAACACAGGCTCAAAGAACCACAACGAATGAAAATCGGGTGTTACAATTCAACCCCCCTTAAAAGAAATTTCGTCCTCGAAATTTCATAAGCTCAAGCCCAAAATAAAGGAATAAAACGCTTTAAGAGTTCAAACAAGTGGGAATAATCAAAACAATGTCGGAGTCACTGAAGAGAAAATGCCAACAACATCTAGAAGGAGGGATGGAAGATATTGGCAGAAGGTAGAGCACAACTTGCACAATGGACATTTTAGAATCAGGATTAGTGAACATTCAAGGTACAAAGGAATCTTCAGACTATAAACGAACAAT